>CAOKZL010000209.1:0-600000 GCA_948472985.1 Iguana delicatissima | reverse complement strand
AAGTGCAGCTCATTATTCTGCTTTATTCTATCAAGGAGCTTACATTTAGTGTGCATTTACATTAATTTACTGTATCTGTATGCTTCGTTCTAAATCCCAATGTAATGTTGGTCCAGAAGAATAGCTCACTAGTCAAGCTCCTTTGGTTTCTCTTTTACTTGAGCATTACTGTATTACTTCTTGTGGTTCTCTAGGTACACAACATCTTACACAACCACTTTCACACTTGGATACACAACTATACACTATGTTGGATTTTCCCTTCATGTACACTCTGAAACCAAATGTCCAGAAATGCAGGGTTATTTGTGCTATTAAAATGATATAAGATACCGGTCTTGATGAACCAATACATAAATTGCTTTTCTGTGCATTCAGCCCACACCTCAGTAGCACTTAGAAACTGGAATTCAAGTTGGGCATTATTCATTTATTTCCATTTCTCTTGGTGGGTGAGACGCAGGTGAACAGGGCTTGAAAAATTAGCCACATCTATATGTTCCAAGTATAGAAGTGTAGAATGATTGTCATTCAAAGGAATTTGTTGCACCGTTGCAATGACATTTGAAAAAAAAAGAGCCCTAATTAATATGCAGTATTTGTAAATAACCCATAAAGAGATTCAATTCTATAAGCAGTACCATTATGGCAAAACTACAAGTATTACATTTCCTCCTTTTTCTTGTGGATTAAGACATATTCTTGTCAGGCACGTAAACTCAGTACCATTAATGATCACAGTATCTTGCACAACCAAATATTTACATGTAAATCAACTCACCATACTCTACTTGAAAACACTTTAAAGTCAGGCCAGTCCTTTACAAGGAAAAGCACAGCAGAAGATTCGAACTAAAAACCAAGAAACTTATCTCCTCCAAAGCTCTGAGCTGGCCATTACCTTTAGAAAATCTAAGAAGCTAGTTAAATGCTTCTTCACAGTTCTGCTGACCAATGCATACAGGACTGCTGCAGAACAGTTACATAATAAACTGTCAAAGAATTTTATCATCATTAACACAAAGAGAAAATATGTTGCACGCATTTCATTACATCCTTTTCTCTTAAGAAGACAAATGGAGCTTTCTGGCAGAGTTGGAGTTTTTGATTATTCAGATCCCATGCGTATTAATCAAACCTCACAAGATTATGCAAATCTCACAATTTAGAATATCAGTTCCTCTGATACAGAATAAAGTAAGAGAAACTTAGTACAGCAGTGCTTTTAATTGGCAAGGGAAGATGTGTAAAGATAGAAGTTCAAGACTGATTAATATTTTATCATCTAGAAAAGGTGGGTGCTTATTTTGTCACTGTTAAATCTACCATAAAACCTGTTAATGGCATTTTCTCTCTCTCCATCCCTTCTAAATCTAAAACATGCCCTTTTTGGTAAGCATATAGCTGGATTCTATTATTATTAACATCCAAGATGCTACAGTGTCATAAAATCTTATCTGCAACAGATTAGGAAATCAACCAAAATTACTTTGAAAACATCCAGCAGCTATGTTTGCATTGCCCTAAAGCAACATGAACTCCTGTCCTTTCAATTATAGAAACAAGTTTGCATACAGTACTCAGTAGCATATGTTTAGATTTTGCAGAACATCTCAGATGTTTATTTTCTGGCTGTAGTTTGTACAGCACATATTAAATATATATAAATTATACATGGTAATAACTCTGTATGTTCACAGTGCAATCTTATACATGTTATTGCCAATTAAATTCAACAGTAAATACTCCCAAAGTGAGAATACACACTACTTACTTGACTCAATCAAAAATTAGTCCCAATATGTTCAGCTCCCTTAGTATAGGAAGAAGATAGGGTTTAATGTTTTACTACTTTTTATCACTAGAGTTGTGCAAGACCTCTTTCATCTTTAGGTAAAAAAAAAAAGGCTTAAATCCATGCATTTTAACCAACAAGTACAGAAAAAACTGTAAAGAAGGCATAAGATGCAATAAACTTCAAGTATTCCTCTTACAGGTTTATTAGGATGACTACAAAAACATTAATTTATATTTTAAATATATTCTCACTGGTATCACTTTTAAGATTAAATTTCTTGCTCCTATGTTTATTAAATAAAACCAACAATGAGTATTTCGTACTAAATTACTCCATATAAAGCCTTGCTAAAATCACTAGGAGAATGTAAAATCAGTGGGGAGGAGGAGAGAAAATTACCTTATTATGCCCCAGTGCAACATTTCCCCTCTTCTCAATTTGGAGAAGCAAATTATCTTTGGCTTCATATGCATCCATTCACGCTTAAAATTGGTCCTATAACAGGACCTGCAACAAATAATACTCTCCAGCTAATAGCAACGGCTTCCTAGTACATGAATTGCTGCTCTAAATTGCAGCCACTGGGAGTGACTGTAAAAGGAAACCATAACGAGTGTGAATACAGTTGCTTCACAGAGTAAAAAGGATGTGACTCACTCAACTCCTCTCTTATCTCACTAAACTACATCTTATAGCATCTCCAAGCACTGGGCATTACACTGAAAACAATGCTCTTGTATTTTTTCAAAGGCTGAGTAAGAATACAGCACAGTACTAACAAAACAAATCCTTACAAGCACTCAAGAAAGCACTCAAGAAAACAGAAATATAACACACACACACACACACACACGACACACATGGTCAGCTGGTTCAATACTATTAAAATCTTTCAAAAATAATGGTTTAATGTTAACATATGTGAAGTTGTACAAGCCGTAAAAATACATTATCATGTCCAAGAGTTAAAAATATCTTGAAGAGGAAAAATGCTTTTACAAAACCGGCACATGGCTCTTGCAATTCCAAACTCATTAGCGGATGTTGGAATGATGAAGAAAACTGTTTGAACTACACATCTGAAGGCTGAAGCATTGAATATATGTCTGCAGACTTTTAAAAAAACAGTTAAATTTGAAAATAATACAGAAATTCAACAGATGCTAATATTTTTCACTTAAAACTCTCTTCCTTTCCATCCCACTTTTAGACTTGGTATGTACATGTTACAGTTAACCATTTAACTACAGTAAAAAATTATAGCAGACTGCTGCTTCTGTTTCTCTGCCAGGCAAATCTTTCCTCCCTAGTCAGCCTTCAACATGGCACAGTACTGTATCTGCACGTTCTCTAACCATAATCAATATTAAAGCTGGCATTCATAATAATACACTACAGCTTAGGAAGAGATTCTGAGGCTATGTGAGACTGTATAACTGCTCCCAATCTCTTCTTGTTCATAGCAACTAAGAAATCAGTACCACTTACAGAGAGAACCAGTACCACTTACTGCTATGGAGAAAGAAGAAAACTAGCCACAAAAATGGGAGATTACATTAATGCAGGAGTCTGAATCAGGAGAGACCATGTCACATCCTGACTTCAAAAGTAAGGCAGGGTTTGAAGATTACTTACAAGGGACTTCTGTGGAGGAAGCTGAAGCCTTTAGAAACTATAGATTTAAAAGCAAGGAGACTGCAGGGCAGATTGGCTAGGGCCTGTGGCCTAGGTCCAGGGGTGCTCTAAGTGGCCAGAGAGCAGCAGGTGATGGGAGAATGGCCTACAAATTCAGCTTCAGCGCCTGGACCAGTATGGAGCATGTTAAGGCTAATGCTGGTTGCTACAGCATTCCTTCACAGATTAAAAAAAAGATAGTTGCAACAGTTAGCCAAGCATGTACATGGTTGCATAGGCTCGCTTTATTATTTCATATATTACCTGCTCCTACAAGGAAATGACACATGTCTCCAAGTATTTACCAACAGGACAGGAGAACCAACTCTTTTATTCCCACAGCTACAATACTATAATTTAAATGACTTTAACACTCAAAATTATACATGCTTAGAATATTTCTTTTTTTAAAAAAAGGCTGAAAAGTATTTTTTCTAGGGGATTCATTTTACTGTACATTTAAGGAAAAAGGAACTTCATCCAGGTTGATGGCAACTGTTTTGCATATGATTTGAATGAAACAGTTGTCTGGGGCATTAAAATTTGTTCCATGCAATATAGACTAACATCAGCTCTCTCTTACCCCCTAAAAGTTGACATTTGCTGATCGGTCCCAAACTCTTTAGATTGTAGGTCTCAATATAAATATTAAGTTTGGTCAAATTAATGTTGAAAATGTGCATTCTTGGACAAACATACAATAACATGAAATGTTTGTTCAAGAAATATCTAAAGCACTTGCTGGATTGGGCCCCGACTGTTATTACAGTCTTTGTTCATCCCTTTAGATAACCCACTAAGGCTAAAATACCCTACTGAGAAGACAAGAGTGCCACTTTACACACATGAAACTTATGCAATTGCTGCACATGTGAATTGTGATATTACTCAGTTAAATGTGCATGCACATGTGCATGCGCAGTAGTTGCAATGTGCAGGTGCACTGATGCCAAATGCACTTTCATGCACAGAGGCATTATAAGCTTTAAAATGCTGAACCAAAGTACCTCCATTTTTTGTATGCTTTTGTATGCTTTCAAGTCCTGTTTTGTATTTTGTCCTTGGCATAAAACAGTGTCTGTAAAACACATCTAAGAGCACTACATGACTGCGAGGCTGGTCTGAACTGGTTTCTATGGATTTGTGAAGCAGCAAACATGATGCCTTAGCTCAGCTATGCAAGCAGAATAATAAGTGTGCCCAACAGAATTCCTTAAAATTTGCATATAAGGTTAGTGTATGCTCAGTGAATTTGTCTTACTTGCTCTCTGGCTTTGTAACTTGAGGGGGGGGGTCTGACCCTTTTGATCAAAAGCTCTGAATGGCATTCTTTCCTTTTCTAACCAGATTCAGAGTTTCCTCTACAGATCTGCACCTAGTTAGGGAGCAGGATACTGGAGGTTCCAGTAAGAGCCACCAGCATCATATACAGAACTCTGCTTGCTGTTGGAATGCATAGCCCCTGTCATAAGTGGATCTGCTGGATATATATTGAAATGGTGTATGGTGGTCAATGTAGGGGCAATGCTAGAGTTTAGCTAGAGTGCTACAAAGTATTGAGTGTTAATTCATGATTGCAACACTGTATCTGTTTGAAGCTTGCTTGTGTATACTAATGTATGAGATGGTTATAATGTATCCAGTAACAGGGGTGGTGGTGGGAGAAGATCAGAGCAAGCAAAAATGGAAGTATGAAGAGGTGTTTTGAGAACTCAAAGTGTCTAAGATAAGAGGCAGGAACTTCCTGCCCCAAGGATAACAAGAGAAATGTCTGAAGATAAAGGGTGATGTTAGATTTATGATCCTCTCCAATCATACCTTTGTGTGCCTTAAAATTTGTATGTGTGGGTATAAAACCTGTGAACTCCATGTATGCTTTAGTCTCAGCAACTTTGAAAGAAGTGTGCTGTGTTGCTTGCTTCGCTACAAATAAACACTACTGTCTACCTCAGAGTGGAGTTTGTGGATTGCAAGTTATCCAAGGTATGACACTTGCTCAGTAATGAATTAGTTAGAATATGGGCTGTCCACTATTTACCATATATGACAATGGGAAAGGGACAGAATTCATATCAACTTAAGCCAAGCAGTACTTTGCTCTTAAAAGCACTATACACTGTTGTTGTTCAAATTAAACAATGAAACATTTCACCTGTGATTAAAGTATACTGCTTCAGTCTAAAGTTAAGTGTGGCAAATCTGTCATGGGAAAAAAGAGGCAGCAGAGAGAACAGAGGCAGGAGGATAAGACTAGGGCACTGTGGACACTATGGAAAGTGGGCCTGATATGCAAAGCTTGGAAGTAACCATCTACAAAGAAGTAGTTACTTGCAACTAATTAGGAGTGGGAAGGTTGGCAATAAAAAGGCAACACTAAGGCCATTTCTGCACAAGAGGGGAGGAGCGGTTCACCACGTGTCAAGAGTGGTGTTTTTATACTCAGTTTCAGAAACTGTGGTGTCTGTACCCCCCTCCCCAATTTACATCATACTATGGTGGAGAACAACGGTTGCTGCATCTACAACACCAAGTCCCTTGCCACTCCCACTCCCTTCCCCTCCCCCCCCATCACTGATTAGTCTGGTTTTTTTTAAAAAAAAACACAAATTTTGAACACATTTCTGCATTGCTACATTTGTTTGTACATATGTATGTTCATTAATAAATGGGAAAAAAACCACATCTTAACAGTCCATTACCAGATCCACTCTCTTCTCACTGTCTGTTGAAGGCAATAATGATGGCAGCCTCTCCTTTGATGGGCAGAGAGAGATAGGGACGGAAATGATGGAAGGGACAGCCTGGGAACGCCCACAGCCAGCCACTTCTGCAATGTGAATCGATGCTATGCTTCTGCATGTAGGCAAAAACCAAAGCAGAACCAGTTTGAGAGATTTACATCAGAATTTTTCCAGTTTTCACATACAGCAGTTTCTCATCACAGTGAACTGTTCTAGAGGCTGAAAATGTGCAGAACCACAAGGAAAACTATGGTGCTAAAACGCTACAACATACAGACTGGAGGGTGAGAATTTGACGCTACTACAATTTATCAACCTCATGTGGAAATGGCCTAAGTTACATTATCTTTGTCTAAGTTAATGATAACCTCATTCCTTTTATGATTTAACTAACTTCTAGTTATTTTCACAGTTACATGGATGTGACATTAAATGAACGAGAGATATCTCAACAGCTCACTTGTGCTGGCGCTTCATACTCTGTACTGGGCATTGGGGGAATGACAAGCTGGATGGAAGGAAAGTGTGTTAAGTACAATAAACCAGGTTAAAGTACTTTGATTTTTTTTAAGGTAACTGAAAGTTAATAGTTCTATACACTTCTGTTTTAGATACTTTAGATATATTTAAACTACAAGTATTACATTTGAAATCTTACCAATATTAAATTTTATATTTGGACTTTTGATACAAATGCAATGTACTCAGTGCACTTGTATTTAATGTTTGTATGTATGGTGTTTAATTTAATGTATGTATGATGTATGAATTTTATCTGTAACTGTAATTTTGTACTAGTATTATTTTATATTTTTTCATATTTTTATTTGGTCTATGACTGTAAATAAACAAATTGAACTGAATATACCTTTGCAAAGAAAGATATTCATGTGTCACTTGCTAGCATATAGGGACAGACCTTCCTCTATGTTGCCTGCCAAGGATGGACTGGGTGGATTTTAATGAGAACTATATTGCTGAAGGCCCACGTAAAGGTCAGTTTAGCTTTCACAAAGAATTTACATAATTCTAGTAATATTGTAATAGCACCAACATTGCTTACAAGGGATTCATTAAAAGAGTTTTAAAGTTTGCAACAACCTACACTCCGCAAAGTTCCCATCTTTCATCAGTATCTATTATTCCGTTTATCCTTCATTACTTTTAAATTCAGCACTGCACACCAAGTGAGGCACATGAAGAGAGCATGGAAAAGAGGAGGTTTTAAGGGAAAAGCTTTTATTCTAAGCAGGTAAACAACATTGACACAAGGTAGCTCATTCATGAAGGTACCCTCCTTCAGGAATTACTCAAGCAGTTACAAGCTACAAACAAGTTTCAGTCATATCAGCCAGAGATTACAAAGAATATAACATCTAATTAAACATTCCTGTCTACTCACAATATGATGTTCTGGATGCTGGGGATAATATTGGGGCCAGGAATCTGGACACATCCAGCCTGTAACCAACCCTTTGTCTGTCTGTCGGTCTGCGCCCCCCCGACTCCTGAAGTTTTTATTCCTTCTCCCTTGAAATTATCTCAAAGCTTTTACCCTTCTTCCCCATTGGAATGCCTCACTGTGTAACTGTCTCTTGTGGTTCCTGATATCTTTCTGTGACATTGACCCCAATAAACGTAACTTAAACCCAACACCCCATTAACCCCTTGTTTACCTGGAGAGGGAACTACTCCCCCCTTCAGCTATATTACTAGATAATGGGGAACAGCCCATTATCACTAATAACCTCTGGGAAATTCATTTCAAGTTTGAGAGTTCAGTCCCACTAATATGTAGTTAACAAGAAATTCTAGCTCTCTTTTCTGCCTTGATCTAAGCATTAGATTCTAAGGAAACCAGTGTGCATAATCAACACCTAGTCCGTTACAGACTGAATGGAAATGAACAAACTGAAGCTTAATCCAAACAAGATATGGATGCCTTTGTTCAGTAGGAGACTGTAACCTTGAGTTCCATGGTAGGAGAAATGTGGAATATAAGTGGACTAAAAAAAAACAACCCACAGAAACAAAAAATGGTCTGTCAAGGATCAGAGTTTCAACCTGTTTTAGATGTAATTGTACTCCCCTTAAAATGGCAAGTTTGTAGTGTGGATGTACTCATAAAGAGAGTAAATGAGTCAAATGTATGACATTATTTCAGCTTCTATGACTTGCACCGTCATATACTGAAGAATATCAGATACTAAAGAAAAGAAAGTGAAATGGGTATTAATTATTCAGTTTATAGTGGTGAGGCACAGCGTGTTCCCCAACATTCCATCTCAACAGGACAGAGTAAGGAGAACAGAAAACACAATAATGAAAAAAGAAAGCTACTTTGAAGGAAAGAGAGGTAAGAGGTGCCAGAGCTCCCTTTCATCTGTTATAAGATTATGCTTTCTGACTAGATCACAAAAAAGTTTGGATTCAGCCCCAGAATATATCTTATGTTATGTACAAATGCTTTAGAGCAGTGGTTCTCAACCTGTGGGTCCCCAGATGTTCATGGACTTCAGTTCCCAGAAGCCCTGAGCATTGACCATAGTGGCTGGGGCTTCTGGGAGCTGAAGTCCACGAACATCTGGGGACCCACAGGTTGAGAACCACTGCCTTAGAGACCTCTGTCAGAATTTTAAGTTTTGCTTTTTTGTTGACAAAATATCAGACTATTTGTGATATCAAAGGCTTCACTTCAGTAGAATGTACCTTCTGACTGTTCTCTCAATCTGTCTCTGGATGCAAGACAAAAGTCAGAAGGTTGTCCTCACAGAGAACAACAAGGGAAGGAGATACAGCAGTTTAAAAACAACCAGGAAAATGTGTAATGCTCAATATGTTTTACTCAAAGAAAATCTAAATTTAGTTCTTGAGCTCCAAAAAAGATACAAATACAGATAGAAATCCAGGATTACAAAAAGTTATATAAATGGTTAAACAGATTTCTGGCAGAAAAATTCTGGGTGAGGATTCTTGCTGGGGATAGATAACAAATGCCAGGTTATGATAATCACTATAAATTATACCATATGAAGCTGCTGTAGTTTTTTTTCTTCCTTATTGCTTACACAGCAGCACACAATCAAGGTCTGGGCTAAGTAAAAAGGCACCAGAAAAGGTTTGACTCCCATTCCTTATTTATAATGTCAAGAAAAACAGAAACTTTCTGCTTTTAAACTACGTTTGATCTTTGATTCTGTAATTAAATTTAAAACCTAATCGAGTTGGATTAAAAAGCAAAGTAAGAATGGTATCTGCTTGAGAAAGTCATGTTCAAGTCAGTAAGACTAACCTTCTGCCTACAACACGCATACTGTGACACTCCAAATAATACTCCAAATAATCTGGCTATGAGAAATCTATACAGTAAATCTAATTTAGAAATGTAAGCTTTATACTTTAAGATTTGCAGGCTCAAATTAGCTCCTTCTACATCAGTGGTTCTCAACCTGTGGGTCTCCAGATGTTCGTGGACTTCAGCTCCCAGAAGCCCCAGCCACTATGGTCAATGCTCAGGGCTTCTGGGAGCTGAAGTCCACGAACATCTGGGGACCCACAGGTTGAGAACCACTGTTCTACATGAACAATGAAATAACAAGAAAACCTCAGTTGCAATGTACAAAGAGCTGAACACAACACACAAAATGCTAGTGAATGACCTGGATGGGTTAATATCCTCACTGTGTGCTAGGAAAGTGAACTGTATATGAGAGCCTCACAAAATGACAAAATGCATAATTAAGGCAAACCTAGACAAATCTTACATAGGGACTGAATATTGTCTGAAATGTGAATTGATGGAAAGAGCTGTTGCAATTCAAGCCTTGTTCCGAGAATGGCCAATATAGCCCATATTGCCAATTCTTTTTTGTTACATACACATATGGCAATTCATCTCTAGACTGCATTCTTTGCAGATGGAATTGATCAGATTGGGTACCATTTCCCAAGGAAACTCATATCCCTTCTTCTTTAGCATCAATTCTGAAAAGAAAAAAACTGCCATAAAGTAAATGATCCAGAATCCCTTTGCTACATTTTTCAGAAGCACCTTTAAAACAGAATACTTTATGAAAAGGGGCCAAGGTGAAACATCAGAGTTATTATCTAATTTCACTTTTTGCTCAAAGGCTGCCATAAAAGAGTACTCCAAAGGGGAAAACTGCAACACAAGATCTTTCCCTTGCAGAAAAATGGGGTATTATGTATTTCCATTTCTGCTCAGTAGTTTCCAGCAACAGAACCACTTGCTGGTAATAGTGAGGCATCAAATAAAAGTCCTAAATAAGGTTTGTTGCTGGAGGTTCTGAAAACTCAGCTCTAAGAATGTAAACATCTACAATTAAATGTGACTTAACCTTTTTAAGGTTTGGAAACAAGCAACAATTTGTTTAATTAATCCAATAAAAAGGTATTCTTTTGAAGACCACAAGGGAAAGCCACACAGCATGATTTTTGTGCTTGTGTAAGAGGCTTGACAACAGCATGCAGTTCTTCCTATTTCAAGCAGAATAGAAAGAATAAAATTACTTACTATTTGTAAATATTAATAAGCAGGGGGTTTTTTTACAGCACAAGCCAATACTCACTCACTTGGGAGTAAGTACCATTAAATTTAATAGGTCCTATTTCTGAACAGATATGCACAGAATCACAGTTATTCTATACTTTTTAAGAACCGCATAGCAATTATGGAAAAAAAATATTAAAAATACCTATTTTAAAAGGTTAGTAAACCCCTGTTAATCCAGTCTGTTTACTTCCTTGGTTCTGCAACATAAAATTGTAGCCTGTTTTAAGTTGGCTTTTCAAGACCTAGTTCCTTCCAGATGTTTTGGATTACAACTTCCATCATCCCACTCAACACGACCAATGACGGGGGGGGGGCGCTGAAAAGCAACAGGTTCAGTCAGATTGTTTCAAGTAGGCATTTTAAGTCACCTAAACTTTGTGTGACTATGAAACTATCAATATATGCAGAAGCAACAATATATCTAAAAACATACTTGTACTGACTTCACAAGAACACGACTTGTTACCCTATATTAAACAATAAAGCAATGTGCTCTCAACTGTAGATATGGCACATACTGAAGTATCTTGCAAAAAAGAAAAATATCAGATTAGATCATAGCAGACACTTGTACCAGACTGCATACTGTATTAGCCTATACATGTCACTGTTAATTAATTAAACTCCTTATATGTCCTCACTTTAAGAGTCAGAACTAAAAAAATGCTGGGCCCTACACTTTTAGATATAAAGAGAAACTTGCTCTGGTAGCTTGCAATATAGAAACATTACTTAATCTGACTGACTAGGCATGTGCAGAAAATGGTAATTTGCGGGGCAGAGGAATGCTAACAAACTAACTTAAGAAGTTAAGGTTATGTTACTTTTGCCCTTGTTTTATTATTTACATTTGACAACCCAAACATAACTAGAACTTAAATCTGGCTAATTTTTGTAACGTCTGCATAACTTCTTTCATTTGACTGATTTGGTAGTTTTGTGCCTGCTTTTTATAACTCTGTTCCATTTCAGCATACAGTTGGCCCTCCATATCTGTGGATTCTGTATCCACAGATTGAACCATGTCTTGAAAATTTTCCAAAAATAAATAAATAAATAAGTAAATAAATAAATAAATGTATGAATGTAAAATGTTATTTTGCCATTTTATATATGGGAACACCATTTTACTACACTATTGTACATATTGAGACTTGCATATCCATGAATTTTGGTATCCACGGATGGTCCTTGGAACCAAACCCTAGCAGATATCAAGGTCCCACTGTACTATCTCATTATGAATTTAAGTATAACACAATACTTTGAACATTAGAAAGTGAGAGTATACTATTTCAAGCATAAATTACATACCAAATTGTTAATTTATTACTCAAAGAACTGCCATGACAATGGCTTAGGAAAGACTGCCAGTGGTCATTTATTTCATACATCCCCCCTGGAATTTGATTTTTAATTTCAAGATCCAAGGGTAAAACATGGCTTAAATTAAACAAACACACAGTCTGGAAAGAACAGAAAACCTAGGGTTTTCTGTAAAAGTACATTTCAACAGGAAAAAGGGAACTCCACCTATTAGTTAAATGTTGAAATCCGATCTTCAGAAGACTGACTGTTGTGCCTTTAAATCTTATCTGAGCCATATAAGATCCACTTATCTGTAAACAGCTCTCAAATGCCCTAGTGCTGAAACAGGCTAACCTCAAAATAAAGGATCACTTTTGTGGGTCCTTTATCCCCACTAAATTGGCACTGTCAATTTGATAGGATGACCAAAAAAGGACTAGCGAGGCATCATTCTCTCCAACAGCTTCCTTGCAGCTCAGAGAACTTTTAGAGGGAGCTTCATGTTAGGACCAAGCCCAAATAGCTGCCTGGTTCACAGGGCACAAAATGGGGGAATTTGGAAGATTTTTCAAAGGGCAAAGAAGCACTATGCAAAGACAGTGCTTTATAAGCAACCAAGTTGTTCTCTGTCTCTACCTGTGCCATTCCCTCACTGAATATCTGCCACTATCTTCACAAAAAAGGATATCTGCAAAAAACCCACAGTGTAACACTCCTTCATGCTTTTCTCTGAATACATTCACCTTCAATTACAGAATGATCGATATTCTTCAAGGCTTTCAGGAAAGGTGCACATATTTCAATTTATGCCACAAGCAAGAACTTGCAAGGAACAGGTCTGCTAAAAATATGTTCTTTCCTTGAATTTTAATAATAACAATGACAACAACAACAGTAATACAACCCCTGATTTTATTATTTATTTGAAGCACTTTTATCCTGCTATTCAGCCAAAATATGCTCTGGTGCAAGTCTTGAGTAGCTTACATGAGACCAATAGAAACAAGACAGTCAGTGCCTGGAGTCCTGTTGGTACCTTAGAGGACTGTTCAGCAGTGGTCCACCAGGTCTGAACAGACACCTTCTCCAATGTCTTACTTCCTCACTAGCCACTGCATCTACAAAGCTTTTACTTCCTGTTGCCTACCCTGGTAGAGTTACATCTGTGTAGTGTACCAGCAGGATTCTGGCCTCTTGTTTGTAGGCTTAGTCTTAAAAGAAAAAAAGAGCTAAATTTAAAAAAAAAAGGATGAGAAGAGAAGAGAAGGGGAAACCAAGCTACTTCAAGCACAGACTCCTAAAGAGATAATAATATTTCTGACTTCACAGAATGTATATGGTTCTGGGAAAGGAAAAGCAACATGGGGTGAGTTTTTCAGCAGAGATGATGAGGTATGCCATGATTCACATCTCTCCCCCATTTCTCATGCTGCCAGGCAACAACTGAGGGAGGGAGTCTGACAGAGGCAGTCTTTGAGCAGAGCCGATCAAAGTAGCCCTGCTTTTCGTAATTAAACACCCTCTCCATTAGCGATTACACTTCATTTAAAGTTGAATGCTTAGGCTGACACTCAACAATGGAATCCGATTAATCACTTCTGAAATGTTATCTCCTTTCCCAGACAACTGAGTCACCAGGGCCAGATGACACTTTTACATTGCACTTCAGTACTGCAGACAATTAGTTTACCATGTGCAAATACAAATGAACAGCTGTATTTACTCTTACGTGCACATGTAGTCTTCCAAGAATCACCATTGCTTTCCCCCCGAAATCACTGCAATAATTTGTACAGATACTCTACATATTTATACAGTTGCTCCTCCACATTTGCGGGTTTGACCTTTGCGAATTTTATTATTTGTGGATTACTAAGGGGAAGGAGATGGGACAGAGGGAGGCCATGTGCATTCCCTCACTCGGGTCAGGGGGAAAGGGATGGGAGGAGGGAGGGTGCGTGCGTTCACTCACTTGGGCTGGCAGGAAGGGAGAAAGGGGGGCTCATGAGTTCACTCACCTCCACAGGTGGGAGGAGGTGGGATGGAAGGAGGGCACACACATGTGCAGAGCAAAGGGGATGGGCTGGGAGGAGGGAGGGTACATGCATTCACTCACAAGTTCAGGCAAGACGGGGATGGGACAGTGTCCTCTTTCTCCCTCCTCCTCCTACCCCCCCTCCTACCTCTTGCCCACCCAGTGACTGAGTGAACAAGGAACACACATGTGGCCTGGCCCAGTCAGGCTACCAGTACAGGTACTTTTTGTGTGTCTGTGTTAAACACAGTTGTGGGGGGCTTATGATATTAGCGGTGTTTCTGTTTTTCTGGGGGTCCTGTTCCCCTAACCTCTACACAAGTGGAGGGCCCACTGTATAATGTTTTATTTGACCTTTTCAAAACCTGCTGTTCCAGGTACATTGCCCAGGCAAGGCATTTTACAAGACTAAGACACATAAAAATAAAACAACAATGTCAACATTTGACCTTTAAAGATCAGCAGCTGAGAGTAGACTACTAATTGTTTGTATCTGGTTGCAGTCCAACTGTGACTGAAATTATTCCAGTCAGATTCAGGTAAAAAGGTAAGAAATCACTTCATAAGACCCTCTCTGTTTGCCTAATTATTTTCATTTTACACTTTTTGCATCAGCAGTCTTCTATTTTCTTGTCCCCCTAAAATACTGCAAGATGAAGTACTGGTAATTAAATTGAAACAAAGGTTCAATATCAGTTCTGATAAACATGAAACCAGTTGGTTTCACACGAGAAAAATTTTAAAAGTGTGATTCAGACTAAGATGCACAAATAGCTGATTCATATTGCAATATTCTCATTGTAAAAATTATATGACTCCAAATATTCTGCAGAAGAGTCTTGATCTGTAAAAGTACTTCTAACATAAGGGGGGGAAATACAAGGAGCACCCTATCCAGACCAGTAATTATCACCTGAACCCTCAGTCCTCTATCCATAACATTCCTCCCTTTACCTTTGGTTAGTCCTTATGTGAGTGTGTGAGTGTTTGAATCTTCTGCATGTGTGTGTGATTCCTCAATAAAACACATTTTTAGTTTACATTTTGGATTCTCTAGCCGGTTCTTTCCTTCATGACCCCCTAAACATCAGTGTAAAGATCTTGTTAAGTTACCCCACTCTTGCAGGTCTCCTAATTTTGAGCTAATTAATTCCCCACTGTCACGTGGAAGTACTGGCATTGCGAGTAGACCCCTGAGACACCCACATTTTGGGGTAACAGAAGATAATACATACATGTGAAACAGAGGCTAGCTGTTACTGCACCTCACAGGGCAGATTCAAGGCCACCTCCATCCAGCTCCAAGATATCTAAATTTTGAAATCTATCTCCAGCAGCAGATTCAACATCTAACCAACTTTTTGTAGGCATACCTGGTGGTGAATGTACCTTTATCATATCTACAAATTTTTTTGCTATTGATGGGTTATTTCCACCTTGCCCTAATACCCTCTAGATAGGATGGCTCATTTCAGTTCATTTTTTTCAGTTAATTGTTGGCTTTCTGATTTTTTTAAATTAAATTTTATTTTAAATTAAATTTTAACGCTATTTTGTTCTTCTATTGCTGATTTTATGTTACCTGGTTTCAGCCTCTGGGAAAAGCAGTTCATAAATATCTTAAAATATACATCTGAAACTCACATAGCCAGAAGTAGTCACATGATATACATTTCCTACAAGCACAAAGCACAAGGAAGATTCAGTATTAAAACAGTGGATAAAATTCAGTTCGTTCCTTACTTAGTAGCTAGTGAGTAACCTGGGGAATTATGCAACAATTTGTTATGTAACAAGGTTGTCAAGTGGAATAGAATCATAGCATCTTAGAGTTGGAAAGGACTACAAGGGCCAATTAGTCCAACCCCCTGCCATGCATACTAAGGCACTCCTGAAATATACTCATTCAATGTATGTTTAAAGACCTCCAAAGATGGAGAGAGTCCACTACCTTCCAAGGAACTATCAAACAGTTCTTACAGTAAAGAATTTCTTCCTAATGCACAGGTGGAGTCTCCTTTCTTATAGTTTGAATCCACTGGTTCATGTTCTAGTCTGTTGAGCAGCACAAAACAAGCTAGTTTCATATGCTACATGACACCCCTTAGGTGTTTAAAGTTAGCTATCATGTCACCTCTCCGTCCTCTTTCTCCCAGGCTAAACATACCCAGCATTCTTAGTTGTTCCTCACAATGCTTGGCTTCCAGACCACTGCCACCCTGGTTATCCTTTCCTGGATGCACTTCAGTTTGCTTATTTATTTACTGAATTCATATCCTGCCTTTCTCCCAAGATGGGATGCAAGGTGGCTTACAATGAGCTTGCTGATATCCATCTTGAGCTGTGGTGCCCTGGAACTGGACACAGTATTCCAGGTGAAATATGACGAAAGCAGCACAGATCAGCATTAATACTTCCCTTGATCTGGATGCTATATTCCCGTTGATGCAGCTCAGAACTGCACTACCTTTTTTGGCTGCTACATCACACTGTTGACACATGTTTAGCTTGTAGTCTATCAAGACCTCTAGATCCTTTTCACATGGACTTCTTTCAAGTAAGGTGTCATCCATCCTATATACGTACATTTCATTTCTCCTGACTAGACACAGTACCTTATATGTATTCCAACTGAAATTCGTTTTATTCATTTTGGCTCAGAAATCCAATCAGTCAGTTACGGTTCTGTCCTCCGGGGTATTAGCTATCCCCACACACACACTTTGTTCTCATCTGCAAATCTGATAGGCATGTCTTCAATTCCACCATCTAAGTAATTTATACAGATGTTAAATGAACAAGATTATTAACAGTGGCTCTGACATTATATCAGTATGTTCTTTTAATACTTTTGGATGCAGTTCATCTGGCCCTGGCAACCTGACTTCATTTAGAGTATCTAAGTACTCCTTGACTATTTCTTTGACTATTCTGGACTTTAGTCTTTTTACTGCATATTTTGTCTTTACCAGTTACAGCACAATTTTCGTTTTGGGAGAAGACTGAGGCAAAAAAGACATTAAACAGTTCAACCTTCTCTCTGTCCCCATTAGTATTTCACTGTCTTCTCTACACAGTGCCCCTACCATTTCCTTATTCTTCTGCTTGCTCTGAACATAGCCAAAAAAAAAAAACCCCAAAAAACTTTAAAAATTATTTTTAACATGTTAAGCAAGCCTGACATCATTCTGAGCTTTCATGTTTCTAATCTGCCTCCTATAAGTAATGGCTATTCATTTGTATTCTTCCTTGATGGTTTCCTCCAACTTCAATTTCTTACACACGTCTCTTTTAAATCTCATCTCATCTCAAAGTTGTTTGTATATATACCCTGATTTCCTTAGATACCTCCTACTTTACTTTCTCAATGGAGCTTTTTTTTTTTTTTTTTGCAACTGTGCCTTCATAAACTCCCTTTCCTTTAAGCATTTCTGACTATCTGATCTCATCCAGTATTTTCCTAAGTTTACTGAAATCAACTTTCTTGAAGGCCAGTTCATGTATCTGACTATTTTTTACTTGTCTTTTCCTTTGTATAATAAATCCCAAGAGAACATGCCTACTCCCACCCAAGGATCCCACTGTTTCCATCCCATTGACCAGTTCATCTCTGTTGGTTAGGATCAAATTCAAAAGAATCAATCCTTTTGTTGCCTCCTCCACGTTTTGTACAAAGAAATTGCCTGCAAGGCTGGTGACGAATTTGTCAGATCCTGCATTCTTGGCAGTGTGTGCTCTCCAACAAATATCAGAGTGGTTGAAGTCTCCCATTACTATCATATTTCTTCTGGCAAGAAGCAGCATTTACCTTACAGATTTTCCACAGGTGAGTCTCATTTTTTCTGGCACTCTTATTTTTTTTTCTGGCTCTTGGAACTTAAATCCTCAGAATTTCTTTTTGGAACAGCTATCTTTTAATTTGGGTTTAATAAGTTTCACCTTAAATGAAATTGAACATTCAAGTACAAGTAGCAAAAATTATTTCTAACAATGACACTGCTCTCTCAAGTTCAGTATTGACTGAGGCTAGGAAAAATCAATGTTCCATTAGATCCAGCAGGTCTACAAGGCTGCAGCAAGAAGGCCACTTGCTAATAATACATGAAGGACTAACAAAGATTGAAGGCTGTACATCAAGCAGTAGAAGGATACTTTTAAGATTAGAAGAAAGTGGGTTTTCTTGAAAAAAAAAAAGTATAAATTGAAGAAAAGAAGCAACATAAAGAAAAAGCAGAAAAATGCAAGACTGAAAGAACAGATCAGGGTAAGGAAATAAAGTTAAAGAGCCATAATTTTGGAGTTTTAATGCCAACTACAGTAAATATAGGATTAAAATATTAGATTCTATTTTCAGATCCAGAGAAAGGAAGGAAACATTGACATGAGATAAAGTTAGCTGGAAATAAAAAGTTTAGACAGCTGAAACAGAGCTCTGAAAGATAAATCAAAGGATTCACGTAAATACTTAGAAGCATCAAAAACTCCAGACTTGATATATCTGTATCTTCCCTTACAGCTGATCCCAATATTAGTTGTCTTCAGCCTTTCCAAACACTATGCATAATATGTAAAGTTGAAGGCTTTCACGGCCGGAATCCATAGATTGCTTCAGAGGAAGATGCCAACCACAGATGCAAGTGAAACGTCAGGAGAAAATACTAATAGAACATGGCCTCAAAGCCCGGAAAACCCACAACAACCTATGCATAATATATTGACTACAAATGACACAACAGTATCAAAGGCTTCATTTGACAACAGTCGGTACGAATTAAACATCTAGTCAAGCCATCAAAATAGTGCAGGTCTGCTATCTCCTAACTAAGCACAAGTGATTGGCATCACTAGTTTGGAAAGAAGTACAGGCATATCTCAGTTTATAAAGCCTCTGACAAGGAAGCTTCTTTTTACAAAATCTTTTCATGTCAGCCCAGCCTCCACTTTTCCTCCCTGTCCTCTGTCTATCTGGAAGTTTATTTAGCAGAATCAACATTGGGAAAATGGTGAAAAAGGGCTGAAGAAACACAAACTTTTGGTTTCAGATGGCAGCAGCATGACTGCAGCTAACAGTGCAATAAAACTTGAGTTGGGCAAGAATGGGATTCTATTGTAGCTGTTCCTACTGTAGCTATTCATGCCTCCCTACAACAGACAAGGTAAACAAGAGCTGCTTTCAGAATCCATTACTGAGCACGCACTAAGAGCAAAACAGAGGGAAAAGGGGAAGGCAGATATGCTTGCCTCATCAGCATGTTAAAACAACAACAACATAGATCTATGTTTGGCCACCCAAAATGGAAATCATAACAAAAATGGAGGCTGATGAAAAAGTTTTCAAGTGTTGTATAGCAAAATCAAAGTGTTTCTTTTTTTCTTTTTTTTTACATAGGCAAAGTTTCCATGACCTGGTTGTTTTTCTCTACATGTGGAAATTGTTAGTTTTGGATAAAAAGTTTGTTGAAACATGTTGAAGTGCTCTTCTCTTTTGGAGTATGGGAACCTATCCCTAATCTTTCTATGTAATTTCTGCCTTGACTACCAAACTTTCTATTAAAGAGGTAAGACCAGGAGCACATCTACTACATTAACTGAAGTATACCTGTATGGTAATTCTGTTGCTTGAAATTAAAACACCTTTGTAGGTGTCATCACACAAGGCCTTTTACTGGAAAGAGATCTCACAGAAAGAAAAATTATTGATTTATCAATACTTTTTAAACATTTAGGAGGAACAGTAAAGAGTTAAAACAATGGAAAAATTAATATCTGAAGGTTACAGCTTTCAATGGTTTTCCTATAGACAGATAACAGAAAAGCATAAAGTAGATAAAAAGCTGTATGATTTTGCATTCGCTACATCTGACTTTGAGAAACACTTTTGTACAGATGATGAACATTTGATTAGAAGAAACGTATAAATTTCTGTTGAAACTTGAGGGAAAAGATGAACTCATCAAGGGAACAGTACAAATAATGTGGTCAAAGGGGATTAAATTCACATTATCTTGTGAACTTAAAGAGAATTTCTATAAGATGATGTATCAGTGGTCCTTGACTCCAGAAAAATTGGCCAATGTGCACAAAAATGTTTCAAACAGATGTTGGAAATATGGACAACAAATGGGAACTTTTTATCACATGTGGTAGACATGTGAAAAGGGCCAACAATTCTGGAATCAAATACATATGGTGCATAGTATCTTGAAAACTGATGTGTTATTAAAGCTCAAGCTGTACCTGTTGGGGCTAGTAGAAGATCAGCTGGAGAAGACATATGGCGAGATATTAAGATGTATGGCCACAGCGGTAAGATTATATGTGCAAAAATGGAAGAGTGTAGAAATCCCAACAAAAGAGGACTGGTTGATAAAATTACTGGACTTAGCTGAAATGGACAAATTGACAATACTGTTAAGAGAAAATCAGTGGCAACTTTCATCAAGTACCAGGAATCATTTACAAGCTTTTTTCAAGAAAAAAAAATTGTTGTAATATTACAGTTGGATTTGATAATTGGTATCTTTGGGAAATAGCAGTGAAAGCACTGGAACAATTAGAGCAGTTATATTTTTGTAGAATCAACAATTGTCTGTTTTAGGAAAGTAGGAAACTACTTCTGTTGTCTTAGAGATAGTGTTTAGTCTTACTGTTAATGTTTAAGGGTTAGGTTTTAGTTTTTAACTTCTAGTATTTAGGATATGTTTATGTTGTATTTTGCTTCTTTTTTCTGTGTGTAATTTAATGTTTATCTTCTAGTTTTCCATACATATGCTGCTTATTCTTAATATACATAAAATAATGAAAAAAATGTTAAAAAATGACTATTCAGTTTAATACAGAAACTAGATCCCATTTGATCTTGGAAGCTAAGCACGGGCGGGCCTTGTTAGTGACTGGAATAGGGACCAGCAAGAATCAAACTGCTATAGGCTAGATTTCAGAGAAAGGCAATGGCAAATCACCTCTGAGTATTCCTTGTATAAGAAAACTCTGTGGAATTTATGGGTTCACCAGAAGTCAACAGACAACTTGAAGGCCTATGCATACCTAAGGAGTCACTGTCTTGCCTAAACTGGCTTTTCTGAGATATTTCAGAGCAACTACTTCTACATTGAGAAATTCTGTGAAACATACCCACAGTTGTGCTATAAATGTTTGTTTTATCAACATGGGTGAAGCAAACTCAGGCTGTAGTTCTGCTAACAAATAATTTGCAAGACTTTGTATTTCCTCCTTGTTATCAATGCAAATACATTTCAGAAGCAAGCACAGGTGCAGAAACAGGTATCTTCTCAGGTAAATATAGATTTGCATAGTTTTGCTATTTGAAGCACCTTTTATTTATCAGTAACACAGAACATAATTTTTAACTTCTGACTGCCTGAAATGTTTTGTGGCTGAAAAATAAACCTTACGTGTAAATCAGATTCGCACAGTAAAATCTACTTGTGGACCAGAACAGGACAAAAGCTCTACAAAACCTAGATGGGGGGGAGTTGGAAGAGAAGCTGTTTGCAGATTTCAGAAAGCAAGAACATTTGGCTGGCATCAAATAGAACCATTCCACTATCTTCAGTGGAGCTTCAACAAATTTGTTTTCAAGAACCTGACAACTGTTCCTGTAAGTCTTATGCTCTATCTTGCACAAATAGTGCTTTCTTCCAGACAGCCTAAAATAAACAAAACAGTTTGCAATTTCCATCCAAGTGAGAGAAATTGCTTTCTTTGGTCCCAAACCTGTGAATATCCTGACTGATTCACCTACAGGAACATAGAAGCATAATTTGCCATTGTTCAGGGTAAAAACACAACAAATTTTCCAATGAATATCAAGTGGCAAATGTTTGTCTACTGGTTCAACATTACTGTTGTAAATGCATCTGAACATGCAATGTATCCAATTTTCAGATTTGTTCATGGCTGTGGACTGGAGCTAGTAATAATGCACCACTTGGCTTAGATCAACATACTTTCAACAGTCCTACCAGTTTTGACAGTGACAGATACCTCCTTGAAAGGATTCCATGTTCACATCCCTTTATAGCCTTACTGTTCAGTGAGCACATTCAATGATAAATCAGAATGAGGCAATGGCAGCCCCCCCACACAGCTGTTTCCAAGAGCCCCTAAACCTGTCCTGTTGACTTCAGACTTGGTCTGGACACTCTCTCTTGCCCAATCACTTTTTTCAATTACATCCACAGAAAGCATTAACAGGTAAATCTCCTCAGAGTTAGCAGGCTGAGAGTTAGCCACCCCAAGACATACCTTTAAGGAGGCAATATGCATGTACAAGTGGTTCTCTGCTTGTGCAATGCAATGAACATTGACACTGAAGCATTTATTTCTATGGATGCCAGACTGAGCAGTTTGTGCTTTGTGGCTTTTCTCTGCACCCCTTAGGCTAGCCTGCTGCCCTCAGCTACAAAGGAAGATGTCATCTGTCACCAGCCCTGAATTCAGTCATTAGTCTAGTCGTCTTTTCTATATAACAGCAGTTCTCAACCTGCGGGTCACGACCCCTTTGGGGGTTGAATGACCATTTC
The DNA here is from genome assembly GCA_948472985.1 of Iguana delicatissima. Taxonomy (NCBI): domain Eukaryota; kingdom Metazoa; phylum Chordata; class Lepidosauria; order Squamata; family Iguanidae; genus Iguana; species Iguana delicatissima. Next base: position 577,325 of record CAOKZL010000209.1, on the reverse strand, counting down.
ACAGGGGTCGCCGCTCCTCTATCCCACTCCATCCCCTTTTGAAAGAAGGCGGCCTCACAGTCAATGGGAGCGCTGTTTCTGAGACCCCGCACTGGGAGGAGGGAAGAGGAGGCGTGCTGGGCATTTCCCCGTCTTTCCCTGCCAGGTGAGGGGGCGGAGGTGGAGAGAGGAGACCCCGCACTGGCAGGAGGTGAGAGGAGGTGTGCTGGGCGCACGTGGAGACGTTTTGCTGTCTTTCCCTGCTGGGTGGGACAGCAGAGGTGGCGAGAGGAGACCCCGTGCTGGCAGGAGGGGAAAGAAGGCATGCTGGGCACGTGTGGGGACATTTCCCCATCTTTCCCTGCTGGGTGGGGGGGCAGAGGTGGCAAGAGGAGACCCCGCGCTGGCAGGAGATAAGAGGAGGCATGCTGGGCGCGTGTGGGGATGTTTCCCCATCTTCCCTGCCGGGGGGGTGGCAAAGATGGCGAGAGGAGACCCCGTACTGGCAGGAGGGGAAAGGAGGCGTGCTGGGCATGTGTGAGGACATTTCCCCGTCTTTCCCTGCCGGGCGGGGGGACAAAGGTGGGGAGACCGAGAGGGGCTCATGGGTGTAATGTGGTCGAGGGGATTTTTATCATTAAAGATGGCATATACACACTTTAAATAAAGAAAAATATTATGTTGCCAGCTTTTGGTTATGAAATATACTCTAATTGCTTATTTATACAATCACAGAATGTTTTTCATGGACTAATATATATTTATTCCACGTATGTATGGAATAGAACCTACCAGAAGATTATCTGGGAAACAACTGAAGACACAGAGTTGAGGTCAAACTGAAAAATAAGGGCAAGGAACAAAAAACAAGAGTCCTGGTGTGGCATGGAATGAGGTGGGGGACTAATGTGTTCATTCAAGCAGAAGGTCAGAACTCTCAGGTACCTTTGCCCATTCCATTCCATTACAGGTAACACAGTGATGGAGGGCTGAAAATGAAGCAAATATTTTCATAGTTTTTCTCCCTATCCTCACCCAGGACATTTTTTTCATTTTCCCCATATAGAACTGGAAACTTTAGATAATATAGAAAAGAAGACTCCAATGAATTCTTTATTTTATTCAGTCAAAAATACAGGTGCTGTAGAGTATGAGGATCCATGTATAAGATAGCCTAAAGGATTGGAGGATAATTCCTATATACACAGTAGGAATATGTAACACTCAGATTCAGGGTGCATTTTTACATACAGATTATCTTGTTTGAGAAGAGCAGATAGGAGAATCTTTGTTGATTGGGGATGGGTGCCTTCTTCCAGTGACCATAGGTCAGCAGGGGAAAGGACCCTACGTCTGCTGTCCTTTTGACCTAGGTCTCTTTGACCTAGTCCTACCTCTCTCCTCACATTAAGTGTGACAGAGACAACCTATTACTACAGCAAATTGCCCTGACTTGGTGAGGGATGAAAAAGCCACACTAGGTGAGGACAAATTGAAAAGGACTCAGAGGGATAATGTTAAAATCTGAGTCATAACCAGCTATAACCAATACTCAGAGAAAAGACTACTTGTACCGTATTTGCATTTGCTACATCTTTCTGTTATCAAAAGGTAAAAGTTTCCATTTGAGTTCAATATAGAAAAAAATCAACAAAATTTCATAATATATTTTAAGAAATTAATGTTATTTCTGACTGAGAAACAAGTTCATAGTCAATCTTACTGAAGAACGTTCTGACACAGTTTCCATGGTACTGCATCAAGTTCTCTCAGTATTTATGCATATGTCAGTATATGACGCAGAAACAAAAGCTTTTTCTTCATTTTCCCCCCTCTTGCAAGAGATGCTCCATCACTCTTTTAAAATATAGAAGCATTTTGAAACTTTTAAGTCTTGCTGGGGAAAGAAACTGTGTAAAATGAAATAGGCATTTCTTATGCAAAAACTTCATTTGCACAAAAATGCTGTACTTTGTGCCAAATACCACAGTGTGAACAAACATTGTATGCTAATTTCACTTCTACTTCTCCTTCTTCTCCTTCTTCTTCTTCTTCTTTTTTGCACAAAATATGCCATGGTATGTTTTTGACACAAATGTTTCTTTAAGAAAAAATCCCAAAGTGTGAAAAATTACTAAAAATACACAAAACCTCTTGTAACCATCAGAACAACCTATCCCACCAAGAATGAGCAAAATGGAAATATTCTTTACATCCCTAGTAAATAAGACAACAGCAAAATAAAAGAAAAAAATGACCAAGATTTGCAAGAGCAACAGATACCTTTGAGACTCAATTATTTATCACTGAAAACACATATTGGCAGGAAGCATTTCAATTATTAAGACCATCGTATCATTTGCCCAACAGATAATCCATGAGTAAATCTCTTGAGTCTGAACAAGAATAGGTAGTGGAGGCCATGAAAGAAAAAAATAAATGAAGCACTCTGCCTTGCAGTAATTAGATAGGTGGATAAAGTTAAGGGGAGAAAGAATCATAAAATTCATGATAATACCTCAATGGGTTTTTACTAGAAAGCTGAAACTGGAAAGAATAGACACACTGCAGAGTATATCAAAAATAAAATATGTGAAGTCTTAGAAAAGACTCAGCCTTGTAAAGTATCTGCTCTGCTGACTGACAGTTCAAGCGATATGAAAGCAGCATGGGATGTCATAATGAATACATACCTACATAGTACTGCAGTAGATCTGTTTCCTGTGGCTTAAATCTGCTTTTTAATGATTTTCTATAATTGGAGACTTCACAAAAGATCTACAGTACAGCTAAAGAAGTTAAAAAAATATGTGAAGCTGTATGGGCAAAGTTTGTAGGTGCAAACTTTAAGGCAAAAGAAGAAAAGAAGGGGAAGAATAAAAAGGTGACACTCAAACTGCAAATTTCAAGTTTTTGAACTCCATGAAGATAAAAATGAAGACTTTTATTCAGAAGTTAACCTTTCAGAAACTGATTAAGAAGTATTTTTGAGGATGTGCTTATTACTTAACCCTCATCCAGGTAAATGAAAATAAGGTCATTAAATTATTTCTAGGGTGTTTCCCAATCTTATGCAAATTTCAGTGTATTCAGATATTATAAAGTCCCATGGGAGTGCTCACTGGTGCAGAATGAAGGCTATTCCACAATATCTAAACACACAGAGTCTGTTCACATGAGCCAGAATGTTCAAGTCGGTAGTTTGACAACCTTCTTTTAGGCAAAACAACAAAATTTTATGTCTTAAACATACTACTAATGTTGTTTCCAATTCAGAACAACAATAAAAAAGCTACTTGTTTTTAACTCTCAAAAAAAAAAGAAAGAAAGAAAGAAAGAAACCCTGGGGGAAAACAGCTGTTTTTATTTATTTGCAGAAGGACCCAGTGTTTGTGGTCTTTTAGGACAATTTTCTACCCCAATAACAATAGTCTCTGCTGAAGGAAATATCCACCAAAGAAAGGTCAACATTTTTGCCTGCGATTCTATAGATCACCACAGCATGTCACTTAGACGCTGCAGTGATCCTTGTAGGCAACTTTTCCATGCATAATGCATGATTTACTGTAGTTTCCTTACCCAAAATCCTATTGCACAAATAATATGAAGAAGAATGGAATTACAGTTTATTCCACTGAATAAGATACAGAGTGTTTAGAAATTATCTCTACAATTTCAATTCTATACACAATTGAAATTGTAAAGATAATTTTCAGATGTCTTACATTATGCTGACAAGTGTTAGGTCTTTGGTTAGCAGACCAGGTTTTCCAGTTCTAAGCTGGACAAAAGATGATCTCTTATTACATTTCATCCACCAAGGAAATATGGGTCAAATTGTACTATAATCACACTACAGCTAAGATGAGCTCCCCTAGTGTACCAGATTTCATGCCCAAACAAGTGTCTTTCCTTATGGGATACAATGCTTTGGCACTGCAACAATCCCACACTTTCATGATGTAGGGAAGGTTACAGGGGCCACACCACCCTGTTACAACAATTCAATTGGCTGCCAGAGTGTTTCCATGCGGAATTCAAAGTGCCCATGACCTTTATGGCTCAGGTCTAGGCAATCCAGTAGACTGTATCTCCCTATATGACCTCGCCAAGGCCCTGAGATCATCAGGAGAGGCCCTTCTCTCATTCCCATCACTGTCATAAGCATGGTTGGTGGGGAGCCTTTTCAGCGGTAGCCCATAGAAACTGGAACTCACCTCCCACGGAGGCCAGAATGGCCCCCTCCCTGCTCTGTCACCAGGCAAAGAACTTTTTATTTCTGGCAGAACTTTAAAATGGAAAGTTTCTAAAGAATAGGCTGAGGGTGCTGTATTGTTTTAGGGTGACCTGTTTAAATTGCTTTTTATCTTTGAACAGTATTTTAACTTTTTGTGTAGTTTTAAATCATTTCAATATTGTCAATTGTTTAATCCCATTTTAATGTTCATTTTTTTGTGCGTACAGTCGGCCCTCCACATTTGCGGGTTTTACTTTCACCGATTTGATTATTTGCGAGTTTCTCCAACCCCTGCCCCATTCCCAGGCATTTCTTTTCTGGGGGGAAACTTCCCTCTCAGCTGCTCTGATCAGGCTGTGTAACCCTTCAAAAACCCACCTCTGGTCTTCCTCCTCCTCCTCCACCAGCCACTGCCAGGCCAGCTAAGGATTGCTCACAGACCAATTTGTTAGCACCACAAACCCTCTCCCAGCGCCTCCATGCACCCAAAGGAGGAGATGGGCAAGAGAGAAGAAGTATAGGGCTACCATGCAGACCTATCCCCCTTCCATCCCCTTTCCCTAACCTGCTTTGGACTCTAGGAGCCCACTCTCCCCACCACGCCTCAGCCCCCTCCCCATCAAAACACACACATTTTGATATTTGTGAATTTTCCACTTTTGTGAGGGTCCTGTGTCCTTAACCCTAGCAAACGTGGAGGGCCAACCATATCTAGCTGTACTGTTTTTTAAACTGTAAGCTGTCTTGACTCCCAATTTTGGGATAAAGGTATGATAGAAATAAATATAATGATAATGATAGTAGTAGTAGTAGCAGCTGTTGTTGTTGTTCTTGTAATTTTATAATATGATAATATTTTCTTGGTATACTAGGCAAACACTGACAGAATGGGTGTTTGCCTCTGAACTCAACCAGCTCTTTATCAATTATTGCATCTGTCCCTAACAGCTATCATTTTCAAATCAAATTACTAGTGAAGTCCATGTGTTCTGAAATAGGCAGCCAGCTTATCACTTACTCCCTACTCTATGATATGGTTTAATTGGCAAAATGTTTAACTAGCATGAAATATAAATTGTATCCTGTTATGACTGGGAAGCTTGCTGGCAAAGAGGAACTGGCTGCACATTGTGTGTTGCAAAACTAGGAAAGTTCAAGACCTCAGGGCAAGGCTAGGTCATAGCCAGGGAAACTTCAGAGATAACAGACACGCAGATATCCCTCAACAACTTGACCCTTAGAAACAATAGCACCTGAAACTGCTTCCATGGTACAACTGATTGCCTTCAACCTTCTCCCTTTGTCCATCAAAACCCTCCTTTTGTCCCGTCACCTGTCTCACTATTAAGGAGCTATCACAATTCCCATCAGTCCTTTGTCACTTAATGCTAAGGCCATTAGCTCATTTGGACCCCACTGTGCACTCTGTAGACTCCATTTTCTACTCTTCCAGAGAGCCATTAACTCTCATCTTCCTCCTCAGGATGGAAAAAGAGTATTTAAACCTCAGCTCTGAGCCTGATAGCTTGTAGTACTTTTGTCATCCTGGCCATCACTCTGCCACTTAGACAGACACTTTATTTCGGTCATTGACCAATAAAACAATAATAAATACAAAATAAATATATAAAAACTAACAAAAACAAATAACAAAATTTAAACGGCTCGCATCAGCCACTATTGCTATTATTAACCATTTGATCTCTGCCACTCCAGTTCCTGTGTTGGTACTATCCTTGGTCTTAGCCACAGCACCTCATCTCTTCACTTCTGGATAGGTAACCACCCACGTTGTGCTAAACTCTTGATGGCCAAAACTTTGCTCCATTTTCCTTCAGTTCGCCTTGTGTGATTGTGACACTGCTTGAATCTTGTGTGTGTAATTGTTAATTCCCCCAATAAAACAAAGAAGTGTACTTTTGAATCTCTACTGATTTTTCCCTACACTGGTACCAGTATACACAAGTGTGAAAGATTGTGTAAGGATACTTCCCTCTCACATGCTTCCTCTTTGAGATAATATTCCCCATTGTTTCACAGAGTCACTAGCACTGTGAGTGGACTCCTGAGTTACCCATGTTTTGAGGTAACATACATGACATCTGTTTCCTGAGTGCTGAATATCAAGAATCTTGTATGTCCACAATATATATATATATATTTTTTTTTTTTGGTCTCTTGTTGTTCTGACATGGCAGTACCCCAAGACTAGAAGTCATGGTTCTTCTGCGATATCAGGTTGTCTATGATATAATCCAGCTAGGAGCAATAGGCCAACATATGCCTTCAGCTCGGGTTCCATCCTTTCACTTTGTTAAGTTTCCTTTCATTCCATGCTTTGAATCCATGCTGCCTCTCTCTATTTCTTTTATAGATTATGTAATAAAGAATTCTTTGTGGCTGAGAAGCAGTTTAGAAATTTTTAGCAGTGTTCCTTCATCTGTGCTCCTTTTTGTGGAGCTGGGCATTCCTGAGTGATGCCTCTGGTTGCTGTACGGTGAAGCCTGTGCATGTCTTCACTAGATCCTTCTACCCCTCCTCTCACAGCATCAGTATCTCCACTTGGTTCTTGCTGGATGAATCAAGTGAGCATACATTTGCTGACCTCTAAGCCCTAAGTCTTCTGTTCCTTTGACAACTACAGCCACAAGACCCATTTCTTTTACACGTATTTCCAGAGGCTCCTCAACTGCACTTGTATTTTATGTTCTGACAGAACATCTTAAGTTTTAAGCAGCTTTCAGCGGGTAGCAGTGTCACCTGCAGATGTGCTGTGAGCCATACCAGAGCTTCCTCTGAACAACAACAGAATAAATCCATGGCTGGCCTGTCAATGGTAAGTGTGTATACAGACTTCCAAACTATTTTGCCTTGGTCTTGGTGGGGTGGGTAGGGGTGGTAAATATGAATTCACACCACTGCTTCCTCCTATTGAGATGGGAGAAGTCAGTTCTCACAAGCAGAAGCAGGGATGAGAAAATGTAGGAACTCAGTACACCTCACCATAGCTGTTTACATGTTACATGTTTTGCAATCTGGAGATAAAATGAGGTTAATTTCATCTCCAGACTGCAAAACACGTAACACATAAACAGCTATAGTGAGGTGTATTGAGTTCCTTCATTTTCTCATCCTGCTTCTGCCTGTGAGAACTGACTTCTCCCATCTCAATAGGAGGAAGCAGTGATGTGAGTTCATATTTATCACCCCTACCCACCCCACCCAGACCAAGGCAAAATAATTTGGAAGTCTGAATATACAATTACCAATGACAGGTCAGCCATGGATTTATTCCCCAGTGAACTCTGTCTCATCCAGAAATTTTAAATGCCTGGGTATGAAACAGCTGATTGCATACTTTCATCTTTACAGGGATCTTCACTAACTTAGTAAGCAACAGGCTGTTCATATAGCTGGCAAGGTTACAGTTCACAGCTCTCTTCCAGTTTCCTCTGTTTGAGTAAATGGAAGCATTGTCTCATCTCTCTTGTGCCAGTTGATCTGCATTACATTTCAATCACAAAAGAGCATGACAATTTTTTGTTCCAATGCATTACACTGTGTCAGACAAAAGTATCACAATGGCTGGATGCAACAGATTTGTTGGGACATTTCTTTTTGTCCCAGATACTTTTTTTGTAGAGAGGTATAAAATTGAAAATTCTCTAGATGGCAAGTAGCAGAAACTTGGAGGCACTGTTTAAAATTCTTCAGGTAATTATGCATTGTCTGAAATGACTGACTTGTAGGTCTAGTTCTGCTTCAGTTCTGCAACAAAACACGACTCCTCCTCAAACATGCCAGCTGCTTAGATTACAGCCAGGTGTGATTAATACTGTTCTCACACTGTTGCTTATATATTATTGATTTGATGAATGTACAAAATAGTACAATTTTATATGCTAATTAAGCTATGAGTTGAGTTATCTAATCTTGTTATTGCAGTAAATTTAGGTTTGATATAAAAATAGCATCAAGTGTATTTTTCAATTTTTCTCAACCTTTCCATTTCCCTTCCCAAAAAACTTTTTCCTCCCATTTAACAGGTGCTGTGAGCTATATTTCACAGCAAACTAGCAAAACTACCTCTGAGTATTCTTTGCCTAAGAAAACCCTATGAAATTCATGAGGTTGCCATAAGTCAACCAGTGCCTTGAAGGAGCATGTGTGCATCTGCACACGTGCACACACACTACTATGAAACAACCCGCAAGAAGTTTAACTGATAAATCACTGACACCCCTGCTACAGGTGCCCATTTGATTTATCTTATTTTACTTTATTTCTGCAGTGTTCTGGCATGGAATGGCTTCAGATTACCATCATGTATTCATTCCCAGTGACCCAGATCCACAACTAATGCCTGCCACCAAAACTGTAGTGAATTGATGTGGTTGGTGAAATAATAGTTTTGTACTCAAAACAGGAAACATACTAAATTCCGTGCCATGAATCAGTACCAGCTATATTAGTATGGCACTGTGGAATCAAGTCTGCAGGCATATTTAGTAATCTAATTATGGAACAGAAACCTCACTATACTGAAATTCCTTAGTGTGTATGCACAGAAATAATTAAGTAAAACCTACTTTCTAATCAGAAGGATTAGTTAACTATGCCCTTTCATTTAACATGAATACTTTAGAAATGCCAAATGGCATCAGCAGAGAGGGTTGATAATATTGGGGCTACTGCAGGCATGGAGAGCAAATTTAAGACTACTCCTCTGCAACAGTCTTAAAGTAAATCTCTCCCCCTGCCCCCAGGTGCTTTTACTAAGAGGAAATTAAACGCCATCTCAGGAAAAGGACTTCCCCAACCTTACATCAAGATGAGATCCAGGTCTTATACTGCCAGGCGATGACCAAGCAAAACTGCAGTTTCATAGTAAAACAAAGAGCTCCAATATTGACATGCTCATTTTTCTTACAAAATTCAATTTTCACTCTTTAAGTACACTTTAATGATTCATTTTTGACACAAAAGACTATACATTTAGTCGATATCATATAAACTTAGAACAAACTGCAATCCACAGTTGGGTGATACCTTTGTTAGGCAAGCAAAATGCAAACTGTCAAGTTTTTCAGAACTTTTCATCATTCTAGAGTTCTGCAAAAAACAGCTACTAAGGGAATAAACAGGAGGTCCACAGTAATGGAAGAGGCAGGTTTCTCAGTTGCTGTTAGCCTTGTATGGTCAAAATGGTAAATCACAATTGCTCTTACATCCCAGAATGTATCACTAGATGTAATGTGACACCTATACACATACCAGGGACTCATTCAGTCTGCCATCTTCCTCTTAGGGACTGAAATTTAATTGCAGGCCTTGAGGTTTCGACATTCAGCCTAATCTGTGCACTGTTCTTCTCCCATTCCTACACTGCCTAGTGTAATTAAGAGTTCTGAAGATCTCAGAAGCTTGCACACTTCTGTGGCACGTTATTTGATCCTAACAAAGATCCTAATAAGGGGTTTTCTCTTTATAACTACATTTCTTATGTAACTTTTCAATATTTTGTATAGACACTCAGCAGTATAGCATGAGATGAAAGAAATTAATTATCCCAAGATGCACACAATTCTGTTGCTTCTTGGAATATTTACTATTAAGTATTAATATAAATCAATAGAGAAACAGAGTTAATATTCCCCATGTTTAAGACAAAATATGCTTTCTCTCCTCATCTTTACATTATACTAGTTAAGCAAACTGAACTCCTATGCCAAGAGATATCAATGTTAGTAGAGCACACAGAAATGTTAAAACAAAAAGCATGTTGGCTTGAATCCCATTATATGAATGCGTATGCTACCACTAATCCCTTTCTACAGTGACTAGGCTACAGGATCAAAAGTTCAGCCACTCATACAAAGATTACAGAGCAGAGTCTAAAGGACTCACAGTTGCAAGTAGAGCAGAGTCTAAAGGACTCACAGTTGCAAATAGTAGCAAGTGCTTCAGCTATTTTCCAAGTTTTTTTTTTAAAGAAGAAACAACAACATAGAGAGGAACAAGCAAGACATGATTATTAGTGCAAACACTAAAGACTAGAACAGTTTTTCAAAGAGTGCTGGACTACTTTAAGCAGCCTTCATCCTACATCCACCTAAGGTTCTCAATGCAGAGGTTCCAACTGAACTATGTAAACAAGCCTAATTGAAAAATTACTTGTCAAGAGAAGGGTTGGTTGAATGTAATGGGTCACTTTAAATGTAATCTATACAAACTGTAGATTTGAAATGCACTGGCTAATCATAGTTCAAGAGCTAGTGTGCTGTAGTGGTTTGAGTCTTGGACTATGACTCTAGAGACCAGGGTTTAGTTCCACAGTTAGCCATGGAAACCCATTGGGTGATTTTGGATGCCTCACGCACTCATTGCCCCACAAAACCTCATGATGGGTTTGCCTTAGGGTTGCTCAGCTACTTGGCAACACACAACAACAACAAATCATGGTTCAGAAGCAATATGCTGTTAGAAATAATTTCTTGTGGTTTGCTCAAATCACACAATGCAGCAAAATATGGCTAGAGAAGGAAGTACACTAGACTAGTCCTCAGCCAGACAGGCACTGTACGTTTATATTATGCTCTGTGTCAAGCTTCGTATACCCTAAGTTCCAATGTTAAAATTATAATTCCAAATACTACTTATTTTTAATGCCTCTACAAGCTTTTACACTGTCCTTCATTTTATCTTTTTATATACCCCTTTTGTTTGCTTTATTATTATTTTTTTGCCCCCAAAAGCCAAAAAGACATCAAAGAGATATACAGCAGATTTAAAGATAACAGTCCATTTCAGATACCTGCTGGAAAAGTTTTTTAAAAACACCATTATAAAATAATCAACTAAATTAAAGTTGTTGAATATTTGAATATTTATTTCAAGCAATGACTAGTAAGGAAATAAAGTTAGATTTTTTTAAAAAAGGAAAGGTTTTTTTAAAACTGATAAGTTAGATTTTTAAAAAAGTTTTTTCTGAAAACCAAGAGAGTTGTAATTCTGGAGTTGATATATTCCATGATTTTGGAGCAACAAAGAAAGCCCTTTGCCACATGTCCTGTAACAGACCTCTGCAGGCAGCAGTGTCCTCAGGAAGAACTCTGCTAGACAGGTTTACAGAAAGCCAAGCCGCACTCTGTTATGACATTAATCTATAGACAAACCAACTAAAATATCTGTCAAGGCTCTCACATTTGGGTGGCTTCCCAGGGTGGATAAAATCAGCTCAAGGACAATGAACACAGAAGGTCAGCCCCCACACTACCAGAGAATCAGAAGCCATAAAGCTGCCAGTGATGTTAGTAAGTGCCCTACATATATATCACCATTCTCAGAAGCAAAAAATCATGTTTATATTTTAAGAAACTGCTTTATGATCAGTCAAGTCAACCTAGTATAGCATATATCTTATGTCAAACGCATAAAATGGTCAGTCAGAAAGAACAGGCACTTGTGGGTGTTTTGTATTTTAGTGAAGTAATTTCAAAAAATGCACCACTACTGCCCATTGCACCTGAACTGCTGCTACCACCAAGGATCTCCCATGTCAGATGCAGCTTGATACTTAAACGGATTATTCTACATACATATATTTAAAAACTGCTTTTATAATCAGCTTTTACAATCAGTGTAAATTAATTAAAAGTATGCACATATATACAGATATATATTGGAATTTATCCATAATGAGATAGCATCAAAATAGTCTGAGCAGCTAGGCAGTCTTATTTTTAATATCGTCTGCTAAATTTTTATCCTGGTCTTCCTCCAAGCAAGTCAAAAAAGCAATATTATTTTTTTTTACCATCATCATCATCATCATCATCACCACCACTATCATTTATTTATACAGCACCATCAGTGTACATGGCACTTCACAAAGTAAAACAATAAAAAATAGCCAGTCTTGCTAAAGACATACAATCTAAATACACACACACACACACACATAGGGGAAGGAAAGAGTTATACAAATGGAAAACTAACACAACTGTAAAAAAATTGTTCAGACAGGAATACAAAAACCAGGGCAATATAATATAAAGCAAACAAACATATAATCAAAATACACAAGATTATAAGACAATATGAAACTAAAATTACAGAATCTTTGGAAAACAGAAAAGTTTTTAAATGAGACAGGTGCTTCCTTTTCCCCATTTCCCAGCCAAACTATAAAGCAGGGGTGTGAATAAGGAGGCCCTCTAGAAGTTCTTGGATTACAAGACTCAGCACCTTACCTAGTATAGCCAATGGTGAAGAATGTTAAGAGATGCAGTACAACAACATATGGAGAACCACATGATGCTCATCCTTTCTGTAGGTGAAACCATGGTGAAAAATAATGCTGGTATATTTGCTAGTGCACATCATGCCTGAGCAGAGATCTGAATCCAGGACTCAACAGTTGAAGCCCAGCATGTATTATGGACTCCAGGAGCCATGCCAGCTAGTTGAGATGAGAGTTACATATCTAGTGAATCAAAGCCATTGAGCATTTGTTTTAACTACAGATAAAAGTTTACTTATAAAACATTTGGAGAACTATGAACTGTGCATACTTGCCAGTGTTGGAAACTTTCCAAAAGAGATGAGTCTGGAGTCTCTTCTCTAATGAATTTTGGAGAATAGTAAGCCATTAGTAAGTGTTACTTCCAACCATTTTTGCATATATCAAATGACAAAAACACTATAATTCTTATTTAAGGCTGATCTGAAATATTAATTTTGCATAGGACTGGGGAAGCTGTGGTCATCTGGATGTCAGTGGATTATAACTATCCTCACCTTGATCATTCATCAGACTAGCTGGCAACTGAAGGGAGCTAAACAACATATGGAGGGTCACAGATTCCCCACTGCTGGGCTCCTTTCACATTACGCAATTACAGCACTAACATTACATTCACCAAACTGCAAACCCCAGTATTCCACAAGATGTTGCCATGGGAGCTGAAGTGGAATCACAGTACTATAACTGTATAGTGTAGAAGTGACCCATTTTCAGCTCTCAGACAGCATGTGAAGTCTTAATTACTCTGATCTAAAATCTTCCGACTTAGTTTACTTGCAGATGAGAATTTGTGCACTCAGTCTTAGAACCTGTGTGCTGATCAAATCCTCTCTCTACAAGCCTAGAGCCTTTGCAGAACAGTTTTAAAACAGGAGAGACCACAAAATACTAATACTCCTTCTTGTGTCCTCCCTTGGATATCCAGCTTTGTAGTGGTTTAAGGGTTAGACTATGACGCTGGAGACCATGATTTGGTTTCCTGCTTGGCCATGGAAACACAATGGGTGACCTTGGATGCATCTCACATACACACATAGCCCCAGAAAACCCCATGATAGGCTTGCCTTAAGATCACCATAAGTCGGAATGACTTGAAGGCACACAACAAGGGCAAAAGAAAAATTAAAAATAAACATTTAAAAAATGAAATGCTGCACTGAAGTAAAACAAGCCTTGTATTCTCTCACTCTTGTACAGAGGCTGCCATAAAAGAAAGGCTGAAAGAAGAATTACAGCTGGAGATTTTCAAAAATTGTCTTGATTCTCTATAACTGCTTGTGGGGAGAGATTAAATATTGCCATTTTAACCTTTTTTGGTGCCTTTAAGTCTGCCTTGGACGCACTCATTCATCAGATCATTTTTCCCTCTAATAAAAATCTGTCTATTTCTGGAGTATAGTTTTACCGCAGTACAGCATCTATAGACAGATCAAAATAAAATGTCATATGGATCAATGAGCTTGGAAAGGGGTTGACATTTTGGGTTAATGCCATCTAAAATCCTTTCAAAACGTATCTGTATCCAATGCGCATTAGCTTTCTGTCATCTCTTAACCATACAAGGCAATACATAAAATTTAACCATCAGCTGGAATATCCATACATCTTTGGTTGTACATCTATAAATTCAGTTCTCCTGGGAATCTTTACTTCTTATTATTCAATTATAAGGTTGTTTTGAATTTAAGCAGAGAGTGACAGGCCCAAGTAACTATATGGCTAAATAAAAGAATTGAACCTGAACTGCCCTTCCCAAAATTTGATACATTATAAAGGATCCTCAACCCACAATGCTTTTAACAGAATGTATACATTTACAGTGTTCAATAGAATGTGTGAGGGATGTTAGGCCAGCACTCAACCTTAATTATTTGTTGTTTAAAACAGAAGGTCACTCTTTCACACAGACTCCATCGAGCCATTACAAAAGGCGTATCTATAGGGCAAGGCTCAAAGGGCTGATTCCTGTCTGACCAGTAACTTACTGCACTACAGGTTCAAGGAAGCTGATGAATATAGGTTCAGGCAACTATATGGCCTTGAGAGAACAATACATCCTTCTGCACATAATCCTCCTGAGCAGTCAGGACTGAACACTGGGCTTGATATTTGCATTCCATATATTATATTAACATCTAGAAAGCCATATTCTAAAACATATGGCATGGCATTACCTAGGATCCTATAAGTTCCATGGAAGGAATTATTTCCATCCACATTAACTGAGAAGGGGACCATTCTCACAACTCAAATTTCCCTCAGAATTTGCTCTGAACAGGCAGCATGGGGGGCTACACAAGGAAATGGAATGAAGAAAATCTTGGCAGGCTTCTGGTTGGGCATCAGTGCAATACTGAGTTTATATAGACAGACATTGACAGACTGAATCCCTGAAATATAATTTTTAAAGTGCTATACAGAGACTGAAATCAATTGTCCCTGACTTATCACCCAACAAACAAAATACAAAAAAGGAAAGAAAAATAAGGAGAAAAAAACAGACAGGCAAATTAATTTAGACACTCATTCTTTGTAAAGTTACATAATTTTTTTTTAAAGGCAGTAATGATAAAAACTCAAGAGCAGACTCTTGGCCCAACCCAGTATCCTTCATATGTCTTGGATAACAACTCTTTTAGCTCTTGGCCCCATGGCTGGGCGATTATTGGAACTGGAAGAACTGTAACTTCTATATGATTCTTGATTTCTCTCGTGTTGTTAGCTTGATCATATAGAAGAACAAGTTACCAAAGCACATAGGACTAGCTGTATGCTTAAAAGGCTTCTGAAACTGCAAGTGAAACAACCACAACCACAATGTTCTCTGCATCCTGTTATGCTGATGAGATAGTGGGGAGGAATCAGCTCCCACCCTATCTTCAAAGGTAGATGAGTTGTACTTTTCATTTCAGCTGGATCTTGATGTTTAAGAGATGCTGAAGCCCTGATTGCTTCCCTCCTCCCCCCTCTCCAGATCAGCAGTGATGGAGCTGAGGGCAAGAGGCCTATATTGTTTATTCTTTGCTTAGGTTATCCTACATAGGAAGATGCAGGTGAGGCTATGAAGCTACACTAGAACTGCACAATATTAAGTACAATCAGCCTTCCATATTTGTGGGTTTCATTTACACGGATTTGACTATTTGCAAGTTTCTCCATCCCCTGTTCCCTTTACTTCAAGTGTTTTTCCCCTCATGGGGAAATTCACTCTTGGTACCTCTAAACAGGTTGCACAGTCCTTTAAAAACCTGTCTCTGGTCTTCCTTCATCACCAGCCACTGCCCAGCCAATTAAGGATAGTTCACAGCCTGATTTCTCAGCACCACATACCTTCTCCCAATGCCCCCCACAACCCCAAGGAAGGAGTTGGGTGAGAGTGAGAGGAAGTATGGAGCTACCATGCTGGTCTACCCCCTTTCTCTCTCCTTTCTCTAGCCTGGCTTGGACTTTGAGTATCTGTTCCCCCCATCATGACTTGTCTCCCTTCCCACAGACACTGTCCCCACATACATTTTGATATTTACAATATTTCCACTTTTGTGGGGGTCCTGCATCCCTAACTGTAGCAAATGTGGAGGGCTGACTATACAATGCAAAAGCAGCAACTAAAAACAAAATCTGGTAACACATGGTAAATCCATACTTTGTACAATGCATTTTCAGTATTTGGAATAGGATTGTTGAAATTAATGTGCATTAGGGCTAGAAAAACTCTATAAACTGTTTCATAAAGAAGTTAGAGGTTACAAGCTCTTTAGAAAAAAAATTCTAAAAGATGTCATTAGTTGTATCACTTCAGACCAGAGAAAAATGTAGCTCAGCTACAATTTCAGAATCTGGATATTCTGTCAAACCCATGTATTTAGTAATATAATTACTGAAACTATAGTATACAATACCAAATGTCACAAAGGAATTTTAAACTGGCGCCAAAACAGTAATAAGCCCATCAGTGCCAAAATCCTTATGAGCCTGTTTATTTCAGCCTACTGAATCAATATAATATTTTTATCCCAGAGACCACATAGTTCTACTTTAAATATTTAGATACCAAACCAAACATTTATTTGTTGGGGGAGGAAGACCTCAAACATTTTACTGGTCATTCAGCACAGTTAAGACAGGTAAATATAGTTTGTGAAAGTCTTCTTCAAGTCTCACAAATTAAGCTCATTTCATTATTAGAACATAGTTTACAAGAGTTAAACAAAGCAGTGTATAAAAATAACGAATTAAAAATTTGTGTTAACTGCTGTGTAAGTGGACTGTGCAGCTACCACCTTTAGGTGCAAACCACAACCAATCTGGATTCAAACAGACCTCAAACTCATATCAGTGGAGTTAAAAACCATTTAGATTCAACTACTTGAACAAGATGTGGACTGTCCATGAGGGAAAAACGCCCATTGTTCATAGATTGTACTGAATGTGCCATTTTTGTGGACTGCTTGACTGATATTTCTAGAAAGTATTATCAAAACAAAAAGCTCTACTGCCATGATTTCCTTTGTAGTTGACCAGAGTACCACAAATAATCACACCATTTTCATTATAAGTCCCTTGTACTTTTCCAGGCCCTTAACATTTAGATTGGTACTTAACACACTTACAGTAATCCACTTAGTCTTGTTATCAGAGAGAGCAGTAAATGCTATCAAGAATATGAATTATTGAAGCTTATTGCAACTACCAACACACAATGACCCACTTACCAGAGAATACATGTTCTATACTCCCAAACAGTACCCAAGATTTCAACAGCAAACAACTACTTGGAATAGTAAGGAAACAGCCAAGGCTAACAGTCGAGGGCAAAGTCCCAGCTCTAGTGTTTGGAAGGATTAGTGTTCTGTCTTACAAAGCCTCTATCCAATATGTTAAGGAAAACAAAGAACAGACCACAGATAGGATAGTCATAGCAGGAAATGAGTTGCATACATGCACGGAAAGACTGATGCAAGTGGCCTTGTTTCTGTCCCATCAAATCAGGGCAACATGCTGTGGGAGATGGTCTTCCTTGCTTTGGCACCCCAGTTATGGAATACTCTTAGAGGCCCGCTTGGTGTCCATGCTGCTGTCATTCCAGTGCCAAGTGAAAACACAGACGTTTACTAAAGCTTTGGTGGCATGATTGACCTCATTGACATTTGAATATATATGAGTGGTTTTTAATTGTGTTAGCTGTTTTTTAATCTGTCCTGTTTTAATTGTCAAATTGTTTAATGTTAGCCTTTAGATTATTCTTGTATTTTAAATTGTTTTAAACTGTTCAAATTGATTTTATTGTACACCATTCTGATATCCTTGGATATAGGGCCTCTTAATAGATAAATAAATGAAGGCTTAGAGTTATCAGCTGTAGTGCCTAGCATAATTCCCACTGTAGACCAGTTGTAATCAACATTGCCAAAAATAGGAACTGCTGCAACAGAAACAGTAAGAATAAATTGTGCACACAGTTCTCTTGCTCATATGCACATAATTTATTCGGATTATTTCCCAAATGCTCCAAGTTAAGCAACAAAAATATATTGAAATGCATATCACGGTATCTGCTGACAAAGAGCCTAGACCAGACAATCAAGAGGTACCCATCTATTTATAGAAACACATACTTTTAACAACATTTGTTGGGTGCAAGTTTGTGTAATCAGAAGCAAGACATGAAGCATACAAATAAAACAGTCACTGGCAAATTGAACATATTTAACTACCATGAATTCATCTACCTACTTTCATGTAGTTAGCATATTATTTTGTTTGCTTACTTACAATTTTTACAGACCGAGTTCCCTTACAGAGTTCAGGATAGCTTTTAAAAATAAAAAAAAAATCAAAGAAGCAAAAAGCAGAAAGAAAACAGTTTGAACACAACTGCAATACAAGACATCAAAATAAAAAACCTTACTGAAAACCTGGAATAAAACAGCATAAAGACTAGCAAGAAAGTAATAAAATCTAATTTCTTAATGGTCAAAGGTCTTCTTAAACTGAAAAGACTTAACCCTGCATTGGAAAGCAAGGGATCAGATGTATCTTTTAAGGAAGGGAATTTCAAATTTGGGTTAACCAATCAACCAACCCTTGATTCAACTAACTGTGGGTTTCAAACTGGTGTTCCAGAAGCCTATTTTAATAAACAGGTAAGATCATGTGAAAGGAAGTATTCTATCAGCTACCCTTGTCCCACATAATATTATAAAATGTTTAAAAAAAACTCTAATTGGTATGTTGAATAATTAACAAGGCATCAACTTCTTTAGCTGTGTGCTCTCAGTAGTTGGTTCCAATTACCAACCTGGCTGTTACATTCTGAAGGGGATAGTACTTCTGGGCATTTTTCACTAACACATCAGGTGCTTACCAACACCTCTGTTTTTACCAGTTCTACAACATATTCTAAAATGGTTTTCCACTCAAGCGTGGAAGACTTGAGATAATTCTTGAAAAGTCTGATATCAAGTCAAGATATTGTTTTCTCTTCTGACAAAAGGCAATAATAAATTACTTAAGTATGTGCATATATATGTGTATATATGGACGTAGTAACAAAATGTTTTAATTCTGCAGTCTGCAGAAGAAAAGGTTAAGAGGGGACACGATAGCCATGTCTGAATATTTGAAGGGATGTCACATCAACGAGTGGATTTGTTTTCCACTGCTCCAGAGATTAGGACAAGAAGCAATGAATTCAAACTGCAGGTAAAGAGATTCCACCTGAACCTCAGGAAAAACTTCTTGATGGTCAGAGCTGTCCGGCAGTGGAATATGTTGCCTTGGACTGTGATGGAGTCTCCTTCTTTGGAGGTTTTTAAACAGAAGCTAGATGGCCATATTTCAGGAGTGCTTTGACATGTGTTCCTGTATGGCAGGGGGTTGGACTGTATGGTCCCTGTGGTCTCTTCCAACTTTATGTTTCTATGATTCTATGATACTAATTTTCTTTACTATGATAGCTGGCTTAAAAAGGAAACTTTCTCTCATCAAAGAATGAACAAAATCAGCATGGGATACACAGGCAGTTATGGCACTAGCTGTCAGCCACAAACTAGCATATTATCGTGATATGCCCTTATAATCTATCTCTCCCCCATAAATGCTGAAATAGCAGCACAAACAGAAGACACATCAGATGAGTAGGAAATGCATCAAGTTATTGGTTTGTCTTCCAGCACAGCAGCCCCAGCAATGTAGCTATTTACACACCAGCACAAACATCTACAGCAGTGTGGGGTAAAAGAGAAGAATGCTTGTCTCACTTCCAGAAGTTATATACAAAAATCATATGGGACACCAGAGGCACATGGAACTTTACCCCTTATTGCAAGTATACTGTCAAATGCTTTTTCTCTTTTTCACCTCTACATTCAGAGATCTTATATTACATCTGAAAGCCTAGACAACACCATCTTGCACTGTCCATCTATCCTGTTCTTTTGTTATAGCAATGGAAAAATAATTTCCATTGTTGGAATATCTAAAGAGATTAAAAGAATAATCTAACATTTACGCACATTTAAAAACAATGCTCTTGTGGCCAAAGATATTCATGGCAGGAAGTTCTACATTTGTCATCTTTGCTGCAGTTCTGTGAGTGTGTCATGTGCACACTTCCTTACAGCTTTTGTAGTTGCAGCAAGCAAACTGCCATATGGCTAGTAAAGTACAGAGGACACGCTGGGATTTATTTCGCATTGAAGGACCAATTGGTTGCCTCTTTCATTTTTTTTCTTTTTAATGGAAACTCTATCCTCAAAATAGTTTTGGAGACACAAATATAGAACTGACAGACATGCCAAAGCACCACACATAATCGCCATTTGCTCCCTTTCAGAGAATCACATCCCTGGAGTGCTGAGCCAGTACAAAACAATTGCCACCTTTAGTACTATTGATTCTGGTGTGAAGACAAATAGTTACTAAGCACCAAGATCTGTTGTGACAAATTCTATTACTTAGACTGGAAATCTGCAAAGTAACTGTAAAGGGATTGTATCAATGAAGATTTATAGGATTCCTGTAAAACAATTCCAACTGAGCAAACTTGGAAAGGGGAGGGAGGAGAGTTGCCTTCTTGCTGCATTTAAATCAAGTCTTTCAGACTGCAAGCTTGTTAGTAGTATTCTTTCTGATCACCAAATGTTTTTCCAAAGCTTGGTCTCCAATATGCTCATCTGATATTTTTAAAAATTTAGAATTCGCAACAGCAGTGCTCTTATTAAGAAAAGATGAGCCAGCAAGATGAATTCCCTCTTGGTCAGGAAAATTAATCTCATATTTATAGAATATGCCAGCACCCATCACCAGAAGAGCATCTACAGCACTAAGTAGCCTCAGTCTTTAATATTTTTCATAAAGAGAATCTTTCTGCTTCACTTTTTCCAAAATTCTTTCTGTGGTAAGACCTTTACTGATCAATTTCAAAAATCCAAGCTTCTTGATCAAGCAAAGATGCTTTTAAAAAACATGCAGGGGAGGGAGTGACAATGTTAGATTCATGAGTTTACATGTTGTCTTCAGATGGTATGTGAGGAAAAAAACAGATCATGAACTCAGGTTTGCCTGGCAATACTCTCAGTAGTCCTGGGGTTGTCAGGAATGAGAAAGACAATAAAAAACAAAGCAAGAAAA
This sequence comes from Iguana delicatissima, assembly GCA_948472985.1. Lineage (NCBI taxonomy): Eukaryota > Metazoa > Chordata > Lepidosauria > Squamata > Iguanidae > Iguana > Iguana delicatissima. The sequence goes on along the minus strand of CAOKZL010000209.1, from coordinate 556,173 downwards.
AACTGGTTCTCCATTTGAGAATACTGAAGACCCTCTTGATACTGTGAGCCTCTCTTTATCCAGTGTGTAATCTACAGGCTACTTTATTGGGAGAGAGCAGTGAGTTTCCCACGTAGGTTCTATAATGTCAGGGCTGGAGATTAATTTAGGCACTGAATCAGTAATGCAAATCAATAAAGGCCAGTTTGGGCAACTTTGTCTTTAGTTGGAGCAAATATTCCTTCAAAAAATACAGTCCTGGATCAAAATGGTACAAATTCTTCTTCCTCATTGCTGAGGAGCTAAATTTGGATTTTTTTTTTTTTACAAATTTCCAAGTCCATAGTGCAGTAATAACTATTGGGCTAATCAAAATCTCAGCACTAGCTGACACTTTGGCTTGACTTCTGTTTTACAGCAGAGATGGTGTTACCCTGATTTCTGGGGTCCCATGGGGACACCTCAATGTGCTCCAAATATTGGGGAATGGAAATTAGCAAGACCACAAGCTAAGCAATGCAAGAGGCAGGGCAACCTAGCGAGATCTTGGACCCAATGTTTACGGGGCCAGGCCGAGTCAATAATCAAACAAAAGTAAATTAAAATTGTTTTTCTTTATTTTGAAACATAATCAATACGTATGTATGCAAACACTCACACAGACCTAATGAAAAAAAGGTAGGAGTTTGATAGAGGATTTTAAGAGGGATTTTTCAGGGGAAATACTACACCTGATCCTGAAGCCCGGGTAGTCAGAAGAAAAGTCAGTTGGAGCAGAGATTTCTCAGCACGTGGAAGCTTAGGGGAAGGCTCGGCAAACAGAGCGGCAGCAAGGCGGGATGGAAGCCAGGAGTGATCTGAAGAAGCGCTCATAATCAGGGGGTCTTATAGAGGAAAATGTGCCTGTAGGCTAGCCCGTTCCCGGGGAAAACAATGGGTTTTGGGCTGGAGACAAAGCCTCTGAAAGGTCAGTATTTAGCCTGATTGAATTATGACAGAGTTGTCAATAGCTCAGACAGTATGCAAACAAGGAGTGCTTGACAGCTGGCTATTTGAAAGCGCTAATCTCATCAAGCTGCCTGTTCGGGGCGGAGAATCTTTTGTACGCTGCATGCATACATAATGTGATCTTAAAGTGTACTTGCCTGGAGGTCTCCTGAAGCTGCGTTCTGGCAACTGCTGGCCTGCCTGGATTTATTTTGTCAGCTTTTTTCGGCCGTGCCCTTGTGCATGCTTGTCCAGGGGCCTCGCAAGCACATGGAGAGGAATGCGTAGTGAGGGCCAAATTCTTGATATCAAATGATATCTAATATACCACAGGCCCGGGCTAGAAACTACAGTAACAATGAGAACTGTGTGGTCTTCCAGATGTTCATGAATTGCAACTCTTAGCAGCTCTAACCAACAGACCCCATGGGGAAGAACGCTGGATGTTATAGCTCAACATCATCAGGAGCCTCACATTATCCTCATGCTGGCTTTACAATATTAAATTCCTACAGCTTTAAGAGCCATTGGGAAACACAGTTTTTCCAGGTGATGTGACATGTACTTTTCATCGTTTTTTTAAGGCACCTAAGAATCAAGATCATAAGTATGGCCCACATAATTAACACAGTCTCCCAGGGCCATTTTTGTGTCTTTTTTTTTTAAAATGAACTCCCTGAAGTGTTTAAAAAAATAACAGGAAGTGAACATCTCATTTGTTTGTTTTCAAAGGCTTTATCTTGGGCACAAAATGCTCCCAAAGCCCCTAGATGGAGTTTAGGGGGGATTTGGAGGCAACACATTGTTTTCTGAGGAGCACATGACAAGCTCCAAGGTCTTCCGAGAGGTCACGGCAACCCTCTAATTCCTGAGAGTTGCCCATCTCAGTCTAGATATTTGGCATTTTCTAGTTGCAGCAGTAAGTACAATTTGTCTAGTTCACCATAGTGTTCTTGGTCTTGGCATTGTGGGGGGATGAGGAAGCTATACTGGTCACCCAAATCTTTGAATAGATTGTTCTGTTTGTACCAATGGAAAGACAGGCACAGAGACAGCAGAACACATGCATCTATATCACACTAGGTGGGAAGATCCAGTTGAAATATTTTTTGGCATTCAGAAAACTTCCAAAAAATTTTTCAGAGTACAGCTAAAACTGGTCAGTTAACCAGCGCTTAAATAAGTTCAGCAGTTACTATATTACTGTTACAGCAGTTACTGTATTCCCAGCGGTGGCCTGTAGCTCCCATGGCAGTGGAACAGTCACTCTGCTCTAGCTGTCTAAATTTTAAAGGAGTTATTCACGATGCTGAACCTGTTATGGGGACAGGGTTGAACAACTGAGATAGCTCCTTTAATGTTCAGAATAGAATCTGAAATGGATTCATCATCGCAGTGGTTTGTGGTACGAAAGCCATGAGCTACCACTGCCTGTTCCAAACTAGGGGGGGGGGAAATACTATCATTAATGACTTGAACAACTTCGAAGCAGAAATCTTAAAAGCCACTTGTTATCACATGATTGTTTTCCAGAATTGAGATCATCATCTTCAAAGGCTCTTCATCACATGTCCTCATCTATTGAAGGCAGCCAAAGATTGTCTTCTGTAGAAGACTTGTAGAAAATTCTCCCCAGATAGGCTCACTTTGTGCCAAACACTCTGTCTTTTCAACACATGAAGACCTTATTCACTCAAGACTTCTGTAAGTCTTTTTATCTGCTGTTAATCATTTAGGCTGCTTTCATTTTTTTTTGAACTGAAATTATTATTATTATTTTTTGTTCATAATAATTCTCTGAGCCACTCTGAGAATGGCCATTTCCTCACTGCACTATATCAGTGTAGATTTCAATATCCTGTGGAATCCTGGGGTTTGTAGTTTACTGAGGCCAGAGAGCTCTCTGGCTGAGAATTCTAAATGCCCCTCCCTAAACTGCAAACCCCAGGATTCCATAGGACGTTGAAAGTGGAATAACAGCACTATAACAGGGTAGTGCAGAAATGGCCAATGTTTTTCCAAACTGATGAGCGGGATATTAAATAAAGAACATAAAAACATTTGTGGGACTATATGATTATAATACAGAAATTTGTTATAGCACCAAGTATCCAGGCTTTTCCTTCAACATGTTCCCACCTCTATGCTTATCAAGTTGCATACTTCCATCTCAGAAGTCTTGATGCAAATTAAATTGAAAACATATAGTTAACTAAATTTGCTTTATTATTGTCTAACATTCCACCAAGAAACGTCTATGATCTTAGATCCTGAGTGCACAGAACATTTATGGTACACAAAAATGTATTGCTTATTCAACGAACAAATTTGGCAGTAAGTAGCAACATGGATTTCCATACAATGTGCCTTCTTCTGGCTCAGTCTCCATATGCATGAGTCCAAGATCATGCAAAGAACTGCACCCCATTATAGTCAATGGACATGATGGGCATGCACCTGCATTGCTGTGGGTGTGCATACATTGTATCTGTTGACTACAATGGGTCGCAATACTCACATTGTTTTACAGTGAGGTTCCTGGAATGGAAGCCCCACAAATATGGTGGGTGCACCATACTTTTTATCTGAAATATTTAATTGCTTAGAAAGTGGGCTTTATCTTCTCTTTTAACCTTAATGCACAGCATCACTCTAGACTTCAGTTTTGCATCTAGTTACATACACTATAGACAATCATAAGTGTGTGTATGTGTTCTTCTCTCTCTGTCTTTCTATTTAGATTCACACCCTCATTTGACACATTCGTCTCTGTTTCTACAAGAAAGGGTACATCTAATCAGTTACAGGTCATAAGTAGGTGCTTTTTTCCAAATAAATTATTAAAGAAAGCTGCAACTTAGCATGCATGAACTACTTAGAAAAACTCAAAGCACTTCGTATACATTGCTTTGTTGCAACCCGTGCAGCAACCTGTAAGAGTATGCAGCTAGTTCCCTTATGGGCCAGCACTATCACATGCCACACTGCAGACTGGTTTTAAGGGTACTGTGCCCACAATCACCTACTGCCTTTACAGTTGCTTACTGGTATAACCATGTGTGAATGTCCCCAGTTGACAATTGGTTGGTCACTGCCCATCTACTATGGATCATCACTGCTCTTGCACTTGCAGCTACAAGAAACTTGTGGGTAGGATGCCCATGGGGCTATCCAAATGGTCCGCCCTGTACCAAGATCCTCCCTTTCTTGGACCCTTCCCCTGAGCAAAGCTTATGGGAAAGAGGGACCAGAGAGTGTCCTTACCATTGTTTTGAAATGGCAACAAAAACCTTGCAAGCAAAGGTGGAAATTTTGCAGCCCTTCAGATACTGCTGAATGAGCACATGCCCTACTAGAATCTGCAATGGTGAGAAATGTTCAACATTGTAGTGCAACATCTGTAAAGTTACATGGTTCCCACTCCTGGTTAAAAGTTAAATATTATTTGATACTGCTGTGGCAAAATGACATTGGTATCTTGCCCCACTTGCCCTTGGCTGAGGAAGAACTGTTTCAAAAGATGAATCTTCTCTGAAGGGGGTCCTGAATCAAAACCATTTTTTAAAAGTAGGTCAGAATGCTTCAGATGGCACAGCATCTTATACCAACCCTGTTTTAGATGGAGATCTAAGGGTAAGAGATTATAAGAACATTTTAGGAGTTAATGACAAAAGAGGCATTCAAAATTGAATTGTTCTTGTACCATACTCTTAAATTTTAAATCAGAACTATCCCTATAGTCATTAAGGAGATTTCATGACCTCCAACTCGATATGAAATTAGGATTTTTCAGCTGCTGTTAATACTTGACAACCAACCTAACAAGAGTCTTTTTGATTCAAAACACTCAGAACTACAGGTATTGACAACCCTACCAGATTAGAATGACTTTGAAAAGTTGCTTTCATATGTGTCTAATATTGTAGCTATTTATGTGAAAAAGACACAGACAGATATCCTTGTTATAACAGAGGATCAAACACAGATTCTTTTTCTGCTGGAAAGCACACCGAGGAGACAGGCAGACTTAAGGTATGAGAAAAGCACAAACTAGCATATTTAGTTGGCCACCCAAATATGAACACAGGATATGATACAATTTATTGGTCACAATTTGTCTGTTTTATTGCTGCTGATAAACAGAAGGCCCAGCCAAATATAATCTGATATCTTGAAGCGTGAACAGTCTTGATTCATGCCATTAGGGGGTACAGCCTGGAATTTGCTGTTGCCTTGGATCTGTACTTTTTGACCAATCTGAGCACTCACAGAACAGATTATGCAAGTATACCACTATTGTCTATTACACTGCTGTTATGCTCTTGATATTTTAAAATATTTGAGTAATTGAGCCCACCAAACATACAGAATACTGTTGTGTCATGTAGTTAGTGACAGGATCCAGTCACTGCTGATGCCTTGCATAATTCAACAGGGCTGCAGACAGAGTTGGTTGTTCCTTCAAGTGTTCTGTGTCAAAGCTCTCACTTCTTAATGGGAAGGGATCAACTCTAATAAACTAGGTGTTACACATGTACCCAACAACATCACCTCTGTAGACTTACATCTAATTAAAAGGAGAGAGGAAGAGAGAAAGTCTGTGAGGAAACTCTGGCAAACAGTCAAGCTAAGAAAAAAAAGTGACACAAAAAGGAAAGCCAACACAGAAAGTAACAGGGATTCCTGGGGTCCTGAAGAAGACTGGGGAAAGGGCCTTTCCACATTGCATTGCTATAGTGCTATTATTCCACTGTCAACATTCTGTGGAACTCTGGGGTTTGCTGAGTTTACTCAGCAGTTTACTGAGGCCTAAGAGTTCTCTGGCTGAGAATTTTAAATGCCCCTCCCTAAACTGCAAACCCCAGGACTCCATACGATGTTGAAACTGGAATAATAGCACTATAACAGTGTAGTGAGGAAAGGCCAATAGAGGTAAATATCATCACTGCTCACTTCTGGATCAAGTTTTTGCAACCGATATATAAGAGTTTGAGGAATGGAAAGCAGCCTCATGTTTCCAGAGTCATATTCAACAGCAGCCACAAACAACTACACCTAATTTTAAGCACAACCTATATATAAAATAGTAATGGATTTGAAACTATCATGGAGACAATAGCACCTATGTAAGGCCTCACTTTGGGGGTCCCTGATATAAGTATGGTTTGGAATGGGCACTATATCTAATTGGCATCATATTTTATTGGCAACACACTTTAATTGGCACCGATATCAAAATACAACCTGAAGGTGACCTGGAAGTCAAACCAAAGAGGAAGAAACCTACTGTAAACATGAGGTCACAGGCAGGTCAGCCTAAAACACCCTCTGTAACTTAGGTCAATTATCAGGTAAATCACCACTGTTCCAGAGAATAATAGAAGCTGGAATTTCCCGGGCAATGCCATTGTGAGAAGCCCACCGGGACACTGATTGACAGATACCCATCCCCTGTACACCTGGATTCCTTCTTCTTGCCTCATAGCACCCACAATATAGAGCTATTACAACATTCATCATGTCTTTGTCATCCAAACACTGCGAACATTAGTGGGTTGATAGTCCATTGTCTGTACTATAACTCCCATTGTTCCACAACTGGAACTACACATATCCTGCACTGCCACAAGCTATTTCTTGGGTACAAATACCCCTGATTTCAAGTTGTCCAGTGCAGTCTCTTGAAGGTCTACCTGTCACTCTGTCCATCTGGCTCCTGAATAAGAACTGTCCTTAGGGCCTACCTAAGCTAGCCATATCTTAGCTCTTCACTACTCTTCTGGACCGGTAATTATAAACTCCAACCCTTAGCCTCTCTATATATAATTCTTTCCTCCCTTTCTCCTTCAGTTAGCACTTCTGTAAATGTTTGACTGTTTGTATTTTGTGTGCATGCATGAGTGAATCCGCCCCCCACACCAATAAAAACACATTTTTAGCTCACTTTTGAATCTTTGGCTGGTTCTTTTCCTGCGTGAGCCCATAAACATTGGTAGGAAAGGTCTTGTTAAGTTACCCCCCTCTTGCAAGCCTTCTCTTTGAGCTAATTCATTCTTCACTTTTGCATAGAGATACTGGCATCACTTGTGGCACCTATGTTTTGGGGGTAACACCCAGATGATATATATTAGACATGATCTTCAGTATTAATACACCTAAGGAGACTGAAAGTCATCTGCTGCTTTAGAGTACAGGTCTTAGCAGGAGGAGTGTGAGACTAACATTTTCACCTAAGTTAAAATAGCCCGCAAAATATTGCCCCTGCTTAAATAACATGAAAACCATGAAAATCATTAACCCAACACTAGATAGCAGTAGGCTCTAAACACACTTGATTACAGAGATGGGAAGGAAGATGTAGACAGCTTTATCTGAAAACAGCATTTTCTTAAACCTAAGAAAGTCAGCAATGTGTCAAGAGAAAGCCATTTTCACACCTAAACCAGGAAGAAAACGCACAACACTGTGGGCAAAAACATACTTAAGAACTATGTAAAAGAACAGTCACATACTCAGAAAAATTATGGCAGTACTCAACTACAGGAACATTGACATACACAATGGACTCACAGTTAAGACTGTAGCTATCATTCCAAACAATTTCCTGGTCTTTGCAATGACAAGAAGATTGCACAATCTGTGAAGTCATAAGGTCTTTTCCCCCTCACTCAATTAATGTATATATTACAGACCTCAAGATATACCAACAAAAAAGTCTGGAACTTAAATCTCACACAATATGACCCAGCCAGCTATAGGAGAGTTAACTTCTCTTGCTGATAGTCATTTCAACAATACATAAAAATAGACTATGGGTTGCTAGCACCACGGACATTTATATTCTGAGTGGGCATTGTTTGACACGTAATAAGCCTATTAATAAACTCTAGCCAATACAGTTCTGATTTAGAAAGACTTTGAAATCCAGACATTTAATCTTGTACAATTTTTTTTTTCAAATAGTGGGCTATAAATAAAGGCTTTTTAAGTAGTAACATAAAATAGTAAAATGGATTTAATCAAGAAACTCTTAATCAGCCTGAAAACAAGAAAATTACAAAGCTCACTCTTTGAGACCAAGTTTCCCAGACTCAAACACTGTCGTCCCTGTACGGAGCTGGGAATCTGAAAGACTACAACTTTAAATTGTGGAAAGCTGCATCCTCTTAATACAGACTAGAATACAGTTCACTTAACTGGTTATTTAATTGTAAACATTTCAGTGAGTTCTTCCTCTTTACTTTACTTTCTCAATTGTTCCCCCTTCCCCTCTCTCTCTCTTTGGGACTTTTCTTTTCTTTTTACAAAAACTTCATTTCTGTAAAAAAAAAAATTGCATTTTGTGCAATACACATATTTGTAGAATGCCTTTTGTGCAAATGGATTTTTCACTACTAAGCCCTGAAAGTGAAGGAAAAAAATAAAGAACCCCGTAATACTTCAAGACACCTTAATTGTGGACACGCTGTCTGGTTAAAGCAATTTCATAACACTTTAACTACTGTGGCATCTTTGAACAGAATCTTGGGGTTTGTAGTCTGTGATGTACTTAAAATTCTCTAGTGTACTCTTCTTAACTACAGTATTAAAGGTCTCTTACAAAGAATTCTAAGCCCTTCATGAAAATACAGATTCCAGGATTCCATAGGATAGAGCCACGATAGTTAAAGCAATACCAAAGTGTCCTAACTATGAGGAGTGGGTACACTCTTTTGGTATCAAGAACTAGTATATTTGAGAATATGATTTACATCCTAGTATAGACACAGTCACTGCATGCAGCCTAGGGTGGGCAAAGTGCAACCCTACAGTAACTCCCACCCACCCCAGCTAGCCTAGTTACAGTAAAAATAGTGAGGGTCCAACAACATCCAGATGGCCACATATTGTCCATTTCTGATATAGTCTATATTGACCTAAATAGATCATTGATTTCACCTACCATCAAATCAGCTTTCTACAAAAGCAGTATACAGTTAGTCCTCCACATTTGCAAGGTTTAGGGGTCTAGGACCCCCATAAAAGTAGAAAAAATACAAATATCAGAATGTGTGCATATGTTTGTCTGTGGGAAGGAGGTGAAGACACATGGTGGGTGAAAGAGGCACCTAGAGCCCAAACCAGATCAAGAGAAACGGTGGGTCAGCATGGCAGCCCTATACTTCTTCTTTCACACCAATCTCCTCCTTTGGCTGTGGGGAAGAGCATCAAGAGAGGATTTGTGGTGCTGAAAAATTAGGCTGCAAGCTATCGTTAGCTGGCCTGGCAGCGGCTGGTGGAGGGGGACCAGAAGTGGGTTTTTAAAGGGCTGTGTGACCTGATCAGAGATGCCAAGAGGGAATGTTCTCCTGGAAAAGAAACAAAGTGTGTGTGGAGGTGGAATGGGCAGGGGTTGGAAAGACTCACTAATAATAAAATCCATGAAAGTTAAAAGCACAATGTGGAGGGCTGACTGTAATTCATAAATGCAATCTGTCATTCTCAAAAATGAGTTCTCATATATGTTGCTGGCTAAGCCTCACAGCCCAATGGAACGCATTTTCAGAGATTAAAGAAAGTTTTCAGTTAGATGGCTCCTATATCAGACTGTGGACTATTAATTTTTAAAAATAATCCTTTACTAAGATGCTGGTATTTTTTATTACTTTTATGAAAGTAATAATTTATGTTAGGCATTATGGATGTGTTACTTTTTGTTACTTTAAAATATAAGAATGGCCAAAAATAGAATCCACATTAAGAGCAAAGGAATGTTACTTATTTATCCAATAGCCTCACCTCTGACATACTTTTTATGTTGCTTTTTAGAAACTAACAGCACTTGGTAACATAACTGCCCCAAACTTAACTTGATACAGGTAAAATCCATTTAACATATTAGTTTCAAGTTCTATCCCAGGCCTATCAATTGCAAGGCATTGTGCAACAACTCCATTCCCTCCTTAACAAGCAGATTTTTGTGATACAAACAGAAATATGGAAAAAGCAATAGGAAAACTCGGTGAGTGTAACTAAGGGCAGATGTAGTCATCTAGGCTTCTCATACAATTCCATCAATGTTGCAAGCCAATAACAGCAGAAGACTCATTTGGTAGCACTGAGCATCTCTTCCAGTGGCATTCCCCAAATCAAATCCTTCCCTTACCATGCTTGGTTTTAAGCTTGTCAGCAAGTAGAAAGCTCGACTGTATCTGTAGAAAGGAACAGTGATGTGTACTTTAAAATTTCTCCTTCACAAGCATATAAATCATGATTTCTAAAGAAGAAACTAGAGGAAAATTAGTATAGATAATATTCTATGCTTTTTTTAAGATTGTACACCCTTCAAATGTGAGACCCAGGGCTTTCCTGCAATACACTACGATAGTGCTATTTATTCCACTTTCAACATCCTGTGGAATTCTGTGATCTGTAGTTTACTGAGGCCAAAGAGCCCTCTGGCTGAGAATTCTAAAAGGCCCTCCCTAAATTGCAAACCCCAGGATTCCACAGGATGTTGAAAGTGGTATAATAGCACTATAACAGTATAGTGCAGAAAGGCCCTCAGTGTGGTATAGTGGTTTGAGAATTGGACTATGACTCTAGAGACCAGGGTTCTAATCCCCGCTTGGCCATGAAAAACCACTGGGTGATCTTGGGCAAGTTACATTCCCTCGCCATCTGAGGAAGATGAGGGTAATCCCCCTCTGAATAAACGATGCCAAGGAAATCCTGTTACAGGTTCAACTTAGGGTTGCCATAAGTCAGAAACCTCCTGATGTTACCCAACAATAAAATGTAATCACACCTCAATTTTATAGATTTGTCTATACGCAGCACCCTACACTGTCAGGATGATTTAACCAGAATATCAGCGGGGACAGTGTAAGTAACAAAGTCACGACTATAACTAATTCTCTCATACTTAATTCAATAAAAAATATGCAATATGTCCCTTCCTTTTATATAAAAACAAAATCTCAGTGGTCTTTTTTGCTGAAATCACGCCATATCCTCCTGTGCTGATCTCAATGCAAGACAACAGAGGAATCCAAGCACAAATTGCTAGTCATGTGGAACAAAAGAATGTGGATCTTCCCAGTGCAGTCCACCAGGTTATTGGAAGAGAGCAAGGTATGTGCAAAAGCCTCTGGTCAGACCAGTTTCCCTGTAGAGGAAGAAACATATCTTGATGCAGCAATACAAATCACTTCAGAGAACAACATGAAGGGACCACAAATGAGCCTTATCAATAGCACAAAAAATGTAAAAGCTGATAATTCAGTAGTGAGTCACTTAACAAAAAAATACATCAAAGGGAGTTACGGCAGTTATTACAAGCACCTCAGCTAGACATCACCACACTCCTTTTTGCATCATGAAAAGGGTGCCACTGAGATACCTCCCCCACATGAGCAGGAGCTCACAAATGCAGTGGTTTTCTGTGAAAGCACTAGCTGCAGGGCTCTACGAAGTTTAGTGGCTACTTCTAAAGAAGTCAACATCACTCTATAATGGCACCAAATCATATTGGCAAGATGGGGAACTATTATGGGAAAGCATGCTTACGCTTCACTTCTGTTATGAACTACTACTCTAGTGGATCCACCAGTGTTTGCTCAGTTTCCCTCTCTTCCTTTGTCAAAATTTGACAAAGGCCAGTTTTCTGCCTGGTATATTGTTTAAATGTAACACCTTCCAGGTCTCCTGTTCAGAACACACTCATACACCAGGAAAAAAAAATCCTTCTTAATGTATGGGATTTATTAGAATTGTTGAAAACAGAATTACTAAAAACAAGGTCAGGGTACTGTTCTGCAGAAGAAAGATTATAAATGCAATACCTTATATTTTAACTGGAATTCAGATATGGCAAATATAAAGACACGTACTGCTTCAGTTTGAAATTCTGTAGCCTTCTGTCAAGGAAACATTGGCAATGGACTCTAATTCTTCTCAGAAAATCTAAAGTTCTAGCCCTATGTACACAGCTGCATTATAAATCTGCACAAACATAAGAAAAAGGTAGTTAAGTAACTCTCAGCACAGGACAACCACAGCTTTCCTCACACACTCTCACAATTACAAGAAGCAAGAGATGCAACTTTCAAGCACATGTGAACTTGAACCCCTGATGGTTTAGAGCAGACACTGCTTCCTCTCTTCAAATCACAGTTGATCAAACCTCAAATGAAGGGAGACAAGGACTTCAATAACTTCTGTTATTCATTAATCCAAATTTATAGACCCTAATTTCATCTCAGAACTAGTATGGAGTGGTGGTTTGAGTGTCAGATTATGACCCTGGAGACCAGGCCTCCATTCCTCGCTTGGCCACTGGGTGGCCTTGGGCATATCACACACTCTCGGCCCCCCAAAAATGTCATGATAAGTTTGCCTTAAGCCAGTAACAACCTGAAGGCACACACCATCATCAACAACAAAGTTTCCTTTCTCAGGTATTACACCCAATTGGTATTATGAGGGAATGGCAGTCTAAATAACATACCTGTCTGAGGTCACTCCTGGGATACATCCCCCTCAGGCATGTATTTCAACTGAAAATGTATGCTGTCACTTAGTTACAAGTGTTTCCTTTAGACACAAGGGGACTGCACAACCTTACAAGTGTTTTTAAAGCTCCACATACATATAAATACACATACTCACCCTCACCCTACCCTGCTTACAAATAACTGCATGTCCAGACTGAATTATTGCCATTGAGGGTAAAAGAAGTGTGATATTTACTGGAAGTCCTATAAGAACAGTCCTAAGGGGAAAACAATATTGATGGCAAATATGAGTTTCTTTTTACAAAAGATCAGTGATGGGATTATTGTCATTATGCTACAGCAACAAACACAGCAGCCAACATCAAGAATTAGTCTGGTCAGATGGTTAGTCTGGTCACACACAGACACAAACTCAGAGCATCCTGAAAAGTTATCTGATTTCCCTTTGCCCTTTGGAAAAGAAAAATGTCCAATAACCCTTTCATAGGACATCACCAGCTAGACTGATACAGTTTGGTTCCTACAGTGCTCTGACCATGCTTCTCCTCTGAAAGCCTTCACTGACATTATTTATTAATTAATATCCTGTAAAATATAGAAGGGTATAAACACATTATAACAGAATACCCAAGAAGGCTAACACATTCAAGAATAACTTGAATACCTACTAACAAAAAGGTTTAAAAAAAACCCAAATATTTGCTAATTGGTTGGGCACAGAGATTTGGCAAAAGTATACTACTGTTAAGTACTTACTTGACAGAACCCTAGCTTCCAACTGGGCCCCATAACTGGAAGCACAGTCACAAAGGAAATATAAGGGCCATCTAGTCCAATCCTGCATCATGCAGGAATACACAGATAAAGCACTCCTGAGAGACAGAATCATAGAGCTGGAAGAGACCCCAGGGGCCATCAAGTCCAACTCCTTGCTATGCAGGAACACCCATCAAAGCATTCCCAACGGATGGCCATCCAGCCTCTGCTTAAAAACCTCCAAAGAAGGAGACTCAACCACACTCCAAGGCAGTGTATTCCACTGCCAGACAGCTGTGACCGTCAGGAAGTTCTTCCTGAGGTTCAAGTGGAATCTCCTTTTCTGCAGTTTGAATCTATTGCTCCTTCTTCTAGTCTCTGGAGCACCAGAGAATAAGCCCTCTGCCTCTTCGACATGACATCCCTTCAAATATTTAAACATGGCTATCATGTCCCCTCTTAATCTTCTCTTCTGCAGACTAAACATACCCAGCTCCCTAAGCTGTTCTTCATAGGGCATGGCTTCCAGACTCTTCACCATTTTAGTTGCCCTCCTCTGGACACGTTCCAGCTTATCGATATCCTTCTTGAAATGCGGTGCCCAGAACTGGACACAGTATTCCAGATGAGGTCTAACCAAAGCAGAACAGAGTGGTACCATTACCTCCCTCGATCTAGACACCATACTCCTATTGATGCAACCAAGAATCGCATTGGCTCTCTTGGCTGCCGCATCACACTGCTGACTCATGTTCAGCTTGTGATCTACCAAAACTCCTAGATCCCTTTCACACATATTGCTATCCAGCCACATGTCCCCCATCCTATATTTGAGCCTTCCATTTTTTCTGCCTAAGTGCATTTGTCTCTTACATTTGTCTCTGTTGAAATTCATTTTGTTAGCTCTGGCCCAGCTCTCCAATCTGTCAAGGTCATTTTGAAATGTGATCCTGTCCTCTGGTGTATTAGCAACTCTTCCCAATTTGGTATCATCTGCAAATTTGATCAGCATGCCCTCCACTCCTTCATCCGAGTCATTGATGAAGATGTTGAATAGCACTGGGCCCAGGACAGAACCCTGTGGCACTCCACTAGTCACTTCTCTCCAGGATGAAAAACAGCCACTGGTGATCACCCTTTGGGTTCGATTGGTCAACCGATTACAAATCCAACTAACAGTAGCCCTGGTCAGCCTGCACTTTACTAGCTTCGTTGCAAGAATGTCACGTGGAGCTTTGTCAAAGGCCTTACTGAAATCAAGATATGCTATGTCTACAGCATTCTCTTCATCTATCAAGCCTGTAACCCTATCATAAAAAGAGATAAGATTAGTCTGGCATGCACACACACACATATCTATTATATCTACAGCTTAAAAACCCACATATTTTTTCCAGTTACAGTCTCTCAAGGAGCACATAGCAACTTCCCATGGAACTCTAGTTAAAAATCCCTAACCCAAAGCTACTGGTATAAGAAAGTTAATGAAAAGTCAATGCAAAATTGCATTGTTCTAAGATTAGCCATCAGGAGACTTCATGTTTTAAATGTGTGTGTGTGTGTGTGTGTATATATATATATATGTATGTATGTATATATGTATGTAGATGTAGATATATATATAGATATATAGATATACCATATTTTCCGGCGTATAAGACGACTGGGCATATAAGACGACCCCCAACTTTTCCAGTTAAAATATAGAGTTTGGGATATACTCACCGTATAAGACTACCCCTCTTCCAAAGCACACCAAATAAAAAATAAAAAAAACATCAGATTTGATTTCAATATGGTAATTTTAATTCAAATGCTTATGACATGCAGGTACTTAGCAGGAAAACTGTCACTTATAAACATAAGGCTGTTTGTCATCAAACATGTAAACATAAAACAGTGCAAGTGGATTAAACTTTTCCTAATTCACTCTAAAGCTGAAAGGAAGGATAAGACAATAAACCCACGGGAGCTGCCATGCTGCTTGTTTTCTAAGCTGTCAACCAAACTGGAACTGATGATGATAGGAGGAAGATAACAAACTATAGAGAGAGAGCAAGTGCTGGGCAAGTCCCTGGCCAATTAGCAAGCTACAGTATTTTTACAGGTTTTGCTGGCACGGCAGCTTCCCTTTAAAAGCCTTCAATATCCTCCTGTTCGTCATCTGATGTCATAAGTACATCAATGACATCTTGTGATACATTTGTAAGGCAGTCATGGTATGGATCAAATTCCGTATCAGATGGTGTGGTCTCAGCTTCGGCTTCCTCTTCATCTTGCCACAAGTAGTCGTCCTCCATACCATCTAATGAATTTGATATGCCACACTTCTTGAAAGACTTGATTACTGTTTCTGCATCAATATCATTCCAGGCTTTTATGACAAACTTGCACAAAACATCCAACTGTGGAGCATGCATGTTTCCTCCTTTTGTGAATGACTTTTCACCGCTAACCATCCATTCATTCCACTGTTCTCGAATGCGATCTTTAAATGGCTTGTTTAGGCACACATCCAGTGGCTGTAACAATGATGTCAATCCTGCAGGAATAACTGCCGCATCTGTGTTTAGTCTTGCAAGCCTTTGCTTGGTGCTGGGAGTTAAATGAGCCCTGAACATATCCCACACCAGTAGACTACGTTTTTGAATAAGTCCACCTGGTCGCCTGCTCCATACATTATCAAGCCATAGCTTTACCCCTTCTTCATCCATCCAGCCTTTTTCATTCACATGTACAAAACAACCAACAGGGAACTTGAGTTTTGGCATTGTTTTTCTTTTAAAAATAATCACTGGTCTCAGTTTGGCACCATCAGCTGTGCATCCTAGTACCACTGTAAAACTGGACTTCTCATATCCTGTTGTTTTAAGTAAAATTGTTTTTTCACCTTTTTGATGGACAGTTTTATTTCCAACCATGTCAAAATTCATTGGAGTTTCATCCATATTTCCGATACTACTTAACGCATAGCCATGTTTAGTGAGCTGTTTTATTACGTATCGATGGAAACTATTTAGTTTGTTATCAAGATCTGCAGGTAATTTTTGGGCAATTTTTGTCTTTTGCCTCAGTACCATATTATGCCTTGCCATGAATCCAGTACACCAGGATACAGTGGCCTTAAATTTGTTGCTGTGATCTGGGTTAGACTTGGCCCACTGAAGTGCAAACAAACGTATTTGATTTCGTGTCACTACATAACCATTTTGGCGATGCTCATTCACCATGTCTGCTACATGTTTTTCGAGTTCTGGCCAATGTGGGGTGCCTCTTCTTAATGCACACTTACCCCTTGGCATACTCTTTAATGCTTTTTCATTTGCTTTCCAGTCCCGAACCATCTTTTCTGTTACTCCATATTGTCTTGCAGCAGCGCAGTTATTATGTTCCATGGCAAAGTTTACAACTTTAAGCTTGAAACTGGCTTCATATTTCTTTCTTCTTGCTGGTGGAGCCATGATGGGGTTTTGACTGTTGGACATTTGTATACTGTACTGTATGTACTGGTGCTATACTGTATGAACAGGTACTGATACTGGTGCTGTACTGTATGTGGTACCCAGTATACAACAACCAGCCCGATGTACCTTACTGGCAATTGGCTGGTTGTTGCATACAAAGCCTGCTTGGACTGGTCAGCCCTCCCTGCCTGCCCAGCCCTCTCTGTCTCCAAGACTAACAAAGTGATAGATCTCCCTCTTGAGGACTGCAGTGAATCTGAAAGGCAGAGAAGGAGGTACAGTAATAGGATACAAGGGCGGGCCAGGTGGGTGAAAGAGGCGTGTTTTCTGGGCACAGCGCTGCTCTATGGCCCTTTTCGCAGAGCTGGCTCCACCCCCCGTCGTCCTCTCCTCCTCCTCCTCCTCCTTCCCGGTGGTCCTCTGCCTAGCAACAGGAGCAACTCTGGCCAGCCTCCCTCCCTCCGCGGCCGCTGATAGGCTTGCCCGATCCAGGAAACTCGGATGCCCCAGTCACTGCGAATGAGTTGTCCAGAGGGAGGGAAAGTGGAGCCGGTGCCCTGGAACGCCTCTTGGTGGGATTTAAAATATATGTGTGTATATATATATTATTGCGCATCTTTCATTAGGAATTCCTAAAATGAGCACATGGCAGCACAAGCCACTACTCTATGCCTGTCTCTGGGTGGTAGACCCCCAAGGGTCTGGGGAAAAACAAGCAGATCTTACAAAGCCTGACGTCTCTCCATCTGCTTTAGGCAATGTTAACCAACAATCATTACCCTTCAGCTACAGAGAGAGGTATTAAGTAAATGCAAATGGCTAGAAAGGTCAGACTTTCCAAACCAGCCGTGTTCCAGCTGAAACTCTACATGTTTATCTTACAAGAGCCTGGCGAAGGAGGAAGCGGCGGAGGAACCAGAAAGGCTGCCCGGCTCCCATTCTCGGGGGGGGCGTGCCGCTGAGAGCCTCTCATCTCCTCCCCCCTCGCCATCGCTCCAGAGGATCCAGCAGCCTAGCGCTGGGCTCACATCCTTGCAAAAAGGGGCAGCCTCGCCAGCCCCAGGCGCTTCCTGCCAGCCCCGCTGGACTTTTGAGCAAACTTGAGCCGCTCCCTCCCTCCCTCCCTCCCCCCTTTTAATATCCCTCCTCCTCCTTTCCTGGGAGGATGTCCTCTGGGCAGCGCTGGGAGGCAGCGGCAGCTGCAGCACACTAGCCGAGCGAGTGAGTGAGCGAAGTTTCAGCAACACCCGGAGTATAAGACGACCCCCGACTTTTGAGAAGATTTTCTTGGGTTAAAAAGTGTCTTATAGCCGGAAAATACGGTATATATGATAGGTCACAGGTGATACCCAAGATTAGATGTCAAGATGTAATTACGGTTCCGTCTCATTCGTTTCCAGATTGTAGCCCCAACTGCAACAGCCTTAGTATGAAAGTAAACAGGTTTCTTCTATGACATTGCAGAATCAACTTCAAAACATACTATCTCGGTATTCTCTTTCCTTCCTTCTGCCAGTGCTATCCTCACACAAGTGCAGAACTGTTTCCTGAACACTAACAGAAACTTCTCTTTCTCTGTGAAATGTTCTTGAACAACAACCAAAATAGCTTCTCCTCTGATCACCTTCTTTCACTTGGCAAATTTAGCCCCCCACCTTGCCAGAATCAGCTGTCCCTCATCTGTGATTAAACATAGGATGTCTCCTATTTTCATCTTCAAATAAACCATACCAGAGAGCATATATACCAGAGTATCACGATTCTGTATATGCTGCTTGAATGAGTCATATGTTGTCAAATAGATCATGCTTCGTTAGAAAACTAAGCAGAAGACAGCCAAGTTTTCCTTAATTCACTCCAATCCACTAAGGTAGCAACTGGCATTCATTTCTAGAGAAGGGACCATAGTTTTGTGTCAGAGCTCATGCTCTGCATGCATAGTATCCCAAGCTGACCTTCAGCCATCTCCATTTAAAAATAAGTCAAGTACAGCAAGTAAAATTAAAGACCTTTGACTGTGCAGATGTTGGAGAAGCCATTAGAGTGAACAACACTAGCCTAGATGAACATATAATCTCCTCTGGTATAAGGCAGCTTCTGATGCTTTACCCCACATACCCTTTATCTCTATTCTGGACAGCTTTATAATAATAATAATAATAATAATATTCATCTCTATCCTGCCTCTCCCCATGGATAGAGGCAGTGAACAACAACAATACATTAATTACATTAAAAACATTAAAAAACATACCCAATCCTCCCCACCTACCAATCCACCTAAAACCAACCCCCTAAAACACACAACAATTATCAATTACAACAATCAACTGGCTATTAAAAGAACAGCAAGACAGTTGGTGGGAGGCAGTGGAAATACTAGTCTGGGAAGGCCTGTCGGAAGAGAGCAGTCTTGACTGCTTTTTTAAAGCAGTCAAGACTGGTAATATGCTGGGTCTCCTCCGGCAGGCCATTCCATAACTTGGGAGCGATAGAGGAGAAGGTCCTCTGGGTAACCGCAGCCAACCTAGTTCTGATTGGCTGCAGTAAATTCCTCTCAGAGGACCTTAGTGTGTGGGGCAGATTATATGGGAGAAGGCGATCCCGCTGGTAGGCTGGGCCCAAGCCATAAAGGGCTTTAAAGGTAATAACTATCACCTTGTACTGTGCCTGGAAACTTACAGGCAGCCAATGTAAAGATTTCAGAATTGGTGTTATGTGGTCAGTTTTAGGTCTACCAGTGACCAACCTGGCTGCCATATTCTGAACTAATTGAAGTTTCCAGACTAAGCACATGGGTAGCCCTATGTAGAGTGCATTGCAGAAGTCAAGCCATGAAGTTACCAGCGCATGCACCACTGTTTTTAGGTGTTCCAGCTCCAGGAAGGGGCGCAGCTGGCGTATCAGCCGAAGCTGATAACAGGTACTCCTGGCCGCCGCATCTATTTGAGCTGTCATCTGAAGTGGCAAGTCCAGGAGCACCCCCAAGCTGCGGACACAGTCTTTCGGGGAAGTGTGACCCCGTCTAGAACTGGCTGACAAACCTCCATACCTGGGCTAGGGCCCTTAACAGCGAGTACCTCCGTCTTATCTGGATTCAGCTTCAGTCTGTTTTTCCGCATCCAGTCCATTACTGTTTCAAGACATTTGTCCAGAGGCGAGATGCCACCCTTAGTTGATGCTATCATCCGAGGCATGGAGAGAGATATCTGAGTGTCATCAGCATACTGATAGCACCTTGCTCCATGCCTCCTGATGATCTCTCCCAGCAGTTTCATGTAGATGTTAAATAGCATTGGGGACAGGACAGCACCCTGAAGGACGCCAGAATTAAGCTTCTTTTTCGAGGAGCAGCTGTCCCCAAGCATCACCATCTGGTATCTACCTGAAAGATAGGACCGGAACCACTTAAGTGCAGTGCCCCCGATCCCCAGTTCTCTCAGGCATTCCAGAAGGATACCATGGTCTATGGTATCGAAAGCCACTGGGAGGTCCAAGAGTACCAGCAGGGTCACACTTCTCCTGTCGATACCTAAGCTTTTAAGCTTTGCATATGGCTCACATGTCTATTAGTTTAATACATGAGGCAAAATTCAACTAAAATGAAGTAGTTTTATAATCCATTGATTGGAGGGAATGGATACATGTTTAACATTTCCCCTGTTTGTGAACTGATATATGTGAAAAGTGATGAGTGGCTGGATTGTGCACAAGAATTTAAGTATATTTTTTCATTCATATCTAGTTGAAGTCCCTGTTAATGGTCATCCAGTTATTTTAAAATATGAAGCAGAGTACCTTATCTGACTTAAAGCCTCCCTGCCTCTCAACAGGTAATAAGAAGTAGGAAGGAAGGGAGAGACAGAGAAAAAACATGGCAGAACCTTTAAGACTAACTGGTTTTATTTCTCCACAAACTTTCTTGGATATAAACCCACTTCTTCAAATCTAGTACCAATTGATGTTAAAGCCTCAGGTATAAAGCATATTTATACAGTTGTGGGAACAGGAAAGAACGTAACAGGATCAAGAAAGATGCAAATCAGGACCTTTCTTCTAAATTTTCAAAGAGCTGAATACAGTGATATAGGTTTTTCAGATCTTTACAGCAGTCAGTGTTGATGTGTGAAAGCAATAAATCTGCTTACCAAAAGTCAGTTTCTATCTGTCCCACTCCCACAGCTGTATAAAATATGCTTTACATCTGGGGCTGTAATATTGTTTGGTACTGCATCTGAAGAAGCGGACGTATATCTCTTAAAGTTCAAATATAAATATAAAATATAAAAACATTTGTACAAATACAAAAACCAGTTATAAATGTGCTGTCATATTTCTTTTTGCTCCCCTTCCTTCCACAATTTTATGCTGCCAGAAACTAACATGGCTACTTCTTTAAAAACTTCAACAGACAGTAACACATTAATTAATTATTCCTTAATCTCTCTAGCCCTTCATTTAACCAATCCTAGTCAGTTTATTTTGAAATTATATGCATGTTGTACAATACAATTTGCTTCTAAGTAGGTGCAGTTCAGAGTCCAATTTTTGCACTCAGGGTGCAATTTTTGCAAACAAATGTGTCCTAGAACAAATCAAGCCTGTACGCTCACTACAAGCCAAAATGAATCAACTGAGGCTATCATACTTCAGACATATTGTAAGACAACATGGCCCACTGGAGAAACAACACTGGGAAGGCAGTAGGAAAAAAGGAAGACAACATTACTGGCAGATAGACTCAATCCAGGAAGGCATAGCCCTGCGTCTGCAAGACTTTGGCAAGGCTGTTGAATACTGGGGCTCCTGGAGGTTTCTCATTCATAGAGTTGCCCTAAAGCGAACCCAACATGACAACAAATAACAGGTATAAGTTCAAAACTGCTGCAGATAGGCCAAAAAATCCATAAAAATAAAATGCTATGTAATTCACCTTGCTGAAGGGAGAGGGGGAAATCACTACACTGTACAGTCATTCTTCAACACTCGCTACGGTAGGAGCACAGGACCCCCATGAAAGTGGAAAAACCGCGAATAACTGTAGGCCCTCCCAAACCATATTTAACACACACAAAAGTATGATCACCATATTCAACCCACCATGGAGTCCTTTGAGACATCAAGGTTCCTTCACAAGGCAGAAGTAATGCTTAATGCCACCTCCACTGCTGCCCCATACCATTTTTAATAGGGACTTACAAGCCTCGTTTGCAGTTTCTCAGTCTCACAAGGCTTGCAGTCCCTATTGAAAATGGCATAGGGAGGTGGCAGAGATGACAGCAAATAATCTGTGAATAATCAAATTTGCAAAAGTGAAATCTGCAAATGTGGAGGGCTGACTATATTGTTAAAATGCACAATCCTTCAAATCCCAGTTCTTATTCAAAATTTCACCTCTTCTCATAAACCTCAGTTCCTGCCTTATATGAAAATATTTAGGAGATAGTATGCTTTTTTTGTATTAGTCACATACAAGACACAGCTACTTCAGTCTCCTATTTGTTGAGCGGCATGTTGTCATTTTCAAGAATATGGACTCATCTGCATTGAGCAAGAACATCAATTTACAAAGAAATGCGCGATTATAAGGAAGCCTATTTATAGCTCTAACATCTTATATGCAACACTTCATTACATTGACAAAGATCCCTAGAGAAGTCATCATGTTCACAGTTTCATAATTGTTTCCCAAACTGTTTCAATCTGACTAAAATTCTACACTGGCAAACCTATCATGGCATCTGAATTTCTTCATTTTTAAAACCTTGATCAAAAACCCTACCAAAGAGTGAACTCATCAACTAACTCTCTCTCACATCTTTCTGCCATCTCTTTCCCCTCTTCCTTTCTGCTTAGTGGGCTGCTGGGGAAAGGAAAGATAATTCTTGCAGAGTCCTGAACTCAGCACTCCGGGAGGCTTCTGAAACTAGCCTAAGGGTTGTATAAGCACAGCTTAAGGGAGCACATGGAGGGCCATGGGTTGCCCATCCTTGCTTTAGATGGAAAACTATTTAAACTTTCACATTCTTTTCATCCCCCAAAAGCACACTTCTCTCCAAGTATTTTTATACTCATGCCCTATCACACTTAACTTGTAACTTTGTCCCACCCACAATATCGTCAGTTCCTTCTCTCTCTCCCCCTCTGTTTCAAGGTACTAGGTGGGCATACTGCTGAAGCCCACCTGATATTTTGCCACTATTTTGTCTCCTCCTCCTTTATAGATTTACCAAAGATAAGGAAACTGAGGGAGGGAAATACAGGAGCATCACAAATATGGAAAGACATTATTTGGATCCTAGTGAAATTTTGTGAATGAGGTGAACTGCACATATAATAGCAGTTTTTCTGGAAGCATCTTAAGATATAGGCCAATTGTTTTTTAAAAAAATGGAATTCCATTTAAAACAAAAGCAACAAAGCTGTTTTTGTTGCAGCAATGAGATTACTAATTAAGCAGGGGGACTCACTAACTGGAATGGGCTGCTTAACAACCCCCTCATTGGTATGAATACCAACTCATCCTTTGGTACTCCCCACCCTATCCCCCCATTTATACACTTGAACAGCTCTACCCAGTCCATGTGTACCTCGCTGTCTACGGCAGAGCAAGCAGCTGAGCCAAGGATCATGAGGGATAAAGCATGAGGGTTTTTTTTATTTTATTTTTTTACTAGACCTCAATTTCATGGAAACAAGATAAGCATTATGAAATCTGTACCCGGTGAAGATTCCCTGGGATTGAAAGCTCTAGTAGAAGGCAAAGAAAGTCTTGCTGGGACACCAATTTCCTTACCATAACTCCTCTAGAAGTAACAAATTGCTCTATAGAGGAAAATACTGCTATTTTGTAAAACAGGAATGAG
The DNA here is from genome assembly GCA_948472985.1 of Iguana delicatissima. Taxonomy (NCBI): domain Eukaryota; kingdom Metazoa; phylum Chordata; class Lepidosauria; order Squamata; family Iguanidae; genus Iguana; species Iguana delicatissima. The sequence goes on along the minus strand of CAOKZL010000209.1, from coordinate 532,626 downwards.
AATGTTATGGTCCTCCAGATGTTGTTTAGCTGCCACACTGATGGGGCAGTCATGTAGGGATAGGGGCCGATGGGGGGCCGATGGGGGCAATTCATCCCAGGCGGCAATGTTTTTTGGGTGGCTGAACCTGTAGCCATGCCCTCGTGCACCCTGGCAACACCCCCACACACTGTGGCCACGCCCCCATGCACAGTGGCCACGCCCCTGAACTGTAGCCCTGCCCCTCCTGCCCTTGCTCCACACACTCCAAGCTCTGCCACTGTGATGGGGTACATCATTCCTGCTGTAAAGTATCAGGGATTAACAGTGCAAAAGTATTACCAAGTCCAATTAAGCAAAGCTGAACCAAATTAATCTTTTGTTGCTTTTTTACACATACTCTTTTAAACTTTATTAAATGTTCCAAATAGTTTTATCTTTCTATTACAATAGTTTTAAAATAAATTATGAATGGTTCAAAAGAGAAGTTAAATCTCGATCAATAAATATACTGACTAACCAACTCATGTAAAAAGGGATTAGTTCCATGAAACAACAGCAATCTCTCAAAATACTACAGAAAACTATTTTATACTACACCAAGCACTAACTCCCAGTCAACATGCCCAGAGGACATCCAAAGTGACCTGCTACCTAAGGCTGGAGGATGTGGTTTTCTCCCCTACCACTGTATCACCACTGTCTCACCACTCCAAGTGAACATCCCCTACCTTCTTAGAGCCTGACTCAGAGAGGTCCTTCCTGAGAGAGAAATATTGTAGGCAGGGGGGCTACGGAAAGTGGGTTGCCACTGCAATCTATGGATCTCTTGCTCACAAAGTCTTGCTCTCCTTAGCCTATTTGTTTTGCTATAAACAAAACATGGGCATGGCAGACTCCAAAATGTCCTGCAGGAATCTTTTTTCTTCTTTTTTCTGCAATGGCAGAAAAGTTGGTGGTACAGTACCTCAAAGCTCACTACTATCCCATTCTGGAGCCCACTTCCCTTTTTCCTTAGACATGGCTGGACAACAGCAAGCAAAGCTCTTGAGAGGTGGCAAATGCCCTCCTGATGGGGGCACACTCTGCTCCTCCTCACATTCCCCCCACTGAGAAGTGTGCTGATCCTGCCCATAAAGCACAGGTCCATACCATATCATCCCATTTTGCCCTCACAGATACCCAGTCTATTCTAGATCAAGATGCTGAAACATTAAAGTCAGGATCAAATGTGAAGTCATATTTGAAAGATTTGCCCTCCTCCATATACTGCAAGATTACAACTTGTTCACATTTTCATGTAAATTAACAATTGTCTAAAAGCGCACACAATTAAGGATATTAAAATGTATACGTCTGGGAGATGCCTAGGTGGAGCAGCCCAGGAGTATCATGTAAGCTACTCTGAATTTCTCAAAGTGACATTTGAATGTAATAAAATATTAAAACATCTTATATTATAGGCAAACAGTTCAGTACTAAAGTGTCACCAAAAGTGTGTTTTCCCCCCTTTTTAACAGAGGGGTAACAGCAATAACATAGAAAGTGTACCAAAAAATGTTTATGGTCTTAAAGCTTTTAAACTATTACAGTTGCCAAGCAGAGAGAATGAACAATTTGCCACCCCGATAAAATTTTCTTATTTTCAAAGACAGATTACTGCACAGGACTCCAGTTTCATTTGCTTTTAGAGATATTGAGAGAATATATACTCACAGTTTTACAACTTTAAAGGAAACTTCCAGAAACTCTACCACCAACTGAGTTATCAAAGCAATGTTCTGTTCCTAATATACATTTTTTGTTGTTGTTTGGTGCCCTGCTTCTAATGCCTTTATATCAAGTTATTGAATTTTGCTTTATTTCAGATGCTGAACCATGTAATGCCATCATGTAAGCAGAATGAATACATGCAATGCAAGATCAAGAACCAAACAATTAGAACCATTCCCTCACTCCCATCCCTCCTTATTATCCACAACCAAGCATGTTTGATTTACAGTACTGTGGGACAATCTTGTTTTATAAATCTACTGAAGCTGAGAACAATTGCACAAATGTCTACTTATGCAACAACTGTAACACTTTAGGTTCTCACTCCCCTTTTTGTTAATTTTAGAGACACCAGAAGCCTAGTACTTGAAATTCAACTCCCATTGTTTTGACAGTGCCCTACAAAACTTCCAACACACAAAGACTTGCAAGCAGATTATGCATTCAGCTATCAAGTTAGCTCTAGGGGAAAATGTACACAGATGTGGATACTTTAATTGATTTTTGTAGCCACACAGGTATTAACAGTAAACACAAGCAGTAATAAATTACACTCAAGAGAACAACATGAGTGGCTTCCAAAAAGACAGACTTTGCAACTAGTACCATTTGTTTATAACTGTACCTTTTATCAGAGCATAAAGATGTCAAGGTAACCTGCCTCCCTATATAAAAGGTCAGATGTACCTGATCTTCATGTTAGTGAAGTTAGCTTTTCCTTATGAAAACTACTATTACATGCCTTACTTTTGATCTCATATTACTAATTCAGGCCAAATCAACTACATATAGAAAAATGAAAGCAATTCCCAATCTTTCTTACTATTTTATCTTTAACTCAATGCTTGGTGTGCATGAAAACCTTTGATTATGTGCCAATTTGTGTGTGAATTTAGTTAAAAATAAACTTGATTAAGGTCCACATATAAACGGAAAGACGTAAAAGATGCAGTCTTATTAATACACACTAGCCTACAAGCATGTTCCACTTCAATCAGCAGGGCTTGCTTCCAAGCCAATGTGTTAAGCACTAGAGCATGAGTAATAATGCTTTCAGAAGCAGCCCTTCAGTTGCTACCTGAAGTCTTCCAGCTGTCCCCACTAGAATCCTGTTGACAGCAACAAGGTAATTGCATTTAAGTTCCCACTTCAGAAATACAGCCTAGATTTAAAGAGAAAAGCATCATCTAAAGTTCAAGTTATCCAAAGGCATCTGAAGATTTTAGTGTTGCTTGGGTACACACAGTTTACAGTACGCTTTATCTCTGGAGCACAATGATCAAGAGGTCAGGGTTTAAACCAGGCTTTCCAATGTTAAAATTTATTGAAGAAAAATATTTGTCTCTTAGCAATCATCATCCAAAGATTAAACCTCCTCTCCTTTCAAAAAGGGCCAGCTCGAGACATTTTCATGACCAAAGTAAGTGACAAGATAGCAGCCCTCCCATTCCACGTGCAAAAGATGACCTGACTTTAACATTGGCAAGAGTTCTCCAGTGCAACTAAGGACAGTATATTTGCTTAGGGGATTCAGGGTAGGCTTCACAGCATACACAGAGCAATCTTATTCAACATCTCAGCACATCTCCACGTCCCCAAGCACTTAAAGCCTGAAATGGATGCCTCATTCTGACCAATGGGAGAAATGGTCTCAATTGCAAAATCCATTCTACAGGATCTTAACATGGTGTTTTTCTTTCAATTTGCGCATAGAGTTCAGCTAAAGAATATTTAACCTAAACAATACCAAGATATAGCCCTTTTTGAAGTGTGTAAAGAAATCCATTGATTTTCAAGTGGCAAAGATTTATTGTTACAGATAAAGGAAACATCTAGCCTTCCACAATCAATACTTTGTAACACTTCAAACAAAGAACACTTCTCCCTGAATTTCTTCTATACTTCCAGCTCCTCAAAACTCCAATCAGATCTTTTCCACTGCCCTCTTCCTAACTGTCCCTATCCCATTTTCTGCCACATCTTCTTTGTATATCCAACTGGTTCCATCTAACCTATCCACAGACAAGTCTCTGCTTTTCACAATTGTCTCCCCAACCCCACCTCACACCATTCAATGAGCTGTGATTGACTGGCTCTACTCAGGTATGCCCAGCTTCTCGCTTTAGACATGTGATCTCAGATTAAATACAGATTTCTGGAAAGCCTCAGAATGTCAAAGAGCATACTCAAATACCATCATGAAGACCAAGAAGCTATCAAAACAAGCCTGGGAGAAAGTTATACAGAAGGTTACCAACATTTTCTGTAGCTCTGTTAAATTCATTATTAGAAAATAAAAATAACATCGCTCCATTGCAATGCTGCCTAGACGAAGCCACTGACCAAAGATCGGTGATCAGATAAGAAGGGTATTAGAGAAGCAACTCAAAGGCGAGTGTTATCTCTGAAAGGACTGGAGAGATCTGCAGGTGAGCTTTCACCTGGACACTCAACAAATCTGGACTTTTTTAAAAGAATAAAAAGAAGAAATAAATATTGCTGAAACAAGCTCATATCTAAGTCCACTTGAAATGTACTTCGTCAAAACATCTGCTTTGATGAGACTAACATTGAACTTTTAGGCCTTCCACCTACATGTCATGTTAAGTCTCAGTGTTCCTGAGGACACTGTCACCACCAGGAAGCAAGGTGATGACAACATCCTGTTGTGAGGATGCTTTTCCTCAACACGGACTGGGAAACTTGTCAGGACTGAGGGCAAAATGAATGAAGCCAAGTATAAGGCAAGTCTAGAGGAAAACCTCTTTCAAGCTGCAAGGAATTGAAGTTCACCCTCCAAAAGGGCAATGACCCGAAACACATAGCAAAGTAACACTGAAGTGGTTTAAAAATAAGACCCTGAATGTCTTAGAATGTCCCATTCAAAACACAGACCTCAATCCCATTTAGAATCTGTAGCCAGATTTGAAAATAGCCGTTCACAAACAGTATCCATCCAAATGGACAGAGTTGGAGCAATGTTGAGAAGAAGAATGAAGTGGGGAGGAGAAACAGGACTCAAGATATGCAAAGCTGTTAAAGTCTTATCCAAGTAGGCTTGCTGCTGTAACTGCTGCCAAAAGTACTTCCACCAGGTATTGGCTCAGTGAAGTGAACACTTATATAGCCAACAAGAGCCAGTTCATTTTTGTTTAGTTAACTTTCCCATAATAAAAATATTTTGCACTTTCACAATGTTAAACATCTTCTGTATATCAATTGGCATCAATGCCAACTAAATCTACTTCAGTTCTAGGTTGTAGCAAAACAAAATGTGGATGGGTGAATACGTCTACAAGGCATTGGATATGTGCATCAGAAATTAAACAAAAACTTATTTGTTGTAGATATTCTATAAAATATTTCATATACGATTCAGAGATTTAACATCCATGTCCCTCCCCAAGTTATAGAAAAGAGATCAAGTATAACTTGCAATATGAAGAATCATAAAGAATCTCTGACTTAACAGATTTATTTGTATTTACAATGGTAAAGAAGAAAATAAGTTATATATGCTGCCTTCTGTCAACAATTCTGTCAACAATTAAATTTTTTTGGATGTTTTCTTTTCATCTCTCCTGCTAATCTGTTGATTTTACTTTTGTAAGAGAAAAAAATTAACTGTTTTTTTTAAATGATGCAAACAAATTAAACTAAAGAAGTGATTCAGAGTTATTATTGTTATTAACTACATTTGCACTCCCTTTTTCTCCCAGGTTGGGACTCCAAGGGCTTACAAATTAAAATAATCACAATGAGTTCATACAGAAAAGGGACCATACAATAAATAAGGAGCGCTATCTCAGCCTCAAAATAGCTATGCTGCCGCACATTACTGTTCTGCACAACATCCTATAAATATGTACTGGAAAACTTTCAGTTGCATTTATTAGCTAGCAAAATTATAGTATTCACTATTTCTAAGAAATTTCACAGAATGAAAACACAAAATAGTAAGTAGCACTGCTTGTCTTCATGTATCCTGCACAGACTACTGTTTCTTTATGTGATGCTAGGCATAAGATTCACTCAAGTGTGTGTGTATTCACAAATAGTATTATGACATGTATTCTTTGACTTACCAATGGGAAGGCTCAAATGCTTCAACTGCTATAAAATATTCTCAGTAAGAATTCAGAGTATTATCCTCCTTGCTCTTACATCTTACACATATAAGCTATAAGCACACAGTTAAGCACATAAACTGCTTCACTATCAGGGCTATAATTCCCAATATTCTGCTACCAGTCAAAGAACCCATTTGTGTATTCTGATGTATATACTGAACTCAGAAATATCTCTTTCTAGACTATGACTCCCTGAATCAACCAGGCAGTATGGTCAGTGCCATGTGGCATTTTTGAATTAGTAGTCCCAAAAATAACATTTCCAAGCTCTGTGGTGATCACTACAGGTTCAGCCCACAGACATAACACTGTGGGAACTGAATGTCACACGATAACAAGATGCTTCCTGGAAGTCCTTAAGCTGGACATGAGAACAAACAGCAGCTCTTTTATTTCTCCCCACAGCTATTACTGAGAGGGTATATTCCCTCTGATCTGAGAACTAACATACAGCTGTCATGACAGCTCCACAAAAAGCATAAACCCTAACGCTGCCAGGACCATCCTGTGCAATTAAGCCCTAGAACAGTGGTTCTCAACCTGTGGGTCCCCCGATGTTCGTGGACTTCAGCTCCAAGACGCCCTGAGCATTGACCATAGTGGCTGGGGCTTCTGGGAGCTGAAGTCCACGAACATCTGGGGACCCACAGGTTGAGAACCACTGCCCTAGAATCATCTTCTGAGAACTAAAGAATAATACCTGAAACAACCAAGGGCAACCTCATTTTGCAAAGAAAAACATTATTAGATGAGCATCTTGGTGGCAGCAGTACAGATTTCTGCAACAATTTGCAGCTATGCTTGCTCAGGCTGACTTTTTGCCTCAGCGAGTACAATCTTCATTCTACAACATGACGCACTCTCTGTTGCCTTGAGATATAATGGCTGGGGTAAAAGTTGTCAGCCGCATCCTGCATCTACCGAAAGGCAAAACAGACTCCACATGGGAATATCGTGGAGTCTGTTTTGCCTGGTTGAACACGGATGCCTGTAACAGGGAACGTATTGACACTGGCAAGGCGTTCTCACGTGTTCTAGTACTCCGGGACCCTATCCAACAGACTGAGGCAGCCACGCGGGTCTGCCTACGAAAGCGGGGAGGCGAGAGGGGCAGCGATCAATCGGAAGGGGTTCTTTCGCGTCCCGCCCTTCCAGAGGCTGCCCTAGGGCCTTTCCACACTACACCGGTACAGTGCTGTTATTCCACTTTCAGCAGCCTATGAAACCCTGGGGTTTGCAGTTTCGGGAGGGGACTTTAGAAGCGAAACACAGACGTATTGATCCACCACGACACGAACCGGCAGCTGAACTTTTTAACCACTTTGCACACAAACCAACGGAGCGGGGGAAAAGTTGCCGGGCGGCGGACGGAAATCCTCTCCTCTGACTCCTAAACAAACTCTGAACTGAGGTCAGGAAAGAGGGAAAGGAGGACCCCCCCCCCGGCTTCTGGCTCGTTTTCCTTGTGTGCCGTCAAGTCACTTCTGACTTACGGCGACCCTGCCACGGGGCTGGCCCACGCTTTCCTCCGAGGCTGAGAGAGCGTGCCTTACTCAAGCTCACCCAGTGCGTTGTCATGGCCAAGTGGGGGATTCGAACCCTGCGCTCTCCCAGCCCAACTCTCAAACCACTACCCCCGCCGGCTCTCGCAGGCCCCAGGCTACCTAGAAGTAAAGCAAGTACCTGGGGGGTCTTCGGGGGAGGTCGAGGACTCGCTGCCGGACTGCCGCCGCCGCCGGGGCTTCCTCCGCCCTCGGCTCCTTTGGCCTTGCCTTTGGTGGGCGACCCTTGCAGCAGCTGCTCCAAGCAGGCGGTGCCGGGCAGAGAGGAGCTCTTCTGGTGGGACAGGTGCGCCCCGGGCCGGGGCGGCTGCGGCTGCGGCTGTTGCCGCGGAAGCTCCTCCTTCGCCTCTGCTCGCGGGGGGCCATCCCCGTCCCCGCCCCGCGTGTCGGCCGCTCTGGCGGGGGCAGCCGGGGGCAGCGGCGAGGAGCAGACCGAGGAAGACGGGGACGAGGGCGGCGGCGTGTCGTCCGCCCGCCGGCCCTGCTGTTGCGGCGGCGGCGGCTGCTGCCCTTTGCTGCCCTGGTGGTGGTGGTGGTGGTGGTGATGGTGGAGAATGTGCTCCCGCAAGCGCCGCAGAGCCGAGCCGGCCTCCGTGCTCACCGCCTCCAGAGGTTCGGCCGAGGAGCAGCACAAGTTGGGCTGCGAGGACGAGAAGACCCGGTCCAGCACGTGCTTCCTGCGCCTGAAGCCGCCCCACTTGGCCGCCCCGCCGCCCCCCAGCAGGTCCCCTTTGGCCGGCGGCGGCGGCTGGGCGGCCCGAGCGCGGGGAAGGGACGGCGAGGTCTCCGCACTGCGGCGCCCGCTGACTCCCACTCTGCCGCTGCCCTTGCCTTTGCTCCCCAGCTGTAGGTTTTTCCAGAGCCGGGCCTGGAAGGAGGAGGAGGAAGAAGAGGAGGAGGAGGAGGAAGACGCGGACGCCTGCTCCGGCTCGCCGCTCGGCTTCTCCCCGACCGCCACTGCTGCTTCCGTGGGCTCCTTGCCGGCCTCCATCCTCGCCCTCCTCGTTCTTCCTCCCCCACGTCGTCTTCCTCTGCCTCTTCCTCCTCCTCTTCTCCTTCTTCCACAAACGCCACCACTGGCGGCTGCTACTGCTGCGGAGGCAACAGCAGCAGCAGAGCCCGGTGGAGCCCGGCGGCTTCAATCCAGTTCTGGCCGGGAGAAGAGGCTGCACTTGCCGTCTAGGACCGCAATAGGCGTTAACTTTGACGCGCCGGTGGGCTGCCTCCCTGGCTGTTGGGGCTTTCTTCGCACCCGCCGGGTGGCAGCGGCGAGCGGGCGCAGGAGCAGCCGCTACAGCCCCCGCCGCCGCCGCCGCCGTGCGGGGAGTTCGTGGCAAGGGGAGAGCGCGCCCCGCGGACGGAATTTTGTGTCTCGCGCGCTTGGCAACGCCTCCGTCGCCGGCACCGACCCTTTCCCGCCGGCGGCGCAGGCTCGCCGGGGGGTAACTGGGAGATTGCCAGTAATGAATGACAAACACGCGTGGAGCCGTGAACAAGCTCCGCCTCTTAGAAAGTGAGGGGCGTGGAAGGAACTTGAAGGGTCGGCCCCGAGAAGAACAATAATATGCAGACCTGGGCGAACGCCAGACTGAAGAGATTTTAGGCGTGGGGTCGTGTGAACATGAGAAGCTTGTCTTTCCTCCATTGGAAAGGTAAGCCTGAGATGAACTGTTGTAGGCTAGAAAGCAGGAAGGGAGAGGGAGGGGAGAAGCAGGAATGGAGAAGCATCTTTAAGACTAACTGGGTTTTGTTTAAGCATGAGGTTTCCTGGATAAAAATCCACTTCCTTAGATGCAGTACATGGTGAACTGAGTAAGTGAAATCTAGGTCGTTTCTGCACTACACTGTTATAGTGCCATTATTTCGCCTTTAACATCCTGTGGAATCCTGGGGTTTGTAGTTTACTGAGGCCCAAGAGGTCTCTGGCTGAGAATTCTAAATCCCCCTCCCTAAACTGCAAACCCCAGGATTCCATAGGCTGTTGAATGTGGAATAATAGCACTATTAACAGTGTAGTACGGAAATGGTCCTAGGCTAGATGACTGTGGTACTCCAGATGTTTCTAACCCGCAGCTCTCCTCAGTCCTAATAGCACAGGAAAGATGGGGAGTTGATAGGGGATGCAGTAAACGAACAAAAATCTACATTAGTTTCTCATCTTTGAGTAAATCAGAAGAAAATACAGGCACAACTTCTATTAACACAACCATATCAGAGCTAAAGGCCGAAAGCTGAGCATGAACAATCTAAGTACAATTGCCAAAGTGTACAGTTGCTATACACTTAATCCTGTGTAGAAGAGACCATGTAACAAGCAACACTGCTGAAGTTCCCAGTTCTAGGAAACCATAAAAGGTACAGGAATCTTTACTTTTCAGTCTGGCAACCCTATTGGCCAGGTGTGGGAAACCTTTGGTCCTCAGGATGGTTTGGACTTCATCTCCCAGAATCCTTAGCCTGTGTGGCCAATAGTGGGATACTATTGGAACGGTGGTTCAAAATATCAAGAGGAACAAAAGACCCTCATTCCTAATCTAGGTATTTCTCTTCTAGCTCCTTTGTTATTCTCACTGATTCATAGGGGCTCCACTGGAAGTAGAAAACGTCGTTCAGGATAGACTGTGGAATGCAGTACTGTAAGAAAAGATTTGCCCTGTGGAAATACAGTCCATGCATCATCAAGCATCCTAGCTTAGAACTGAGCAAGGTTGAACTTCTTTTTCCTTAAGCAGCCAGGAAAAACCTGGCCCCTGGAATTTAAAGTTAGGTCTGAGAGTTTCAGGCCTGTTTAGAGAGAACAACAAAGCCACTCTTCCCCAACCAATGAAGGTGTATGATTATTCTGGCACCTGTAGCAGAAAACCACACAAGCGCCTCATTCCCTTTTCTGGCAGTAAAACTACAATAAGGATAAAACAATAACATTTGCTGCCTTTTTATGACACCCAAAATCTGCTGCATGTTGTTCTGCATAATGATTGGGCTAGCCCTATGTATTACACAGGCCTCCCTCAACTTGGTACTCTCCAGGGGTTTTGGACCACAGCTTCCAGAATTCTTTACTGTTACCTATGTTGCCTTGGGAAGACAGGGACTAAAGTCCAAAAATCTGAAACGTAGCAGGTTTGGGGAGACTGCAATACACTCTAGTCAGCTAAAAATGTGAAAAAGTCACTGTTTTAGACTACAGTTTCCAGAATTTGCCATATTGGCTGAGGTATTCTGGGAGCTATTGTCTTTAAAAAGCAGCTTTTCCTGCAGAAAAAGATGTACTTTTGCTACATGAGAACTGTTTTCAGATTTACTTGGGTGACCTTGAACCTGTTGCTACCTCTCAGCTTCCCGTACTTCACAGGGTTGCTGTGAGGATAAAACAAGGAAGGGGCATGGATGCTGCTTTGAGCCCTTCACCAGAAGGCTAGAATAAATAGATGAATAGATACCATAAAATGAATTTTGCATAAATGAAACTTTAATCCACAGTGTTACTGCATCTTATCACAGATGTTTCCAAATGTCTGAAAATAGATTTGAAGGGCTTTTATGAAACCAAAACACTTGCTTTTCCAAAAATCACTGTGGGGGGATCTGCTGAAAGTAGATTCAGCAGATTCCCCCACAGTGAGTAGAGTAGAACTGTGGTGTGGAAATAAAAGGATATCCATGCAGATCAGTTGGAGTCACCTTCCTGGCCTTCTTTATAGCATTTTCTGGAAGTTGGAAGGGCTACTTTGAAGAGGAGAGGGCAAGGAAGTCTGCTTCCCCCAAGCCAGCTGCAAGAATACAAATTTGAATCAAACCCTTTAGCCACGCTGGGTAGGGCTGGTGGAAAGTGTAGGCAAAAACATCTGAAGATCCAAAGGATCTCCATGCATTATATACAGCAGTTTGCAGTTGGCATTATCAAACAGTAGAGAAAAAGACTGGGAGGAGCAGGCTGGGACTCACAGTGTTTCAAGGTCAAGAACTGTACAGAAAGGAACATTCTTCCCCCCTCACAGTGCTGTAGTAATCAAGGATCTAAAAAGAGATATCCATGGAAGTCATTAGCTTCTGCTTCAACATACATACCCTTAAACCAGGTATGTATGTGTAACTCTGGTCCTCCAGAATTTTTTTTTCCGCTGCAGCTCCCATAATCCTTCATGATCTACTATGCTGGCAGTGTGTGCAGATGGAAGTAATAGGCCAACAGTATCTAAAAGGCTGCAGTTCTCTACTCCTGCCTTAAAAGAATCCCTCTCAGTCTTTGAACCTAACAGCTCTGTTTCTAATTCCCTGTGCAGGAAAGCTGCCTGTCCTGGAAGAAGAAGCAGAGAGCTCATTTGCTGGTTCAGCACTGCAATTCCAGCCATCTGTCAGCACAGCGAGCAGTGTTCTGAGAACAGGACTGGGGGAGGTGGGTGGGATTCAAAGGAAAGGAAAATTCATTTTTTTCAGGGCAGGACTTTTGTCATAGCTGAATACTACTTCTCATCCTTGCCAGACAGGCAATAGGATACTCAAGTGGCTTATCTAATATTACATCATGTTATTCTGTTCTCACCCACATCTGCAATCACATGTATGAACAATGATTCATAACATGAAAATAAAAGACTTTATCATCAACTTGTCAGATAACAGTTTCTGTTGAGATTATGCTTGTGTTTTCAGGAGGACAGGGAAGAAATGCTTAGCATTTTCATTTAGACTAAAAAAAGGCATTTCCCTATTTTTAGCAGCACAAATGTCATCTTCTTTTTCATTGCACAGAAATGCGCCCAGTCCTGGATCTCCAACCTGTTCTGCATGATTGCCTTGAGCTGCTGTGATGCAAAGCTCTGTAGTTCCCGTCCTTCCCCAGCTGTCCTAACAAAGGCCTCAGGCCCAAAAGGGTTTGTTCACTCACAAGAAAAGCTGGGATTTTTGCAAATGGGAGTGGATAAAAAAAAAATCCCAGGCATGCAACTGCTGGTAAATCTCATTTGACTGAAAGCTGTGGAACAGCTGACTTTTCAGCCACATGAACGGCTTGTCTAGGAGATTTTGGTTCACATTTTCTCCCACAGCAGCATGTGTCCATATAATGTGCACTTCCTAACCAAAACAGCAAGCCCTGAAAGCAATCTCTATTAATAGGAAGTATGAGGACAGTTAAACCTCAGAAAGCTCACTCCTTGTTCAAATGAAACACCAGCTCAGTTTGTGAGGATGGAGAAACACGTGGCATATAAAGCCCATCCTGATTTAGGACAGGTTATTTTATGATTATTGTTTGTTAGCATGAGTAGTTACCTGTTTGGAACATGCAGGTCACAATTCCACCAACTAATTCATATCGAATAGCAAAATGGAAGCAATATTAGGACAATAAAACTGTCAAGCCACAGATTCAGTACCCCAAAGGCAGACAGTAAAGTTAACTGTCAGATTAGCTTGTGGCCTCAGAAGGTGAATGTGTCCTGCCAGTGTGGAAGGCAGCCAAGGAATGGGCTGAAGGATTGGTACTTTGCAGACCAAAAAGCTGCCCTGAGTACAGGGACCTCAGCTTTTTCGTAACACTTGCAAGAGTCTAGTACACAGCACGTCTGTGGAATGAACATGTTCAGTTGAGGAGACACAAGTGAGACTAAATTGAGCCTGAGGACAGGTTTATTTCTGTCCACATGCAAGGCCAGAGCAGTGCAAGTTGGAGCCAGACTAAGTTGTGTGCAGCTGGGCTAGCAGAAGAGGACTTCCCCATCTCACTCTTCCAACAGCATCCTTTTCAGCCACCTGAAAATTCCACAGAAAGGCTGTGCTACAGCTGTGCAGGTGCAGGGAATCTCACCTTCTCCCTCACAACAGATAGAGCATTTCTACAGATCTTGGATCTGTGTTGCAATGGATATTGTCACATGGAGATCTGGGCCAGCCAGGGCTGTGACCGATCAGGCCTGCCTTTATGCTCCCTCCCTGAAGAAGCAGCACCCTTTTATCTGAATACCACCCCCTGGCTCCTTCTCCACACTTAATCACCTTTCTGCTTTTCCTAAGACCACAATCCTTGTGGATATAGAGCAAAGTGTTTTCAGGTTTATCTTAAATGAATGTGTCAGTTGAGCTCAAATTAAGGAGACACTGTATTGAGGCTACTCTTTTAAAAAAATAGAATAAAATCTTTATTGAAAGAACTAACAAGAGCAAGCTATTGGGTAACTCAATATGTCAGTTATGTCAAACAGAAAAGAACTTCCAGCTCTTAACAGGCAAACACTTCCTTAGGTTAAGAAGCCTTTTGCTATCTCTCCCTCCCTCTCTGAAGAACTCTTCCTCTGGACCCTGTTTACCTTATTTCTCTGTTCTGCTGACTCGCTCACTCACCTAGCCCCTCCCTCTGGCAAACCTGGGTTCTTTATTCAATGAACTTATCAAATTAAATCCCCTCTGTTGCTAGGATGGCTCTGCTGGCTATGCCTCCCCCAGGGTTCATCACAGATACAACTGGCAACAACTTACTGTTGGCCTTGCAAGCCACCAGAAGATTTCCCCTTAGGTGGCAATCCTATGTATACCTACCTGGATGATTCACAAGTGCATCTCACATTAGTTGTTGTCATTTGACTTAATGACAAGCAGCTGCCTTTGTCAGCAGCTTCTGCAGAAAAGCACTTTATCCATGAAAGTTCCCTTCTGCAGTTACTGAGCGATGAACATGCAATTGTTAATTCAGCCACAGCTGTATACAGGGAGTAGATCTTTCTCTCTTCCCCCTCCTCTCTCTTGACAATTAATTTGTTGAGAGATAGGTGAAGAAAAATGAGCCTGTTTCAGAGGGAAGAAGGTGCTGTAAAGCAAGGTAGGTGGTTTGGGTTTTATATCCTGAGGCAACAAAAATGAAGGCCATGCACTGATTACAGTGGTCTCAATATATTAATCTTAATGAGTTTTATCCACTTGGCCTGTCACAAGAAAGTATATATCAAAACCACAATGATTCTGAAGGCAATCCTCCCCCCTCCCCATTTCTTATTAGATAAAAACAAACCACAATGGGGATTTTAGAAGAGGTTTTTCATGCTTCTAAAAATAGTCTTTAACTGACCATGCCTCTATATGATGTTATAGCAGAACCAGGGATCACAGATCACGAGCAAGGACAATTATATCATCTACCACTCCCCTCAAGCGTCTGTTTCCCTTAAGCACAGCTGCAATACTCACAGTAGCTGGGAAGAAAGAATTGACTTCTTTAGCAACAGTTTATTATTGTGAGTGATCCTTGCTGTGATGCAAAACATTTGTAGATAGCTTGATTGTGAATAAGCAGTTAAAACTTATTAATGACAGAAAAGGCTGGTTCCTGGTGGAAATTATAACTTGTTAGAAATGTTTTGTGGATATGGATCAACAGAATTGCCTTCAAGGTTGGAATCTATAGGGATGTGTAGGAAGGAGGGCTGTGGGTATGGTTAAGGAGACTTCATGATTATTGGCTTCACTTAAAGATTTACCACTAACAGTACAGGTAATACTTAAAATATAAAATTAACAGCAAGCCTGTGATCCAACAGTGTTCTGAGAGGTTGACTTGCAAGCAACAGGAGGGTTTAGAATTTTTTTCTCAAACAGTGGAGGGGAAGAGTCAACTTCCTTCCCAGCTGCTGAGCCAGAAAATATGACATGAGCCAAATTTCTCAGACAAAGCTATTATACTCTCCCATTAATTCTTCTAAAATACCTAGAGTGTAGATTGGAAAAGTTGCTTTTTTTTAACCAGAACTCCTGGAATCTTCCAGACAGCATGGTAATTTTATAAGTTCATAAAGAATTTGCTCTGACTTCACCCCCCACCCAAGTAGTTTGTCCACATGGTAAGAGCTGTGCACCTGTAGAAGAGACACTATTAACAAAGACTAACATTTGATGCTTCAGGTCCATAGATCAAACTGACATGTGCAAAAACTGGTTATGGATTATGCTATCCATGGACAAGTATCTACAGAATGATTTGTACATGTGGATTGCTATGTGCATTTAGTGGGTATAATATACCGAACAGGGAGAACCTTACATTCCTACGTATCTCAACAAAGACTGAATACATATCCACATATGATAGCTATCTATGCAGTTCTTAGGTAGTACAGTACTGCTTGTGTACAATGCCTTCTAGAAAAGAGCCCTGCATGTCTTACAGTTCAGTCTTAACCGTGTTTATTTAAAAATAATAGTCTCTATGTACCAATTCTATTATTTTTAAACAGTTAGGTACTGTATTTGCTGGCATGTAAGATTCACTTTTCTTCCAAAAAAAAATACTATTTGAAAATGGGGTGTGTCTCATACACTGGTGTGCCCTATACAGCAGCAAATAGTATTTGCCAGTGCAAATGGGGTGTGTCTTATACACTGGTGCATCTTATACACTGGTGCGTCTTATACGCTGGCAAATATGGTAATATATAAAGCAATACTGACTTTCTATACATTATTTTAGGATTCCTATGTTTCTCACAAAAATGAGGCACAAACTTTATAGCATAACTACCACTATTATTATTGAAAACTTGATACATATTTGTTCAAATAATAGTACGAAAGAAATAAACTGAATTTCCTTGGATACATCCCTTCTACAATTTAAACTAAGAAGCACAAAAGAAGAGAAAAGGAGTCTTTAAGCCAAGATAACAGACTGGTTCTGCTGTTTATACTGACAAATAATGTTTCAACCTCTGAGTTCAGCATGCAAGGCAAAGTTGACATGATGATGAAGATGATGACAGTTTTTCAGTGTTCTCCAGGTTTTAGTTTGAATCTTAAAAGAGCTATCCAAAGTACTGAATTTTACCTCCAAACAGTTTTAGTACCTTGAATAGCTCTTTTTAATTTTGGAGTCTGAGTCAGAACAGGGTTCATTTCTCCCTTGACGTGGGAGTCACCCAGCCACTGAGAGCCAGTAAGTTGTAGTGGTTTGAACATGGGACTACAACTCTAGAGACCAGGGTTTGAATCCCTACTCAGCCATAGAAACCCACTGGGTATGTCACACACACTCAGCCCCTAGAAAACCTCATGATAGTTTCGCCATAGGGTCACCATAATTTGGAAACAACTGGAAGGCACACACCAACAACAACAACAAAGTTTCCTCTTCCCAGGTATTATACCCTATAGGCATTATAAGGGAATGGCAGTCTAAATACATACTTCTCTGAAGTTCCTCTTGGAATAGCTTTCTTCTACATCCTCACACTCTCTCAGCCTCAGAAGAAGGCCAACGCAAATCCTCTCTGACCAAATCTTGCCAAGAAAACCTTCCTTGACTTAGGGTTGACTTAAGTCAGAAACACTTTGAAGGCACAACAACAACTTTTTCCTTTACTGCTCTTGAAACAACAGAAAGTCTTGCGACAGCTTGCAAAATAAGACATTTTATTTACCACAGGCTTTTACAGTTTTACAGTGCACTCATTAGATGTATCTAATGAAGTGGGATGGAATCAACTTAAGCTTCTGCTAAATAAAATTTGTTGGACTTCAAATTGACATAAGACTTTTTATGCAACAAGTTAGCACAGCTATGCTCCCTCAGTATTCCTGAGTGTTTTGGAGGTGAGGAAATAGAGCAAAGGCAACACAGAGAGAAGGTTTTTTTAGAAGGAAAAGAGCAGCAGAGCCCCTGATGGAAAATGGTACTTACAAAGAACCTGGCAAAACTGTGTGTCCTTCCACACTGCACAATTACAGTATCATGACTCCACTTTAACTACCATAGCTGCATCTTATGGAATCTGGGGCTTGTAGTTTGGTGAGACATGAGAGCTCTCTGGCTGAGAATTCTAAATATTCCTCCCTAAACTATAAATCCGAAGATTCTCTAGTATGTAGCTGTAGCACTAGAATTGTGTAAATGAAAGGATCCCTAGTCAAAAAGAACCAGTGTGGTGGAGAGAACTCCTGGGGGAGAAAGAAGGGGACACCAAAAATAATTGCTGTTTTGGGAAGCAGAAATTCGTTCAGTGTCTATACTGCACAGTTTGATACCATTTTGAGTCTTGTGGCTCCATGCTATGTAATCCTGGGATTTAGATCTTGAGGAAGTACTTAGAATTCTCTGTAGACATATGCTAGACAATTTAGCAGAGAATTCCAAGTTCCTCACCAAACTGCAGATTTCAAGATTTCTTAGGGTGGAGCCATGGCTGCTGAAGTGGCACCAAACTACTTTAACTATGGGGTAAAGATTAAGAGGTGTCTTTGTAATGTGAATCAGAGAAAGGGGTAAATATTCCCTGGCCAACTATGAATGAGTTAACCTTTCTGTGTATATATATGGGAAAATCCAGAGAAACCCAAAGGGATAAGTTTTGGCTTTGTGAGAATTTTAGTGTACTAATCTAATGCGAGAGCACTCAAGTTTTATTCTGTGGAGCTCTAAAATAAGACCAACTGGAGTTTTATTTTGTGTACCTTTAAAGTGGAATAAATTGAGGTTTTATTTTGTATGCCTTACATGTTAAATATATGTACTGTATATGTACAGCAAAGAAACACACGTATGACAAGATGCTAATGAAGAGTTTGAGAATGCTGTTTTTGGACCACAGCTCCCAGTTCCCCAGCCAGTATGGCCACTTCTGGGAATCCTAGTCCAAAAAGATAACTTTCCCAAGGTCTGGCAAGAAGTAATTATTTACCCACATCAAAAGAAACAAAACATAGGTAAATGCTGCATCCTTTGAATTCTTAGTTGATCAAACAATTGGAGTAAATGTATCAGTATTGTTGTAGAGTTTTGTTTGGTAATTAAGTCTTCCATCAGTAGACAGCAGGTTAAAGCCACCTGACTATTCCACAAAACATCAAGAGTATTTAAGAAAGTGGATGTGTTTATTCGTATGCCATCTTTTCTTCTATTATGGGACCTCAGGACTTATGGGGGACCCCCAGTGCACCTTGCAATCTGAGTACTTCACCAAAATTCTTCTCTTTTCAGCATTCAAATCTTGAAAGCCAATGTCCTGGCGTGGTAATTCTAATAAAGACAGGTCTGGAAAAAAGCATAGTTGAAATAGTGTGATTTACTTCAGCAAGCGTTTATAGGTCAGTACTGTTAGTACAGCCAAGGATTGGTCCTTCTCTTCCTGTGCTAGTGCTATAAATGTTAAAGATCAAATGGATATTATGCTAGAGCTGCAGTTTAATTCCCAATTTAACATTATTTTTGAGTGTGATTGATGCTGTTTCATTCAGGCTGGAGTTTAGATTTTGGATTGAAAAATGGGTGCAGTCTCTGGATCTGCTGGATGGAGGATCTGATTCCACTCTATTCAGTTCAGTTTTAAATTTCTTACTTAAAGGAGTCATTGAAGTGTGGAAGTAAATGAGTTTTTAGCCCATAAGCATTTTTTAGTACACAGGAAATTCACAATAATTGGTTTTTTTCTGTCTGTGAGCCAAATGCAGTGAAAATGCCATCTGTCTCCTGCGCTTCCACTGAAGCTAAAACAAGAACATTTCTGAAGTGATATTCGGGGCCATGCATTCTGGGGAAGCAAGGATAGTATATTAAAAATAAGCTTTCTTGTTCACCTTACACTGGCAAATGCAGTATGATGGCCCATATTCAGCACAAAACTGGGTGAAATGTTAGGAACTATTTCTAAAAATAATTGGCATATATTTGTTACAACACATCCTGTTTCTTCATTTACTTTGGATATAACGGATAGGGCAATATTCAAAAGTCACACTGAGTTCAGTGGCATACCACTGAATTCTTCATTATTGATCACTGAAACTTTGTTGTTTCCAAAAGTGGAAATAACAACGGTGGTAAATATCAGCTTTGACCTCTAAATAGAGGTAGTGTGATAATCCTGTGTCTTTTGATGGGGAGGTAATTTTGTGGATGATGTCATTTTACATTACACATTGCATGTTAATCAGCTCAGTATTTCATGAAATTACAATGAAATTTGATTGGCATTGCCAGAGTTAATGACTTCACGATTTGAGTGAAACAAAAGTGTGACTGGATTGGACCCAAAATTTACTACAGGTCTTGGTTTGGTCCCAATAGATGACACACCAAGTTTTGTGACCTTCTGATCAATCGTGTGGGCACAACGAACATGCATATGTCACAAAGACCAGGCCAGAACTGCTCAGAGGCCCTTTCTGCACGTGGTTATTAAGGCAGGCCAGTGCATCTTGCCACAGAGGTCTTCTGCACATTGGAGCGGACTATGTTCAGTTTATTTACCTTTGTGCCACATGTAATTCCAACTAAATGGGCCCCCATGTGGTGGTAAAGCGCGCTATTTGAAAACTGGAAGAAATCAGTTTTCCAATTTTCCTGATCGATCAGATTCATACTTTCACAGTGGTGCAGACATGTACATTCGCACCAATGTGAATTGGTGGTCAGGGGAGGGCTCATGGGAGGGGCCAGGGGGTAGTATGAACTTTTGCACGTATGCACGTACGCAGCGATGTACTAAACCATGCCAAAAAAAAAGAAAAGGGCCAATCACAGCCGACGGGGTGGAGTGAGGGGAGTAGCGGGAGTGGCCATGGCGGAGGCAGTGTGGATTCATGAACTTGCACTCCTCCGAATCAGAATGGAACATACGCAGTAGCTGTGTGGAAGGAAATGAGGGAAAGTCCGCCTTGTTTCGAGCCCAGAAGATCCGGTAAGAAACGGCACGAACCGATTCACCAGCCTCGTGCAGAAAGGGCCAGAAAGAAATACCAGCCTAAGCCATGTAGAATCAGTCCTAGCTACAGCTGCTGTGTGGTTATGAATGAATCTTTATTATTACGGTCATAGACCAGCATCAGTGTGTGGTTATATCTACTATATAAAAGTCAAAGTTTGTATGTGAGTTTGTCTGTATCAGGCAAGTGAAGACTCATACGATTGGCTGTGTGAGGCAAGAAGACCTCATATGATTGGCTGGCAGTGAAGATTCTATAGAATCTTGGGGTTGGCAGTTTAGGGAGGGGCCTTTAGAATGCTCAGCCAAGAGCTCTTGGGCGTCAGGCTGGTTGCTATGGAGATGAGGCCTACCAACAGGAAGAAAGGCAGTGTATTCCCTCAGAAATCAAACCCTCTGTATGTTAACAACTCTGAATACAGATTAGATTGGGGAATATGGGGATAAATTATAGGTACTGGAGTAACCTGGTTGCTATGGAGACAAGGCCTAGCAGCAAGGAGGAGAACAGTGTATTCCCTCAGGAACCCAATCTCTGTATGTTAACAACTCTGAATACAGATTGGATTGGGGAATATGGGGAAAAGTTACAGTTACTACAGTAGGCTGGTTGCTAGGGAGACAAGGCCTAGCAACAAGGAGGAGGACAGTGAACTCCCTCAGGACCCCAAACTGTGTATGTAAATAACTCTGAACACAGATTGTATTGCAAAATATGAGGAAAAGTTACAGATAATGGAGAAGACAGTTTGCTGAGTTCTTAACAGGACAATAAAATCCCAGGCAACACTGGGCAAATAGGCTAGTTTATTTATATGCCCCTTTTTTGCATAATTGGAACTCAAAGCAGCTGCCATTGTAAAAAAATAATAAACTTAAAACATACAAAAATTAATATTAAAATAAAATGAAAGTATTTACACTATTAAAACAATAACAGTCCAATCAAGAATAAAAAATACAATTAGAAAGCTCTCACAAACAACAAAATAATGCAGAACCCTCAGCCTGCTCTTTTAAACCTTTCTGCTTTAACACCTTGTTTGAATAAAAGGGTTTTAGCTTGCTGCTAGAAGGACAACAAGGAAGGAGCCATTCTAGCCTCCCTGGGAAGGGAATTCCAAAATCTAGGGGCAGCCACTGAGAAAGCCAGCAGTGCTTGCAATCGTGTTGGGACTGATGATCTCAGTGTTTGCTCAGGAAGAGCCTGAAATGATGGGTCAGTTCCAGAACCTTGCTATTGACTTTTATTTGGTTCCACTATACCAGAGCTTTCCAAACTTTTTACATTGGTAACTAACTTTTTAGACATGCATAATTTTGCGAGACCCTGGGCTGAGGAAGACCCTGGTGAAGGCACTGGTAGACCAGGCCCGAGTGGAAGCAGCCCCTCCACTTGGGCCTGGCCTGCCAGTGCCCTTGCCAGTCTTCCTCAGCTCAGGGTGGCAGCAGTGGCAGAGGCAGCCCCTTCACCCTGGCCTGGCCCAACACAGTGGCAGGAGAGGCAGTCTCTCCACCCATTATGTTCACATGGCACACCTA
The DNA here is from genome assembly GCA_948472985.1 of Iguana delicatissima. Taxonomy (NCBI): domain Eukaryota; kingdom Metazoa; phylum Chordata; class Lepidosauria; order Squamata; family Iguanidae; genus Iguana; species Iguana delicatissima. Next base: position 510,954 of record CAOKZL010000209.1, on the reverse strand, counting down.
CACACTACAGGCGACACACTAACATGTCGTGACACACAGTTTGGAAAGCTCTGCACTAGACGATGTATCAGGTCTGATGACTGTAACCACACAGATGGGTTAACAGAAACTGAACTTGAATTATAATATACATTTTAAAGGCTATGGATGAGATCCTACAGCTGGAGACATATGTCTGGCACATAGCTGCATCTTGGTAGCTATGTCACCTGGTGCTACCCCGACCCACCTTATTTAAACAATGCAGCCCTGCCATAAACATGGCCATTTCCATGTTATTGGAGAGTGGCAGCCAGGGTCAGCAGAGATGTGTCTGGCTGATTTTCTATAGCTAGATGTGCTGTGATAGGCATCTGCGGGGGCCTCTAAGGGTTCTCAGGAGGTCCTCACTGATTATGTCCTTGTATAGCTACAGAAAAATAGCTGGATGTGTCTTCTCTGATTCCTTCTGCTCTCCAGCAACATAGAAATGGCTGTGTTTCATAAATTGCATCACTGAATAGGTAAGTTTGGAGAAGACTATTGTACAGTCAATAAAGAATTCCAATCTCCACAATGACTCAAAAAAATGGGCTATGAGTTGGGCTTATGGTAATTGTAATTCACTAACAGGATAACAGCATATAATCTCTAGATGTCCATCAATGAGTTTGGAATCTGGTAATTTATTTCAACTGCCAGATGCAGGTTGAATTGTAATGTTTTGATACTAAGAGAATGAGATGTACTTGCACTGCACAGTTATATCAGTTTTACTCAAGTGCACAATGCATACTGCCAATGGATATTGTGATTTGCTAACCCCTAACTTACTGCACAGGTAGAATTATCTTTTGGTGTAACACTTCTGGTCTTTGTTTGTGTTTCAGCTAACTGTTTGCTTTGTTGTTATGGCTCTAGCCACCATATAGTTTTTCTCTTAATCTTCCAATATTTCAAAGCACAGACTATGGGAATATTGACTGAGCCTTCTTGTATCTTAATTTCCAACCCAAGTAAACAAAAGTGGTATGCCTCTGTTTTTGATTCCCAACACAATGGTAGGAATGGTGCAGCTGTCCAGACTGAAGTGAACTGCAGTTCCCAAAAACTTTAACCAGTATAAACTGGTGAGGAGTGCTGGAAGTTACAATATCTGGAGATCTGAAAGATTATCATTCAAAACCTAAAGGGAAAAAAACCCCTCTGATTTAAAGTTAAGGTTGCAGGGCTGTGTATGTATGTGCCTTCACGTAACCTGCTGGCTTATTGCAACCCCATGAATTTCATAAGATTCCCTTAGGCAAGGAATACTTAGAGGTAGTTTTGCCAGTTCCTTTGTTTACAATATAGCCTGCAGCATTTTGTCTCCCACTCAAGTACTAACAACAGCTGACTTTGTTTAGCTTCCAAAATCACACAAGATCTGGTTCTGTTAGGGAATTTAGGCACTGCCACTCCAAAAAGCAGGAAATTTGAACCCAGTGCTATCACTACAGGGGTGCAGAGGGAGCAGACTGCACTCAATTATGCCACCAAAGAGGACTGACATCCACCCTGGTGATGCCACGGTTTTTACCTATCCCCAATATTGTAAACATGGGTGCTTCTACCAGAACTTGCACTCCAAGTAAAGACAAGATGTGTGCACTCATTTCAGAGCTGGCTATTTACCTTCCTGAATGTGTCAGCACAATATTTGGCACGGATTTCATTTGCTTTGCTGAACTTACAATTGAACTTCCTATTTGAGAGGAGAGATGAATGAAAGGAAGAACAATTTATAATTCAAAACAAGTTGAAAAATCAGTAGGAGGAATCCTTGACATCTAAGGGTGCAATCCTACCTAGAAGTTATACCATCTTTACAAATGGAATCCGGTATGTCTAGCTAAGCCCATTCAGTACAGTGAGACTCCCTTCTCCAAATACACATCAATTGGACTGCACTAGTAAAGATAGCCTGATTGTGCATAAGACTACACTACAAATCTGCTGTTTGCAGTTGTTGAGATTATCAAAGTCTGTGTCTCATTTCAGGTTTTCCACACGATTAGTGATGTGCTTTGTAGGAAAGTAGAATGCCTGGTGGCATTATGGGTAGTATTTCCTTAAGGTAGAAGTTAAATCATAAGAATAATCAGTCAATGTGATCATATCAGGGTGGATGATAGGTCAAATTTCCTTGCTTTTGTAGTATAACTATAACTTTTTGCATTAAACTAAAGATTTCTTCTGTTTTGGAAATTGTTATAAAGTAGGGATGGCCCTCTTGAAATTTTTGGACCACAACACCCATGACTCCTGATCTCCTGCCATACTGCTGAAGCTGATTAGAATCAGAGTCCAACAGCATCTTTTGTGTCTGAAATTGCCAATTCCTTTTCTAAAATGTTGCACAAAATGATAAACTCTGGTCGTGTTACATACTTGCCTTATGCATAGAAAAAAAAGTGTGTCCTCCTAAAATTGTAGTTATTGTGATCTACTTTCATTTGAAGCAAAATAAGTGCATTTTGCTTGCATTACACATGCAAATTATTATTGGATATCTTTTTATTTCAACAGAATTACTTGCATTCTGACATCTGGCCCTTTTCTTTATAAGACACTTATATCAAAGTAATGCAACAAGAGGTGATCTTCCATTTCAGTTTTCACTGCTCAGTTGCCTCCGCTTTTAAAAGTGGTTAGTGGCTTCTTTCATCAGCTCTAGGTCCTTTGGATGGTGGCCAATGCAAAATATAATTTTCTTTCTTAGAATTGAATCAATTTACAAATACAAAAATTCAACTGTATATCAAAACTCATGTTTCTTCTAGAATATTTCCCTTAATGCACTCACCTATTTTGCAGAAATAGACCAAACAAGAAAGAAGGAGGAGGAGCTTTATTTGTCAAGGATGTTTTCACCTGTAAAGAGAGCCATGACTTAAATCCAGGAAGCCAGGTCGAAAGCATCTGAGTAAGAATTAAGGGAGCAAGAAACCATAGGGATGTTATTGTGAAGGTTTACTACAGACCTCCAAGCCAGCCTGAGGACTTGGATGATGCCTTCCTGGAGCAGATGACCACACATTCAAAAATGAGAAATGCAGTAGTAATAGGAGATTTCAGCTATCCTGATATATGTTGGCAGTCAAACTCTGCCAAGACCACAAGGTCCAACAAGTTCCTCACTTGCCTTGCTGACATTTTCATGGTCCAGAAGGTGGAATAGGCGACATGTGGATCCATTATTTTAGATCTGATCCTGACCAACAAGGATAACCTTGTTAATGAGGTGGAAGTGGTGGGATCCTTAGCAGGGAGTGACCATGCTCTACTGGAATTTGTCATTCAGTGGGAAGGAAAAACCAAGTGTAGCGAGATATGCATTCTTGACTTTTAAAAAGCTGATTTCTGTAAACTTAGGGAGTTACTTGCTGAAATCCCATGGTCAAGAATACTGAAAAAGAAAGGAGTTCATCATGGCTGGGAGTTTCTTAAAAGTGAGATACTGAAGGTACAATTGAAAACTGTGCCAATAAGGAGGAAAAATGGCAGATGTCTAAAGAAACCAGAATGGTTGACTAAAGAACTCTCAGCTGAGCCAAGTGTTAAAAGAAACATGTACAGGAAATGGAAGAATGGCAAAACCACCAAGGAGGAATTCAAACAAATAGCCAGGATATGTAGGGAGAAGGTCAGAAAAGCCAAAGCAGAGAATGATCTCAGGCTTACCAGAGACATTAAAAACAATAAAAAGGGCTTTTTTAGAAATATCCACAGCAAAAGGAAAAACAAAGAAATGATAGGGTTGCTGCGTGGAGAAGATGGCCAATTACTAACAGGGAAAAGAGAAAAGGTAGAACTGCTCAACGCCTTCTTTGCCTCAGTTTTCTCCCAAAAGGATAGAAGTACTCAACTTGGGGGGTGGGGAACAGGTGGGGAAGTGGGGGGAAGTGCAGCACAGAATAGGTAGAGAAGTAGTACAGGAATATTTGGCTAAACTAGATGAATTCAAGTTTCCAGGGCCAGATGAATTACATCCAAAGATATTAAAATAACTGGCGGAAGTCATTTCAGAACCACTCGCAATAATTTTTGAGAACTCTTGGAGAACAGGAGATGTCCCAGCAGATTGAAGGAGGGCCAATGTTATCCCCGTCTTCAAAAAGGGAAAAAAGGGGACCCAAATAATTATCGCCTGGTCGGCCCAACATTAATACCAGGAAAAATCCTAGAGCAGCTCATTAAACAGTCGGTTTGTAATTACTTAGAAAGCAATGCTGTAATCACTAAAAGTCATCATGGATTTCTAAAACATAAGTCTTGGCAGACTGATCTTATCTCTTTTTACATTAGAGTTATAAGCGTGATAGATGAAAAGAATGTTGTGGACGTAGCATATCTTGATTTCATTAAGGCCTTTGACAAAGTTCCCCATGACATTCTTGCAAAGAAGCTAGTAAAATGTGGGCTTGATAGGGTTACTGTTAGGTGGATTTGTAACTGGTTGACCGACCGAACCCCAAGAGTGCTCACCAATAGCTGCTTTTCATCCTAGAGAGAAGTGACTAGTGGGGTGCCACAGGGTTCTGTCCTGGGCCCAGTACTATTCAACATCTTCATCAATGACTTGGATGAAGGAAGAGAGGGCATGCTGATCAAATTTGCAGATGACACCAAATTGGGAGGGGTTGCTAATACACAGGATCAAAACTCAAAGCAACTTTAACGGATTGGAGAGCTGGCCCAAAGCTAATAAAATAAACTTCAAGAGAGAGAAAAGTAAGGTCCTCCACTTAGGCAGAAAAAATGGAATGCACAAATATAGGATGGGGGGCACATGGCTGATAACAGTATGTGTGAAAGAGATGGTGGACCACAAGTTAAACATGAGTCAGCAGTGTGATGCGGCAGCCAAGAAAGCCAATGCAATTCTTGGTTGCATCAATAGGAGTATGGTGTCTAGATCAAGGGAGGTAATGGTAACACTCTATTCTGCTTTGGTTAGACCTCATCTGGAATACTGTGTCCATTTCTGGGCACCTCAGTTCAAGAAGGATATCAACAAGCTGGGGCATGTCCAGAGGAGGGCGACCAAAATGGTGAAGGGTCTGGAAGCCATGCCCTATGAGGAGTGGCTTAGGGAGCTAGGTATGTTTAGTCTGCAGAAGAAAAGATTAAGAGAGAACATGATAGCCATGTTTAAATATTTGAAGGGATGTCATGTTGAGGAGGGAGTGGGCTTGTTTTCTGCTGCTCCACAGACTAGGACAAGGAGCAATGGATTCAAGCTGCAGGAAAGGAGATTCCACCTGGTCAGAGCTGTCCGGCAGTGGAATATGCTGCCTCAGAGTGTGATGGAGTCTCCTTCTTTGGAGGTTTTAAAAGAGAGGCTGGATGGCCATCTTTTTGGATTGCTTTGATATATGTTCCTGCATAGCAAGGGGTTGGACTAGATGGCCCTTGTGGTCTCTTCTAACTCTATGATTCTATTTGTATAATGCCATGTTTGAAAACATAAGTCCCACCAACCTGGATAATCCATTTATGTACATTCTGTTGGCCTGTCTCTGAGCTATGCCTATTCTATCGGGATGGACTGTATGGTTCTATGACTCTATGACCGAACAGGTATAGTTTTCAAACAAAACATACATTTTCCTGGCATGTTTTTTGGACTCTTATAGCTGTACTAATTTGCTATTGAACTCTTGACTTATGAAGGAAAATAGTTGCTATTATAGCTCTAACATTGTTTGATTTAACTTAGCCTCAAATGTTGGTCCTTGTGAACTAGATCAGATCTCTTACCTAGCTATTGATATCATCAGATGTCAAATTATACTCAGTGACAGAAAACAGGTTCAGGATGTCTTTCACACTTGAGAGGTAATTGCATTACTCTTCATTATACTGAGGTTAAAACTATATTTGGATTATCATGACTAGCTCTGAGCATCATGGTTCAATAAGTAAGTGCACACATTTGAAGTGACTCCAAAAAGAGTTGTATGGTCCTCCCTTCACATTTGCAGGTTTGACTGTCACAAATTTGACAGTCAATTTGACAGGCATGCAGATGTCCCCCCATTATGCTTCTTCCATTTCCTTGCGTTTGGTGGGCCTAGATAAGTATGGAAAGCACCTGGACGAAAAGCAAGGAAATGCGGGGGGAGGCACTCGCATGCCTTCCTTCTCCCCTCTGGAGCTCATCTTCCCATTCCCTTGCCTCTGGCTCTGGCATGCAAAAGGCAAAGGAATGGGACAGGGAAGCCCTGGAGGAGAATGGAAGGAACATTGTTGTGGGGGGAATTATTAATGGTTTTTCCACCTTTGTGAGGGTTCTGACCCTGAACACTTGCTAAAGTGAAGAGGCCGTTGTAGTTAAATCCTGAATTCAACATCCACACAGACCATTACAGCTGATCATCTTACTTGCTACCTGCCTGCTTGATCGCTGGTCTGTTCAGTTTTAAACCCCACCTAGTCTCAACAACTTAACCCTTTTCTTCTTAATTCTTCTATTTCTTCAGCCTCCCCGATTGGTGCCTTCCTGTACTCTTTAGTCTTCACTACAATATTGTTACTGAAATAGGTGGCTAGGTCAGTCCATGAACTTATATTTCCTCAGCGCCCCTTTAGGCTTCTTTGGCTGTCTAATCCACCTTTCCCAACCTTTAAATTATCCTGCCTGGAAGTCCCACTCACCACCACAATATTTTTTGCCTTTTTAGACTTCATCTGTGGCGTTTTTCTACTATTTTTTAAATATTTTCTAAAGTTAGTATATCAGACTCTGATCCTACACATATGTGCGTAAATATATGATTCACACAGAGAAATGAAGAAATATATAGCGACAACATGTACTTGCAAAGTCTATCCTATTACCCTGCCTGTCAGCTGCAATTTCATAAAACATCACTATTAAATGGGCAGTGGATAGAGTATGCTAATATAATTGCCTGCACTGTAGCACATTTCTTCATAATCTCAGAAAAGAGAATTGTCGTTAAGGTCACCCAGTTTACTTCCTCACTATGTCTTACTTTGATCACTTCACTGCTCTGGAAAATCCAGCAATGATCAACAGTAGTAGCTTTTACTACCATGCATGCAACCCTATGTTGAGAATCTGGATCTGTTCGCATTACCTTTATTGTAAGAGAGGTCCTGATAATCCTGACAACTCTAACCACAACAGTTGCTGCCTACTTGCTAAGTATTTACTTGTTACAGCCAGCAGGCTCTTAACAATTCAGGACTTCATAATACAAAAGCAGCTAAAATTGCTCTTGGAACTGACAAGACTTACAGCTTTAGTCATTATGGGGTTAATTGGTCTATTGGTGTTATACCTGCTGCTGTTATTGGAAGCAGTTATAAAGGCTCTATAAAAGTAGCATTCTCTGAGTGACCACTTCACTTCTTGATTTGCTGTTGCTGCAATTTGTATCATATCCTGCTTCACTGTGGTATTGTATTACATTTTGATATATTTTGTATTTGTATTTAAACTTGCCCATGTTCTCTTTTAACCTTTTGTATACTCAGAACTTATATGCTATTTTTATCTTTTAACTAGAATATATAAGACTATTTCTCTTACTCTATTTTGTCTTCTGAATTTCCTATTTTATTTACAACAATTGCAACTCATTGCCATTCAGAAACTTTCTTGTTGTGTTTCATGGAATAGCTTGTACTGTAAATCAATAACAACAATAAAACCTCTTTGAGCCTTTAAAATGGATCAGGCCATACACTTACTTATTTCAGGATGATAGTTCAGTTAATGAGTAGAAGCAAACACAACACTAGGGCTACAATATACAGTAAATCTATAAGGTTTAGGACACCACAATGCTCTTTTTTGCCTTTACTTTTATTTATACACTTTATTCATTTTGTAAAACATGCAGTTTATCACTACCTCCACTGTAAATATGTTTTTAACACCCAGCTTGAAAGACAGATGTACAAGGGAGTATTTTCTCCTTCTATGCAAAAATTCTCCTTGGCCTTCTTTTGTTGGTGAGGAAACCTAAAAAGAAAATCCTTCTAGTAGAAATCCAGTTCATGTAATCTCTAGTTAATCTCCCCTAGTAGGCTTCCTCTCCAGTTTGTATGTATAGTTGTGAAAGCTAGGCATTGAAGAAAGCTAACACTATAAAAAAAAAACAAAAAAAACCCAACTCATTTGAAGTGTGGTGCTAGTGGAAAATTCTGTGACAAAAAAGACAAATAAGTGGGCAGATCAAGCCTGAACTTTCACTAGAAGTCCATCTGTTGGCTTGTTTTATTAAGTGCTCTGTTCCCTTTCTTTTAATTACTATACATCAGGGATGCCAAATCCGTGGTACTTCAGATAGTTTTACAGTACAGTTCTGGTCCACTCAACCCTTGGTCATACTGTCTGGGCTTGATGGGAGTTTGAGTCAGCATCTGGAGAACTACACCCCACACTGGCTCTCTGTTGATGCCTTTACAAACCTAGAATTTACCCGAAGAGAGATTGACATTAAACTGAATGGTTATTTGCACATCTGAAAAGTTGTTGCACTGAGGATTACTTCTGAATGTGTGTGTGTATAATTGAGCTTTGTGTGCTCAGTGAAAAAATGCCCAAATTAGTAAGGATTATGCACAACTTGGAAATAAATAGTTAATTCATTAGACTTTTTTAGTGATGTTAACTCACTGGGTTCCCTGATTAACCAAGAAGTTAATCTTGTGCTTTAACAAGTTCAATTATTTTAAAACATTATTTAAAAAATTATTTTAGAACTATGTAGTGGAAATGGCTCTTCCTTGGGCAGATTAAGTAAGATTGGAATGTCCATGAAAAAGAAGGATCAGGATTGGAGGAAACACATCACATGGCTCTGTTGTTGTTGTTCTGGTTTTCCCAACCCCACCCACCCCAGGTAGTGGCCTACTTCTCTTTCTGCAATGGGAGGTGCATCATGACTCTCTTCAGTTCTCCTCGTCTGTTGATTTTAATCTCCATTACATGTTGAATAGATCCAACAGTCTACCTTGGAAATTTAACAAGGAGTCAATCAATGGTAATTTAATTATCTAAATGAATTCAGTGGCTACTATTGGAGGTATTGAATTAATGTCTTACTTTCTAATATGTCACATTATCAACTTAAATTTCAAACCTGACATTCCAACATTTGGGATTATGTCTGCTCCTACCTGTTCTGCCCTTAGCTATATCCCTCAACCCTTAAACTGCTCTCTGCTGGAATTTACCATTAGATACTTCCTGAATTGAAATTTAGGCTGGAAAATGGTCCCTGATTCTGTCATGAAGCCAGAGCAAGATAGCCAGTCCTTCTGGTTACCATTTGTCAAAATGACAGAAATGAACACAGATAAGGTTGCTTGCTGAGAAAACCTGCTGTGTATTATTTTTCATTTCAAATATTTTCTAGTGTTGATAATTGGGTTTAGAAGGCTGTATAGAAACTCAAACATAATGAAGTGTATCACACAGAAGCTGACTAAGATTTAGGTCATGATATGTACTTTATGGTTAATTTTTTCAACACATACAATGACTTAGTAAAAACTTCTGGAAATGTTGAGTAATCTTAATGATGAACTTCATTTGATAGTAGCTGATGAGGAGACAATTTGAAGATTTATTTGAATGTAGTAGTGCATTGAGCCAGGACTCAAAGAGTCAGGGTTTTTTTTAATTAACAGAGATAATAACATTATCTGCCACTACTGTCAGTCTTTCCTCTGATATTAGCTGTAATCCTCACAATAATTGGCATAACAGGATTTTCTTAACAAAAATATGTTGTTGTGACCTGTCCTGCTGTAATGCAAAATACGTGGGGATGGTTTGGTTTTGATTGGGCAGTTAAGACCTTTTCATTTTACCAAGTCATGGAGACAAATCAAAAAGTGACTCATTTACTCATTTTGCTGGGAGTATTAGTGATGACAACCATCTCAAAAAGCACCTGTACTTTAAAATTTAACAGTATGTCACTTCATATGTAAAATGTAATTGAGTAGCTAGAACCTATACAAGGTAGATCAGTTTAATTGTAACATGAACGTATTGCCATTGCAACTTGGAATCTAAGCATATTTCAGATGCGTATAGGATGTCTCCTCTAGTGGGATGAACAGAAAAGTGCATATAGTATGAATTCAGATGCATTATTTCCATTTTTTTAAACAAATAACAATTTTACACATATTTTACAGTTCAAATGCAGCATGGAAAACAGATTCGGGACTGAGGTTTGGTAAGATTTGCTTCAAATTTATCCCTTCAATCATCTCTGACCATTCAGTTCTTGTGCGGGGGCTTGCCTCTTTCTATAACTGAAGTACTGATAACGTTCTATTTTTAGCCCTTAGGGACCTCACTGAGAGTGAAAACTTTTTTGTGAGCAATTTAAAATCTTATTAGTGACCATGAACAATAAAAGAAGTCTTTCTTATTTATAAATAGCAATGGAAAAAATATTAAACATATTCCTAAAATTTCAGGGAACCCTGACAAGAAGCTTCCTACACTGACAAGATTCAATGCATTACAGAATCTATTCTGTACAAAGTTTGTGTGTGGAAAACAGCTTTTTCAGCACAAGAAGTAGCATTTTCTCTGTAGGAAATTTCTGTGCAGAAATATTTCTTGTGTGGAAAATGCTGTTTTCTGTGCAAAAATACCATGTGCAAACTTTGTGCAGAATAAGTCTTAAACTGAGAATAATCTCTGAAAACTGACTTTCTCACTGTGGAAAGAAAATTGTTCAGATGACTCATTGCTTCCTTTGAGAACAAAATTAATGAATTACATTCCTGCTGATATCATGACCCCAACATCATTTTATTGATGTAATTATTTTGTTAGAATTCTAAGGATCACCAGTGTTCGCAATCCAATTAGGAAAATAAAGAATTGGTGCAGATGGTGTGATTGCTTCCCCCCACCACAATCCTTCATTTCTTACACTAAGAAACCCCAGCAAAAACAAACCACATTTACTTTCAATTGTTCTTCTTAGGACTGCTGCCAAATGCATTCAGCCACTGCCATATTTCAGGTTGCTGTAAATACAGCTGGGATGGACATACTATACTGCTATGCTTAAGGGATCTATCTGTTAGCTGTCTTACTGTTTATTTGAGCAGCTCTTTAATCTGTCATCAAAGATGACCTGGGACCACTGCAAACCTTTGGTTTAAAACCTGAACATTTTCCAGAATGAGAAACTATCAACATACACAAAATGAAGGAAAAACATAAAGTTCTCATTTTTTTCTGTAGTAACCTTAGGTAAAGTAAATTGAATTCTTCTTCCCCATCACACATGGCTGTGCAGTAGCTTTGCAATCCTAGACATTGTATTTAACACATTAAAGAATGGTAGAAATGTGTGCAAGGAGTGAACAGATGTGAAAACATCTGCCCCACTGAAGACTGGAAGAGTTATTTCTTTACTCATTATGGATATAGCTATGCTTGCCTATGTAATTTATTTGATTCTACTTTGGGTTATTGCATGTTGCTTGGGGCACCTTATTAAGGTTTGTAAATATTCTGCTGTAATGAGATCTTCAGCCGTTTGCACTGCTGATGCATGAAATGTACAGTTCAATGCTATGCATTCTGATTAGAAGAATGTCCCACTGAGTTCATAAGACTGCAGCTCCTAAAAGGATGCAGTACTTCAAAACCCAGTCTGATAAAGTCGCTGAAGGATTATCATATTAAATAGATAAAGTAAGTTGTGAAAGAAGATAAAGATTGTTATCATATTGTATTCAGACACAATATGTTATTGAACACCAGTTGCTGGGGGAGGTGAGGTAGTGGAAGGAATGCTTTCATGTCTGGTTTCTGAGCTTCCAACAGGCATCAAATTAACCAGCTGAAATAAATGGCTTGGGATTTTAATATCTGAAGGAGTGCCTCTCCCTGTGTGTCAACAGTGGAAGTAATAAATACACTGCGTCAGGATGTGGGAAAGGGCACCCATGTGTGGACTGTGCTTCCCTTGGAGGCCTGATTGGTGCCAATGATAGTTTCATTATGGGAACAAGTTAAATCTTGGCGTCATCTTATTTTTTTAAAAAAATTAATATATTTATTGGCGTAATTAACAGACTGATATGCATACAAAAAATAATTCCAGCTATTAAGGCAAAACAATAAGAGCTTCAACTGTGACTAATAAATTTATGTATGTATGCGTGTATACATATACATATTCCTGCCACTAAAACCCTGCCCTCCCTCCCTCACCCCCCCTAGGGAATAACAAATTAATTTTTATTTAAAACCCCTTTCCTTTGACATAGCGAGTCATATTAATTGTATGTTTTATCATTTTGTATCCCTTCCTTTCTTTAATTGTTTCTGTTAGTTTGCTCCACTTACCTGGCTTCTTATTAAAGCCTTTGGGGCCTACTGATTTCATCAATATCCATACACAGGTTAACTACATTAACTTTTTAAATGATTCCATTTTTAAATTATTCAACTGTTTGATATGTTTTTAAATTGTGTAAATATTTTTATTGTTTTTAGTTGTTTCAAGTATTACAATTTTAAGGCACCCAGAAATCTATGATATGGGGGGGGGATATAAATATTTAATTAATAGGATGCTGGATTTATGCTGTCATCAGCTTCATAACGCATACATAAACTGCCAATGTATACAGATAGTATAGGTAGGCATAAGAAGAGAGCCAATGTACTACAGTATATACAATGTAGTATAATGGTTTGAGCATTGGACTATGACTCTAAAAAAAACCTCTGGGCGATCTTGGGCAAATCACACTCTCTCTCAGCCTCAGAGGATGGCAGTAGTAAACCCCCTCTGAAGAAAACACCATGATAGGCTCGCTTTAGGATCACCATAACTCAAAAACAACTTGGAGGCATACAAAAACAACAAGGCATGAGGAAGGAATTATGGTGCTAAGCTGACACCTCAAGACACTCTTATACTTTAAATATTGCAAGGAATGTACAGTACCACTGGGTATAGCTTTTCTTCCCACTTCAGCTCTGTGGATAACTGTACTGAACAAAATGTATTCTTAATTCAGATTGGGTAATACCTCTATTCTGACCAAACAAAATATCATAAAAATGTATGAGCTTTCAGAAAACTCCAAAGGCCATACACTTTTGCAGTGTTTTGATTGGTCTGAATAGCGGTGCTACTCAACACTCGATTATATTTTTAAAGTCTTCCAGTTGTTAAGTCTATTGAGTTCTTCTAAAATACAGGTGCCATCTCAAGAGGAAGACCTATGGCAGCCCCTATTAGAACAAACAGGCAATGGTCAACTCACAGAAGGATTCGTCTGGCAGTACAGCAAGTCTCAGATGCATTATAAGGTATTACAGGGCAATGACAAAAAGGTGCTTCTTTGTTGGTCTCAAACACGTCACCCTTCCCATCTAAATTTTGGTCTGAAAGAGCAAAGAGAGGTATCCATAGGCTAAGCTGTAAACAAGCATAATTTCTGATATGGCATGTCAGCTTCACTGATCATGGGGCCTGCATAGTGAGATATGGGCTTAGTTTTCAATTTACTGACTTTGAGCAGCTTGGACCCACATCGACATAAAGAGCAAGATTCTTTATCATTATTTGTCTACTTGTGGATTGATTTATAAATGCAGGCAAGATTAGTAGCAAGTTAGATGGCTGAGAAATTGTGACTAAATGCAGTATTCTTACTGCATTTAGCCCTTCAATCAAGTGCTGGCTAAGAAGTCTGTTAAAGTGACCTCCCACAATGCTAATTCCTTATCACTTTGCAACAATGAATCAATTACTAAATCATAGGCCATTTCCGTACTACATTGTTATAATGCTATTATCCCAGTTTCAACATCCTATGGAATTCTGGAGTTTGCAATTTAAAGAGGAGCCCTTAGAATTTTCAGCTGGAGAGCTCTTTGGCCTCAGTGAACTACAAACCCCAGAATTCCACAGGATTTTGACAGTGGAATAATAACACTATAGTGTGGAAATGGCCATACAGTGCATCATTATATAGAAAACTGTAATTTCATGTTACAGGTTTCAAAACCAAAGCACACAGAGGAAGTGACATAGAAGCAGCTCTTCCACTGATCTGCTGATTTGTTGATTGCTCCAGTTATTATGTACATGTACAAATAATACACAATATTACATATGTGACATTAAAAGGTAATCTTTTGAAACAATTTATTTCACAAAAATTAAATATATTGATAAATATCTTACAGAATTGTTTCAATAAACAATTGTATCTTACATCAGGAGAAACATAGAATATTTATAAGATAAGATTCTAAGGAGGCCACATTGCAAAGTCTGAACTGGCAGATTTATTACCACTTTTAAAAAGAGTAAAGAGAAAATATATCCTCTAGAGCAGTGGTTCTTAACCTTGGCTCCATGAATGCCTCGGGGTACATGAAGCCCTGCTGTTGGATATCAATAGCAACAGCAGCAACAGGGAATGGCAGCAGGGGACTGTGTGTGTGCGCGCGTGCGCGCACTGAAACTGCTCCCTCATTTGCAACTGAGGGAGCAGTTTGAGTGCAGGGATGCAGCAGTGGGGGTGTGGCCACCAAAGGACACAGCGGCTGGCATGTGCATGCACACAAGCTGCTCCCTTTTTTGCAAGTGAATATTTAAATCTTAACTCTTGGGGGTCCCCAGAGGCATAACTTGGAGTGTGTCGGGGAGGGGAGGGGGGAGGGGGGAGGTGGAGGCAAGGGCATGGGCAAGGGCAAGGGCATGGGCATGGGCATGGGCATGGGCATGGGCATGGGCATGGCTAAGGCTAAGTCACACAGGACTGTGGCTACACAGATGGGGGTGGCTACATCACGCAGGGGGTGGGGCTACATCACACGGGGCACGGCTACACTGTGCAGGGGCGTGGCTACATCTCAGGGGGAGGGCAGTCAAGGAGCGTGATGCCCCCCTCAAAAGCCACTGAGAGCACACCGCCCTCATCGTTCCCCATCCCAATGCCACTGGGAGCCCCCAGCAACAAATTATATTTATTGGGGTTCCCATTAAAGAAAAGGTTAAGAATCACTGTGCTAGAGCAGTGTCACTTTTTCTTATATTAAAGTGTTTACTTACTCATTCATTACGCTTGGAAAAAGTTAGTATTGAGGTGATATAACACGCTTCCTAACCTATTTTTAAGAGTGAGATGTTGTGATCAAGTTACACATAGTTTTTCAGCCTCTAATTCTAAATATCACTTCACGTTACTTCTTAAATGTAATGATTTTCTGATAAGAGATACTCTACGGTGATTCAAGCTAGGACTATAAATTGAAGTACATTGAAAAATCAATACTGATACAGTTCCAGATTGGGTTCCAAAAAGACTCTCACTCTTGATTTTAAGCTGGAAAGAAAAATGATCAAACAGCTACATGGTGTTCTATTTTAAGAGCCAGCAGCACTCTTTCATAAGAACAGAAGAAAGAGCAAGAGCCTTGGGCATTTTCACGCGTTAGGTCTAAATCGCCTTCAAGCCTCAAACAGGCAATTTATGTTAGCGTCTGTGATAGTTATACAGCAGGAAAAGTTGAACAGGACATTTGTAATGTCACGAAGCATTCTGGCAAGTGTATGATAATGCATTCATTTGGCAAGCCACTGGAAGCAAAAGTTGCTTTAAATCTCATGTGGGAAAATTCACTGTTTGGGGAGCCTGCACAACTATTTAGTAATCATATTTAGAGTCAGCAGTCCATATTCTCCAGGATTAGGAGTGCAGGAGCCCTGCAAAAATGGAAAAACTTCAGATATCAAAATGTATATGTGTGTGTCTGTGGGAAGGGGGCTAAGGCATTGTGGGAAGAGTGGGCACTCAGATTAGGGAAAGAAGGAAAGGGGGTGGGTTGGCATGGTAGCCTTATATCTCCTAACTCTTGTCCATTTCCTTCCTTGGATGTGTGTGGGGGGCATTGTGAGGGGGTTTGTGATGCTGAGAAATTGGGCTGTAGTCTGTCCTTAGCTGGCCAAGTTAAGGTAGAGAAGGTGGTGGGGAAGAAAGAGGATCAGAAGTGGGTTTTTAAAGGACTGCATGGCCTGATCAGAGATGCCAAGAGGGAAGACACTTCCAGAAAAGAAGTGGTTGAGGTGAGGGGGGGAAGGGTTGGAGAAACTTGTAGATAATCAAGTTAAACGTGCAAATATGGAGAGCTGACTGTACAACTTGCCTTTCTTCCCTGAAACTTATGGCTCTTCTTCTGCCCAATTTATCTTTACAACAACTCTGTTAGGTAGGTCAGGCTGAGAAAATCACTGGTCCAAACCCACTCAGTGAGTTTCATGTGCTCTCCAACTGTCTTGATTTGACATGAACAGTCCTGATTAATCCTCTGTCATCCCACTTTTTCAGCTGCTTTCAAAATACCCAAGTTCCTCTCTCTTCCACTTTCCTCCTTTGTCATGTACTTCAATTGCTGCAAACTGAATTCAAAGTGAAAAAGTACTTTGCACTCAACTTGAAAGGACAGAGAAGACAGGAGGGGGCAGAATCTTTCTTTTCTGAGTAGATTTGGGCAAAAGCAAACTGCTGCAGCCTCTCCCAATTTGTATTTTCTTCCCCATTAATAATTTTTATCAAACTGATGGCACTCTGATATTGCTTACCCAAGTATGGCCCATTTTTCATCAGTGAAGTGTTGTCGGGGACGGATATGGTTTCATGGCTCAGTGGAGGCTAGAATTTGGATCTCCCAAATCCCTGTGCAACAGTCTAACTGCTACACCATATTGGACTGTCAGATTCTGGATTCTGCAAATCTGCTGTGAAAATAAACCAAGCAGCACTACAAAAACTCATATAGAAATCACACAGCATTCCCAGTTCTTTCCTTTCACAGAGATGTTTTCCCCAGAAACCATCCTTACAGGGGTATAGTTAAGAGTGCCTCATATATTATTAATAATAATTTACATCCCATTGTTCTTCCAAAGAGTAGGGAGAATAAAGTTTTCCTACTGCATCCTTAGAACAACCGCAAGAGGTGAGGAAGGCTGAAAGAGCAACTGGTCCATAGGGGTTTAAAGGAATTTCTCGCTAGCCAAAGTGCAACACTCTACCATATTTGTATAGCATCCAGTTGGATCTTTCAGACATAATATATATGTCTACAGCTTACTGGTCACATTTATTTATTTACTTTAGTTGTATCCTGCTTTGTCTCTTGGAAGAACTCAAAGCATCTCACAGTACTTTAAAAAAATCATAACATACAAAAGTTAAAACACAAGTTAAACAAGCAAGCAATAATTAAAACAAAGTCAGAATACATATTAAAAGCATTCCACAAATAAAGTTGTAATTTTATACAGCAATGGCTGGTATCATCCAACCCTTCATATGTTGTTGAACTGGAAATCTCAGCAGCCCTAGCCAGCACAGCCCACAGTGAGCAATGCTAGCAGTTCACCAGCATCCAGAGGGCAATATGATTCCTACCTGCTACTATACACACTTAGCTAGAAAGAAGCTAAATAAGCTTTAATAACCTAAATCGAAAGAAGTTAAATAAGCTTTAATAACCTAAATCATTCGCAGCTACAGTAGATCCACTGAAACAACTGAACTAACATTACTGTTGATTTACTGAGTTCTCATTAATCCAATGAGTCTACTCTGGTCGGGTCTAGCAATTGAATTTATGTCAATAAGACTTACTTCTAACTAGACATATTTATTTATATTCCACCTTTCTCCCATGGAGGACTAAGAACCTGTAATTATATAAGACTGTACTATAAGTAGAGAGACAGTATGTGATTCTAATGCTTGTCTAGAAATACATTGCAACTCATCTCAAACATGACTCTTTAAATATAAGGATTAATTCTTGTTTAATACAGATGTTTAATGCATCATGTGGTCACAAAGAAGTCCGTAAGAGAAGTTATAGAAACAATTAGGTATAGTTACAGAACAGTAGTTAGATAACATTTACTGCCCCACGCTGATGACATGTATACAACTAACCCAGGGTTATGTGTGTGTATGTAATTTTTTGACACTGAACACGAAGGTATTCACTGCTTCATTCTGTACTGTTTATGCATTCAGGTGGTCATAGAGAGAGAGAGAGAGACAGCACACGAGAGAGAGAGAGAGTGAAAGAGAGCTTCAACATCCTGGGCTTGCTACCATGGCCGTTTACTGACTGGGTAGAGGAAGGGAAGAGTAAACCAAATACCGTTCGTCCACCTGCAGCTGGAGGAAAAAGGTTGAGGTTGCTGTCCTAAATCTCCAGTGAGTTGCTGCAAAACTGCAGTTGGGTGCTTCCTGATCTCTTCCCTCCCACCTTGCCAGCCAGTAAACAGCCATGATAAATAGCCTCAGGGGTTTGAAAGCTGACTTCCAGGAACAGAAGTGGCATGGAGCTGAGCCTCACACTGCTCCTGTTGTTACGTGTTGTTATAGTCAATTAACAATAACTGTTCTGTTTTAACATGTGTTAAGACTATTTCTGTGTTCCCTGAAACTCCAAAATGTAGTGAAATGTGCAGCTGTTAAGGATCACACCTTTAACATATGAATTGCTGAGCTGAAATGTTGTGGTATCCTGTGCTTCTGTTAGGTGGCTGTCATTAGCATAGCAGTGGACCTAAATCCCAGATTTGACTGCAGTGGCTGCATTGAATCAATCCACTGAACAAAATGGATCAAATAGCAGAGCCGTTTTCTGAGAATAAATGGTAGAAGCCACTCCTCACCCTACCTAACTCCAAATTTCTAGTTATAAGGTCAGAAACTGGTTCTAAACCAGAAATAACATAGATAAAACAGAGAAATATAACATTTAAAAAGTTTGTTTGTATTATTTACACAGACCATTCAGCAACATTGTTTTAGCTCAGGAACCTAAAATAACAAAATAAAGAGTTAAAATACAATAATTGTAAAATAACGAATGAATGTTCAAAATTGTCAACAAGCCAGTTTCACAGAAAATATAAGCAGTTTACATGAAACCTATACCACTGGGTTGGAACTGCTGTAAAATGGATTACATATTCATTAAAATATAAATAAATCATTTACTAATGGAGTGTTAACAAAAAAAAAATCCAACTTCTTTTGGTATGGGAAAACATTTTTTTAAAAAATTCTTCAGCTGTGAGCACACAGGACTGCATTTTTATCCCCAGTGCACTTCTCAGGCTTCCATAACTGACTGATCAGGAGAGAACACATTATATCTGCAGCAAGAGGATTATTCTATTGTGAGTTCTATTGTGATTTTGGCGCTACACATATCCTTCTCTAATACATGAATATAATCTCAATAATTGAAAAAAAAAGAAAACGAAAACATGATGCTCTCATCTTTTTAGGATTAGCCCAGCTTGGAAGTAATGTTCGCTCTCTTTCATCAGCATTACTGCTGCAAGCAATAAGCCCTCTGGGGACATGTCATTCAGAATGATACAGGGAGTACATGAAGCATATTTGCTTGCTATAAGACCATATGAAGACAGCAGTGAATGCAGCCAAACAAATTTCACCCACGGCAGCTCTGAACTCAAATGAACTATTTTTTAATTTCACCTGGATCCAGTCTTTCCTCCAAAGAGTTCAAAGTTGCATCAATGCCTTTTTTCTTACTCTCTGACTCATCTTATCCTGACAAGCATCTATGAGGTTGATTAGGCTGGGAAGTGGTAATTGGATTAGATGATTGAGATAATCCTTGCTAGTTTTTTCCCCCACTCATTGTATGCAATTCCTTCAGCCTACATACCTGTTTTCCTTTATTCTTCTTCACTGCTTTGCCAATGCAGCAAGAAATAATGTCTAGAGAACTTACAAAGAGAGAAAACTGGTTGCTTATGTCTCCAACATAACCGAGCTCTCTGTTCGGGATTTTCCAGTGAGTCTAACCCTCCATCCTATAGATGCAGAGTAAGAATTATGGACCCCTTCATGCTGGCTAGGGCTGATGGGACCTGTAGTCCAGTAACAGATCCTAGATCTGTCCAGGCTAGTTAACAGATGCTGGACAGAAGTAGCATAAAATTCTCCCAAGTGGAACTATGCAGTATCTTCTCTCACACACACACACCCAAACCCCACCTTTTAGCTGAAAGAGGCATTTCCTGGCCAGTGGGGACTATAAGGCAGTGGAGAAGCATCCAGCAATAGAATATTCTATTCTGCTATAGAAGGGCACTTACATGGCTTTATGGTGGGAATGATGTTGCCCTCTCCAAGCTGTTGGCCAAATTTTGAGGCACTGAAGTTGACACAATAGCCCAACCCTGAGGTCTTCCCAAGGCTAAATTAGAGGCCTTTCAGGAGTAACTGGTTGCCAGCCTGTCAGTCAGGAAGTTGCACCTTCGCTGACTCCAAGAACTTCTTGGCCACCTGGCCTTTGCTTCCAGGATGCTAGCCCTGGTAGGACTTTCTGTGTTGCTTTTGCAATGTACTTCAGTGCTCCTCTGCAAAACCTATGCACCAAAACATATGTGGGTTAACATTTTGGAACATTTGAATGGGGTTTCTCTATGGCTCAGGGTATTCCTTAAGTATGATTTCAAATGCACTGCTTCTGTGAGTTTATTTCAGGAGACATTTGGGTATCCTGTCCATGGCCAGCTTCTTAGCACAAGCAGGACGCTGGCAGGGACTATATCTTACTTATTATTTGAAAGATACATTTATATTCCAAGATAGTTCCACAATCTCTACAATATAAATATATTAAACAGAGAAAAAGAAGAAGAAAAATATACATGTAGAGTTACAAAAATAGAATATGAGATCATCCATTCAAAATAATGAGAGAATAAGAGTAATATAACTCCTTAATTATCTTAGGTAATTAATTCCTTGTCTGACAAAACTCACACAATGTATTAAAGTTATAAACACTTCCAAATTCTGTTTAATTACTCACACTAAATCCATAAAAGTCTATATAAAGAGAGAAAGGACAGAAAAGGGGGGTGAGAAAGAAAAATTACTGTGCCTATATATCTATTACTATTAGTCTTCCTGTGTGATGTCACTGTTGCACTTATAGAGCAGACGCCTGGCTGCCCCAGCCCTGGGCAGTTCTTTCTAGCACTTGCTGCATTTTGCCATTTACTTGAAGACAAAGGCCATTTCCGCACTACACTGTTATAGTGCTATTATTCCACTTTCAATGTCCTGGGGTTTGTAGTTTACTGAAGCCAAAGGTGCCCCTCCTTAAACTTCAATTCCCAGGATTCCATAGGATGTTGAAAGTGGAATAATAGTGCTATAACAACGTAGTGTGGAAATGGCTAACGATTTGGCAGTGGGAACTGTCTCAGGTACCTTTGCAGCCTTTCCATTTCAAGTCAAATCGCAGGGCTTGACTTCACATTAGACTTCTGACTGCGTGGAAGGTTGGATGTGTCTGCATCCTCACTCCCTTGATTCCCAGAGACCTTTTGCATGTCCTCCAAAACATTATCTTACAGTTCCAAGTACAAAATACTTATTTTCTCTGCAGCCCCCTCGGTGTTATTTTTTTTTGCAGCTCTGTGTTTGAGGAAGTTCCTTGCTGCTTCCAGACAGGATGATTTGGTCAGGGTGATTCCCTTGCAGGATGTCCTCTTTGAGGAAGCTGGGGTGCCTATCACCTTGCATAGGTTTAAGAGGGAGCAGCTGATTAAACTCAGTAAGGTGCTTCCCTGGGCTGCTGGCTGGTTCATGTACTGAGAGAGTACTTGTCAAGCTGATAAGTTCTTTTAACATATTTTCAAATCTGGGTGGTGCTCCTGGCAAGTCATTAGTCCTGGTAAGCCTGAATCCTGTACTTTATAGTCTTCACCCTTTCTGCACTGGAGCTGCCTCTTCTGCTGCTAGGGTGAGCATTACCATTACTGACATTAAGTAGATGGTGGCCTGCCTCTAAGTGCTATTCTGTTGCTTACTTTTCTCCTTTTTTACCTAAATTGGGGACTGAGGTCTGCTCAAGTCAGGATTGATTTCCTCATCTTCTGGGTACAGAAGCACACTTCAGCCTCAGGCTTTGGGTCTCACTTCATCTTGAGTCCTCCCTGGTCTGTTTCTTGATTTAGGTGAGGTGGTACGAATTGGTCCAATATAAATGTCAATATACTTTGACATTTATCACCTGAATCAGTTCCTCCTCACCTGTTGCTTCTGCATCTTGAAAATGATTTGGTGCATATTTTGGTTTGCTATTCAAGACAATCTGGCATGCATCAAGATTGCAGTTCTGAGACATCTTAGCTTGGGTAGAGATGCTGGAGCAGCAGTTGTGGATGAATGCTGTCAATCCTGATAGGATAGGCATAGCTCAGAGACAGGTCAACAGAATGTACATAAATGGATCATCCAGGTTGGTGGGGCTTATGTTTTCAAACATGGCATTGTACAAATAGAATCATACAGTTAGAAGAGGTCACAAGGGCCATCTAGTCCAACCCCTTGCTATGCTATCAAAGCAATCCAAAAAGATGGCCATCCAGCCTCTGTTTTAAAACCTCCAAAGAAGGAGACTCCATCACACTCTGAGGCAGCATATTCCACTACCGGACAGCTCTGACCAGGTGGAATCTCCTTTCCTGCAGCTTGAATCCATTGCTCCTTGTCCTAATCTCTGGAGCAGCAGTAAACAAGCCCGCTGCCTCCTCGACATGACATACCTTCAAATATTTTAAAATGGCTATCATGTCCCCTCTTAATCTTCTCTTCTGCAGACTAAACATACCCAGCTCCCTAAGCTTTTCTTCATAGGGCATGGCTTCCAGACCCTTCACCATTTTAGTTGCCCTCCTCTGGACACGTTCCAGCTTGTCGATATCCTTCTTGAAATTCGGTGCCCAGGACTGGACACAGTATTCCAGATGAGGTCTAACCAAAGCAGAACAGAGTGGTATCATTACCTCCCTCGATCTAGGCACCATACTCCTATTGATGCAACCAAGAATTGCATTGGCTTTCTTGGCTGCCGCATCACACTGCTGACTCATGTTTAACTTGTGGTCCACCATCTCTTTCACACATACTGTTATCAGCCATGCGCCCCCCATCTTACATTCGTGCATTCCATTTTTTTTTTTTTTTTTTTCCTAAGTGGAGGATCTTACATTTCTCTCTGTTGAAATTCATTTTGTTAGCTTTGGCCTAGCTCTCCAATCTGTCAAGGTCATTTTGAAATTTGATCCTGTCCTCTGAGGTATTAGAAACCCCTCTCAATTTGGTGTCATCTGCAGATTTGATCAGCGTGCCCTCTACCCCTTCATCTAAGTCATTGATGAAAATTTTGAATAGCACTGGGCCCAGGACAGAACCCTGTGGCACTGCACTAGTCACTTCTTTCCAGGATGAAAAGCAGCCATTGGTGAGCACCCTTGGGGTTCAGTCAGTCAACCAATTAGAAATCCACTTAACAGTAGCCCTGTCCAGCCCACACTTTACTAGCTTCTTTGCAGGAATGTCATAGGGAACTTTGTCAAAGGCCTTACTGAAATCAAGATATGCTACGTCTACAGCATTCTCTTCATCGATCAAGCTTGTAACCCTATTGTAAAAAGAGATAAGATTACTCTGGCATGACTTATTTCTGAGAAATCCATGTTGACTTTTAGTGATTACGGCATTGATAGATCTATCAATGCCGTAAAGATCTAGAAGATAGATCTTTGTTCAAGGGTTGGTGTTCACTTGTTCCCAGTGGACTATGATCCATACCTTGGGAATCTTTATTGTGGCCTCCGTCATCTGCTGAATCTGTAGGATAAATGAGGGTGTTCCAACTCATTTTAGTGGCAGACCATGGGTATTTAGTTTTAATTGGCTCTCTTGAGGGCTTTTGGTGGCACCACAAGGGAAAGAACTCACCCATTTCCCTAGCATTGCCAACTGGCTTGAAGAGAGATGGGAGGTTGTCCCAAGATGACTTCCTCAGGAAAGAATGCCAACCAGTGCCACCTGGGGAAATCCCTTGGGCCCCTCTGATTGTTCTGTGGGATCATGCTAGGAAGAACCCATGTCTATACCCTGGTTGTTGAGCTCAATGTCTCTAGTTGGGAGATCCAGCTAAACAGTTTCCCACATATAAATATGTGCCTACCCATCTCATTGGCTGCCAAATTACAGATTTCTGCAGTTAATTAAGTTGTGGCCTTATGCCACCAACTCTTGTGTCTGGCATTGTCATTTGGGTGGGATAGCAGTATGCTATTGCTCAAAGGCCAAGAATATTCTATAAATAGATGCACAGCACTGAATGATGACACTAGCACTGATAGTCTGGTTATAAGAACATAGATAGATGACGTTCCCACTGCTTACCCTCCTCTCCTCTAGACAGTAAATGGTTATGTTGGAGATGGGATGCAGCAGCTGAAATGTGGATTTGGGAGGGGGTAAGGGAGGTGATGTTGTGTAGTTCAGTTCTACCCGGAAGAGCTTTACCCTGTGTCTTCATTCTCCAGAAACAGTTAACTATCAAAGGTACAAGTATCCCATCCTGTATTCAACCTCACAGTGCTTTCTGGAGGGCTGCATGCTTTTCCACATTGCTATAGACCACCTCTCTTGTATCTGTAAGCAGTTTCTGGACACTCTATATTGGTAATTCCAAAGGTTACCTGGTAAATGAATTCTAAGATGGCAAGGTCTGAGGAGAAAACATGCCATATACAATAGTTCAAGGAACAAATGATATAAATTGAATAGGTGAGCTGTCAGTCGGTGCAAAACTCTGGAAAGCAAATGTCACATTTTTTTCATCGTTTTTTCAAAAAGGGATCTCTCTCCTTTTTTTAAAAAAATGCATTAACTACAAAAGATGACATTGCTTTATAGTCATATTGGGAAAAAGATCATGATAAACAAGGAAGGAAGGAAGGAAGGAAGGAGGGAAGGAAGGAGAAGAGAGAGAGAGAGAGAGAGAGAGAGAAAGAAAGAAAGAAAGAAAGAAAGAAAGAAAGAAAGAAAGAAAGAAAGAAAGAAAGATACACACCCAGGCCCAATAAAAGGATAGAAGAAGTAGATAGGGTAAGCAAGGAGGAAAGAGAGGCCAAAAAAAAAAAAAAAGGAAACAGGAGGGGCCCTAGGAATGGAAGAGAAAGCCAGGGCAACAGAAAGAAGCACTAAGAAGGAGATGACTTAAACTATAGGAAGCAGAGAGCATGAAGAAGTAAGTAAGGCCCTTTCCACATAATGTCATCAACTTGCCTCAGCCATGCCTTGCTCCCAGTCTAGGAGCTGTCTTACTGCATGACGTCATTGCTAGTCAGCTCCTATCCCATCCCAGAGACAAACCATCATTGACCTCCCTTTCACATGACAATTGTGTCAGCCTCCATGGCGGTTTCCTCTCCTTGCCGATCCAGCAGTGGGCAGGCTGTGGGCATTCCCAGCCTGTCCCTGCCTCAGCGACCCCCAGGGTAATCGCTGCCCAGCAGCCAGCTGGCTGCTTCTGTTGAGTCAGCACTGAACACAGAAGGAGAAGGGGACAAAGGAACACACGGTGTGGTAATTTTGATACCCACCTCCATAGTGTGATCATTTTGCACGTCCCCTTCAGATTTAAATTTTTTAAAAAATCCCTTTATTACTGTTAGCATGATCACACAATACAATGGACTGACATGATCCAGTTAGCCCAGTCCACTGTGCTAACCTTAGCATGGCTTCCAAGAAATTTTTTTTTTAAAAGACCAATCAGGAACTGAGGGGCAGGGACAGGGTGTGGAGAGGTGGGGGCAGAGAGTGGCCAGGGATGCTATGCTGCAGAAGACATACTGGTTTCAATGCTGGTGCTCATCTGCTGATGCCAGAGGCCTGTGGAAAACAGGATTTTAATACCAATTCCAACCCAGAAATGGCAATGCAGCGATGAACACGGAACTGTCTGATACTGAGGTATGCTGAGGAAAAGGTCTAAGAAATAGAAAAGGAAGCAGAGACCAGTGCTCTTTCTGCAAAGCTGCTCCACTGTTTGCAATACATACACACACACACACACATATTCCACTTCACTCAGTCCTAAATCATTTATGTAGATCAGGCTACTCCATAAAACCCTGAAATAATTATGTGTCAGAGGGAGGAATTTAAAAAAATGCATTGAGCTTTTGTAACTTCACAACTTGACATGAAATGTTAAATATGCTTCCCTATTCTTTCATAAAGGTGCCAAACACAATAAAATTTATGTACATTGAGCCCACTTTAAATGTGAGCTGTTCTGTATCAGCTCCTAGATAAAATGAAATACAAAGGCTATAATCCTGTAACTTAGTACCTGCACACTAACCTGAAGGATTTAATCCATGCTTCCAGGTAGATGTTCAAAAGCACGGGGGAGACAAAATGGAGTCCCACAGAACCCTACAAGGCAGCCGCCATGGAGGAAAGCCATCATCTCAGCCTCTCCCAGAATCACCTGACTGAATTGTCTTGTGTGGCAGGAATGTAATCAAAGTACAGTTGTGTTCCAGTCTTCATAGCTGATGATACAGAATGCTGCTAAACAATTCCAGATGACCACAGCGGGAGAATCCAGAAGGTTCAAGTATTTGTTATACATCATCATTATAGAATTACACATCATCATTATTATAGATATTACACATCATCATTACAGAATAAGAGCCAAAGAGTCTTACTTGTATACCATTGTAAAAGTTTCCTGCCTTATCTATGGTTTCTTTTACTTACGATTGCCAATGGAACACAGCTTTTGCATTTGTCATTTTGATTTTATACCTCTCCCAAGACTAATAGCACAAAAATAAATGAGCTGATTTTAGAGTACCTTCACACTTGTTATAACATCCTTGGAATTCAAGACAAGTAGCTTTCTAGGTTATATTGTAACTTCCATCATCCCTCACATTGGATATGCTCCCTAAGGCTATAGGAATGGCAGCCCAACAGTACCTAAAGGACCACAGTTCTCTACCAGTTATACTGGCAATTATGTATGTTATATTTCCAAAGTTAATTAAATCCATCAAACAGAGCTGAGTCCATCACAGAGCTGAGTCATACAGTATCTCAACCCAATTGTACTGTGCCATAAAATCACTCATCTCCATGCTGAAAACTTTATTTATATTCAGCTGCTCCCTACCTTCTCCTCAGACTAACCTATCTCCTTCTGATGGACACCACAAACAATGAGCAGGCATAAGCTGCTTGTCTAAAATTGCCAAGGAGGGAACAAAGGTGATAGAATGAGAAAAAAGTATACTTGGCACATATGATCAAGTGAGAATTTTGTTTCATTAATTCTTGGATAAGAACTTACCAAGGTGCCCTTATAAACAGGACAGAAAGACTTTTAAAAAAACCAGATATGGGGTAAAGGTGAAACTTATTAAGATTTGTTCATCTCTACCAGAGATTTGTGCTACAGCAAATATGAAAGCAATCCAGATGACACAATAATAAAACAATGGCCAGCATCTTGAGAGTGACATATGCAAGCATAAGCGCGTCTGATGCCTGCATATATCTTTTTTATTGTGGAGAAGCTGACATTTTTCCTTTCACAATGACCAAAGCCTCTTCACCCATGAATTCAGTTTTGCTGCAATAGCCACTCTGTGGTTGGTGGAGAGAATAGGGGATCAGAGAAATGTCTGGCTATGGACCAGAACCAGATAGAAACTGATGACATATCTACCAAGACCCCAATGGATCTTGGTGGAAGATGTTACTGATCTGTGCCTAACTATGGGGCATAGTCAAAAGTTTCTCCAATTCCTCCTTTTCCTCTGGCTCTCTGCCTTCCATGATATATCCATTCAGGGGTCTATGACTGCAAAACTGAGTCCTGGCTGTGCTTGCGGGGAACTGTAATGGAGTTCCACCTGAAGAACTCTTAGACCACTTCTGCACAACACTGTTCTACTATTTTTATTCCACTTTCAACATCATATGGAATCCTGGGATTTGCAGTTTAGGGAGGGGCATTAGAATTCTCAGCCAGAGAGCTCTTTGGCCTCAGTAAGCTACAAACCCCAGGATTCCACTGGATGTTGAAAGTAGAATAACAGTTTAGGGCAGAAAATCCCTTACACAATGCTGGGCAATATATGATCCTGGCCAATGAATGTTAGAAAAGAAATAGGCGCAATGCCTGCTTAGTTGTTAATAACTGGTTAGAGAAAATATGACCCACACCCAAAACCATCAACCACTCCGTGATGGATCCTGTCACCAGGCTGTCCCTGCAGGTCCAGACCCTTAGGCTTGTCACTCCCCTTTCCCCTGTTACTCTCAAGATCCTTCTCTGGATCTGGTACCTGGGCCTCAAGATGATCCCTATATAAACATGTGGATGTGTTATTCAGTGGGTTCACTGTGGTAAGTGTGACCAGTCTCTCTATGAAAATAGGAATAGTCAGACACAGTTGTAAAGAAGAAGAAACAAGTGGAAGTGTATTAATACACAATTAGATCAAACATTATCCCTTGAATTATTTAAGCATTCACAGCTCCCCAGAACGCTATTTAGATCTTCTTGTGGTTGACTATCCTAATCCTATTAAACTTTTCCCTATCTCTATGCCGTCTTCTCCTCATCTGTTCTCACCTATAATCCCCACTCCCACCACAGCATTCTCTGATCTGTGATTGGCTGGCTCCTAACAGACTTGCCCAGCTCTTCACTTCACACCTTCCCCTTATTTGTTCACAGTGAGAAAAACTGTGCTCCAGTGGCAATTATCTTCTTAAGCAAGGTGTATGTGATTTTGCTTTAAAAGTGCTCTTTTCCATGCCTATTTAAAATGGAGGAGTGGGGGTTTTTTAATAAAAGAAATCACTTCATTTTAAAATAAAAAAAGAGGGGATGACCTACAGTCGGCTCATGATTGGCAAAATTGACCCCTGGACCTGCCAGAATTGTGCACTTCAGATGTATAGCAAAATGACATCTCTAATCAAATCCCTGCTCTTTTGAACAATGTAGGCAGAACCTGTTCATATTCATTTCTTTCAAACCAAACTTATTGGGAATTCAAAACATGTCAGGATTAGATTACTTTACAAAAACGAAGGATTGAATCTATGTGGAGCTTTGCCTCTGATCTTGTTCCCTTTGTCACAAAATAGATCTTACATGAAAAGGTAGAGAAAGTCATAAGTATATTTCATCATATTATCTTTAACTGATCACACTATTACCACAAATTTTAGCAAAGGTTCTATGTATTCATGAATATATATGTTAATGAAATATATTAATGAAATGTTTAAAAAATTATAACTAAGAAGAGCCTTCTGTAGGGACAGGGGGAAATCCCACTTTGGAGGGAATATATTATTATGCAAACAAAGGAAAACATAGCTATAATTTAATGAGAATGCATGTGCTCATTCAAACCTTGTAGAAAAAGCAATAAAATCATTTTAATATTGTGGCAATTTGAAGTATGAAAGCCCAGTCTGAGCAGCCCATCTGCTCATTCTAGACTAAATATATAACATCAGATTTGAAAGTACAAGGCTCAAGAGGAACAATATGTGACTCTTTCAAACCTAAGCCAAGCCCTTAGTGACTTCTCAGAGGTACGTACACACATCCATCTGTCTAAATGTCAGCCTTAAATACTATGGTTTATTTTCAGTATTGTCATTTTTTATATGAGTAGAAATATGAATGAAGGAAACTGGGCAACATATCTATAAATGTATCTAAAGGGGAAACAAACAAACAACCAAACAAACAAAAAGTTTGCCTACATCCATGTTTTGCAACTGACAAGAAAGAGGTATACACTCATCTTTCAATTTAATTGTGGTGGCGTTCTTAGGGAATTGCATTCCCTGAATGACTGTATATGTGGGAGGAGTGAATGGAATATTATTCCCTCTTTGACTTTACTCAAGGAACTGGTGTCACGCTATCACTGTCCTTCAGGTGTCAAGATTCAAGCTTGAATAGTTAAGTATGACAAAGTCTTATGCCTATCAACACAGGCCCTTTCCGCACAAGGCTAGTGAATCGCTTCGGGCCATTTCTTACCAGTTCTTCTGGGCTTGAAGCAGGGCAGACTTTCCCTTACGTCCTTTTGCAGGGCTACTCTGTATGTTCCACACTGATTCGGAGCAGTGGGAGTTCATAGATCCACCCTATATCCACGGCTTCCTGTTGTTTGTTCAGCAGGACCAATCGCTGCAGCTGGCCACGCCCACAGCCCACCCTCAGCTGATCCCCAGTGAGAATGTGCGCATCTGCACAACTGCGCAGGTACGAATTGGCGCGATCCGGGAAATTGAAAAACCCATTTCTTTTGTTCTTCAAATAGCGCACTGGATGACCACTTGGGGGCGCATTTAATCGGACTTAGGTACGGAACGAAGGTAAATAGTCCGAACCTAGTCCACTCCAAGGTGCAGACGACCTCCGTGACAAGATGCATTGGCCCGTCTTAATTTCCTCATGCGGAAAGGGCCACAGTTGAACAAAGGCCAGGTCTTATCTTCAGCAGCATTCTGATTCGGCTGGGTAGTACCAATGTACACCATCCCACAGAGCAAAAGAGTATAACAGCTGCCACCATGCTAGGTGCATTAGGGAAAGTTTACACCTCACACAATTGATGGCTATTACTTCTCGTCTCCTTAATGTCGCACGTTATTTTATGGATGGGCAGCTCCATCCAACTCTCTTCATCTCCTCACTAGCACAAACATGATTCATGAAATAGGAGTTGCATCTTGTGGAAATTATATACATGTCATTGCATTGAAAGGAATGAACCTTCAGCTGTGACCTGTGAAGTCCACCGTTGTCTAAGCATACCACCACTGTACTTTTCCATAGTTCTGGTGATTCCAAAATCAGCATATTGTTAAAACTTCTTTATGGCAATTTGATTACTTGCTGCTTGTCAATGTCTTCTGGGAAGCACATTGGGCCAGACCATGTTAACTGTGAAATGCTATGGCCTAAAGCTACAATCATAGCAGCACTGCACCACCAATGCAACAGAACATTCTTCCTCAGCTCATTCAAGCAGCCATCAGTGTAAACTAAAACCCAGCCCCAGAAGGTTTTTCTGGTTCCTGAGGGGGTGCAGTGGGAAGGGAAGGTTCCCCTGCTCCTGATTCCACTGACAGGTAGCACTGCCAGCAGATGTCCCATAGGATTTTCACTCATGCGCCTCTGAACTGTAGCCACTTATTTAATAAGATCATTCTCTTCCAGGTGAATGACTACCCAGACAATTGTTTTTTCTGTGGATAGTGATAATAGATGAGACACCAGGATATCTTATTATATGTTGATGGCGAAGTAACTGACCCTACGCTGATGTTAAAATCTCTCTCTACTGCCCGTTTTTCCAATCTGTAGCAGCAGATTCAAACATTCAAATCAGAGAGGCCAAAAGAGTGAAAACAAGTGAACATTTCATAGGACTTTCTTTTCCCTGTCCCCATTTCATGATCTGTCACATAGCCTTTGCCCTTTACTTTAATTCTTAACTTCTATAGATCAGCATTTCCCAATATTTTATTTAATTAAAATATTTATATCCTGCCCTTTATCATAAGATCTCAGGGTGTCATACCAGTAAAATAAATACAAACAGATTAAAGTAATTTAAAACAAAACAAACAAAAATGTTAAGTAGTATGCATCAGATGTCTTCCAGAACCTCATCAATTTATTACTACTAAAACTATTTTGGGACTCAGTTCCAAGATCAAAATCTGAAGTAGCGTCCCCATTCCGCAGTGGACATGGAAGCCACCAGCTGCTATTGGTTATTGATCCACTTAGGTTGTTTCTGACTCTGGTCGGGTGAATTATGGAGACTTAACCACTTATAGAGGCTTCTGCTACAGAAGTCAGGCTGCTGCTTCTAGATACTAAACAGGGCCCACTTACAGTGGTTTACCTCTTACACAGAGTGAAGGAACGCAGCAAACCCCACCCCTCTAGACAGAGGGGTGTAACAGAGGTTCAGATAATCATTCTGGCTTTGGATTAAAGACACTACAAACTGTTTTGAGAAGGTGAATGATTTTAAAAGAGGGCATGGAATTAAAAACAGCTACAGTTAAAGATAAGGCCAGCACTGCAGTGTGCGACATGCAGCTCTGAGCTTTCTGTATTTGAAAGGACGCATTCTAGTTGCCTAGAGACAGAAGTAAACAAAAGTATCTTGGTGACAGAGTGTTAAGTCTTGTGTTACTGATCTGCCGCACTTCATGACAGATGGGGGGAAAGCACAATCTTGCAGAACTTTCCTCTTTTGATTTTTCACTTAAAACAAAGTACAGTAACTCCTCCAAGAAGTTTATAATCAGGTATTGCTAGTTTTTCTTTTACATTTTGAGGAAGCTACCAGGCAAAATTAAAACAATGAACAGCTACAGCTGAGATGCATGTTGAGCACAACCGAGATGTAAGGGGTGTTCCAAACCTGGAGTTGGATTGTTGTGAGATGGAGAATATTAATGGAGATGTGTTAAAGTTCTTTAAAAAAAAGCAAAGGCATCAGAGTCAAGGTAAATGCTTAGTTTATAGCTCTATTATGATTTTCAAGGATGAGATGCACTCATGTGCAGAAGAGGGAATACTCACTATCCACTGCCTAGAAAAGCAAAACAGTGCTGTACATTGTTTTGGTGAAATAATGCTAGCAAATCACAAGTTATATTGCTTGACTGTGCTTCTGTTCTTCTTGCTTTTGTGTTTCATTAAACACTTAGCAAAAGTAGGACAGTTTATCTGGTTTCATTCATTTTCTATAGTCCTAACAAACAGCCATTTTCAAACAACTGTTCATGTGCAGGATTTGGATATCTCACTGAAGATTGTTGGAATTATGTATGTAGACTTGGTCCTAAGTATGCTTTGGCTATCTCATTGTAAACTGCATTTCAATTAACTTTTGCATCATTGGTATCAATATTACATACATGCCAGGTGTTTAAAAATGTATACTGGTTGCTCTAGAGACTGCTGGAATTGCTTATTGGCAATTATTAGGGAATGCCAATTTCTATCACATGTGGTGTATGGCTCCCAGATATTAGGGCCTAGACCCAATCCTATTAGACTCAGAGTCAGGGAGAAAATCTCAGGGCAAGATTGCTGCCTTGAAAAGAAAGTTAGCTGTTTTTCCAAACTTTGGCAAGAAAATATTAATGCATCTTAAAATATTTCAGATGTTATAAGGGTGGGAAAACACATTACAAGTAATGACTTTAATAAATACTCTATTAAGGGGTGTACATTTATTTGGGGGAGAATGTGGTGCTGATTAATTAAAATAGCTACATTGTGGGAAAATCCAGAGGACGTTAAGATTTGCAGGACACTGAACTGTCCTTTTTAAATGCAGTTAAGCCCATGAGAGAACCATGCTGGTATGGAACCTCAGAGCAGCCTCTTCTGGTGTACAGATGAACATGGGGCCAGAGTTGACCAATATTTAACTGGATTGCTTGAGAAAAACAAAAACAAATTTGATTCTCTGTTCAACTAGTAAATTAAAGATCACCATAACACTGTATTTTTCTGTCAAGTTCCAGGTTCCATCAAGAACCATGGATATGGAATGGTGAGCTAATGGCATCACCTTGGAAACTGGGATGCGAGTTCTAAGCATCTTTCAAAGTTGAATAACAGCCTGAGCACTTAAGTACAAAACTATGCATATAGCAGTGGGTGAACAAAACTTTACCTCCTGGGTCTGAGGTAAGACAAAGTAATTTAGCTATTTTCTAACTCTTAATTTGGTTTTCTATCCACATAATATTAATTGGATTTTAAATATTGTCATGTTTATTATTTTAAATGAGAGCCCCTGCAACTGCAGTTCCAATAGTTTTTCACCACTGCCTATGCTGACTAAAGCTCATGCGAGCTGTAGACCCAAAACATTTAGAGGATCACAGTTGCAAACCCATTTTAAACCCTTTCAAAAGCATCTCTGTATTATATGTATGGAAAAGATACAAAAGGGATGAATTATGTTCTTATTGTTCTTATTGTTGTCCATATGATATCAAGAATAGTAATGGTTTGAAAACCAAAACACTGGTAACTATTCTTTGTAGAGCACCATGTACACAGATGGCACTATATAAATAAACAATAAGGTGCTATACTATATTCAAAATAGCTTTCCCCAGTCTGGTACCTTCCAGTGTTAGGAGTACAAATCTTGTGTTCAGAGTACAGATCTTGTCATCCTCAGCTAGTATGGGAAATAAAAGGCATATCTACAGGGCACTAGAATGGGGAAAACTGTTCAAGAACAGTGGCCCATGTTGGTCCTTTTGGACTTCAGCTCTTAAAATCCCTTAAAATCTTAAAATCTTCAGCTCTTAAAATCCATAGTCAAGTTGACTATGACTTTTGGGAGCTTAAGTCTAAAAAATCCTGGAGGAAAGTTTGAGAACCTCTCAACTATATCATCGCATTATGCTTCCTGTCCAGAAAGTTTATTATTTAAGACAGTAGTGTTGTAATTTACTAGATAATTCATTTCCTACCACAATATAAGCAGATGCCATGAAGAAGCAGTATCAAGGAACTTCCATATGGTGTTCACGTTATGTAAAAGCTTTAGTTTCCTTTAAAATTAATGGAAGTTCAGTGTAAGTATGCTTTAGAGTCAGAAGCCAAAGGTATTATAAGTTTGGAAAAATACATTAATGCTCATACGCAAGCATCATTTATCTTAAAAACTGATTGTATGAATTCATCTTATATGCATGCCCACCATCTTTTAGTGTACCCTACATAAACAAAATAAGCATTGTTTGAGTAGCAGATTATATATTTTATTTTTTCAGAAAGCCTTTCATTAATGTGAAGTTATGAGACACTAAGTTGTTTGCAACTGGTTTTATAATTTTTTTAGAAAAAATCTAGAGCCTTTGATTAATAATATTTTTTGACTCTTACTGCAGATAGTACTTCTGAAAAAGATGTCAGCAGAGAACAATACAGAGCTGGTTAAAAACCTTGACAAGTAAGTCAGATATTCTTTAGCTTTTCAATTCTCATGACATAGAATTCATTTGACAGAAAGTGCAGGCAGGGCTGATTTTGTCATAATGCATTGCCAGGACTATTGGCTATTTATTTAAGCAGTTGTGCTCAAATAACTATTTCAGTTTTCTCTTAGATACATGATCCATAAACTGCCATAACGAAAGTTCCATCTGCCATGCCATTAACTGCTTAGGTTCTTGCCAGACCATCCACCCAAACTAAACCTAAACTCTACTGCCTGAGATGACCACTTGTCTCTGGCTAATATTTAAACTGGGCCTGAAATGTATGCACATCACCTGGCATCCTTAAAGGAACTGCACTTATTTCAGCTCAAAAGATGGTCTGGGGAAAGGATTATGCATTTGGTCTCCCCTTTCCCAGCTGAATGTTTTCCAAAAAGTGTATTCTAATCAGTGCTTCCGTTGACTATCCCAACCTTCTTAATTACCTTCCTTAACTTTCTCAGATTTTTTCTAAACTTTGGCTAGGCAACATGCAATACAGCAAGTCTTCAATGATTGTATATTTACTTTTTTCAGAAAAATATCTTTTTATGCCCCTTTTTATACAATTTTTCCACCTCAGAGCCCACATCAACACAAAAATAACTTCCATTGCATCTCTCTGCACCCTTTTGTTAGTGTGACATATCCTGGTGGAAATAAGAGTTAGTACTTAAATATACCTGATTAAAATCTGAATTTCTCATCACAAAGAAAAACACAGACATCTGTTACCCTGTTTACTGGGGATCCCGTGAGGGACACCTAAATGTGCTCAACTATAGGTGGGGAAAATTAGCTCAGAGCACTGCTTTAGCGTTACAAGAGGCAGGGTAGCTTAGCAGAATCTTGTAACCCAGTGTTTACAGGGTCAGGCCAAGTCAAGAAGCAGACTGGTTTGAAAGCAATGAATAATCTTTATTAAATACAGGCACACAATGTAAGCAACACACACACACAGATAACTAAGGAAAATTAAAGGTGTCATGGGCCCGGGCTCGGCTGAGCTCGTTGACATCCCAGGGGCTGCCGCCGATGTGGAGGAGGGCCCGGACGCCTCAGAGGCCGCCGCGAGGGGAGGCCCGGACGCCTCAGAGGCTGCCGCCGCCGCGGGAGGAGGCCCAGACGCCTCAGAGGCCACTACCGACACAGGGGGAGGCCCGGATGCCTCGGAGGCTGCTACCGACACGGGGGGGCAGACGCCTCAGAGGGCGCTGCCGACACGAACAGCCCCGTTGGCAGCACCGGGGGCGGTTCACCAAGGGAGGTGGGCTCTGGTCTCAGCCTGGGGTCTCCGCCCACCTGTGGCTCCGACTCGGACGAATCTGCCGCCCCTCCTCCCACATTCCAGCAGCGGCGACAAGGGAAAGAGGCGGTCTGGTGGTCTCGGTGGCTGATGGAGAAACGGCTGCAGGCTGAGAGCTCCTAGCTGTGAGCCGAGCTGTGAGTCCTCAGCTGGGAGCCTGCGCTGAATTGGTCACTGCCGGTCAAGGGGACTACTTAGGACGGGCGCTGGGCAGGGAGAGCCACGGAGCAACAACCGTTGGCTTTCCGCGTTCTCCTCCGCCTGTGTCCGGATCCAGCCCCTCCCGCCAGTGACCACGTCCAGCCTCCTTGCTGGCCAAGTACTTGGTCTGCGTTTGGGTGAAGTAACCCTCCTTTGTTTTCTGGACTAGCCTGCTTGCAAATTGAGGTGTGACTTGTGTTTGGGACTGTTTATGTTGTGCTAAGGCTCATCTGTGTGTGGGGGTGCTGTAACCCTCTGTTTACTGGCTGCCTATAAACCCTGTCAACTCCAGCCGCTCGTCCTGTGTCTGCTTGACCTCCGCCCACCGCTGACAAAAGGTGTGAGTAAGATAGCGGGATTTTCAGAGGGATAGTTGGTTCGGGTGATACGAAATCTGTTCCTGAAGCCCGGAAGAAGATAGAGAGCGATGCTGGGGTTTGGTGTGACTGAGCACGTGGAGCTGAGGGGAAGCTTGCCAAGCAATGGGGCAGCAAGGTGGTTTGGAACTTGGGAGTCATCCGAAGAAGGTCTCGGAATCAGGGGTTTTTATAGGGAGAAGTGTGACTGCGGGCTATACCTTGCCTGGGGACAACAATGAGTTTTGGGTGTGAGACAATGTCTCCGAAAGGTCACAATTTAGCATGATGAAATCAGAGTCGAATTAGCAATGGTATAGCCAGTATGTAAATGCGCAATGCTTGACAGTGGATGGTTCAGCCTTTGTCAAGTTGCCTCCTCGGGGCAGGGAGCCTTTTGTAGGTAGCGTGCATACATAATGTGGTGTTTGCCGGGGAGGTCTCTGAAGCTGCGATCTGGCTATTTCTGGTGTGCCTGTATTATAAGTGCCGAGCCTAGTTTCGTGCTTGTCCGGAGGCCTCACAAACACGTGGAGAGGGGTGGTATGGTAAGGCCGAATTATGATATCAAAGTGATATCAGGTGCTATCGCCAGGTAGGCCTAAACTGCAGTAACACATCCTAGAAGCATTATGATACATGAAGACATTAATTATAGCATTTGTTCTGATAGGTAGCAGTGAATACAAGGGCAGGGAGCTGTGCTAATCCAAAAACTACCGACTTTTAAAACATTCACTAGAGATTGCTTTTCAGGTGGCAAGGTCATTGCAGCAGGTTATCATTTACGTTTTCCTTGGACAGAGATTTCACAAGGTCAACAAACATAAATGATTTATCCTCCATTCTATGAATTCATTTTGATGGATGCCCTCGCACATCTCCCAAGAGAGTTTAATTAGCACAATCAAGCAAATGCAAGAATATCTTGTGACAACTTGTAGACCAACTGATTTACTAGGGCAGAAGCTTTGTGGAAGCAAATGCCATAATAAAATGATAGATCACTAAGGTGCTACAACACTCTCTGTTGTTTGTGTGGCAACCAACAGAGCTAAACTTGTGGAGATTTTTACAAGTAGACAATTAAAATAAGGTATATTTTTGAAAGCAATAAAGCATTGGCTAGTCTGGATGTGTTTGATGCTACAATGTTTATGATGAGAATCTGATATAGTTCCTGTTTGCAAGAAACAGCTTACCTTTCCAGATGTTGAAGGCAATTCATTTGCATTTACTCCCTGCTGCTCTGGCAGAAAAGCAGCACTGGAAAAGAGATATACATCAGTTTGACAGGATTTCAGAGCTCATGAAATCATGTCCCTCAATCCCCAGGACCTGGAGTATGATGTACACATGACATACGTCTAGGTCCAACTCATTCTAATAGCTCTGTTTGTGGCCTTTAACATATATAAATGAATCAGCTTCATAAATAATGTGCTGCGATGAAATTATACAAGCCGCACAGTCTCCATCCATATTAAAAGCTTAGAGCTGTGGGGCCATGTGTTCATTCAACATGATATTAGGATCAGGGCCCTTGAAAAATTAATATGACTTGGTACTGTTCTTTCAGTCTGAAGTCATGCTCACAGACAGACAGGCCATGGCATGTTTACCGAAGGGCACAATTTATTAAGACTATTAGCATTCATTGTTTCAGTTATACACCCAGACACACTTTATCGGTGTCTTATCATATTCTGCTAATAAACTAACAAGCCAATGTGATTTATTTTTCTTTGGAGAGTTAGCATTTGATGCTACTTGCTGAAATGACTTTTCTAAAAATCTCTTTGTCTAATTAGAATCATTTTCAAAAGAAGTTTCCATTCCAATTTTTGAGCAGTTTGTTGTTTTTTAAAAAAATCTAATATACTGTATATTTTAATTAAAAGCATAAATTTTTATTCTATCATTTATCTTTGTTCTTTTCTGCACTGTGGAACAGCCCTCTTTTTCATGGGTATCCTTGATCAACTTCTTGAGGCAGAGTAATGTCATCTAGTATTTGTTCCAGACATTGCCTATCAGCCCTTCCCTATGTAGTATGACCGCAGTTGTCTTTTTGGCCACATTTGGATGATAGGCTGGCTACCCAGGCATTATCAAGAAAAAGAGCAAATGCACCACCCAAGAAGTGGTGAAAGACAGTATATGCTAATTAACAAGTACAGGTGCCAATTTAGAAATAATTGTTATAATTAAAGTACAAATGCAATAAACCTCATTTTAGAGGAGAAGGTTGACCAGGTAGGCTGGTTGCCAGCTCAGACTGCTACCTAGGTGTCACTGATGGGCAACTTTAAGCTCTTTAAGCCCAGCTCTGTCTTCTCACTTAGATCGAATAGTCTTTCTAATAGAAGACTCTTCTCTTGACATCTCTTACAGTAGAGTACTATTGTGATTCTGTGGGAGGTTGGTTTAGGGCAGTGGTTCTCAACCTGTGGGTCCCCAGATGTTTGTGGACTTCAGCTCCCAGAAGCCCCAGCCACTATGGTCAATGCTCAGGGCTTCTGAGAGCTGAAGTCCACAAACATCTGGGGACCCACA
Source organism: Iguana delicatissima (assembly GCA_948472985.1). Taxonomy (NCBI): domain Eukaryota; kingdom Metazoa; phylum Chordata; class Lepidosauria; order Squamata; family Iguanidae; genus Iguana; species Iguana delicatissima. The sequence goes on along the minus strand of CAOKZL010000209.1, from coordinate 471,528 downwards.
GGTTGAGAACCACTGGTTTAGGGGAAATGGGAAGCTATCAGATTCAGAGAACAAAGCATCCACTGCACCTTTTCCTCACGGCAGACCATCTAGCCCTCTGAAAATACCACACATACTATGGGACCCTGTATGAGATGAATTTTGGTGCTGGGGGAATAGGTCAGTCATCCATCTCCATCATGATCATCATCATCATGATCATGTTCATGATGATGATCATCATCATCATCATCACCATCTGTATTTCTACCTCACCTTTCCACTCAAACTATTTATTTACAAATTAAAATAAATACAATTTAGCTAAAAACATTTTTAAAAACTCAGCAACATTAAAATTGAATTAAACTTCCAAACAAGACTACCAATAATTTAAAACATTCCATTTAAAATGATAAAAGCAGTACAATTAGAACAGTACAGCATCCTTTAAAAGGCCCTTTATTTAAAAATCTTCCATTCTCAAAAGCCTGTTGGAATAAAGTCTTTATCATACTACACCACTATATTGTCACAGCAGTGGTTTGGTCTTGCTTTTGTCTCAGACTTATCACACAACATCCCAGTGCTGTTGTGCTGTACAGTCATTGGGGATGTGATTTCCATGCTGATTTCCATGCCATTAATGACCTCTTTTCTTGCTATGATTCAGTAGGCGGTTTGAGTGTGGATATCTCATTCTACTTCACTTGAGAGAACAATCAATTAGCGAATGTGGTTTGGTTTCCCAAGTAGGGAAACTTCAGACTGCTTCTGGTGCAGGGAGTGGGGGGAGGGGAAATGACATTTCCCAAAAGAACAACTGTGTTTTCTGTAGCCTGCACTCTTGAAACTCTTTTCAGTTTTTTTTCAGTTATACACACACACACACACACACACACACACACAAATGGTTTACTGTTACACTGCAATAACATTGAGATCCTGCACTGTTAACCACTGAAAGTCACTATACAGATGGTCTTCAAGTTGTTTCTGACTTGTGGCAGTGATGTATTTAAGTCTCTTTCTCCAAGTCTCAAGTCAAGTCTCAAGTCTGTACCTTCAAGTCTCAAGTTGAGTCTCAAGTCCTTGCAAGATACTTTGAAGTAAAGTCTCAAGTCAAGTCTCAAGTGTGGGAGCCAATTTTGACAGAAAAAAAGGTGGGGGTGGGGGTAGAGTGGGGGTCAAAGGGCTTACAAAAGTCTGCAGCTTCAGAAGTAGAGAACAGGATCTGTCTTACTCCCCATTCCTCAAGCTGGAGGCTTTTGTGTTAATGGGATTAAAGGAGTCTGCAGCTTCTGAAGTGGGGAATAGGATCCTTCTTGCTCCCCATTTATGAAGCTGGAGGCTTTGTCAGAAGTGGGGAACAGAATCCTTCTGACTCCCATTGCGAAGCTTCAAAAGGTTTAGAAGGAAGGATCCTTCCTCCTCAAGCCTGCTGCCTAACACATCTGCTGTTTCCCTCTGAGGATGAGTCTTGCTTTTAGGAAGAGTTTTAGAAGGCTCCTCCAATATGCAGTGGGGACAGGCTGCTGAGCAGACCTCAATCCTGCCTCAAGCCCGCTTGTGACAGATTGTCACGTGGTCAGTAGGCAAAAAGAGATGGAAGCGTTATTCAAAGTCATAAAGTTTTTAGATGAATGGGTTGCATTACTGAACCAAGGGCAGCAAGTCAGTCACTAAGAATATACAAGTCAAGTCAAGTTAGTGTATCATTTCTTGTGGAGTTGAGTCCAAGTTGAGCCATTGAGGTGACTTGAGTCTGGGTCAATCGACTTGAGTCTACATCACTGGCTTATGGTGACCCTAAGGCAAACTATCATCGGGTTTTGGGGGTCTGAGAGTGTGTGATGCATCAAAGATGACCCAGTGGGCTTTCATGGTCAAGCAGGAATTTGAATCCTGGTTTCCAGTGTCCATAGTCCAGTGCTTAAACCACTACACCACACTTGTTCTCTCCTTGGCTCATGCTAAACTATAATTAAATCCCTTTACTTCTTTAACTAGTAAGAGAATATGACATAGCTAAGAATGATGCTTGTCCAACCAGCGTGCTACAAACAGTGCTCTGCTTGTGAAAAAGAGTTTCCTACATCCTTCTTCCTGCTAGCTCTGAAAAGGTGTTCCTGAGGACCAGGAGTTACTCTTGAATACCAGGAGATGTGACACAAGGGATTGCAGCTGGGTGATGGGTGTTGGGGGGCTGTGAATTAAGCAAGGATGGCCTTTCATTGCATGAAAAGAAGCAACTTCCATTCTCCATTTTGGCAGCTGTGTTCTAAATTGGTTTCCCAACAGACAGTGTACTTTAGTAGAAGGACCAGATGCCTGCTTAGTTTAAAACCTATACTATATTTAGTCCTCATGTTGACCCTGGAAGAAAATATTAATTCTAAATTAGACAGGCTTTTAAATTTAAACTGTTACCTATGTACCACTACCATGAAAAGAGAAAGCTATAACCCACACTGAATTGGGACAAAGGTCATTTCCGCACTGGACTGTTATAGTGCTATTATGCCACTTTCAACATTCTATGGAATCTTGGGGTTTGCAGTTTAGGAGGGGCCTCAAAGGCCCCTCCCTAAACTGCAAGCCCCAAGATTCCATAGGATGTTGAAAGTGGAATAATAGCACTATAACAGTCCAGTGCAGAAATGGCCCAAGATTTGCCACTACTCCTGCACATACACAGATACTGCTTCTTCATAATATGATGGTTCATTTTAATATATTCAAGTATAAAGTTGCTCCTAACTAGCACTAGTGCTGAGCATGTAAGAAAAGCACAGGCCAGTGAATAATTTCTATTTCCAACTAGGCAAATAGCAATTTGAATTTCTTGTATCGTGTACTTAAACATCATTTCCAGCATTCCCAAGCTGTACCGGATATCATAGCAATAATTATTCAGCATTTTTGGCAGATATAGCTGCATCAGGCTTAAGAATGGACATTCATCGTGTTTCAGTTATGAACAGTATTTTAGATTGTCCAATCAATAAAGGTTTGGGTAAACAAAATAAATCTCCAGAATGAAGCACGAGGCTTGCAAATATGCAATTTGATTCACACTTGACAGTCATTTTTATTCTGTTTACAAGGAGCTATATAATTCTAGGTATTCCAAGGAGGTGACAAACTTGTTCCTAATCATTTCAGCACTGGGGTAGGATTCTATCTATTCTAACTCGTACTTAAAAGCCAATGTGTATGGTAAAAGTTTTTTGATGTCTTAATAGAATAAAAGTGAAAATTGAAGGAAAGAGACCTTTTTTTTTTTCAGGCTAGAAAGTTTATATCCTTGTACCAGAACCCTCTGTGTGTTTTATGAGGACATATACATGAAATCTATAAGTCTAGAATCTTGTCCTTCAATGGAATGCACACTACTTTTCATTATCCTCTGAAAACAAAGGTCCCTATCTATAATTTGACATTTTCCTATTTATGGGACTTAACCTCCAAACAAAAAGCCCAATTCTTTCTCTATAAGCAATAATATTTTCTTTATGGAATTCACTTGCAGTCTGCATGGATAATTCATTGCCATCTGATGATTTTTATGCAAGTACCACATGAATTCTGATACAAAAGGGCATACTGTGTTAGGATTTTATAGTGTCTGAAATCACTCTGAGACCTCTCGAGGTTATATTTACTAAGAGATGGTCTGAGGGCTTTTTTTCTGCACTTACCTTAGAAACAACATTGTGGTTGCTAATAATGGCCTAAATCCTGTTGTTCATCTTGAATAGAATTGTTGTTGTGGTTATTCTATGCCTTCAAGTCCTTTCTGACTTATGGCAACCCTAAGGTGAACCTATCACAGGGTTTTCTGGGGGCTGAGAGTATGTGATGTGCCCAAGGTCACCCAGTGGGTTTCCATGGCTGAGTGGGGAACCGAACCCTGGCCTGCAGGGTTGTAGTCCAATGTTCAAACCACTGTACCATGCTAGAGCAGACTAGTTCAGTCATTGAAATTTACCCACACCTTGACCTACCATTCAACAATTGGTCGAATAGGTCTACTTTAGTTGGGACTAGCCAAGAGGATGCCAGCCAATATTTATAACACCTTTCAGGTGCACACACTGTTTTGCGAGCTTTATTTTGTTCAACTCACAGCAAAAATATGAGGTCGGATGTTACATTTCTCATGTACCTAGATGAGAAACAGACACAATACCCAATTAACACGTGGGTCCAGTTCTGTCACTCAGCATGGTAGAGGTGGGGATAGAACATTTAATAATGCATTGGTTGCTTTACCCACTGACTGCAGTATGCTTATATTGTTGGTTTAAAATAGAAGGAAATGTACTTATTTGTACTGCAGAGTGTATTGAAACCCCCAACGTGGATTTAGGGCATCATTTTTCCAAGTATCGTTTAAACAGTGAAAGTTCTCTAGCCTCACAGGAGTGAATTCTTCTCTGAATATACTATGCTACCAAACATATCTGATTGTGCTCACTACACAGCAACATTTTCCACAAAACACCCTGTGTTCCCTCCCTTCAGGTACATACTTATCAGCTTTGATAAGAATTCCATAGGTGTTGTACATTGTACTGAAGGGAAAAAAAGCTCTCACTTTTAATAGTGAAACTGCTAATTCAAATGTTCTTTGTTTGGGGCAATGTACATAGTCTGGAAGGTCGCATAATACAACTGATACATAGAAGTATACAACCTGAAGTGGTATGAATGTGTGTGTATAGGAGCGAGAAATAGATACACAAAAATTGCAACCTGAATGCACTCCAATTTTCCAGTTTAACAGATAAATCAATTTCCAACTTAAAATATAAGTTAATTGATTTTAACTAGTTTATCCCTATCTCTGGGTATGGTAGTATATGGTTTACCTTTAAGTCTTGTCCCTTTAATGTATATGATTCATTGTTGGACAGGATTCCCAGTCAGCCTTTCCTGCCTGCAATTCCAAATGTTCCGGGAAGCAGAGTGAATTCCCTTGAAGATCGGATGTCCAACCAGGAAAGGACCATCACTGTTCTTCTGGATCAGGCCTTTCGAATCAAAGACGGCATTGTTTCTTACCTTCAGGGAAATAAAGGCTTTCAGCAAGGAGAGGCAGCAGCACGCCAGCTACTGGAGAATCACATACAGACAATCACAAGTATAGTTAAAAAGCTGAGCCATGATATAGAGGTACTATTTTAGTTGTGTTTGGTATTGCTGGCAATTTGTTAAACCTCTAGTTTATTCAGTGTTTTCCATCTCCAGCTGGGTTTGCTTAATATTAAGTTACTTATAAAATATGCATAGCTTTGATCTCCCCAGGAGGCAGCAAGTCTAGCCAGCTAGCTGTTAGCATCTGCCTTATGTCTTGCATGCAAAGTACCTGGAGGTCTCACCTTTGAGACAGGCAAATCCTCAAAGGATGGATTCTGACTTGTGGCACAGATGCGTCTTCCTACCCCACCTTGAATTAACAATCGCTTCAGAGATCTGGATTGAAATAGCCCGAATCATACATAACTTGTGCTTGAACTTACTACAGTTTACATATTTGTTCAGAAAGAATACCCGCAGGCTTCAGTATCCATGGACTTGTTTAGCTGAAGGGCATTTGCATCTGACAATCAAGAAATTTAATTCTCAATCCATTTTCTTTGTCCCCTGAATATAAGGGACTATGCTCTAAAGCTGTTCTAGTAATAATCTTTCAACCACTAGGTGATAATTTAAAAGTCTAACTAGACATTAAGCAAATGTATATTACCAATAGTTAATACATCTTAACTCCAAAGATGGGATTTCCCTAGAGACACATGCCTGAACAATCAGACTTGCAAATTATGCTGGTGCCTGCCTTCCAACCACAAAACAAAGCATGTCAAATTAATAACATATAGATGAGGAAAGTCATGTGTGATAATACTCAGAATGCAAAGTTCAAATATTTGAAATATATCTAAGTTTAATTCTCAAATATTTAAAAAGATATAAAAGATTTTAAGATAATATTTTATAGAATGAAAAGGCAGAAATACCAATGCAGTCCAAGTAACATGCTAAAACAACCAAATAATTGACTACACATCAGTGATGACAACAGAGTAACTTCTTTCACAGTAAAGTGCTTTCACAATGAACACAAACTTCTCATAGAGGTCTTTGTATATATGCAACCAAGAAATGATCATAATTAGGTAGATGCAGACAGCCAGGAAATGTCCATAATTACATAGATGCAGACAGGTGTCTCAAGAAACAAATGAACAAAACCCAGAGAGATATTCTGCTAATGTAAAAGGAAGAATTTAACCCTTCTCTGACCAGAATACATTCCAATATCCATAAAGCAGAACTGTGAGTGTACCTATTTGGTATTCAAAATTTTAAAAAATTGAAATGCATGATATCCCAGTGAGGAAGATCACATACTGTGACAGACATCTTTCAACTTTGGAGGGGGCAACTCTTCCAAAAATGCACTAAGCACATATTCTAGTTTAAGGCTCAAGGCACTTCTGCTGTGGCCCACCCACAACATTTGGGGACCCTGGTAACTCTGCCCCATGTCAGGAATTGCAGTACAGCTGAAACATTGAGTGAAGCAGTGGAAATAAAAGATCCACCCAACCCCTGAAAATGCAGAGTTGCTTTACGCAACCTGAAAATAATGCAGTGGGATTGTGGATGATACCGCTTTATCACCTCAGGAGCCCTGCTAGGCTGAAAGGCAATACAGAAATACAAATCAATCAATCAATCAATCAGATTTCACATTAAAACCTCCCCCTGTATACTTAATTTCTTATCCTGATATGGTAGCTTACTACACACAGGGGGACACTGTGTACAGAAACATCCAAAGTGACCAGTGTTGACAACACCAGAGTTTGGGGAATTACTTTTTTTGGACTATAACTCTGAATGTTAAAATATATATAAAAAACTTTTCCTGGGTGTGGCATGCATAAACACACCTGTAATCCACAATGTGAAAGGTCTAGAATTCTACCACCTTCCTCCGGTTCGAAATGTGTAGAATGGCTTTTAGTGTACTCCCAGACAAGGTCTTTAATGGGCTGTTGCCCAGCCATGTTCATAGCATTTTACAGCTTTTTACCATTTGTAATTATCCTATGTTTTCCCCTGTTCCTTCCATTGTTTTTCAAACCAAAGAAAACCTATTAAGGATAAAAAGATGAAAGAGCAATGCAATGCCTTTTGATTAGCAGTGCTAAGAACCTTTAATCTGGAAGCATCTCAATACCTTGCTTCTAATCCTCCCCACCTTAACCTTTGTTTTGTTCCCCCTTCTCTTCGTTTTTCCCATTTTGGTGTGTGAGATAGGGAGCAAACAGGAGCAAGGGGGCACTTTTCTTCCCAATGTATCATGTAGTCAGACATCTGCAAGTCTAGAGATTTATTTCTCTCACACACACACACATCAGCTTTTAAAAATCCCATCATTATAATGAAATACCGGTACTTCCTTTCACAAAGGTGGCTTTTAGTCAGCTGCTCTTGCATAGGCATATAAGGCTAGCATAATAACCATGAATAATTTGGGCTCTTGGTCAGAAAGTCACCAGGGAGAGAGTACGTTAACAGCCCTGTACTCAGAGTCATCACAAGTATACTGAGGGAAGCATTAGAGAGACTCAGCATGGGAGGTAAATGGAGAAGTGCTGTAAAATCATAATGGGTTTCTCTGCTTGAGAAACAGCAGGGCAATCCAGTCAACACAGGCTTTATAAAAATAACAAGAACATTAAGACAGAGACATTCTAGTGTGTGTTTGAATTATGGGAGAATCGTAATTTAAAGTAGTTTTAAGAGAGTCTTAACATTATGAGTTCAGTCACAGTCAGGAAATAATAATCACTCAGAAAAAGTGGGACACAGAAAAGAAGATAAGGTTTTCTAAGAGAGAAGAAGAGAGTTGGAATTTTGTCCTGGAGTGGCCATTGCATGCCCCCAGCGAGAGGAGAAGCAGCAGATTTTTTTGTGGTAGACCAGAGCTTAGAAAACTTGCTTCAACAACAGTTCTCAGAATTCTCCTGCCAGCACAGAGGCTGGTCAGATCAGCTGGGAGATTCTGGAATTTATTTATTTATTGCATTCACATCCCCATTTTTTCCTGAAGTGGGATTGAAGGGGGCTTGCAAATATGCTAAAGCAAGTAGGACGTCATTAAAGAAGTTTGTCAAAAAGTGTAAATTCATTTAAAAACATAACTGTAAAGTTAAAGTTAAATGACTCCCTACAGCTAATTAATCATTAAATATTTTTTGAATGGAAAGGTTCTTGCCTGCCAGGAAAAAAAAGAGAGAGAGAAGACAAAGGGGGCCACCCTAGCCTCCTGTGGAAGGAAATTTCAGAGTCTGGGAGCAGCCACCAAGAAAGCACTCTTCCATTTCTTCATCAGACAGACCTGTGATGGTGGCAGGACTGAGAAATAGCCCTCACCCAAGAATCTTAACACTTTTGCTGTTTCGTTACAGTCTAAGCCTGGCAGATAACTTTAGCTGTGGTTTTGAGTCAGGCTTGGATGGAGTTCCTTCCCTGTATGGCTGTTTTCATATTAACATGAATATATTTCTTAAAATTAAGTTTCATTATAGTCTAAGCCTGGCAGGTAACTTTAGCTATGGTTTTGAATCAGGTCTGGACTTTGGTGTGCCTTCCTTGTATTGTTCTCTTGATAGTAACTTGAATCTATTTCGTAAAATTAGGTCTTCGGACAACACTAGAAGACACAAATTACTGCGTAATTCAGAACAATGGTTTCATGTAATGTGAATGAGCCACAGAGAGCCCTCTCTTCTTACATTGCTACAGGAAGCAATGGTTTCCTGGCACGTGAACAAGCCATGCCTCCTCTTGCCTTCCTATCTTCTGACATCTCTACTTTTATGTTTACATGAGATTTCTTTTTAAACAAAACCCAGTTCCCTATGATGTTTGAACTTTATGTAAAACTGTTGTACATTAGAATAAGTCAGAATCAAATCAAGTTTTCAGTTCCTGGTCTATTTGCTAAATGGAGTTCAAACACATCACCATTCTCTGAATCCAGTAATCATCACAGCCATTTCTTTAAATGCAGAAGTGGTTGTTTCCTATCTCCTCCTTGTGGCTGCAAATGAGGAGAAGGAAAAAAGAGTGTGCATGTGCAAGGACTGCTGTGCATGACTCATTCATATACAGTGGACCCTTTGTATTTGTGGAGGTTCTGTTCCAGGACCCCCTGCAAATGGTGAAAAATGCCAGTGTTCATGCCCCATATTATTAAATGGCAGTGACATACACACAGACACTTCAGTGTGTCTGTATTCACGTTGCTGCCATTTTAGGTATAGGATGCAACACTCTACAGTCACTGGAATTTGAAGATCTGGAGGTCACATACACAGAGGATCCACTGAAGTGAGAAGCTATGGTTTCAGCTAGGGTTGCAGGTTTCCTATTTTATCCTGTGCCCCAGGCTGTTTGTTTTTTTTTAACTCCTCCTCTGGTCCCAAAAGTGATCTATTAATTCTATGGACAAGATCTAAGATCCAGGAAGCATCAAGTAACTGAGCAGGAAGAGAATAATCCTGCTGTGCAACTAGAGGTTTTGTTTAACCCTGAGGGACAAGGGCTGTCTCCTGTCTCCTCCAGCAAGACCAGAGAAAGAGCAAGTAAAACACATGAAAAGGCTGGTGAAAAGTTGTCCAGTACAGGTATATTGACTTTAGTGGGATTTAATTACAGCTAAGAAGGTGAATTGCTGTTTTGGAACTCTAATCATTATGGATTGATGAGAGGAGGCACGGATTTTTTCAAGGTTTAATATAGAGTATGTGTCTACTCAGAGATATGCTCCGTTGACTTCAATGGGACTTATACTCAAGTAACTGAGTATATGCTGGCAATCTCTGTGCCTTCATCACTAGTAGGGTGACGAGCCAGTCCCTTCTCCCCAGCTTTCTTCCCACCTCTTAGCTGCAGATGCCTTATAATTAATTGCGGGTTTCCATTTTCTCAATTACAGCCAGAGCATTAAAAATTTTAGCAACTGTAAAGTGAGGTAAGGTGGACAGAATATTTAATTTGGAATAATATTGAAAATTTGCCCTTTGCCTGAAGTGGATTTCCTTACTTAGACCATTGCCACACTATACTGTTATAGTGCTTTTATTCCACTTTCAACATCCTATGGAATCCTAGGATTTGCAGATTAGGGAGGGGCATCTTTGGTCTCAGGAAACTACAAGCTCCAGAATTCCACAGGATGTTGAAAGTGGAATAATAGCACTATAACAGTGTACTGCGGAAATGGCCTTAGTTAGACCTATGCCACAGAATAGATTCTTATGTAGGAGCTCTTCTGGCAGTTCTTACTTATTTCTGCAACTTTGTTCCCAGTCAATCATATTCAGAACTATCTTCCTTAAGAACATTGCTACCTTGGCACAGAATATGAGGGAGTCTTTACACTGTGCTTTTTTGGTTACCGGATCTGAGAGGTTATCCCTGTGCTGGGTATGAATGAATTGCTGTATAACAATTGTGTACTGGGAAATGATATAGAAATGTTATGGTCTTAGATGCATATCTCCTTGTGTTTTAAAATCTGTAAGTGTAAATGTGTCTTTTTGTTATTAATATGGTGCTTAGTCATTAGTGTGTTTAAAATTTCAGGCTTCAGGGCATCAGTCTTTATTTTGGAATGTTCCCATCCAATTTTCACAAAAGTTGTCTTTTAAGAACAAGCCTAAGGGCTTTTAAACTCTTCGGTCCATAAGCTAATAGTCTAGGTAAATGTTCCCCACCTAAACAAGAGAGAATAAATTCACTTCAGCTGGACCTGCATATATCCCCTCTAGCTAAGATTTCTGTCTTAACTAAGTGTTTTTATTTAGATGGCACACTCTGAGCAACTATGGTTGAATTTAACGTGCCAGGCTTAATGCTATTCCCTCAGTCTCAGGTTTTAGCCCTGATGTCTAGGGGACTGGGATGCTCCTGACCTGGCAACCCTAAATCTCAACCAAACTCCATCAACAGAGAGGGAGTTATATCAGAGTTTCACAGCATTTTATTTCAAGATATGGTATTCCTTTATTCCATTATGGACTACAAAAAAAAAAAAAAGAAGAACATTTCCAATACTTTTTCTATTTAACTCATACATTCAGTTCCATTACACTGATAGACCCAGTACATTCATCATCCTATCAGTCTGAATGTTGATATTTATTTATTTATTTGCCAGGAAAGAGACAAATCATCTCATGTGTTTAGGTCTTAAGCATCTGTCCTCATCTTACCCTCTCTCAAGATTTTCTAAAGGCCCTTTCATACGACATAATTACAGCAGTATGATCCCACTTTAATTGCCTTGGCCAAATACTATGTAATTCTGGAATTTGCTATTTAGGAACAGATATTTATGATGCTCAGCTAGCGAGCTCTAGTGCCTCACTAAACTACAAATCCCATGATTTGATAGTATGAAGCCGTAACAGTTGAAGTGGAATCATAATTGTGTAGCGCAACAGGGCTCTAAATTGTACAAACTGGGCAAAAATTGTATTTGCAAAATAATGGGAAGTTCTGGCAATGTGGGGACAGACAAGTTATAAGTGGGACCAACTGGTCTGAGAAGCCTGTTTTTTTTTTGTTTTTTTGGTAAGATAATACACACATTAACAAACACTGATTAGATTAGACCAATGGACTATCCATCTTAGGCCAGGAAGCAATCCTAAATTGTAGTTTGTTTGTCCATATACTCTTGACAGATTGGTAGTAAATGAGTAACTCATCTGGTTCCAAACTAGGATAGTTCATTTGTAATTCCACCCTTTTATATAATAGCAATCTGAGCACATACAGCTGCAGTTATTTATAATCCTTATAAAATTATAGGTGCTGGAGAGGCAAATAAAAACTAGAGATGATATAACATCAGGAACTAATTTCGCTGTGCAGAACCTGGATCATAAGCACTTGCAGGGAGTTGGGGATTTACGTGGGAGAGTGGCGAGGTAAGTTTGTTATAATTGTGAAAATTGTGTAAAGTATAATTGTGGAAGCATATCTTGACCAGAGCAATATTCACACAGCATGTTTTATCTTGTCAGGAATTAAACTTGTGAGAAGCCTGAGAGGGAGAGACTGGAAACATTTGTTTCTGTACTGAATAACCTCATTTTAGTGTTATATCTTAAACACAAACTTTGGTTAATCTTAATTACCATTGGTTGAAACAAGCCAGCGTCAGAAGTTATAACAAATTTCAAACCTAAAATGTCACTAGTAGGTCAAGTTTATGCTAAGTATATATTTTTGAAAACATACTAAAAGCAGATGAAATGTATGCAGTCATCCCTCCACATTCGCTAGGACTAGGGGCATAGGACCCCTGTGAAAGTGGAAAAACCGTGAATAACTCTAGGCCTTCCCAAACCATATTTAACACACAAAAAGTATGATCACCTTATTCAATCCATCATGGATTCCTTTGAGACATCAGAGTTCCTTCACAAGGTAGAAATGGGAGGCTAGTGGGGCTTACTGGCACCTCCATTGCTGCCCCACACCATTTTTAATAGGGACTTACAAGCCTTATTTGCAATTTCTCAGTCTCACGAGGCTGGAAGTCCCTATTAAAAATGGCATAGGGCAGTAGCAGAGATGACAGCAAATAATCCATGAATAATCAAATTTGCAAAGTGAAACCCACAAATGTGGAGGGCTAACTGTTATTCTAAATTTTTGGATTTTGTAATTCTAAATAAATAGTTCCAAGGAAACAAATGTAAATTGCAATGATATACAGACTCTCCATCTGCCACAGGTTCTCTGATACTGGGATGGTTTTTTAATGTATGCTTTTACTTCACTGATATCACAGAGTTTTTACAATTGGTCCTAAGCCGATACAGAGACACAGTATTAGGTACTACACGAATAAACACTGAAATCTGTAGTACTTCATAATTAACAATGCAGGCAGTGATCTTGACCATTAGCACTAATTGCCTGAAATAAAGCTGATTCTTCTACTTCTTTTTAATTTGTTTTAGAGGGGTGGAGGGAGAGAGGCAATATGCACAAATCTCTACGTAAGCACAACCTCTTGACTTTGCAGCAGCAGGGCTGGCTTTAGTAGCTGTATTTAAATAGCTCATTTCTAATGGAGTTGAGAGTGAATGATTGCTCTTAGAGTAAGTTGGGTACAATGAAATGATTTATACCTTCATATGATCATTCTTGCATATTGCTTGCAAATCACTGTTCCTTTTTTAAAATGTTCAGCTGGCATACATTCCAGCACTGGAAAAGCATCAGTGTAAAGGATCCAAGAAGAGAAGAAAGATACTGAACACTTCTGCTTAGGAGAATATATGTGGATTTCTCAAGAGTTATTTAATCTGATACGGTGCTGTCTTGATTGACTTAGAGACTGAAGAAAGATTATGCACAAAGAAATCAAAGACTAGGCAGGTTCATAGCTAGGCTGGTTAGGAGGCAGAAGCAAGGTTCCTCACCACCAAACAGCGAGGGTCACCGGACACCAAATGCCTGTCCCCACTACCTGCCATTGAAGGAGGAGGAAGGGAGAATGAGGATGTGGTGGTGGAAGTTCTAGCAACCCTTGTACCCTTTTCTTTCGCTCCCAGTAGTCTGTGAGGGCCATTAGAACTGTCATTGTGGTCCTCTTTCTATGGAAGGAAGGATGCAAAGATATGTGTATATGCTTGGGAGGGGAGATGCCAGTGGCTCTAGTGGCAACTTTTTAAAAGAAGAGCAGGTCCTTTAAGGACCATAGAGGAAACATAGGCATGGAGACCCTTTCTATCCCTTGCCCGAGTCCTAGGCAAGAAAACAGAGCAGGGACAAGGAATCTATGGCCCTCCAGAAATTATCAGAATGTCCAATGATGAGAGGGCACTAGATGAGGTAGGGCTGCAGTAGAAAACATCAGCAAAAACTGCCCATTATTTTTATCCTAACCTGCTCAGGCTTGCAGATAAACTTTTCAGGCTGAATTGATGGTGGTCTTATGGGGACTTAAACTGGAGGAAGAAGGCCAGCCAGTGGCACCACCGATATTCATCAATAAAGCTGCTTTTTATTTTATTTTTACTTAATTGTAGTTGGGGAACACAACTGGCCTATAAGTGAGGCCAAAGGATTTGCTGTCTGACAGTTGTGCTTACAACTGAATCTTTGCCAGGTGTTTTTCTTTTTTCTTTATTTTTTATCGTGCTGAAAATATTGGGCTTTCTACAGGCAGGAAAGGTGGGTTGGACATACCTTTTGAAAGGAAAAAAAATTGAGAGGAATTTCATAGTACAGTGACTGCCATGAGTGTAACTCAATAGATAATTGAGGTAATAGAACAGAGAGAAGGCCCCTCTCTAAACTACTCCAGGATTCTATAGGATGTTGAAAGTGGAATAATAGCACTATAACAGGCTAATGCGGAAATGGCCTAAGAGATTACCTTGTTGGTCCTATAGTCCATTATCAAAAGATGGCTGGCCAACACACATTGAGAAAACTGCTGTTATGTACTCCGTACAGTATGATTAATAATATAGTGGCTATATTCTCTATCAATTGTGATTTCAAATCATTTTTCAAAGGTTAACTGTCACGAAGTATTTTGGTTAGGAATGCTTGCAGGTAGGTGTCCAAAAGTATGAGACATATGGATTCTTCCTTAGGGAGAGAAGTTGCTGGTTTGGATGGATATATTTCTGGGTGAATGACGGTGCAGAGAATTATGAGATGGAGAGGGTTCTTAGCATTACTTAATATGTTTTCTTCAATTCTTATTTCTAGATGTGATGCCAGTATTGCAAAACTCTCTGGAGATATAAATATCATTAGGCATGAGATTTCAAAACTAGAGAGAGAAATTCAAACTATCCAGTCCTCCTTGGAAAATTACGCTAATAATGTGGAGATGAAGGCAAGTGGGAAATGTTTACATTATTTTAATTTGTATGTATATTTGCCAGCCCACTACATTTAAAACCCCTGACTGATTTTAAAGGAGAGAAAAGAGAGAATGATTTCTTTTGCACTATAATATGTGTGTGTGAGAGAGAAACACAGTGATTGTTTGATAAGTTAAGAATCCAGACTGATTTCAATAGTGACATGAATGATGGAGACCCTGAAGGGATGTTGCATCATTTTCATCACAGTATGAATTATTTCAAAAGCAGTTAAAACTGAGTACTGTAGTGAAGTGCTTACTGGCTTGTTAGTGTTAGTTAGTGTTAAAAAATACAGAACTGGAAAACAGAGGAAAATCTCCAAAATTTTTTCTTAAACATAAAAAATATTCCTGAAATTCTGAAAAGATCACAGCTTTACAGTTAATAGTGCTGAAAACCTAGTGTTCACTTTTTGTGTATTTGAGATTGATGAATGAGGATATGTGTCAAGTATGAAAACCTAAGTTCTGGTCCATGTGTTTTTAAAAGGTACAGAATTGCTTGTGGTCATATATAAACTGCACTCAGATGCCCTATCTGGTAATAGGAATCAGAGTTCATGCATCTGAGATTTAGGGATAGGGTTTGCAAACAAGCTGGCAATTGTTTTATATATTTAAATTAACCACTGGTTAATACTACCTACTTGCTTTGAGATGCAGACTTCTGCAGTGGTGGAGCTTGGAGTGTGTGTAGGGGGGGCGGAGGAGGGGGGCTACAGCACAGGAGTGTGGCTGCTGTGTGTGGGGCATGGCCTTGGTTCATGGGGGCATGGCAAAAGTGTGCGGGGATGTGACCAGGACACACAAGGGTGTGGCTACAAAACGGGATGCCCCAAAAATATTGCTGCCCGGGGTGAACCACCCTCATTGCCCCCCGTCCCTACGCATCTGGACTTCTGCAATCACTGGCAGGCTCAGTGTTCCCATTTGACCCCCTTGGACAGATTCTAGTGCCAGAATATTTTGAAAGAACCCACTGGTGCCTTTCCTGGATGGGGAATAGATTTTTCATGATACCTTGCACCACCTGACAGTATCACTCTGAGCAATGTAGGAAATGACAGCCTAACCTGTAGCCACCATTTACTGTGACCAGTCCTGCCCGCTGAAATAGATTCCTGACAGCATTGGAAGGAAAATACTTCATATTTCTAATTATAAAAAAGTAACTTTTTATTCATACCTGATCCATATGAAGATCTGACATGGATTTTCCGATGTTTGTTGTTCTAACAGTAAACGAGTCTTCTCTGGGTCTTTGTGTATATCAGTTCTACATACTTGTCAGCAAGTCTCACTGATTTTGTTGCAAACTAAAACTTGTTCTAGTCCATCTCCTGGAGTTGACTAGCTCTTTTCTATACTAAAGTTGTTCTTCAGGAAGCATTACATGGTGGGCCCTTCTTTTCAGTAACAGTACTAAAATGTTCAAAAAAGGTACGATGATCAGTATTTATAATACATCAACCCTCCCATTTTTCTCAAGTCTCCTACAGCTCTTGTTGCCACATTATCATCTTGCTCAAAGGGCAACTGTTCTCAAGAGGATGTAAGAGAAAATGTTTCACTTCAAAAAAGCAAGGAGCACCTTTGAGATCTGCCTCTCTCACTAAATTTAGAAAAATTTCACTGTCAGTGGAGAACAAAATAAATACATGTTGGAATCATATGAAACAGAATACCGGACTAGGCAAATATGAAACCAATCCTTTCATACAAAGAAATGTCAAAGGAAAAAGAAGCAAATAGAGAGGAAAATGCCCCAAGAAGAAATATATTTATAGAAAGAAAGTGAGAGAGTGCTGATTCATGCATTCATAATCATCACATGGTACAGCTCTCCCTGGAACTCACCATGTTAAGGGAATGTGAGTGATGGTTTTGTTTTGTTTTTTGACATTCTAGCTTTCTAAATGAAGTTTAGTAGCCTACGTACAAAATTACATCCAAGGAATGAATTCTGGGCACTAATTATTTTGCACAAATTGGTAACAAGCCTTTATTATTCAGCCAAATCAATTCTGAGAAAAGAAGAATAGGCCCTGCTTGAAATTCTGGCTTTTCCCACATCACTGCAGCAATAATGTGTATTTAATGTAAGTGCTGGACTTCTGCCTCATAAAGACTGTTCCCTGTTGAATTCTTATTAGGTAATGCAGCTTTCAGGCAAGATAGAAACTTCTAACTCAGAACAAAACTCAAATTTAAAGACAATACAAGGAAATCAGCACCATGAACTGCAGCTCCTGGATCTCAAGTAAGTGATTGAAGTTTTTTAATTCTGTTAATGCACCTGATAGAGTGCTTTAGAGACTGATGGCATTGGCATAAGATTGCAAAAAAAACCCCATTAACTTACATTTTGGATATCCGGCCAGATGAGGGAGAAGAGAAGTTTGGTAGAAAATAATAATGAGGGAATCCTGTTGCGGAGTTCTAAACGCGTAACCTGGAGTTATGCCTTTGTTACTGTGTGGTATTCCTGATCCTTATGTATTCCCTAGTTTAGGGGATACATAGGGACTGTGAAACATCCCCCAGTCCCTACTTACAAGGAAGCAGACACTGTGATTGATGGGGGTCCATTCCCTTGTCACTCAGGAACCAGCTGACTGATATTCACACCCCCTTCTCATGCACGGTCTCTCGCATAAGGAGGATTTGCAACAGAGAGCCTGCCTTTGTGTATTGCTGTAGAGATCACTTACAGCAGTGGTTCTCAACCTGTGGATCCCCAGATGTTTGTGGACTTCAGCTCCCAGAAGCCCTGAGCATTGACCATAGTGGCTGGGGCTTCTGGGAGCTGAAGTCCACAAACATCTGGGGACCCACAGGTTGAGAACCACTGACTTACAGGAAGGGGCTGAGGACATCTGTCAGGTGCTTCCTAAACAACAGGAGAATAGATTCTTGTTGATTGCAGTGGTTGTTTACCTGTAAGTGGGGATTTGGGTATTAGGCCAAAATTCACTGCATAGCCCCATAATTATGGTATTATGCATTCATAACTGACCAGTAGGACTCTGGGGCTTACAGTGCCCTATGAAAGTTAAAACACACACAATTAAAACACTTTAAAAGTCTCTCCCACAAAAGGACCCATACAAAATTTGTTGTTACGAAGTGTTTAAATTACACATAGGCCTTTACCACAACTCACCTTTTTGCGGAGCTAGGGTGCGGGGATTGCAAGAGCAGCCTCCTGTAAGAGGCTCTTGTGTCCCTGTTGCTTCAGCTCCGCAGCTGCTGCCTGCTTGCGAGCAGGCAGCGCGAGAGCCCCTCCTTTTTCTTCCGGAGTGCAGCCTGGGATTTTCCCAGGCTGCGCTGGGGCAGGAAGCGCGAGTGCCGTGGCTCTGGAGCTCCGCACACACGGCAAGTGCATGCAGGGCCCTGGAGTGATGCATGATCACGCACCATTTTCGGCTCAAAGCCGAAAACGAAAGTGCGCAATCGGTGCCTACCAGCCCCTGTAGCGTCGCGCAATTGCGAGTGTGTCGTGTGGACTGCTCCTCGCAGTTGCACAATGCTCCAGGGACCCTTTCGCATGGCAAATGCCATGCAAAAAGGGCCATAGATGTTAAAAGCAATTTCAGTGACTGTATTAAAAACATTATGGTCCGTTAAGATCAGCAAAACAGCACATAATTAGAAGTGTCAGCTGTTAGTTTCTAAAAGCCTGGCACAACAAAAAAAAGTTGGAGTACCCAGTGAGAAGGCCTTGTGTCTTGTTCCCACCAAACATGACTTGGAAGGTGGTAGGACCAACGGTAGGTGCTTCCCCAAAGATCTTAGAGGCCAGGTAGGCTGAATTTGGAGGGGAAAAAAACGGTCCTTCAGATACAGCAAAATATTTCGAGGTAGAGGAAGAGAGAGAATCAGCTGTTGTCAAGTGGATATACAGCAAATCTATGGCCCTTTTCACACTGCATTTTTGATGTGAAAGGGCCCCTTGAGTATCGCGCACATGTGAAGAGCGGTCCACACAATGCACTCACATTTGTGTGATGCTCCAGGGCCTGACAGGGACCATGCATGCATTTTTTTCATTTTTGCCTTGAAGCCGAAAATGCTTGCACGGTCGTGCATCGCTCCCGGGCCCCATGCACACTTACCTTGCATGTGGAGCCTTGGGAGCCAGGCCGATCATGCTTCCTGTCCAGTGCAGCCTGGGAAGGTCCCAGGCTGCACTGTGGAAGGAAGAGGTGGGGCTCTCGTGCAAACAGGAAGCTTGTGCAGAGCCGAAGAAATAGGGAAGTGAGAGCCTCTCTCCGGAGGCTGCTCACATGAGTACCACACCCCAGCGCTGAAAATAGGTGAGTTGCAGAAAGGGCCTAAGAATCAGAAACCTCTGAGAGCCCCAGTCATCGACAGTCCTGCTCAATCTTGTAAACTCAGGGCTGTGGCTTCCTTCATTGAGTCGATGGCCATGTAAGGTGGTCTTTCTCTTTTCCTACTACCTTCAACTTCACCTAGCATTATAATCTTTTCTAAGGAATCATGTCATCTCATCATGTGTCCTGTGTATGATTTCCTAAATTGAATAATTGTGACTTTTTGAGAGTGTTCAGGTTTCATTTGATCTCAGAACCATTAATTTGAGTCTTTCATGGTATTCATCTACAGAACTCTTCGCCAGTACCACAATTCAACAGAATTGATTCTCTCCCTGTCAGATTTCTTCACTGTCCAGCTTTCACGGCAATACATAGAAAATGGAAATATTATGATGTAGATGATCTTGACTTTGTTATGCAGTGATGTGATTTTGTACTTGGGGGCCTATCTGGTTCCTTCAACCTACTCTTCCAAGTATTAGTCTTCTTCTGATTTCTTGACCACAGCTTTCATTTTAATTTATGACTGAACCAAGGTATAGAAAAATTTTAACTATTTCAGTATCTTCATCGTCTACTTTATTTTTTGTCATTATTTTTTTTTCTTAATGTTCAGCTAAGACCCAGTGTGGTGTAGTGGTTTGATCTTTGGACTACAACACTGAAGATCAGGGTCAAAATTCCTGCTTGGCCATGGAAACCCACTGAGTGACCTTAAACAAATAACACTTCCTCAGTCTCAGAGGAAGGCAAAGGCAAACCCCCCTGAACAAATCTTGCCAAGAAACCTCCATGATAGAGTTGCCTTGGGGTTGCCATAAGTTGGAAACGACCTGAAGGCGCACAACAAAAAATGTTCAACGATAACCCTGCTTTTGCACTTTCTCAATAGTCATTCCAAATCTTTCCTGTTTCTGCTAGTAATAAGGTATCATCTGCATATCTTTAAATTGTTGATGTTCTTGTCTAACCACCTTGCCAATTGAAAACTACTGGAAAATGTAGCCTTGCCTGCTACACAAGCAAAGGCTTTGCTCTAATCTATGAAGTTGCTTTTCTTCTGAAATTCATCAGTGGGCTCCATTAGCCAAGATATGTTATAATATCATCCTTGGTGCCTCTTCTGTTTCTGAACTCAGTTTGGACATCTAGCATTTCTCATTCCCCAGAGAGCAATAGTCTAAAGTCTTGGGCATCGTTTTGCTTGCATGGGAGAGTAATGCAATATCTGATGATTCCTGGTGTCCACTTTTTTGAGGACTGGTAGGTACCCTAAGTACTTCCAATCTGTGGACCAATATTTTGTTTTCCATATTTGTCTCTCTGTACCTTGAGACAGCTCTATTGGAATATCTGGCACCCAGTGAAGCTTCTCTTTCTTCTTGGCTGCAGATAGTGTCTTTTTGCATTCTTTGTTGACAATGGCTCTGACTCTGAGAAAGAGTTCATTTAGTTCCCCTGTCAATTAGACTTAATATTAGAAATCGGTATTATCTGCTTTTAAAGGCAGTTCAGATTCTACAGGTGTGTTCTTTAGATTGTAGTGTGGCATGATGATTGATTTAGTGTACTTATTTGTTGTTATAGTTTGCAGTCAAGTCAACTTTTACTCATAGCAATCCTGTGAAGAAGAGATCTCAAAGTCATCAATCAGGGCCATGAATTCCTTGGTTCAACCAAACCACATGTAATGCAACATTCCTCTGTAAAACTTTCTTCCAGCCCCTCATTTCAAAAGAGCTGATTTTTTCCCCCATCAGGTTTCCTTACTGTCCAGTTTTCACAACTATATATAGAAATCAGAAATACTATGGCATGGATGGTTCCCAACTTTAGTAATTAATGATATACTTTACTCTTATTTTTGTTATTAGTAGTTCATGGTCTGTGTCACAATCCTGGCCTTGTTTTTGCAAAGAGGAGGGAGCTTCTCTTTCTTCTGTTTCCAACTATGTAGTCTGTTTGATTTCTGTATTGACCATTCGACGACATTCACACATGCAGTCATCAGTTGTCACTTTGGTTGCCTGAAAAATGTGTTTACAATGAACAAACTGTTGACTTCGCAGAATTCAATAAAAGTTGTTCTCTCACTTCATTTCTTAATCTTAGGCCAAATTTAAAAATCCCTAGGATCTCAAAGTGATATAATCTATATAATCTATATGAGCCTGCCTCTGAAATCATTTGGAAAGGGCCTTCTTTCAGTTCTACTCCCTTACAAGCACATCTAGGGATATGAGAGAGGGCTTTTTGGTGCTAGTCATAGGCTTTGCAATTTATTTCGCAGGGATGCTAGACTGGTACCTTCCTTGTTGTCCTGATAGGCTTTCAAGAACTGTTTTTAAGAAAGAACAGTAAAGTGCTTTACTGCTTTTTAATTTTTTGTTCTTAATTGACACTTAAACATTGTTTTTGATGTTATTGCTTAATCGCATTTGAACAATAATAATTGTGTCCTTTTAAATTATATTGTATTTGTTTGAATTTTTGTAAGCTATCTTACATTCCAATCCTGCCTCCCCTCAAAGAGTGGGAAGGAAGCATTTTCAGCAAACACTTTGGGGTTTAATGATCTGTTGCCTGAAATTCTGAGATTAATCAGTTTTGAAATCACACATTAAGGTGTTTTTTTTTAAGTATATTATTATGGCCAATAATGGCATAGCCCAACAGTTTTACTTGGAGAATTTTCTGCTTCCTTTTTTTGGTGTCCTCTAGGTTACTTGTTCCTGTGTGCTTCGGAACGCACTGGTACATCCCAGTTACAATTAACTGGTAGTAATTTAGCACCAGCAAAAGCTGTGCCTTCTATAGACCTGGCCTCCTGTGTTGAGGACAGGATTTGTCCTGTAATAAAATACATCCATCCTTCCCCAGTGGTGTTTTAACAGTACTGTACAATATTCATAATCAAATTAATATTCACTAATAGCAATAAAGAGTAATTCTCTTTACATATTAGGATAAATAGTGTTCTAAATGACTTTAAGGATCAAATTCAAAATCAACGAAAGTGGATAGAAAATGAGGTGAAGAGATATGAACAAGAGCAAACCTACCTCACAAATCAACTCTTTGACACAATGAAAGACAGACTGGTAAGAACACTTGTAATGTTTAAGTCCAATGTGAATTATGATAGATCTAGTAAGAGCTGCCAAAATCCACCCCATGTATAAACCATTATCATAGTAAAGAAAGTCTTTTCAGCAAAAAGTACAAGTTGAAATCTATATACTTTCATTGAGTGGAAAGTATAATAGTGTCTCCTTAAGCAGTGGGGATGCCAAGAAGGACAAGATTTCAGGCAAAGAAAGATGATTTGAAAGATGACCTGAGAAGAGGAATAATGAATATTGGAAGAAAGGAGATGCACAAGGTGGTCTGATTTTACCAGCATTGATTGAGGCTCCATAATCGTTGCAACAGTCTAGTTCTTAGCCTAAATCATACGTTGCACTAGCTGTTTGCTAATGCAGGAGGACTTTCTTTCGCTCCCTGCCAACTCTATGCATCACCTGAAACCTTGCTCAGAAGGGCTTCCTCATCATCTGGGTGCACAGGGTGGTGAAGAGGAGAGAGGAAATCGCCCTCCTTTTGTTTCTGCTGACAGAAGCAGTTCTGATAGCAGAACAACCCTGTTGTGTCCTGCCTTTTGGGTTAAGACACAACTGTCAAGAAGAAATATTAAAACATTAATTCAGTTGACTGGTCCGTTCTGATAACATATGAATTTTAAAGTTCTATTACCTTCTACTATGGGTGCTGTTCTTTCAGTGACAGGCAAAATCATATTCTTCCTTGTCTTAAATAAATCTTTCGCAGATGGCAGTGTGCCCACTTTTCAAAGAACTGCATTCAAAATTACATTCCCAGTTCTTGGCAACAGAAGACTTCTTGGCTCCAAGCAAGCACTTAAGTAGAGTGTTTAGCTTCAGGAAATCCCTGTTCCAGAACCAAGGCTTCCAACATTTATCTGAATTAAACTTCTCACACAGAGAGGGAAACCAGATGGTGGTACTATCGTGCTCTTAAGGGTTGTTTGTATCTGAGACATCATGATTTCTCTATGGAAATCCAAACAATGCTTTCCTTGTCCCAATTTGTTTGGCCTCAAAATCAACTGTAGCTCTTTTTTCATGCCATGGTAGACCCAACAATTTAAAATAAAACACACTGATATGACATTTAGCACATTTTCTCCAGCTATGTGTGTATGTGATGTTGTTTGTGATGACAAGGTGACTATAAATATCTTCATCCTTTGTTAGCTCACCCACCCACCCAGTATGGCATTATGATTTCTGGTGGCCTAACAGGAGTAATCTCCTGTTCCTATTTTTGTGAGGTGATCAATTAGAGACATGGTGACTACCACTTGTCCAGTGCTACAGTCAGTAAGTGACATGAGAGTCAGGTGGTTGTAAAGGGTAGTCAATCCAGTCCAAGTCAATCACAGATTATTCAGCGAAATGAAGGGAGGAACAAGAGCAAGGTCATCAGCCAGTTGAAAAGTCATTACACTAGACCAGTAATCCAGAAAAACAAAGCCAACAAGGATAGCATATGGCATCGTCAGTTGTATTCAATCCAAGGTCAAGAGCATGCAAGTGCTGGGAATATTGCCAGTCACTAGGACCTATGAAGTCTCTCCTCATTTCTTTTGTGATCTTCAAAGGAAGGAGGTGCATTCTTGACATCTGCCAAATCCTACTAGTGAGTGGCTCCAACTTCCTTAGCCTCCAGCTCCTTGGACCTGGAGAGGCTGCTGTTATCTGGAGCCATACACTTTGACAATTTGACTCCTCTGAATCTTATCACAGAGGGTGAGTTATGGCACCAGCATTGTGCTATCATAACCCCTATGTGATTCACAACTCATTGTACCTGTGACATCCACAACTATATGACAAAATTGCTTGAAGCAGGAGATGCAACAGGAAGCAGAAGAAGCAATTTGCAATAAAGCATGAACCGAATGTTGAAATGGGGATGTTTTTACAGTATCATGACTGCCCAAAATATGAACATGGTAGTGTTGGAATAAGAGGTCAATGCCATCTGATCTTCTACCACCCCCAGGATATTTGATTGGATGATCAGGGAAACTCTGAACCATGTTGTTTTAGTGAAATAGCAGAAGTGACCATGATTAGCCCTTTCCATTGACTGCTAACTTCTGCTTTCTCAATGTCAAGATTCCCATCACCTTCACTCCTCTGTAGGGAGGAACTTGGGGTAGGACAGGATGGAGGAGGGCCTTGAAAGGGCAAACAGGGTAGGGGGAAGATGGGACATTATCTATTGGCTATAGGGAGAGAAGTTACTAGCGTATGTGGATCATCAAAAGCATGACTTCATCTCAATTCATATGGATGGCATCTGCAAAATCAAGTAGAAAGAATAATAGAATCTTTGAGTTGTAAGGGACCACAAGGGCCATTTAGTACAACCTGTCCTGCCAGTTTACCCAACTAAAACCACCCTGAAAAATATCCATCCAACCTCGACTTAATGACCTCCAAGGAAGCTGAGTTATTTTACTGGAAAAATGTAGGTTAACAGTGCAACTAAGCTGCTCATCTGGTATCCTTCCAAATTCTTGTGAGACAATAGTAAAGATCCATGCTTTAATTCAACAAGAGTGAATGACCAATCTATCTCTTCTGTACAAGAAGATAAAAGAACTGCCATTAAATCCAGATTTAGTGACACTGTATGCTGGATTTTTGGTGTCACATTTTTAATATAAAGTATCAGTGTTCAAAATAAAAAAAAAGTCTGTCTCAAAAACACCAAGCACTCAGGTGCATTGAATTCTGAAGACTTTCTCAAGACCCACTGCTGCCTAGATGTACAAGAAATAATAGGCAATGTCTCTCAGCCATTCTGAGAGCATACTTTGGGAAGCTCCTCTTCACCAAAAGTTCATGATGAAACAGGAACATGTTTTGAGCATGAATAAATATAACAGCAGATTTGATTTTTAAAAACTTTCAACATCTTGTGAAATTGTGGGGTTTGTGGTTTACTGAAGCCAAAGACCTCTCTGGCTGAGAATTCTAAATGTCCCTCTCTAAACTGCAAACCCCGGGATTCCATAGGATGTTGAAAGTGAAATAATAACACTATAACAGTGTAGTGCAGAAATGGCCTAAGTCTTCTGGTTATCAACATGTTATTTTCAAAGTGAGGAGTATTAAACTTTGCCCTAAACTGCCTAGATATGAACATTATTGCTTCAGTTTAAAATGTTTCATTTTGTTTTAAAATATTTTAATCTTGGGTCTAAGCTTTCCATAATTTTCCAAACAGCGCAAAGTCAAGCAGAAAGAGAGAAAAACTTGGGGGAGGACTCTGCAAATGAGAGAGAGAATGAGAGAGAGAGAGAGTTTACGTTATTCCTACCAAATACTCTTAAGTCTGTAACATCTCCTTTACTTCACATTGTGAGATTGGTTAAGTGAGGAAAATAACTTACATGTGAAGAGAAATTAGTTATGCTTTTTCTGGGAATATGGGAATGTTAAAAGCATAGCCCTGATCTGCAAGCCCTTGCTGACTCTTTCCTGCCCAAGACCTCACTTATGCTGGCTTCTTAGAAGATGTGAATGATTACATAAATAGAGGCTATCCTTTCTGAACAGCCCCACAAAAGTATTCAGTGCGATTGACCCTTATTGATGGTTAATCATGAAATAACAAGACTAGTCACAGAAAACTGGGTTAATTAAGGACCACTTTATTTGACCTAACCTGGAAAAGGAATCAGAGTAGAGAGCAACCTGATGCGGGTCCAGCTGAGGCCAGGTGTCACCCCATGACTTTCTCAGTCTTCCCATGGGAGAAACACCTCTGCCTTGAGGGCAATCCAAAATACATTTGTTGCTTCTTGTCATAATTGGAAGGTAACCCAGAGCACTCTTACCCAAGCTGTAGGGCCCTACAGGTGAGAGACTGAGGCCCTTTCCGCACCAGGAAGTTAAAACGGGCCAAGGTGTCTTGTCGCGGAGGTCGTCTGCAGCTTGGATCGGACTAGGTTCGGACTATTTACCTTAGTTCCGCACCTTAGTCCGATCCAAGACGCCCCCAAAGGTCCTCCAGCGCACTAAGTGAAGACCAGAAAAATCCGGTCTTTCAATCTTCTGGAGCGCACCATTGCGTTCCTCCTCAATTGTGCAGATGTGCAGGCTCACACCAGTGCGAGCCTGTGATCAGTGGAGGGCAGGCTGTGGGCATGGCCAGCGTCAGCGGTTGGCCAGGACCCATGAAGAACAGGAAGCTGCCGTTTTGTAAGTCTGAGCAGTGTGGATCTACAGACCTTGCACTGCTCCGATTTGTCCTGGACCAAACAGAGGAGCCCTGCAGAAGGGCTTAAGGGAGAGTCCGCGTTGCTTCGACCCAAGAAGAACTGGTGAGTAACGGCATGGAGCGATTCACTCGCCTTGAGTGTAAAGTGCCTGAATCTCAGGTTAGCCTCAAGGGTAGACTCCTTCCCAATCCTCTGAGACATGTGGCCCTAAAGAGGGAGTTCCAGAGACCTACCTTACACCAAAAGGATGCCAAAAGGTGATCACTAAAATCTTGTATTCTCCCCTGCTCCACTACCTGCCAGAGGAAGGCCTATTTAACCTTGCAAAACAAATTCTATCTGGCCCCAAAGTGACCAGCATACAGCACTTAGGGCGGAAGGGTTGGTTGGTTGTACTGTGAAGATTATGTCTCCAGATTGGTTGTTGTTGTTGTTGGAAATTATATAAATGTCCTTTCTAGCTAGCAAGCTCAGGGTACCATTCATGACCCCCATCTCTTTTATCTTCATAGGAAAAAGAAATAGATTAGGCTGGGAGTTCTGACTGACCCAAGGTCACACTAGTGAGTTTCATGACTTAAGGGTTGTTTTCTTTATAGTCCAACTATTATGACATATTGGTTCTCAAGAAAATTAAATTGTGTGAATTAGGTATCTGTTTTTCTGTAAAGCACAATAGTCGAATGGTATCGATTAAACATTTCTCAGTTAAAATCAGACAACACCTAAAATAAGTTATTGAGAATTTTAAAAATGAAAAAAGCTAGACATTTTCTTATACAGCAAAGGAATGACAAGTAATTTAACTCTCATGCTTCTAAGCTATTTTTTTGGGGGAAGTGTTACAAATTTCTTATTTTGTAATTATATTGATGTCTTATAATGCATCTTTCAAAAGGAAACAGTGGAAAAGAAAATAGAAGACAATTTTTATTTCATCTCAAAAAGGATAGAAAGCACAGATAAAGCAGCGCAATTTGACACAGAGCTGAACCAAGTAAAAAATGACCATAAGAAACTCCATTCAAGGATTACTAGATTTGAAAAACTGATATGGAAAGAGTTGGAAGAAATCCAGAATGAATATAGATCAGGTGAGGCTTTACTTTAAAAAAAATTAAGAAAGAAAGCTACCTTTTTCATGTTCTAGATAGGCTTAAAAATTTGATCAGGAAGAAAGGTAATATCATTATATTCATAGTCCCTTTATGATTTGGTGAAGAATGGTTTCGTCAAGAATAACAAATTCTGCTTTGATGAGTCAACCTGTCAAGCCTTTTTAAATTGTTCTAAAATGGAGACAAAGGAATTAAGTCAGATCCAGCAGCAATTTCCAACCTTGTCTTTTCAGTAACAGGTTATTTCTCTTAACCACAGTATTACTGTTCAGAAACCTTTGATGATCTAAATCCAAGTGTTAGTTCCAACCAGAGCACTCATTGGATCAATGACTTTTACTGCAGTGCTGACTTACTTGGAAATCCAGGAAGGAACAGTAAGATTACACACACTTCAAATGTATATCCCTCTCGTTCATGGACCACTTCATTCCAGCAATAATCTCTTTAGAGCTTTTGAACACACTCTCAGTAAAGAATGGAAAGGCAACAAATACAAAGTAAAGTTCCTGGGTGCTGTCAGCGTGGGCCGAGGTCAAGCAGGAGCCGGTCCAGTGTTGGTCACAAGCAGCGTTTATTACAGTCTGTAACAGAGGCGCTGCAGTACACCAGCGATTTGAACTAAGGTTTGCCTTGACAGCAGGCTTCAACAGAAAATAACGGCGGGTTGCCTCATCTGAAACACAAAGTGGTTACTTCACCTTAATGCAGGGGAGGGTCTTGGAAGAGCCGGGCAGCAGGACACAGACACGGGCCGGACTGGAACAGGGCACGGGCGACAGACGCGCGGAAAGCCGACAGTTGTTGCTCCGTGCCTCTCCCAGCCCCGCGCCAGCCTTAAGAAGACCCCTTGAGTAGCCGGCAGCCAATCCGGCCCAAGCACGTGGCTGGGACTCACAGCTGCACTACAGCTGGGAGCTCCCAGCCCCCAGGTGTTTCTCCTGCAGCCGCCGGGACCGGTGGCTGGCCTCCTTGAGCCGCTGCCGCCGCCGGAACGTCAGCGGTGGGGCGGAGGCTTCAGCCTCCTCAGGAGCGGTCTCACAAATAGGCGGTGCCCTGGGATCGGGCCCGGGGCCCGCCTCCTCCAACGAGTCTCTGCCCGCCATGCCCAGCGGCATGGGAGCCGGGCTGGTGGCCTCTGCAGCGTCGGGACGGTCCTCTTCGGTGGCGGCGGCCTCCATCACGCCAGGGAGACCCTCACCGGGATCGGCGACCGCCGCGGCATCCCGGCGCTCCCCGCCGGCGGTGGAGCCCTCCGTGGCGACCGCGTGGTCCCCGTCGTCAGCTGCAGCCTCCGGAGGGCCCAAGCCCCCTCCTCCTCATCGGAGGTAGCCGCGGCATTGGCCTCTGCGGTGCCCGCCGCCGTGGCCACACCCGAGGCCCTGACAGGTGCAATCCTAGATCTTGCATTGCTGTTTCAATTGTTTGGTTTTTATGTTAAGCTGCTATCAATACTTAGCTTTTCCTGTATTTTATAGTATTGCTAACTGCCTTGAGTGTGTCTTACTGTAAAGGCAGAGCATTAATTTAATTTAAAAAATAAGGCACATCACTTCCTTGAGTAAAGCAATCACTGTTAGAATTCAGACCAGTGGAACCAGTTGCTCTACTTATATATGTGAGGTTTTAGCTTCAACAATCAATAAAAAAACCTGCTTCATCTCCTCTGAAAGCCCCTTCCCCCGACCTGAGGCCCTTTGGAGTGGCAGCAAGGAATGACAAGCGTCAGGCAGCACAACACAAATTGTCCTTCCTCTTTTGTGGATGCTGAATCTCACAATGAAAAACGACAACTGAGAAACAGCATAGTTATAATACTGCACATTCTTATGCTTTAGTGTAATGATTTCTGTGAGATTTAATGATTCCTCAGTGATCATGATGCCACTATTAAAGTAGCAGAGCATATGTAAAAAAATTCAAAAATTACAGCAAAGAGAAATTTAATTTTATTCTGCTTTGTGTTTGACTATAGAGAGAAATTCCTGTTTTTATGAAAGTATTCTCTTAAGTTCTTTCATTCAAATAATTTACATGGAGATAATGTTGCCCAGGGTCTAAATGCCCTAAAGGTGCCAGATCCCATCTGATCTTGGAAGCTAAGCAGGAATAGTCCTGGTTAATACTTGGATGGGAGACTGCCCATTAATATGAGGTGGTGTAGGCTGTATTTCAGTTGAAGACAGTGTCAAACCACCTTTAAGTATTCCCTGTCTAAGAAAACCCTATGAAATTAATGGGGTTGCCATAAGTGGGCAGGTGACTTGAAGGCACATACACAGACACAATGGGCATTGAAGGAATAATAGATACCCTCATCTTTTAGCAACCTTGATTCTTTAAAATTGCACTTTCAGGGCATCAGAAGTGATTTAGTCAGTATACTTCAAATCCAGTAGATAATAGCTGAAGGACTGACAGACTTTTATAGAGAATTAGTGCTGATGTTTCTCAACTTATGTATGACTTCTGTTTTATAGGGTTTCAATCTATCCGCGATTCTCTCAATGCACTAAAACAAATACAGACAACAAAGCTGAAACTCGAAGAAGAAAAGTTCAAGCAGGACATGAAGAAGATACGACGAAAGATAACTCAGCTTCAAGAAGATTAATGTAATTTTCTTAAGCATCCAGAGTTATGCCTTCCTGAAGACACATTCAAGAAACTGAAAGCATTAGCGTCTTGATTGTACAATAGCAACTTTGTTTTCATCTGTCTCCCTATGGTATTAGTAACATATTGTACATTGCCAGTGAACTAGTCCCTAGAAGATCTGTATCAAATCAAACTGAATCATATTCATATATGGTATAATTTATATTTTTGAAAAAATAAAAATCAGCAGCTGCCAGTAATAGCATCTAGTGTTACATGCTTAAATTATCCAACCATGAACCCATTTTGTTGCTTCATCTACTAATATATAAAAGTCAAAGTTTGTTTGTCTGCGTCAGGTGACACAACCTCATATGATCGGCTGGGTGAGGCAAAGACCCCATACGATTGGCTACCTAAGAAGATTCTAGGGAATCCTTGGTTTTGCAGTTTAGGGAGGGGTCTTTAGAATTCTCAGCCAGAGAGTTCTTGGCTCTGTCTTGAATAGTCCGGTTACTATAGCGATGAGGCCTAGCAGCAAGGAAGAGGGCAGTGTATTCTCTCAGGAACCCAACCTCTGTATGTTAGTAACTCTGAATACAGATTGGATTGGGGAATATGGGGAACAGTTACAGATACTGGACAAGACAGTTTGGGGAATTAGAGACACAGGATCTCAAATCTTTCTAACAAGTATTACCTATGAGAAGATAAAATCCTGGGCAATGCCAGGTATATACACTAGTGTATTATAAAACTAAGTGGTGGGTGGAAAACAGATTTGGCTCTACTGGTAGATGTCTTGGTGTTTGGTAGTAGACCAGATTTGAAGTGCCAGTATAGCTACAAAGTTTGTATAGCTACATATAGCTATGAAGTAATCCCTACACTCAATTATATTGCCAAAATGAAGAAAACTTGGACTGAATATATCCATTGAAGAAAGATTAGCTTCATTCAGTTGGCAGATCTTGGGATAAAAAAATAAATAATCCTAAGCCAAAAATTGTTCATCCTTTCACTAAATAACTAGTTCATTTTGCAATTAGGTACTCATGTCATATGTATAGAGGACAGTATCTCCCTATAATTTCTCTAAGAATCCACTTATGAAAAAACATTTATGACTTCAGGAATGTTTCAAGCAAAGTGTTCTTCAGATTCCCCTTTTGTCACTTTAATTTTGGAAAAAAGGAAGAGGCAATAAGGCTGTCAGGGTTGGCAGGATCTGGCTCCTCTGAGCATGAGCAGAGTGCAATCTGCGAAGCAAGGCTCTGCCGCAGCAGAGGGTTCCAGTGAAGCAGAAAGAATTCCAGAGGCTCATTAAGTAAGACTTAGAGGCTGAATTTACTGCTGCACTCTAAGAGAAGGCTTAGCCAAAACATGCTAGCATTCCAGCAATTAGACAAAACAGGAATAACAGAACATAATGGAGAAAAATCGGGCAGCATCTCCCCTTACAATCAGTATACTGCCAGTGGCATGGCAGGTCCAGCTAGGGCGTCTAACTGCCAGCTGGTCAAGGCAAACACCAGCCTTTTTATGCTACCTTGTTACCCTGGAACAAGTGGAATGACCCCGTCAGTGCTCTGGCCTGTGACCTTCTCTAATACACAAGACATAGCCATAACAATCCTGCTGGCCTTGCACCTGGAAAACTTTGCCTGCCTGGCAACAACCTTGACAAAGGCTTCAAGGGTATAACAAAAAGACTGGAAGGTGCTGGAAAGCTGCAGAACTGGAACAATGCCACTCACTGCAGTTCCTTGATAACTTTTGACACATTCTTCTAAGTGATAGTAAAAGCCCCTCCCCCTTATACTTTGACTATTTTTTACATGAAAGAAAATAATGAAGAAAGTTCAAAAGCAGTATCACCGAATATTAAGAAAATAAAAATAATGGCATAGATTAATTGCAAAACTTAAACAGTAAATGATGAAGACATGGAAATAGTTAACACCTTTTTGTATTTTGGCTCAGCAATAAATCAAAATAAGAATTAGTCAAGAAATCCTGAAGACTAAGACTTGAAAAGGCAGCTATGTAGGAAGCAGGTTAAATCTCCAAGTGTAAAGATGTACTGTTAAATACCAAAGTCAAAATTATTCAGGCCATAGTATTTCCAGTTTCTAAGTATGGTGGTGAAAGAGTGATAACGAAGAAAAATGACAGAAAGAAAATCAGTTCATTTGAACTGTGATGCTGGAGGAGAGTTCTGTGGTTACCATGGACCTTACAACAGTGGTTCTCAACCTGTGGGTCCCCAGATGTTTGTAGACTTCAGCTCCCAGAAGCCCCAGCCACTATGGTCAATGCTCAGGGCTTCTGGGAGCTGAAGTCCAAAAACATCCGGGGACCCACAGGTTGAGAACCACTGCCTTACAAGGACAAATTAATGGTTAGGAGAGCTTGAATTCTAATTTGAAGCCAAAATTACTAAATTGAAGCTATTGCACTTTGGACATATCACAAAATGACACGATTCACTGAAAAAGATAATAATGCTCAGTAAATTGGAAGGCCATAGGAAAAGAAGACTTCATTCCAAATGGTTTCACTCAATACAGGAAAACACAACCTTAATTTTGCAAGACCTAAGCAGGCCTATTGATATCTAGGGCTTCTGGAGATCTCTCATCTGTGGGGTCACTATAGGTCAAAGCAAACTTGAAAGCAAATAATAACACTCCTTTGGGCTCTCTTTGGTTTGATATGGAAGCAAATTATTAGAAAAAATCCAGATGAACATCTATTTCCTCCAGCAAACCTGAGGGTTTCAAGAAATAGATGTCCTCATTCCTGCCATTTCCCTGTACTAAATTTTTTACCTTCCCATGTGGAAGTGACTTCAACAATGTATAACAGAGGCAGAAAAAATCTTGGATAGAAATGATTAGGGAATAAACAGTGCAGGAACAGGGAAAGTGGCTTTTACCCTTAGGCTATCATGTATATTGCTAAAATCTTTCCTCAAGCAAGTCATTCCCTATAACATTAGTTTTGAAGTCTTTTTATGGGTACAGAATTGCAAACTCCAGGCAAAACACCACACTGTACATCATTTTAATATACAAAGCGCTTGTAGAATTGAAATGTATGAAACTTGGTAAGGTGAATCATGAATTTCCTAAGTCACAAACTATTCCTTCTAAAGGTATTGACCACTTTTGTGGGCAGTAAGAAATCCTGCTTTTAGGTTTACTGTAATTATTATCCAGTCCTAAAGCTAATGGCATATAAACCAATAAATATAATCGTTTTGGTAATATAAGAAGTAAACTTGTTGCTAAAAACCACAATCACTGAAGACCTAAACTAAATGGATGTTGATGCATTTCATTCAAAAATACAATTTGCTAGAGGAAAAGCAATTAAAAAAAGGCTTGGTTCTGAGATTTCTTTTGCATTCTTTAAAAATTTTAATACAATGCAACCTTTAAAATTTCAACACATAGCAGAAGATTGCCAGGGAAAGACAGGTGTTTCCTTCAGCTGAGTTTCTACTAAAAAAATCCCATTCCCGGGTATTGTTTTATCTATGTTATGGACAGGATACAGTAATTTATATATTTTCTTTGCAGAGGCAAGATTTTAAGGAAAGAACTGCACGAAAAGAAACATTAATCTCTCTTCCAATCTTAGAAAAGTTCCGGGGTGTGCACTCAAGCTCCAAGAAACCCAATCTACTTGCTGTGCTGGAGGGATGATTCTGGGAGTTACAGTCCAAATAAAGAAAGTTTTCTAAATGTTGTCCTTTTCCTCCGATGCCAGTTATCAGTTTCTAACTGCAGCTTCAACTGCTGTGTTGTGTTTTTAAAAGAAAAACATTTGTATACTTCATGCTCAGAAAAACACATTACAGCTGCATTATGCACATTTCCTCTTAGATGGCGTTTGCCATCAACTTTGGACCACATTCTGCATTCCGAAGAGATAGTCCTGATGCATTAGAAGCCTATACTAGTCTCAAGCCACCTGTGAGTTTGCTTTACATAGATAATTGTTCCCTATAAAATGGAAAATTTTATGAAGGAAGTTAATGGAATAAGCCAAAAATGGGATTTTTTTGAGGGGGGGGGCAATCATCTCAATACCCATCTACCCCAGATATAAAAACCAAATAACATATTCTTGGATGTGAACACTGACAGCATATTCCAGTGGCTGATACTCAGAAAGACATTCTTGATAGAAATGACAAGTGGCATTGCAAGACAAAATGTAAACATTCTGTAAATGTGTTTCAACATGCTATACGGATTAATTCTGTGAAGCCATCTTTGCACGAGAATCTGTGGAAGGATAACCTGTAAATGGCAATAAAATGGATATTGGAACACAAAGAACAAACATATGTATGGGGTTGAGTGCAACATGTTCTACTTTGCACCATAGCAGATGCCAAACTATGTATTACCTTTGTTCTTCACAAGTCCATCAGAACATCCTGGATTTTCTTAAAAATAAGTAAGTTGAGTTGAACATAAATCAAACAAACTTGAACTGAATTTGCAATAGGTAGTTTAATAACAGATTCCTTTAAAAAATATTTTTGGAAATTACAACTGACAGAACAGGAAGCTTGACTTTAAGGAACAATTGCTCTGCAGAGGTTGAAGCCACGACTTTCTGAAGAGAGACTTCTGCCTGTTCTCCTCATCAACAAGGCTCATGCTAGGATGATGATGATGATGAAAGTTTCTTATCTAGCTCCAAAGCTTGAACATCTCCATTAGCTTTGGCATTTGCTACAAGAGCCTGCAGGAGATTGAAGGGAAGGAGGGGGGGAGGTATGTTATTACTAATACTTAAATATATTAGTATGGGAATTAAAATCATAGTATGGGAATTAAAACTATTCATTTATTTGCTAAAAAATCATTTATGAAGGTCCTGGGACTATAGAAGCTGATTGCTCCTGTGAGCCATCAACTGATCCTGCTTGGGATCACAGCAATCAGAGCCGGTGCATTATTTAAGCAGTACAAATCTACAAGCAATAACCATTTTTTTAAACAGAACAGAATTTAGATATTGGGCAGTCCTTGCTTCTCAAACAAATTAAATGTATTTCTCTAGTTTTCTCTAATTGACCTGGTGAATAGTTGTTCTTCTTTTTTGATGCAACACAGCTTAACGATGAATAACTGATGCTTTAAATTCTTTATTTAAAAAATGTCTCAGCCACTTTCCTGCTGAGCAGTAAATGGTATTTGGTACAACAGCCCATGCTTGGTTAAGCATTTAAAAAATAGCAAAACCAAACAAAGAGCAAATATTGAACAAAAATAAACCAAACAGCATAAGCAAAAACCTAAGCATACTCCAGATATTACAATTCACACTGTATCAAGAGCTTCAGATAGGTGAAGAAAAATGCTATAACACTATCAAAAAGTCTGTAAACATGTATTTTAGCTGGGCCTCCTGGAAAGGTTATATCCTGCCTGAAGCACTATCACTGTATAATATCTTCCCCAAGAGCCAATGTATCTAAATCCCAAATGCTGGGCACAAAAAAACAAAACTACATTTGCTAATCTCAAAGAACAATATCTAAAATTATTTAACTCTTAGAAAAAGGTTTTAAAAGGCATTTGTACAATAGCTGCTTACATCTATTAGTTCATAGTCATATTTGGCATGTAAGTGTCTTAAGAGATACCATCGGGCAACTGATACGATGGTTTCTGGATACCCAGGTTGATACACAACTCTTTCTAACATGCGACGGGTTTCCCTGTAAAGAAAACAGAAAACATTTAAGAATAACTGGATATTTTAAGATGCAATGAAAAAATTACTGGGAAATGGAACAACATGATAACAATCCGAAGGTTCTAATTAGGGCCATACATTTACAAAATGTGCCATCTACATCTGCATAACAAAAACCAGCAATGTCTGCATCCTGAAGCAGAAATACACTACAAATACTGTTAAATTAGAATAAAATGCTATCATAATGAAGCAGACGACATACACCACCAGCCACCTATTGGGTATATCTGCAATGGCTACAAGTCAAGAGAAATTTTGTTACATTTCTTGACTGGAATTCAAAAAATAATGTTGCTGTGAGTAAGGAGACTGCATAGGCAGATAGAAATCTTGTTTACTCTTCCTTTAGCAGTTTCTACTCCTAAAGTAACTAGTAGTGTGTGTTTTAAATGCAGTATTTTAGCAATGGTAACTGCTGTAGTGCAGACATCACTGAAACATCCAACTGCAAGAACCATTTCCTCATTCATAGGTAAATTACTTCTGGCCTTCCAGATGTTGTTGGACTACAGCTCCCATCATCTATCATCTCTGGCTATATTGGCTTATCACTGATCAGAGTTGCCATCCAGTAGCATCTATATGCTAAAAGCTACCTATCAAATGTTGTTAAGTCTACCATCTGAACATTTCCTGAACTAAAAGATTTTAAGGTAGATTTCATTCTCACCTCACCTCAAACAGTGACTAAATGCATACCTTGTTTTCATATAACATACAGACCAGTACACACCTTGACCCCATTTTGCGGTTGTACTGCAGAAGAGCTTGCAACAGAACACCCAGTGGGCAGAAAGTAAGCTTCAAAGCTTCTGCTGTAGCTTCTTGAACCAATGATGGCCAGTGATCATTTGAAATGTTAGCCTTTAAACAAAAACAAAGTTAGAAATCCTCTGCATCAAGTGCACCACAACAGTCAATGGATTTTAACTGTGATGCTATACAGCAGAGTGATCCTTCTTTTATCACCACTCAAACCCAGTAACTGTGAACAGTTTAGAATTATTACATAATTAAACAGCTTTATGAAACTTCTGGTACATGGCAGCAGCCATGACTACTAATGTTCCTACAGTAGTTATTTTTAAAATCTGTTAGATATCTAAAAGACTGCCTCCTCCCTTATGAAGACACTGAAGACTGTTAAGATCTTCAGCAGAGGCCCTATTGTTCATCTCAACACCTTGTGAGGCTGTGCACACAAGAGAGAGCTTTCTCTTTGGTAGCAGCCTGACTGTGGAACTCTGTCGAAGGATGTTAGACTGGTTTTATCTGAGCTTCTGGCAGAAAATTAAAACCATGTTGCTCTGCATAGCCTTTGGTTTATGAAACAGCTCTGGCTGTTTTTATAGTCTGCTTTAAAATTATTTTTACAGACTGTTTTAGATTATTTTTCAAGTTTCCATCCCTTTGTAGTTTCAAAATGTTTCACCTGTTGTTCACTGCTGCAAAAGCTCAGGTGAGGCTCCTAAGTGGCATCTACCATCTAAAACCTTATCTTCAGTAAAATTAATGAAACATGCTTGATGGAATATTTGGACTCTTCTAACAGAGCAGTGCTTTGGCTTGCAGCAGCACAGATGAAAGAGAACAATGCAGATGAAAGGCCCTTCCTCCATCCTACTGCCAGTGCCATGGCCTCAGAGGGAGGGGAAAAAAGGCAGGTACAGCTCCATCATGCCTAGGCCCAGAAGCAGATGAAAGGCCCTCCCGCCATCCCAAGTGCCATTGTTGTGGCTGTGGAGGGGGAGAAGAAGAGGCAGTATCTGCAGGACTTAATCCCCTCCCACATTGCTACCCACTTTTCCTTTTGTGTAATGTCTTAATTAGATTGTAAGCTGCAGGGCAGGGAATTTATTTTGTTATTTTGTAAATTGCCATGCAAAGTGATGGTGATATATATAGTTATTGTTGTTGAGGATAACAATCTGGCTTTCAGGACTTCAGACTGCTTACTAAAATTTGGACAGTAGGAATGATGAAAGATCAAAAAGGGATTCTCCAACATTTTAGCGACACACTAACTACCAGCATAGTAACATGGGCTTGAACAGTGACACGGATAGAGGCTATCTCATCTACATAAATTATGCTGTAATCTGACAGCATGCAACAGTGCTTTTATCTCTCCCTACACAATTACAAGTGAAGCCAAGTAACTCTGAGAAGTGCTGGTGACTCACATATGCAAATACATTTACAGTACATTTGTGAAGAAAGGTGATTAAGGTATATTACCCTAAAATGCAATTTTTATGGACAAAACAGTCTGACCACACATTTTCTCTGATAACCATGAAATGAGATGCATCCTGTTGCATTTTAAATGCAGATGACTACTGTCAGCTCATTTTATCTTTGCATAACTTAGCTCTCTTACCATGCAGATTTCCAGGGCAAGCTTAGCAAGTCTTAGTAGGCTAGAGAGCTTCCCACTCCAGTTGCCCTGCTGGGATGCCAGCTGCAAACTTTTTCGGTAACACATCTCTGCAGCAACCATCATTCCTTGGGACTGGTATACTTGTGCTAACCACTGGAGAAAGGAATAAAGTCCATTGTTCAGACTTGCAGCTTTGTTTTTATTTTGTTATCAGACAGGTAATACCTAGTCTCCTATTTTCCTTTAAAAAGAAGATCTAAAAAGAAGGTTACTTTGGAGAAGGAGTGGACAACATGTAATCCATAGGCTGCATTTGGCCCCCTTACCCACTCATTCCATCCTTAGACATTTGGATTTTGTTAACTCTATGACAGGGAGGACGACAGCATGAAAAACAAATGATCAAATAATAGAACTAAGAGTATCATTCACAGTATGTTTGGCAACATTTTCTATTATCATATGTATTAATAGTAAGTATCTGAGCAACAGTGTTCCATCTAGTGATAAACCACATTATCTGCAAATACAAGAGGAAGGTTATCAGAAAATTTGGGGAGTTTCAAGGTCTTAAGAAGTACAAAAAAACCCTAGGGGGTGTGGGAAGACCCCAAAGCAGCCAAATGAGGACTCAGTATTCCCAGTGGGCAGTGAATATTAGCAGTTGTGGGTAAGAGGAGGCAAAAGAGTGAGGAAAATGTGATGCAAAGTTTGGAAACCTGAACAGGACTGCTCCGTACTGAAACACAGGTTCATGTTTAATTTGGCTAGGGACAGAATTCTGAAAATTCTATAGCTGTTTCCAAACCAACAATGTATAACAGACTGTTACAGTCATATCCCACATTTTGACATTTTGTTCTTTCAACTGTTATAAACTGCAGACATGTAGTGTTCTTTTGACATGGAGTTTGCTCTTTTGTCAGTTCTTCTCCCCTTGCCTTTTTCCTATAGGAAAGATGAAGGAATTATGGGGCTTGCTAGGCAGAAAAAAGGCAAGAGGAAAAAACTGACAAAAATTGAGTACCTCTTTTCTACCAATTCCACTTTCTGACAGCGCTATGGTCTCTAACCCATCAGATAAGTGGGTGGTACCTATATAGTGAATCATTTTTTTAAAAAAAAAATCATGTTAGTAAGTATATTTGATTAGGCAATACCTAGTTCATGTTAGATCAAAAACAGAAAACCCAAAAGAGAAAGCTTGCAAAAGTTAGGTCAGATATGTTAGATGTGTCTACATTAATAAAATCAAAGTTCTTCTTCGTGGTCACTGTGCCTCATACATTAGGAGCTTTCGCGCCTGCGCGGTAGCGTTCGGAAGATTCTAGAGCTTGTTAGCTTTGGCGGGAACCCCTCCCCCACGCTGGTGCTGCGCATGCTCCTCCCGCCGACTAACGGTCTCTCCTCAGTTCTTTCTTGTCCGTCTCAGCGTATAGAAGGTTCTGCTTGTTGGCTTGCTTTTCGATTCTGCTTTTTTGTGTTTTCAACTTTGGATTTGGCTTTTGACTACCCCTCACGGATTTCGGACTTGGCTCGGTATTTTCTCAATCGGTTTTGACCCTTTTCTGGCTTTGACTTCGATTTCGGATCTCGGACTGTGTTTGGTGTTCTCGGACTCTTGTTTCTTCTTTCCTGCCTTGTGCCTGGTTTATGTCGGCTCTCTTCAAACGCTGCGCCTCCTGTGGAAGGAAGGTCGCCCTCTCTGACCGACATTCTAACTGCCTGATTTGTTTGGGTGAGGGGCACAACGTTCAGGCCTGCCTCATTTGCAGAGAGTTCACGCATCAGACTCTCCGCAACAGGGCAGCAAGGCTTAAATCCCACTGCTGGGAGGAGTCTCTTTGTGCACAGGGACCCGAAACGATGGCCGAGAAACGCCCGTCTTCTTCTTCTTCTTCGGCAGCAGCGGCGGCTGCCGTGCCCTCGACCTCGTCGGTATCGGTACCGGGCTCGGTACCGATAATGAAGTTGCCGAGGATACCGAAGATCTCGGCAACTCGGGCACGTGAGGACCCTGCGGGCTCACAGGCCTCAACCTCCTCCTCCAGGCCGTTGACCACGGCCCAGAAGAAACGCCCCGCCGCCGAGGGCCTGGGGGAGAAGAAGAAGAAGAAAAGGAAGGAGAAGTGGCACTCTTCACCGACGGTGGTGCGACCCCCAACTCCACCACCCACCCAGCCCGCCAAGGAACCTCAACTGATGGAGCTCCCTGTGGAAGAGGAGCCTCCGGAGGAAGAGGAAGTCCTCGAGGTGTCGGATGAGGAACAGACCGTGCAGGCCTCGCCTCCTCAACCGCCCGAGCTGATCGCGGAGATGACTCCGCCGAGTCGCCGTCCACCCTCGGCAGAACGCCGAGAGGAGGCTGTGGTTAGGCAGCGCCCAGCCTCTCGACGCGACCAGTCCCACTCGCCGGAGCAGCGGGCCAGGCCTCCATCCCCGCGATATCGGGAGATGCGCCTGGAGAGGCGTCGCTCGGGCGAGAGCGCCTACTCTCCTGCCTACCTAGGAAGGTACGCCCAGGAGCAGGTGTGGCACGAGCCGGCCGGCTCATACTATTCGTATTCGCCGTCTTACAGGGACCGGTACCATCCAGATCCAAGGTACTGGTCACCTCGTCGCCGGTCTCGTTCGCCACCGTGGGAGGCTCACTACCCCCGCAATGAGAGGTCACCGCTGCGTCATTCGCCGAGTCGCCGTTGGTCCCCAGAGCCCTCACCCCGCTACAGGGCTGTTTCTCCACCACCGTGGACGACGGCCACAGCTACCCGCCCGACGCCACAGCCCAGCGTGGCCCAACCGGCAGTAGCCGCGACTTCTACCACGCAGGCGGCACACCGACCTAGGCCTGCGGTCGTGCCCCTGCAGCTGACTCCGATACCGGTCACGACATCGGCCGTATCTGTACTGACGCAGCCTGCAGCTCCAGCTGTCACCCTGGTACCACCGGCCTGCAGGCGGGCCGAGGGGAAGCAGGAGGAGAGGTCGCCATCACCATCTGGCGACTCGTATGACTAGGGCTCTGACTCTGCTTAGTCCACTCCTTCTTCTCATGAATCCCCCCGCTGGGGTTCGGAGAGCCAGGCCCGGAGTCTGCACCGGAGGACGTCCGCCAGTTTTCTGCGATCCTCCTCCAGATGGCCACAGCCCTTGGCCTGAAGGTGACCGAACCTGCTCCCCAAGCCCAGGACCCCGTCTTCCAGTACTTGAAAGCTCGCCCACTGTCGACCGCACCGCTGCCGTTCCTGCCAACCCTGGTGGAAGCGATGAAGTAGCCGTGGGCGAAACCGGCGTCAGTACAGCCTATCCCGCATAGGCTAGAGCATCTGTACAGGACACAGAAGCAGAACGCGGAGTTCCTCTTCAAGCACCCTGTACCAAACTCTATTGTGGTCGAGTTGGCTCAGACGAAAGGAGGCAACCGAGCGCATACCACCCCTCCGGACCGTGAAGGACGGAAGCTCGATGCCTTCGGCTGAAGGTTCTATTCGGCATCGTCCCTGGTGGCCAGGATGGTGAACACGATGGCATGCCTTGCGGCGTACCATCGGAACCTGTTTGACCGACTCGCTCCGCTCCTTGCTGACTTGCCAGAGGAGTCACGCGCCTCAGCCACACAGATCTTTGGCGAGGCCGTTGCGGTGGCTACACAGCAGATCGCCACCTCGAGGCATGCCGTGGAGGCTACCTCGAGGGTGATGGTCGGTGCTGTAGCTGTCCTCTGGGCTTCAGGAGGACAGCCGTCGGCGGATTGAAGACCTACCGTTCGGTGGCGAAGGGCTCTTCCACACCTCCACCGACGAGGCTATGGATCACCTCGTCAAGGCCCGGCTGACAGAGAAGAAGATGGGCATAAACCGGCCTGCCCCGTCTCGCCGCTCTTTCCAGCTGAGGCCTACGTGGAGAAGGTCCTCCTCTTCATCAGTGTACCAGTTGTGGTCCCCGTGGTCGACCGTGTCGAGGCCGTCGACCTCTTCGGCTTCCAGGAGGCTTCCCAGACGACGCCCATCTTCGTCGTCCAAGAAGTCGTCCTCCGGAGCGAAGTCCCGGTTTTGACGGCCTTCGCAGGACTCCACCCGTGCCATCCTTCGCCCATCCAGTAGAACTGTTCCACCACCCGAGCCTGGCCAGGCACCTCGACTGCTGGCGGGAGATCACTGCGGACTCCTGGGTACTTACCATCGTCCGCCTGGGGTACGCCATCGGGTTCCAGGCTATTCCGCCGCGGGGTGTCTACTACTCCACCCTGGCCAGCTCGGCTCTACTGGAAGAGGTCCAGTCCCTCCTCGAGAAGGGAGCGATCGAGAGGCTCCCGCCTTCAGCCAAGACCACCGGCTTCTACTCGAGGTATTTCACGGTGCCGAAGGCGGACGGATCCCTGCGGCCCATCCTAGACCTCCGAGGGGTGAACGAATACATCCGCCCCAAGAGGTTCAAGATGGTCACGCTGCCGTCGATCCTCCCCTTCCTCCGCCGAGGGGACTGGTTTGCGTCCATAGACCTCAAAGACGCCTATTTCCACATCTCGATCCGCCCGCAGCACAGGAGATACCTTCGGTTCGCGATCGACGGCACCAGCTACCAGTACCGGGTGCTGCCGTTCGGGCTTTCCACCGCACCGAGGGTGTTCACCAAGTGCATGGCTCCGGTCGTGTCCTTCCTGCGGACGAAGG
Organism: Iguana delicatissima; assembly: GCA_948472985.1. NCBI lineage: Eukaryota > Metazoa > Chordata > Lepidosauria > Squamata > Iguanidae > Iguana > Iguana delicatissima. The sequence goes on along the minus strand of CAOKZL010000209.1, from coordinate 428,361 downwards.
GCATCTCCGTCTACCCTTATCTGGACGATTGGCTATTGGTGGCGTCCTGCAGACAGAAACTGTACAGGGACATTCATCGGACTTTGTCCCTTCTCACTCGGCTCGGACTCAGGGTCAACCCCAAGAAGTCCCATCTCGAGCCCGCTCGGGTTCTCGACTTCATCGGGGCGACCCTCGACTCGGTATCGGCAAGGGCCTTCCTCCCAGACAAGAGGGCGCGGACGCTTCGTCGGGCAGCGTCCGCTGCCTTCGAGGCCTCGACGGTGTCAGCGAAGAGGATCCAACAACTCCTCGGCTACATGGCCTCGACCACCGCCGTAACCTGCCTCTCCAGGTTACGCGCCCGGCTGCTCCAGCACTGGTTCATCAGGGCCTTCGATCCACTCTGGGACGACCAGCGCCGCCGATACTGTCTGCCCCAACAGGTACGCCGATCACTCCTGTGGTGGCAGTCGTACAGGAACCTCCTGTCAGGCATGCCATTCCGCGAACCCAGGCCGTCGGTCACGATAACGACGGATGCCTCGCTCTTCGGCTGGGGAGCGCACACCGGGGACCTCCGGGTCCGAGGCCGGTGGATGGACGACGAGTTGTTCCTCCACATCAACTCTCTCGAACTGTTGGCGATCCACAAGGCCCTGAGAGCGTTCCGACACCTGGTCACCGGCCGCACGGTGTTGATCCTCACTGACAACACGACGGCGGTCTGCTACGTGAACAGGCAAGGAGGGACGCACTCCACCACGCTGCTGGGCATCGCACTCGAACTTTGGAACTGGTGCGTCCCGCTCCGGATACCCCCTGTGGCGGTTCACCTGGCGGGGTAGGAGAACACCACAGCGGACGCCCTCAGCAGGGACACCACTTCCCACCATGAGTGGTCCCTGTCCAACGAGACTTTCCGGATGCTTCGGGACCGATGGGGCGAGCCGACCATCGACCTCTTCGCGACCAGCCAGAACGCGAAGTGCCGCCTGTTCTGCTCGAGGGCTGGCCACCATCGCCGCTCCATCGGCGACGCATTCCAGTTTCCGTGGGACGAAGGGCTGATCTACGCCTTCCCTCCGTTCCCGCTCCTCGGCCGTGTGATCGCGAAGATCATTGCGGACCGGGCGGATGCGATCCTCGTGGTGCCGTACTGGCCGAGGCAGCACTGGTTCGGACCCCTGATCGAGGCCGCCCGGGGCAGGACTCTCAGGTTTCCAACGGTACCGGACCTGCTGTCCCACTCCGACGGACTGGTGTTGCACCCGGACCTGCTGGTGTTAGCCCTCCATGCCTGGAGGATATCACCCTAGACGACCCGGTCATCGGGAATGTCTTGACCGCGGCCAGGAAGGAGTCCACGCGAAGGAACTACCACTACAAGTGGCAGCGCTTCGTGGCCTTCGCCGAGGAACGTTGAGAGCCGGTATCGCCTGTCACCCTGCGTACCGTGCTCCACTTCCTCCTCCATCTCCGGCAACAGGGCCTGGCCTTCCCGTCGCTCAAGGTCTACCTCGCCACGATCGTGGCATACCAACCGCCATGATCCCCGTAGGCCGCGCTCTTCAGGGACGGTACCGTCAAGCAGTTCCTGAAGGGCCTGCAGCACCTCTACCCGCCGGTATCGCCGCCGCTACCGCCATGGTCGCTGTCATTGGTGCTGTCCCAGCTGACGAGGCCGCCCTTCGAGCCCATGGCCATGACGGACGACAGGCTGCTCGCGATGAAGACCGCGTTCCTAGTGGCCGTCACCTCTGCCAGGCGGGCGGGAGAGTTGACAGCGCTACGGTGCGATGAACCATACTTGGTCTTTCATCGGGACAAGGTGGTCCTCCGGCCTGACATCTCCTTCCTGCCGAAGGTGGTGTCCAGCTTCCACCTGAGCCAGGACATCATCCTGCCGGCCTTCTACCCGGACCCGACGACACCTCTGGAGCGGTCCCTCCACTCCCTGGACGTGCGTCGGGCGCTGACCTTCTACAAAGACAGGACTGCAGCCTACAGACAGACACCCCACCTGTTTGTCTGTTATGGCAGGCGCCGGAGAGGCCACAAGGTATCCACCCAGCGCTTCTCTAAGTGGGTGGTACAGACTATTCAACTGGCGTACAAGCTTGCCAGGAAGCCTCCGCCAGACCTGCTTCGGGCCCACTCCACCAGGGCCGTGGCGACATCTGCTGCCCTCCTGCGAGGCGTCAACCTGTCGGAACTCTGCCGTGTGGCGACCTGGTCCCAGCCGTCGACCTTCGTGCGCCACTACAGGCTCGACTGCCGGTCCAGGAGAGATGCCCGGTTTGGACGTGCTGTGCTGTCTTCTGTGCTCTAGGATCTGGGACCTGACCCACCATCCTACTGGTAAGCTACATAGTCTCCTAATGTATGAGGCACAGAGACCACGAAAAAGAAGAACAGGTTGCTTACCTGTAACTGTGGTTCTTCGAGTGGTCATCTGTGCCCTCATACATCCCCGCCCTGCCTTCCCCTCTTTTTCAGGTCCCATCTGCTTCGGCGGACCAGAACTGAGGAGAGACCATTAGTCGGCGAGAGGAGCATGCGCAGCACCGGCGTGGGGGAGGGGTTCCCACCAAAGCTAACGAGCTCTAGAATCTTCCGAACGCTACCGCGCAGGCGCGAAAGCTCCTAATGTATGAGGGCACAGATGACCACTCGAAGAACCACAGTTACAGGTAAGCAACCTGTTCTTATTAAGCAACGCTTTGTTACATAATAAGACTGTCAAAGAAGATTACGGAGGAGCAACAGAATCTTTCCTTCAGTATTTTATTACATTATCGTAGTTGTTATGAGCCTTCAAAGTCATTCTGATTTACAGCAATCCTAAGGCAAATCTATCACAGGATTTTCTTGACAGAATTTGTTCAGAAGCAATTTGTCCTTTCTTTCCTCTGAGGCTGAGAGAGTATGACTTGCCCAAGGTCACCCAATAGGTTTCCACAGCCAAGTGGCGATTCAAACCCTCGTTTCTCAGTGTTCTAGTCCAACGCTCAAATCACTACACCCATTTTATTATATATCTTTGTCCAACATAGCCTGATAGCTCATTGTTCAACCTTTTTTTGGTCACTCTTACTGGACTCTGGTGTCAAAACATTTTTGCTTGCAATAATGAAATGCAAGAAGTCATATTCTCTGGGCAAATTATCAGGTCGTGTAAGTGCTAAATAACAGTTCCAAAGAGAAGGCACATAGACCAGTCCGATTCTAAAAACCAACTGAAGAAGCTACCAAATATCAATGTGCTGATGTAAGATTACAGTTATTGACCATATTGATTAATCTACAGGTAACCATGTCAACTTGTATTAACTTTCGTGGTATGAACTTGCAGGAAGAAAGAAAACAAAATGGCCTGACTGTAAAATTTGCTTTGTCTGCAAAAAGTACCTGGGGAGTGTGCATGTGTGATTAAATGAAAGAAAGAGAGAGAGAGAACACACCAGATTAGTCATTCCCAATATACTGCCCTACGGGAAGACATTTCTACTGAAAGACCTAAGCAGAAAACACCAGTCAGCCACCATCACCTCACTGGGAGCGTGAGGGATACTAAGTTAGATCCTGAATGTAGGAGAATGTGACAAGGCAGACGGAACCAAACTTCCCTATCACTCTTTCCAGTGGCCTCCCAATCCCATGAAAATGTTACAGAGAGAATTGAAGGATTCTTCTAAACAGAATATGGCTGTGATTTGGTGGAAAGGAGGATCAGTGATGGCTGGAGGATCTCATCTCCATGGAGCAGTGAGTTCACTTCAGGTTTTGAATGGGCTTGAAGGAACTTGCTAAGGTGCTAGTTCTGTTTGAGATATATGCTTTTAGCACCTTGGATAGTTTAAGTCTCAACTAAAATATGGATCCGCTGCCCCAATGACAATGGATCTGGCATCTGCCACCGGGAAGGCTTGATTCCAAAAATTCACTTTGTTCACAGAGCAGATCTACCTTATTTCCCAGGATCCTTCAAGCTTTGTATAATTTAATATACCCCCTTCTGTAAGACTTTCCCGAAAAACCAATGTGTGTGTGTGTGGGGGGGTATTTTGGTTCTTAAATAGATTGCATGCATTTAACTGCCTTCCAGGTATCTTTAAGATCAGCTTTCATATGTGGCACTCTCAACTTTTATGCCAAACTATGACCAGATATAATAAAGAAATCAGAAAATATGAATAATGATTTCTGGACTTACATGCCAAGCTGTAACTTCAGTGGAGTTGGACATAACAGCCTTTCGAAGCTCTTCCAAGACGGCATCAGGAAGTTCTTTATGAGACTGCAAAAGTGGCTTGCACTGAACTTGTCTTAAAAGCAGGTACAAAGTTGGTTGCTCAGGAAACATTTTTAATCCCTGGAAGCAAAAAACATTTTGAGTGGAACAGGAGAAATAAACTGAAGCTATTTCAAAGAAAAGTTTTTGTAGCAACAATGCTACTTTGGGTTGACACAGGATCGGGGTGTTCTTTGTTTTCAAGAAACAAAAAACAGGGAGGGTTCATGAACAAAAAAGATGCAGGAGGCAAGGCAACAGGATGCAATTATTATCTGGTCGGTCAGTCAGCTAATACTTTCTTTCAATAATATTAATTCCCAAATCAGTAAAGGAGACTGCTTGCAGTTCCATGTCAAAGAGCTGAGGACCCAAGCAGGTTTTACAGGAAGGCAATGAAATTTGTGTCTAACTTCTCAATAAATTTCACTGATGGATACAAGCAGCACATGTCAAGAATTACTCATTAAGTAATTATTAAACTTCATTGTAATTGTTATCTATATTTGTATGCCACCTTTCACCCAGAATGGGACCTATTCTTACTCTCATACAAGATAGCAAATTGGCTAGGCAAGAGAGACAACGCATGATCATTTATTATGCTAGAGAAGAAATGGCCCCTTCTGGCATGGGGGCAAAATTTAGTCCATGAAGTCTTCCTCATCCAGCTCCCAGTATTTCCCTCTGACTGCCAAACTCTCTCCTCCTCATCTTGGCAGCTTATTTAGGAAGTAGGCCTGTAAAGAATATTGGCAAATTTTCTCTTACTTTACAAGAGTATGTCTCACTGTGTTGAGATACCTCGTGAGAAAAACAAAACAAAACACAGCGATCACAAGATTTTTCCACAGAGAGGCTTTTGTGCAAAATACTTGCGATTTAACAGAAAAAAACCATTGTATTTTGTACAAAAATACTGCAGTTGTGCAGAAAAAACACTCCAAATGTGAAAAATAAGCAAATAGGTACAAAAATTCTCATGACCCAGCAAGGAGAAACTTTTTGATTTTTGTTTTTGCATGAGAGGACAAAATAAGCAAAGATTAGAAGATGGCCTTTTTCTTCCAAACTTTGTCCTTATTTCCTGCTACACCCCCAATTCAACTAAACATTTCTTGTACAGAAGGAGTTGGGAAAGCGTAGCCCACACGCCTTATATACTTCCCAATCTCCATTTCATGCCTCTAAGATCCCTGAAGCTTCTGGAAATCTACAAATGGAAAAAAGGGAGCAAAAATGTCCCCAAGTGGAATCTCATCACTCTCGGAGCAGTGGTTTACCTTTAAAACTCTGTCTGCCAAAAGCCACCCACAAACTAGGTGGAAAAAAAGCCAAAAATTCAGGAAGTCTAAATCACTTATTTACATTTTTGGTCAATTCTGTGACCTAACAAAAAGATACAGAAGTGAGAACTGGCTTCCTCATCATCCATACCTGCTGCAAAGGGCTTTTCTTATCTTTCAACCACCTGTTTTCACCCCTCCCTGAGCTGCTTCTTTTCAGTTCTCAAGATGGGGAAAAAGAAGCCCCAGCTTCTTCCAGAATGCTACTCTCATTTTTGAGTTGAATTGCCATTGCTCAGCTGCAATCATAAGCCATTGTCATGTAAACAAGTCCTATGTCACATGCTTTGAATCAAGCAGATAAACAGCTCTTATGCAACATGCTCCCTGCAATTTTCATAACAAAATGTTCCAAAAGGCATATCTTGGCTCTTTCTCTACAAAGATTCATAACAGAGAGATCATACCTTTGTGCACAAAGTCTCAGCTTCTGATGTTCTCCCTGTTTCATTTAGACCAGTAATAGCCTGGAAAAGAGACCACTCTTCAAGAGCTTGGGCATGGGAAACTGGGAGGTCCTTTTCTTTAGCTAGAAATCAAATAAAGTTCATTACTTCCAAGACCTCTGGGTAGTCCAATACACATTCCAAGCCTTAACAGCAGAAAACACATGCAATCGTATTTTAAATAAAACCAACAAAGTAATTCTTGCACGAAAGGTAACCACTGACTTTGTACATGAAGAGTTTTCAAAGCCCTGGTGGCGCAGTGGTTAAATGCCAGTACTGCAGCCACAACGTTGAGAGTTCAATCCTGCAAGGCTCCTGGTTCACTCAGCCTTCCATCCTTCTGTAGGTTGGTAAAATGAGTACTCAGCTTGTTGGGGGCAGTTAGCTAAATACTGTGTAAACTGCTTAGGGGGTGCTTCACACTGATAAGAGGTATACACATGTAACTGCTATTGCTGTTTATAAATTCAAAGTTTGGCCCCTTGATGGAAGCATCAGCCTTTGGACCCCCCCTTACTCTCCACTCGAAAGTCCCTTAACCCTAACAACCCTTTTATCCTTGAGCCCAAGGTTGCTTCTGCTCCCTGTTGCCTCAAATTATGCAGGAAAGAAAGAACAAAACTTGCCTTGTTACAGATCTGCCCAAAGTTCTTTTTTTATCTCTTAATGCTCACCAAACACAATCTCTTGAGAAACATTTTTGATCTTCAACTGGAATCATAAATTTCTAGCAAAATGAGTGATAATGTACTAATATTCACCAACAGAGCCACTAATCTTTTTGGTTCCCACCACTTATTATTAATATCTAATGAATTTAGTTTTCATCTTTTTACACAAAGGTCTATATACAATTGCTAGCCCCAACAAGGACAGATCTACTAAAATAAATGAAACTTTCTAAGTGTGCACTTACAATTCAGCAATTACTGGTTTATGCTAGTTGCAAGTTGCAATTGGATTTCAGCCTCTTTTTTTCTTTTTCATGTCATTTGTGACCAGTAGAAACAGTAATGCATAGAAAATTAATCAGAAACATGGTGATTTATAATATTTGTCTGTTGGTTCTACTCATTTTCAATATGATGAAAGGATGAAGGCGCCACTGACTGATTCCTAAGGGCAGCCATGATTCTGTGGCAGTCACTCGGCAATTATATGGAAGAAGGAAGTGACAGAATGGAAAGTTGTACTTTAGACTACCCTGTGTGTGCATGCAAATTTTTAATGATCCATTTTCCAAGTAAAAAGTAGCAAAGCAAAAGAGATTCTAGCCTAGCTGGCTCTTTGCAGTGCTAGTTCTCCATTTGTAGGCAGCGTGATATACACAGAAGAGCATTCAAAACTGTGTCCATTTAACACACAGCCTGAAAATAGCACAACGCACCCTGTCGTTCATTCAACTGCATGCGTAGACCAGCCCTTGTTGTGCACAACACTTCTATCAGTTTCCCTTACGAAAATGAATCAAAACCACAACACATCTAGAGTGCACCCAAATCTCCTTCCTAAGGGACAGAGTAACTTAACAAAGACCACAGTGCAACAGTATTTCAAATGAGGATGGAAGAAAATTTCTAAAGGTTTCCTGTCCATATATTTTTATAACAAGAAAAAGCTTACTTTTAGCTGAGATGGTGGCTACAATTGTTTTTCCCAGGTTTGTCCTCTTTGGCTGTGCATTATGCAGACAGACAATTGTGTTTTCAGCATGACAAGCAGCTAGGAGCACTGACCAAGCAGCTGGATCATCTGAAAGAAACATGAGTTAGCTGTCAGTTTCCAAATATGCCAACTGAATGACTGAGTAGCGAAGCAAGTAAATGTACTCAGTGATGCAAAACCTAAGAAATAAAACAAAACAGCCTCCCAGAATGCTCCCACACTCAAGACGTTTGGAAATTCATATTATAAGATCAGTTCCTTTACCAGCACCATAATATTGCAACAACACTTTTTCAGGAGTACATAATGCTACAGTGCTTCAGAATAGAAGAACATTTTACCTACAGAGCTTAAAGGCTTAGTGAAAATTGGTTTGCTTCAATCAGTCTGCAAAGGGATTCACAAGTGCACAGATGAAATTGTGAAGTATTAACAGCTAGGCTTTTTTGGTATTCTTTGTTCTATCCATGTGTCAGGAAACCAGAAGCAATGTAAAAAGAAACAAACTCCCCAAGAATCACCATAGACCCAAAGTTGAACATCACTCTCTGAGTTTAAATTCTAGCTTTCATTCTATGCCTTATCCTAAACCCTGATCTCTGAGTCAGAGAACGGAATCACTGCACAATACAGGCATGTTTCAGTTAACAAAGCCTCTAACAAAGAAGCTTCTTTTACCAAATCTTTTTTACAGACCAGACCAGACCAGCCGAGTCTAGCTCATCCCCTTTTCTTGGCTTCTATCTAGCTGAAAAATTTTTGTTTTGTATTTTTCAGCATTGACATTGGGAAGATGGTGAAGGAGGGCAGGAGAAAGACTTTCAGTCTGCATTTGTAGTAGCTTACCTGCAGTAAACAATAAAATAAAGCCTGACTTGGGAAAGAATGGAATTCTACTTAAGGTGAACATATTGTAGCTCTGTGTGTTTATGCATAACAGGCAAGATAAACAACTGCCTCCAGAACCACTTACTATGTGTGAAAAGCAAAACAGAAAGAAAAGACAGATTAGCTTGCCTTCCCAGGTCCCCTGAGATGTTGAAAAAACATAGATTTATAAGTTTCATCACCAAAATGGAAATATTTTGGAGTTTTTCAACCCAAATGTGGTGGACTGATCCTCCTGCCATCCTGAGAATGAACAACTCATTATAAAATGAATGCTAATATTTCAATATACCAGAAAGCGGCCATTGTCTGTCACTAAATTTAGGAAGCGTGCCTGATTACACCCCCAGCCCTGGGCCTAGGGCAGCTGTCACCAACCTTGCCCCTGCGTCCAATCAACATATCTACAGGGGATGGCATATGGTTTCTTTTTTTAATCATCTCCCTCCATACAGATCACAGTAAGCTGAAACACATATACAGCAACCAATCTGAAAGGGGTCTTTACTATCTTGAGCCTCCTTCCTGAGGATGCTAAGAGTCCCTATGAGAGAGGACTCTTTTCAAAGCTTTTTCTCTGTGCCTTTCTATCTTGAATGACTTGCCCACAAAGCTACAACTGCTGTAGACCTATAGCTCAGCATCCTTTCCCAGAACAGCCTTAAAATTTAGGGGAAAGAAAAGGATAGGAGTCTGGGGAAAGGACAGCTGAACTCATACAAATATTTATGTTTGAGAAGTTGCATTCTAATCAACAGCTCCATTGCTAAATCAAATGTACACAGGGGTATCTTCAGACACAGAAAGCATCCCTGCTATTGTTCTCATTTCATAAGCAAAGAAAATTATGCCAATCTATTTTGATTTGCAAACAATTCCAAATGAAGAATGTATAGCAAAAGTTTCCATTATGCTTGCTTTATCAAGGGCACCTAGTAAATTCATTTTCCATATGTCATAAGTAAGCATTACAGTAAGTATGTGATCCTTTTAAATTGTTAAAAAAACAAGTATATTATGCAAGTCAGCTAAGATAGTTGTCAAAAAAGCCTGCTTATAATTAAAGATTCAGAGTATGAATTCTGCATTTAGAAACACAACTCACCTGGAGAAAGATGGATTGCCTTTTGGATATTCTTCAATGCATTGCTCTTCTCGTTTTCAGCTATGTGACATCCTACTGCCAACTGATTAACTGCGGTATTTAACAAGGCTTTCTAAACACAGAAATGCATGGTAAATGAGTACTTTCTTCTTCTTCTTCTTTTTTTGGTGAGCAAAATCTCCACCCCTAATTCACTATGTAAGAATTCCTTTTATGGAAAAAATACTAACCTTTCCACTGTTTAAATCAAGAATATGAGCAACAGTTCCTGCCACAGCCCCACCCTGCAAGATAAAATATTGATCAAGGTATAGCATGCCAGTATATTATAGCTTTGACAGATCAATAAGTCAGAAAAATTCTGCTGCCCTTTGGATCGATACATGTGAAAATGTCAAATACGTTTGCACATTTCAATATGCTGACGTCCTAGAATGAAAAATATACTCTGTCTGTCTGCCCTCATCCTTTTTCTTTTCCCATCTTTGCTACTGAGGTAAGACAACCCATAACTAGACACTCCACATAGACAGGATAGAAAACACACGGCTCTCCAGATGCTGTTGGACTGTAATGCCGGTCACCCCAGACAGCATAGCAAAATGTGAGGTATGATGGAAATACTAGTTCAGCAGCATCTAGAAGACCACACATTCCTCATTCTTACCTCATAGAGCACTGACAGAAAGATTCAGAGAGAAATACCACCATCAGTGTTGCAAGCACATTTAGACAAGTAAATCCTACAGTTAAATCAAAGCAAACAAGTAATAACAACTTACAACTGCATCATATCCTTCTAATAATATGGATATAATGATGAAAGGAATTTTGTACAGGTCAAGTACATTTCCTGTACTTCTTACCTAATAAGTCCTTAAACTTATTATGAAAACTTTTTTTCTTCTTCACTTCACCTATATCATAAATTATCCCACAATCATACAATCATAATCATAAATTAACCCAATAAATACATAATTTAACCCATAAATTCATAATCATAATCATAAATTAACCCAATTGGTTCATAGTATGCACATAGTATGCTGCGCACAACATTTACTTTATGTGGCACTGGGGCCTACCCCACTTATTTTTTCATTCATACAGATTTAGTGTGGCACATCATTTGAAAGACACCCATGAGCAGATCAAAAATTATCTTTTTTGAATTCCTGCCCTAATTCCACAAATAAAATTCACGTGTCTGTTTTCCTGTTGCCACATCATATGCAAACAGCTGGACATCCCTTCCAAAATTTTCACTAGATTTTAGAGAAGATGTTTGGAATGGTCTCATTTAGCATAAACACTCTGTGACATATATTAAATTCTTGTGGGGAGGCATGTGAGGCAAGCCAAGTTATTAATCTATTAGTACAGACTAGTATGCTTGGTGCCTAACTGGGAGTGGTATGCTCACAGATGGGCAACTCAGACTGATGGGGAATATTTAAGCATTCAAAGAGACACTCAGCCTCCACAGACTGTGGAAGTGAACAGTTATTGGTAACAGTGAATGATTCTCCCAAACAACTGGATATTACAGCTAGTACAAGATTTTGAGTGCCACATGACTCTTTTGTTTTGCTGCAACAGACTAACATGGCTACCACTTTGGAAACCTCTTTACTATGTAATTCAGGAAATAAGCAAATTACTATACTATGTTTCATCCTATGCATATTCACCTTTGCATTCTTTGGTGTATATCGAGGTACCAGTTGAGACAGGAGAGACCACAGAGCAGGATTATCTGGGTTACTAAAGGAGAGACCACAACAATATTGGAATTACCATTTACTACTGCAATGGAATCCATTAACATGGGCTGAAGTTATAAAGTTTGCTTTCTAAATAACTGTTGCACTTCCTAATTTACACTGGTGGCTCTTTTAAGACAGAAAAAGATAAAAAGTATTTTGGATTTAAGAATGGAGAGCATTATCAAGTGCAAGAACTGGTTTGAACTGGTCTATTTAAATGTAGGTTAGATAGATCTCAAAGTTATAGTGACTGATCAAGACTTCAAAAATGTGGTAAAATATACTGAAGATCAAAACAAAAGTACTTACTTAAGAGGAAAAAAGCTCTTATCAGTTAAAATTGTAATTACGAAGTACCAAAACAACTGTGATGGGTAGGGATGGCAAAATGGATCAGCAGCAGATAGGTGAAAAGATGATCACTGAGGATAAGGGCTGGAAGTGTTTCAAGCTGATTATACCCGTAATCATTTGGAAGCATATCCTCCCTGCTATGTACATGAAGCTAAATTGCTTTGCTACCAACCTGTAGATAATTCTCTTTTGTATGTCCTGAAAGGTGACACAGTGAACTTGAAGCAAACAAACAGATAAACTAGATTGTTGGACAAATCCTTGCTGGCTCTGTACAAAACCTGTTCTGCTAAAATAATAAGGAAAGATGGGGAGGAGTCTTGCAGCACCCTTAAGACAACCAATTAATATATTTTAGTATAAGCCATTGTGCATTAAAATCCAGTGCCTCAGAAGCAGTGAGTGGATTTTAATCCATGAAAGCTCATGCTAAAATAAATTAATAAAGTGGTTTGTCTTGAAAGTGCTCAAAGACTCTGTCCTCTCAATTCCTTTATTTTTTTATAGTCTGTAAACAGACTTAATAAAGCTATCTTTCAAATCTAGAATATATTTATTACTTTCAAAATTTCTAGAAAGTCATTTTTCTTAGTCCAAATCTGAAATCTGGACTCCACTGCAATTCTGATGTCATTAGAACAGAATGGGACCTGACAGTCTCCATCCAATTCCACTCTTTTTTCTTTTATTCCACTTCCAGTAATAATCAATGTTATTGTCAAATTACAGTGAAATTTCAATTTTCCCACTTAAACTTCATCTACTCATTATTAGAGGGAAGAAAAATGACCGACGTAAGAATTTATTTATTTTGCAGGTGCTTGGTACTTCTGAAGTAAAATTATGCACCTTACACTGGACAAGCTTACTTGTTTGAATCAGCAGTGATTGTAGGAAAAAATGAGAGTTGTTTTATTGACTGGGTAAGAACTCTCCTCACCAAAGAAAGACTGCCTTCCTTTGACTACACAGACACAAACACAGACATTATCCACTCTGCTTAACTCAGCACACATGGCAGCCTTCACAAGTAAACCTTTTTCAGCTGCATCTGCCTTGCAAGGTGCCAAAATAGGAACTCGGTTGGGAGGAAAGGTAGGACACAAATACACTATGGTTTGTTTCAGAAAATTAGATTACATACCTGTGAATTGCTCTTGAAACTTGTCTCTGAACAGCCTGATTCCTGCCTTGTAACGCGTAGACAGCAGATGTCAACAGACACCTCTTAAAAACATCATCCTTTCTTTCTACATGCTTTAATAATTCCTTAAGTGCTGCTGTTGCAAGCGTAGCATCCTGCTTTATCAGCCCTAAAGTGCATAAAGCTTGCAGACTTTCTATATTTGGTTCCTGTAATATAGAACTGTAAGTGCAACACAGATAAAAGGTTATTCAATGTAGGATTACCTAAAAGTATGTGATGCATGGTTTACTTGGCACACTATTAAAAAATCTAAATTCCACCTACCACCTAAAAAATTGCTTACACTTTCGAAGTACTGCAAAGTGCTCCAAAACAATAAAATGAAAAAAAGCAATACTATCAAATAAATGTCTACCTTGACCTTTCCACTGAGCAATACAGTGCCATAGGCCTTTGGTTTGCCAAAACTTTATGGGGTGAATAATCACGTGTGCAAAGTAACAGGGATACATTTAGAATCACACTTTGTTGTTGCTGTGTACCTTCAACTTATGGTGACCCTAAGGTGATCCTAGCATGGGTTTTTCTTGGCAAGATTTGTTCCTCTGAGGCTGAAGGAATGTGACTTGCCAAAGGTCACACAGCAGGTTTCCATGGCCGAGTGGGGATCTGAACATCGCTCTCCCAATGTCCTAGTCCAACACAAACTACTACACCACACAGGCTCCCCAATGACAGCCATTGTTTCCCAATTTGCAACTATACAAGTTTTATATAAATATGTTCTAGGAGAATGTTCCTTTTTGCAGGAAGATCTGTGGAAAGGAAGATCTGGACTGGATTGCAGTGGCTGTTCCTGGTCTCTTTAGTACCAATCTGCGGTTGCCTACTGTGACCATCTGGTTGCCTTTCTGCAGGAAGTGGAGTGGAACAAATTGGGGAGGAGAGAGGGGGTTTAAATCACAACGGCTCTTAGGAAAACTTTTCATGTGGGTCTGAGATTGCTTTCTCAGAGGATCTGGAACAAGAAGAGTTGTGGAATGGCTTTTTCAAGCAGTAGGGAGGGGAGGGGCTGGATCACAATCATTGCTGCCATCTTTCAAACAGATCTGTGTTTCCCTCCTCTGAGGACCATGGAGATGTGTTTATTTTCTGAGGTGTGCAGGAAGTGAAGTTGTGGAGAGTGTCTTTTTGGAAGGGGAAGATGAGGAGGAGGAGGAGGAGAAGTGAGGGTGAGGAGCTGGATTAGGTACTGCTGCAGCCAGTGGCAGCTTGTGAAATCAGCTTCATTTTCCAGGTTCAGTATTTGCAATATTTTTTAACTCAGTGGGGGTCCTGGGTCCCTAACCCTCGCAAATGTGAAGAGCCAATTGTATAATGTTTTGCATATACTTTAAAACAGTGGTTCTTAATCTGGAGTCCAAAAAGCCCTCACAGGGCAAAGCCCTGTTGCTGGGCACTAGCAGCAGCAGGGACATGGCAATGGAGGAGAGGTCATGGGAGCTGAACCTGCTCCCTCGTTTGCAAATGAGGGAACAGTTTGGGCATGCACATACCTCCGCTGCCACTTCCCTGACAGAAAGGATGCTGCATCAGACATGTGTGTATGCCCAAACTATGACTCTGCAGACCAGGGTTTAAATTTCTACTTGGCCAAAGAAACCCAAGGGATGATCTCAGGTAAGTCATATTCTCGCAGCTTCAAAAAAAGGCAAAGGGAAAAAATCTCGCCAAGAAAACCCTCATGATAAGTTTGCCTTTGTATTGCCATAAGTCATTTTTTCAAAGAGGAGAGACTTGATGGCTAGAAAGAACCTCGCCCTGTCAGTAGCACTCTGTTGCTGTGCACCTTCAAGTCACTTCTGACTTACAGCAACCCTAAAATGAATCTATCACATGGATTTTTTTTACCAAGATTTGTTCAGAGGGGGTTTGCCTTTGCTTTCCTCTGAGGCTGACAGAATGTGACTTGTCCAAGGTCACCCAGTGTCTGAGCAGGGATCTGAATCCTGGTCTCCAGAAGCCATTAATAAATAAATAAATATTTGAATATTTAGGTATAAATTTGAATATTTAAATCTCAATTTGAATATTTAAACCTTCAGTTTTGAGCTTCCTGGCAACAAATTATATTTGCGAGGATCCCCAGTAAAGACAATGTTAAGAAGCACAGCTGTAAAGCACTAATAATAGTTTCTAGTGAAATGAGATTAGGCATAACTACTACTGCAATAAAGTTTTCTTTGAAAGCAAAATAAAGTCAATATGAACACACCTTTAACATATCTTATAACATGTTTTGTGAGCAAATGATACAAAAAAAAATTCCCAAAAAGAAAGCTCAGCAAAATCAGGCTGAAAACCTACATGAAGATTAACACAGGCTCCTCTCTCCTTACATCCAGTCAAAGCTGATATTTATTTTTTTAAACCATAATGGAAGCAACATTCCTTTCTGTTCTTACTGCCAATTAATTGGAGTAATGTAAAACTTAGCTTTTAGAGTAATAGTCCACACATTTAAATCAATATTCTTCTATTTCTGTTTTTTTTTAAAAATAATTCTTGAAAGAAGTTACAATTAATACTAAAATAAATGGCTAATATTGTGTAGGATGATTTAACTATCCTAAATGATAAGTTAAAATAGAAATGCTGTTAGAACAAATACTTACTATATAGAAAATTATTATTTCAAGAACTACTAATTTTTAATATAGAATAGAATAAGTTACTAATGATTAATTGTTAAGCAATTATTAAGTTTTTATATGATTGTTAATAATTAAATTAGAATTATTATTAAATTATTATTATTTATTATCACATATTGTAAGTTTAGATTTATTATGAAGATAAATAATAGGCAACAAGTATAGATTTAAATTCAGTTTATGACTGAATGATCAGTTGTTACTTTTGGATTACTATTTACTGTCTGCAGCAGGGGTGGGAACCACTTTTTTAGTTACATGCAGTGTTGTGTTGTTCTATAGTCTAGTCTGATATTTGAAGTTTTGCTTTCTTTTTTGCTATTTTATTGTTGTGTAAGTTATTTTAGGTTATTTTATAGTCTGTTTTCTTTTGTATTAGTTTATCTTACGTATTGTTATTGTATGTATTTTTATTTTGCTGTTTCTCTTGTTGTTCTTTTTATTATTAAATAAAAAATAAAAAAATAGAAATGCTGTTCCCATGACTAACATTCTCTTAGGGAAAAACATGGCGATCTGCATAATAGCAGCAGGCAACTATTGGCAATATTTCTGAGTGTGTTGTTATCAAGATTAAAATAACAGACTGAAGCCTCTCCTTCCAATCCTAGCTCTTCCTGCAAAACAGATGACCAGCAGTGTCATACAAAGGCATCTCCTCCTCTTGAGAAGCAGCTGATTGGCACTGAAAGAATTTGGAACAAAAGATTCTCACATTTGACAATGCACTTTCCTTCAAGGAAAATAATACCAAAAGAGGAAAGAAGCGTCTGGATACAGCAGGATGCTGATGATAGGAAACACAGTTCTCTTTTATTCTTTCATAGAGCTAAATTGCCAGAGACTAAATAAATGATCATGTAAGAAAGTTCTGAGACCATTTATGCAGCAGCTCAAGATGGCCAAAATTCACAACCACAGTGGTGGAATTAGGTCTGTCATCAGTAACATTAAAGGTACTATCCAACAGGTGCTCATGATAGCTGCATAACCAATGACACTGGCAGGATTTAATTTGAATGCTAGAGTCTCGGCAATGCTAGAGTCACCCATAGTTAAAGTGTTTAGAATCCTTGCAGCTAAGGAATAATCATAATCGCTTCCAACTGTCACTTTACATTTTGTGGATAACAGTCATGCACAGTTTTGAATGGGCTGTTTTGTTTGGAAGGAGGGGAGATTAGAGTGATTTTTTTTTAATTATTCTTTCTGCTTCTGAAAATCTTGGAGCATGCTGATCCGTTCCTCTCGTTTCTCTGTGATGCTGATTTGCCTGTAATCTTGTTGGCACTCAACCTGGGTTTGCTATTAGAAGGAATGACTACAATAGGCAAACTACTTCATTGCTTTAAATAAATACAAGTACCATTACACACCATTTAAATAAGAGGGTCTTTGCAGCATCTATTTTATTCTGCTTGTATTCCATTATTGCCTGGGATGTCAGGATATATGCTTTGTCTTGTTCACATTCAGCAATGGAGAGTGCTTTCTCATAAGCTAGCAAGAAAGGAAAAAATAGAAATTTAAAGAAACAGAAATAGTCATATGTCTAAACAAAGTAATTACCACCTGGAGTGAATAAATGATGCTGCTTGCAGCTCTTTCGCCCCATTTTTAGAATTATAACTAAAAGCCAGGAGACCTGAAGGCAATCTGTCCACTGTATTTTTCCAACTATCTGTGACCATCCAGGCAGGAAAGTCCCTTGGCTTCCCTTTACTCCGAAGATGAATAATTGTAACCATTTCTTTTCTCTTTGTCCTCTAAATCTACCCATTTCTGCCCTGCAGCTCAGCATTTTAATCAGTTTTCTTGGATACATAGGAGTGCTATATTATGCAAACTCTGTGGGAGTATGGGAATTTCTAAGAGCACCAAATTATGTTTTATTTAACATGTGAGAGACCAGGATATGCTTCCAGTTTCTACTTTACTTTTCTGTGTAGACAAAGAAAACAATCAACATAAAAAAATAGATTTAGACAGTGTTTTCATGATGTGAAAAAGAAAAAAAAAGCTTAAGAGTGATAGAATATAACCTGAAGAATATTTTACACTGAGAATTCACAGCTTCTTTTTAAGAACTGAAAGAACCACAAGAGTGGGCAGCACGACTAGAAATGGGAAAATCTGTCTTGTAAACTAGCAGCATATCAACACAGAGAAGCCAGTTTAACAATTTATAGAATCCAGTACTTCAGTGGCAGGGATCCACAAATATACTTGATGCACTCAGGTTATCCAATATGTCCCGTCACTGTCCCTTCAAAGCCATTTCTGCGGTTTGGGAGTGGAAACACTACTGTCCCTGACATTGTGCTACATTCTGGAATAGCTCTAAATAGACTGGAAATGCAGCAGGCTATGAATATGACCTCCTGGACACATCAGAGTTTGTTGTAGGGGCATTCAAGTGACCTTCCCTGAAAGCTTGGTAGCTCTGTCCTCTGTTGTGATGTGCACAGAAACCATGCCCTCAAGTCTTCTGTCTATGCTTCCAACCAGATTTTGAAGGGGCTCTACATGTGTGTTCATGCATGTTAGAAGAGTCTGTCTGTGTGAGAGGAAACAATGGCTGTACCAAGATTTTCCCTCATTTGGAGGAGCTCTATGCACTTAAATCAATATGTACATCCAGATCCTTCAAATATTGCCTGACTTTATGAAAGAAGCGTGGGGTGGTAGCAGCTGCAGCGTTTACGTCAAAAGTGCCAGACTTGTACAGCAGTCCCTATGTGTTTTTTTCATATACAGAGAAGGAGGTGGGCCAGAATCCGAACTATAGCAACCATGCTGCACTGTGCACACACTTCAGAAGCACAGCATAACTTCCAAGGTCAGGCACAGAGCTGCTATGTCACACTGCACTTCAGAAGTGCCTCTCAGACATACTATAAAGCAGAGAAACAGTGGGATGAGTTGCTTCTCCCCTTTCCAAAGTGTGTGAGAGGGAGGAAAACATGGGGCTAGTCTGTACTGCAGTACATTTTCAAGGTGCTCCAAAGGTCACCATGATGTCACAGGCAAGATTCTGCCCTTCCTTGCTCAAGGCTTAGAAGAATCCCAGTGATCACAAAGTCCCACTGGGTTCAAAGGCCAGCAGAAATCTCCTGAATTCCATTTAACAGCCTCAATCAGTTTACTGGACAAACAGAAGTTCAACTGAAGCGGAAGCATCCATAAAGCAGAAACATGGTAAGTTCATTTTAGTTCAAATAATCATGGCATTTCTTGCTTCATTCTGATGAAGACAGTGTGTAGCCATTCTTCTTTGGGAACAGGCACTGTGGTCTTAGTGTGCACAGATTCTAATTACTGCTGATGCAAATTTTATAATAACCCTTTAGAAGAGATACTGTGTACCCTGAAACACTTACCCTTCTCACTTTCTTGGAAGTTTCCATTCTTGAAGTAAGCCAAGGCAATTCCTACAATATCATCAAATTCTGAGAGATGGGTTGATAAGTAAGCCTGAATGGCATCATCATAATGACCAAGAACACTTTCAAAAAGGAAACAAAACGAAACCCAGTTAGAAAACACAAGTAACTCATACCCCTTTGGGGTTTAATTCACATAATGCACCTTGCAAATCAGTGGATGAAACCTAGTTAAAGCAATAAGGAATTAATTATGTTTAGTATTTTTGTGATTATGCAATGGCCTACTTCTGAGTATAGTTCTGCTAATCTGTAACTCTCCTCAGAAATTATAAAATTTTGGCTGTAGGGAGATTAGGGAATACAAAGACAAATTCAAATGTTAAAGCTCTGTGTGCTGAAACCTATTTATTCCCATTTTCTCTATTTTCCTACCGCTAAAAACCTAACAGTCAGAGAGAGGTGAAAACCTGATCAGTTCACTCAGCAGGAAAATAAAAACTGTCAGAGAGGAGAGAGGGTCCTAACTGCCTCAACTGAAAAAGATAGGAGGATCTTGTCTGTTCCACATGGGGATTAACCCAATTGTTGTGGATTACTCCTCCATGCCATCCCGAGAAAGAGACCAATTCTCCACTGGTTATGTTTTAAAACAAATCACTTACAACTAGGAGATTACTCACAGCAGCTTTGATTACAATGATGATGTGAAATAGTTGCAATCTCACCAGTAAAAGGAGTACTTACACCAAAGAGACCACGGGTCATCATGGTATTTATGGCATTTCAAACATTCTGCAACCCTAAGAGTAGACATGCTGGGAGAGCCTGCATGGTGTAGTGGTTTGAATGTTGGAAACCAGGGTTTAATTCCCCACTTGGGGAATCACTGGGTGACCTTGGGCATGTCACACACTCTTTGCTCTAGAAAACTCTGGGATAGGTTCACCTTAGGCTCACTGTAAGTTACAAATGACCTGAAGGCACAAAACAACAACAACAACAACAACAACAACAACAACATATGCTGGATAGGACCAAAAGCCTATCTAGTCCAGCATTCTGTTCACAGAATGGCCAAATAGTTGCCTATAGGAGTCCTGCATGAGAACAACAGCATCTTCAATTTCATGTTCCTCGATGAAAAGACACACTCCTTTTATTACTGAAGGTGACATCCTGACCAGTAGACAAAAAATGATCTATCCTTCATGAATTTATTTCACAAATTTAGTTCTCTTGATTTTTACACTGAGGAAAAAGATCAATGTAAGTAAGTAAAGAAGTATTATCTCCTTTTAAAGGCCTCCAAGTTGTCAATCATCATTACATACTACGATAGCGAATTCCACTGTTTAGTACTATATATTGTGTAACATAAGAAAACAAGATTAAATAATGCCATTCAGTCTGCAATGATGAATCCTGTCTAGTTTCCTTCAGTCATTCCTCAAAAACCACCTTTTCTGTGTAGATTTTTGTTCAACTCTCAGTTTCCACACCCTTCTGTAACTAAGCCTAAAGAAACACTACTGAAACCACCATTTACTGTCTTTCTCTGTTCCTCCCTTCCTCCCATCTTACTTTGTTATTTCCTGTGTCAAATTTCAGGTGTTAAGGCCTTGTTCTCTGTAAACATGCCATACACACTAATGTGTATACAGAAGTAATACCACCAGTCACCTGTAATACCAAATATGAATACAAACTCAGTCTTCACTGAGACTTAGCCCAAAGCTAGCACCCAAACAGTGACACTCAACAATTAAAAATGAAGCACTATTCTTCTCATACAATGTGTCTTTCTTGCCCCTGCAACTACTTTACTACTAAATTCTTCTCCTCCTCTCCACATCCTAAGAGCAGTTCCTGAGGATCACTGTACCTTCAGGACTGATGTGGAATGGGGTATGGAATTGGGGAAGGCTAAAGAAGGACCTACAAATTGATGGTATTTTCAGGTCTGCCTCGTGCAAGCAGAATTGCTTTTCTCCTCATGCAAAGCATCTCCAGAATTGAGCCAACAGATATATTAATTTATTTATTATATTTATAGCCTGCCTTTCTACTAAGAACTCCAAAGAAGCACATATGGTTTTGCTCCTATACTGTCCTACGAACTCTGTGAGGTAGGTGAGAATGAGAGATTAGATGGTCCAAGGCCTCCCAGGGAGCCTTATGGATAACCATGGATCTGAACCTGAACAGCTCTGTTTAGTTGTAGTCCAGCACTCTAACAACCATATCACACTGGTCCTGTGCTAAAATTTGGTACTAAAGGAACTGTTAGCCTGAAAACATTGTAAGAAATAATGTGATTATACACAGCAGTAATTCAAAGATAGTAAGAGACAGACTTATTATGAAGGTTTTCCAGAATGAGATATTAGTTTTATTTGGAGATTAATCTCATACTTCTTTTAAAATAAGCAAGCTTACCACAGTGATCTCCCATAATTTCTCATGGCTATGTTGTATTTCTCTTTATCTTCACAATTCTTCAACAATAGAATTGCCCTGAAAAGCAAAGAAATAAGAATTCAAGTAATTTTAATGCCAGCAGCTAGCCTGCAAAATGTATTAGGCTCAAAGTTCTACTATGACTTACTATTTTATAAAATGCCTTTTTTTTATTTTTACACACACACACATGCACAGAATATAAAGAATCTAGGTTTTTTGGAGTGCAACTGCTGGAGCAGAAGACAATTATGCTAGAATAAATAGTGGCCTGAGACAGTTAAGCGTTTTTTTTAAAATCTGCTGTTCAACAAAATTTACCTTTGATAAGCATCTACAGCCTGCTTTTTCAGTTGGAGATATTCATTTAAATAGCCAAGCATTGTAAAGGCACATGCATCATTTTGGATTCTTTCTGAAATGACAAATGACATATGCATACACACAATTCAAAAGGAGAAAAACTATAAAAACATGCTAAGGAAAGATGAATTCGGTGGTCTAAAAGCATGTTTCTGGGTGCGCTCACAGAACAGAACGGGAATATTTCAGATCAACTGCTTCTCATCAGAACCTGTATCTCTAGTTACGGAGTGCAAAAATAATTGCACTTCAAACACACTGCTTTGAGTCAGTTTGATGATAAGAACTTCGTTGTCAATCCCTTCCTCTTACCACTGAGTGGTGGTGTCCAATACTTCAAAAAAAGACAGTAGGCTGCCGTATGCTGAGTTCTCATGAACCCTTTAGGCTCATGTTGTCAGCACTGACTGACAGTAAATCTTTTCTACCCTTACTTGGAGATGCTATAGATTGAACCTGGGACCTTCTAAGTGGAAAAACAAGTACTCCAACACTAAACTATGGCTTTGTCCTTATTTTGAGTGTGACTTCTTGGACAATTGCCAAAAAAAGATATGACATTATTTTAAGCTCTAAAAATCTAAGAGCAGCCCTTCTGGAAGAGATTAAGAGTTCATCCAACTCAGCAGCATGTTTCCAACAAAAACTAGCTTATGGTACTGGGACATGTACAAGAAGGCATTATTGCAATTGCTTTAGTCTGCTTGCTCCCCAGCTGTGCTACTGAGACCTTTACTGCCTATACCACATGGTTTGGACGTGATATGTTACATTACAAATTCCTGCAAAAGACAACTAGTAATTTAATCAGTTTTCTCTCTCTGCCAAACACCTTCAAAACTAAGCTGTCATGGGGGGAGGGAGGCAGACAAGGGGAACATTGGCTCAACTTTGTTTTCCCACCTACTGCACAACCTTGGAAGGGTGCGTAGAAAGCTGAGTAAGAACCAGAAAAGCTACAGCCTTCCATGATCCTCTGTTAGCAATTGTATCCCATGTGACATGAGAAGAGTGGGAGGAAGCCAGGAGAGGATTAGGGTGGCTATAGCTTTCTACTATCCTTTCTTGACTCCCCCGCCAACAGCATCAGGAAGCTGGGGGGAAGCTGGGCAAAGACTGGAAAGGTTATAGGATTCCAATCTTCTCTTGAAACATATTGCCACCTCCCCACACACGGCATCAGGAAGGGGGAAGCTGGACAAGGACAGAAGAGGCTACAGCCCTCATCACCTCTGTCCTGACAGCTATTCACAATGACACAGACATAGTTGTTTACAAGAGGAACTTACCTGTGTATTTGGTGAGAGCAACTTGCGCTGCTGGGATAGCATTCATCTGAAGAATATTGTATCTATACAATTCAGTGTTTCTGTTGCTTTTATCTTGCAGGGTTGAGCACACCCAATGGGCATAGCCTTTTGCTCCCTCAGTCTAAATGAAGAGGTAAATATTATTATATTCATTTTTATCCATTTTCCCCCCAGAACTGGAAATTAAGTTATCTTAGTGGTAAACAAATTTACAATCAATAACCGTCCAACTAGGAAATCTTAAGTGTTTTACACTTGCTTAACCATACAACAAGAAGACATAACTCATAGAAAAGACAATAATAACTGATGAAGTAGAAGGCAATAGGAAAAGAAGAAGACTGCAATACATATGGATAGGCTCAATCAAGGAAGCCACAGCCCTGAGTTCGCAAGACATGAGCAGAGGTGTTGATAACAGGGTAAATTGAAGGTCTCTTGTTGATAGGGTCGCCATAAATCAAAGTTGACTTCATGGCAATTAGCAACAACAACAAGCATACAATCTTACAAATGTTAAAAAAATACCTGGATGAACAACAATATCTTTGCTATTCTTATTACTGTTTGCCAAACACTGGTAACTTTATTGGTTGCAATAAAATCCTAAATATACTGTTTTAAATAATGCAGTTGCATTTCAAAGATCCATACAATAAACCTGAGCAAAACTCAAATGAAACACTGAAAATTGTAATAAATTTTTTTACATTAGTTGGAATGTACTCAACTTCTGGTTTATTGGTTTCAACCTGAAAGAATGATGAGTGCTTACATGCATGCTGAGTTCAGTGGTGTGCCTGAAGAGATCCATAGTTTCATAGCTGCCAACAGTTTCTGCAATGAGAGCCTACAAAAAAAGAAAAGTGCAATACTTCCTGAGTTGACATAACATGCACCGTCCATTTATTTCTTGCTACAAGTTGTGAAGTACAGACATGGCAAAACTTGTCTTCAACCTAGCTTCATCCCCTCTCCCCACTTTCCTTTTTCCCACAAAACTGTCAAATACAATATTGTAGACAATAGGGCTCTAAACTACCTGGATTTGCATGCAAGACATTTTTTTGCTAGCCCAAACTTGAAATCAGCAAAGACAGAGAATGGGTTTTATGAGTGGTCTTTCTAAATGGCAACCTTGGCTTTAATAGGACAAGAAGCTTTCCTTGCATTAAGAAAGTGTAGAGGAAAATTCTTTTGCCTTCAATTCTTGGATACAAAACTTTGCTTTAGCTAGTAGTTTAAATCTCTCATCGTATCTCAGCAATTAATGTAAACTCATAGTACTGTCTCAGTATTTCAGGCTCATCCAGGCTGTGGAGGGTAGTGCTACATCTTGGAACAACAGCAGAGATATAACCGTGTCTTATCACGGGATGGACATGCCATTAAATTTAGCCATTTTTAAGGTTTCAGTATAGAAAGATAGACTGCTACAAGAACAGTAAGAGAAAACATCAAATTATAGTTTATATTTAGAAAACAAAGCATAAGCCCAGGTTTACCATTTTAAGTCATTTGTAGCTTATCAATCATTTTCAGTATCAATTGGACCTTAATATCATTCAGAGGCTATAATGTGGAAAACCCAATACTTCTGGCATATAATACACTGCCACAGAGTTAATGCCTTACCTGCCCAATCCAACATGTTAGATAGGAGGGTTCCAGAGACTGAGCTACTTTGAATGCTTCATGTGCTTGCTGTATGAATATGTAAAATCAAAACATTAAGTGTTAATTGGATCATGGTGGCTAACTCAGCTATTTAGTCAGAGGTATTAACTGTGCCTTTCCCTCACACTTGGAGAATAGTAATAAAAGCCTTCTACACTTGTGTATGAAACTTCCCGGCATCTCTAATAAATGAAGCTCAGGATACAATGACTTCACTGGGAACACTAATAAATGGAGTCTTCAAATACGGCATTTTTTTCAAGAAAATATAACACATCAAACAGGAGCCAAAAAGAGAAACTGGAAATTAACACTTGTTCTCTTGTCCCTGTGGAGAACAGCAGCAACCAGCAAGAGCAATGTAAGCTTTTTATACATTTGAATATCTCCGAAAAGTGGAAGAGTAGAATGCATTCCCAAGGTACTGAAGACCATCTAACCTTGACTTTTTACCACCACTATTTCTTTAGTGATGTAATTTCTTTTCAGAGGTGGTTTCTGTCTTCCTTCCTTCACAGAACCACCCCTTTTAATGTCACAATTCACTCCTCATCCTAGACTTTGACTCAGCTTTTAATATAACGAATCATCCAACCATCCATATTTCCCCCTCCATGTTTTTTTAAATAGGCATATTAAAGAAGTTTCAAGTTTCTTCTTCTGTTCTTATAGCCTCTGGGAGGCTGTTGTGACAAGCAACAATCATGTAGGAGTGTTAATGCTTGCAAACAGTTTCACTGGTTTTGTCTTCACCTTCCATAAATACATCCTGACTGGCAAGTCAGAAAGAATTAAGCAGATATCTGAATGGTCCAATAGGTCACTCAAAATGGGAAGGTAACATCTCGTATTATTTTCCTACATGTGGCATCTCACTTAACTGCTTAAACTTAAGCTACATGACAGAGTGAGTGCTGGATCATATGTGCACACTTACACTCACCTCTATGTTTCCGCTGGTTAAATACAAGACTCCTAAATTGGTCCAGGCAACAACATTCTAGACAAAATAAAGGATATGAAATATAAATTAAATATTCTTGAAGCCTCCTTCAAAACAAAACGATTATCTAGAGCACTTACAATCTGGTCAGCTTGAATAGATTTAACAAACGCATGTTGTGCAAGGGCATAGTTTCCAACACCTGAAAGAGACAGATATAGCTACAACACTGTGTACAGTATCTAGTAAACTCTGAACAATCTAACAGAGGGATAATATTAGAAAAATTTCATTTGAAATGTACCTTCGCAACAGGCAACCACACCAAGTGCATTCCAGTAATGGTGGTTTTTACTGTCTAGTCTCACAGCTTTTTGAAGACACTGGAAAAGATTGGGAGAGCATTTTGCTGTAATTCTATGTGTTATAAAATACATGGGTGTTATGACAAAAAGTGTATTATATTGGCTAAAACTTAGAAATGATAACAGAAGAAAGTCTATTATTATAAAATGCATCAAAACAGGAAAGATTTTTTTTTAATTACCTGTACAGATTTCTCCAGCAGTTCACTGATCTCATTCTCGCTACTCCCTGTTGCTTTAAGGTGCTGTGCCTGATGATAGTAATTTATCCCAAGATCACACCATGTATTCGGTGAGGACATTAATTTTAATCCTCTACCATAACACCTATAGAAATATGGATCACCAAATGAAGATAGTCATTTTACGGCTGGAAAAGAAAGTAGGCACATTAATTTAAAGATATTTCCACAGGTTGTTGAATTTATACATCTGCTTTTCTGAAGGGAAATCCTTTTAAGAAACTGTACAGGAGAAAAAGAGATTACTCCCCAACTTTCACATATAACAGATAGGGTGGAGTTAGTATAGCCTATTAGGCACATGCTGTCCCAAACCACTATGTGTGTCCCCTAATCTATGCAAGAACCACCACTTTCTAAAAAAATGGACAAAGTACTGCTCATAAAATCTCCCAAACTGCAGAGTAAGGTTATACATCAAACTCTCGAAATAAATATACAAAATGAATGATTGTACCCCCAACCTCAAACTGCATCTAACAAGACTGAAAGATCAATGAGAAAGGCTTAAGTATAAGCCAGAAGTAGACATTTAGTCACTTCTAGGTTGCATTTTTCTGTACCGCACCAAGAGAGTGAAAAGTTGGCTTCCTAGCAGTGGTCCATTTCTGCTTAAGAGTAACAGTAGTAGAGTTAGAGAATGAAGGCTATATGACATTGGTCTGAGGCCAACTCTTCCGCTAAAGAACTATGAAACTTCAGAATTCAAAAGCAAATTCTAAGACATATAGCCAAAACAGTCAAAATGTGTTGTCTGAGCTGTAGCTGAAGAAGCTGCCAGCCCCGACTTTCTTTTTCCAACTGGTTTTTCTTCCCTCTCCATTTCTTGGAACTCTTTTGAGCTAAAGTCCTGCTTAGTCAAACAGCTGGGGTTTCATACAGTAGCTATGCAGGCTATTGTTCACATCTATATGGACACACTGATTTTTAATTGTTGACTTCTAGGCCCGTTAAGCATGACAGTCTTCATCTTATTCCTCAGTGTGAAGCATATTAGCTGTGAAACATGTAAATTGGTATGGGATGCGAGTAGAGATCAGAACAAAGGCTAGTTCCAAGGATGCTGAATCTCCCACAGAGTTGTTGAAAACACTATTACATTTCTATGAAGGACCATTTGGAGTACTGCTCCCAAGTGAAAAGTCTGAAGTTGCCCAAACATGGTGTGACAGGCCCTTACTTTTCCCAGATTGGTGTGGCAGTTCCCAAACTGATAAAGCACCCTATCTCTACCACACAGCTCTGCCTCCCCATTTATAACAACCCCTTTGTTTAAAACAGTGAGAGTTTTCAATGTTTATTTAGAACCACTTAATAATTTTATGGTACTGTGTTTTCTGTGTTACTCTATACATTGTATACAACTCAGCTGAGTCAATGTTTATGAAGATAAATTAACATTTATTAAGATAACAATAAGAATATATAATAAGAAGCACGTTAAACTTCATATGCAAGTCAAGGTTGACACATTTCCTCAGAATACTTTTTAGACAATATAACTAGTAACTCCCTGCTCAGAAACAGACTTTTATATAAAGCACAAATATCATGTAACAGCCCTCTGGCTCAATTCCTATCTAAGGCTTAACCCCCAACCTAGGTCACACTTTTTGATCAGATCCCACTAGGGTTCAATCACTCTTCTGCCTCTCACTAGGCTTCCACTGAGAATGAAACCTCCCAAAATAGTCACACTCTCTGACTAACTAAGGGACTCCATTCCCTAGCTCCTTGCTAAGCTCTCACTAAAGAAATCCAATTACCACAGATACTTAGCTTTATACAACTTTTTCCCTCAGCCACAAGCCCCCCCCCACACTACTGGGTTGGGTTTCTCTGCTAACCTGATTGCCTACCAACCTGTTTCCAGGCTGCACTGGTCTTTCAGATAGCCACACCACTAGAACTTTGTCAGACATGACTTTTTACCCTTTGCTTTCTCTCTGCTTTTCTGTGACAGCTCACCTACTCATGCCAGCAAAGCACTTCTGAGGAAAACAGTTGGCCAACCTTGGAAATCTGTGAAATACTATATAATATATATGCTAAACAATACCTTCCTCCCAAAATGAGGAGATCGCTTTTCGTTAGCACACATTTGTCCATGTCCTGACCAATAAGGAATCCTAAAACTTTCACATTCACTTTGGACGGTGAAATAACACAAACACAAGTACAGGCATCTCCAAGCAACTTCCAAAGGCAAGACACTTCTGGGCGATGCTTTGCTGCTCTAAAAGAAAAAAAAATACATATATATACATATATATATATATATATATATAATCCAGGTAGACTCACATTGGCAATTCTCTAAATAGAAGTCCTTTTTTCCACTACAGCAAGTAGAGGCAAGTTGATTTTTATCAGTTTTATCAGTATCTCATCTTTTGCACTTGGAGCAGAAAGAGCAACTGAAGCCTTTCCCCAGGTCCACTCTTAGCCTATATAAGCTGTCTCTCTCACAACACCAACAGCTAAGAATAATTTGCCTTTGAATCACAAAAACTGCCTGCTTCTGCAAGCATAAGCAGAACTTCACTACACACTGCTTTGAACTAGAATCTTTATGTGCTGCCTTCTTTAGAATCTTCCCAGTTTATCTTTAAATATCTCTTTATAGCCATAAATACATCTGAAGTATCAACTCATGAACAAAAAGCTGTGACATGCCATTTCATTTATAACTTTCCCAGAAGGCCAATAGTTGATTCTTCGTCCTCTGTGGAGACAAAACTGACCTCAATGAAATTTAGTGCATTTTTAATTATTCCTGGAGTTTTCTGCCACCTATTTTTCTAATCGCGCAAACTATGAGAACAGTAATAAATATATCAGCTTTGCTCTACACTTCAAACTCATAAGCTCCTTGCCAGACAGGCAAGACAACGTACATGGAGATCTGTTTCTCTTCCAACATTGAAACAAATGGGAAATGGCTAGAATATAAAGTTCTCTGTCATCTATACGAACCAACAAGTTTTTTATCATATTATTCTCTTGCTGAAAAGTCAATGGTATTGTTGCTCCTTTGGTAAACCCTGTCGTGGGGTCTACAACTTTGATATAAAACATAATCTAACCCACCAGAGAGGTCACCCGGATGAGCACGTAGGCAACAATGGTCGTATGATCGGAAGAACCAGGTCAGGCCAGTAAACTCCCCAGTCATGTAGCCACAGGAGACCTCAAGCTGTGCCAACCCACAGTGGACAAAAAGGTCCTCAGCCTTTAAGGAGCCAACTTGAAGGGATTAAGAGTTTTTCCCACAAAGTTGGGCACTGGAAGCAATAAAATCTTTTCAGACAAGGATCATCTACATAAACTCACACTGCAACCCAAAGCAGCGGAAGATGCTGATGCTTGGGTGGCACCTTATTATCTTCCTATATCAAAGAAGGTGCTGGTGTGATGTTGTTTTCCGCTGCTGTGCTCTTTGTTTTCCCCAGGATAGGATTTGCCCTCAAGGTAAATTTTTCCTACAAATAGTCCTCGTCTTTTATTAGTTCTTTGGATACCTCCCGGTCATACCAACTGACTGCTCCCCTCCTGACAGCCGCGTGATCTCCTCAGCGTCTCTTCGCAGAGTTCCATTTCTTTTGCTGCTTTCCGGACCAAGGACTTCAGGAAAAGGTGCAGTATCACCCAAACCACAAATCCTTTAACAATTCCGCTATCTTATTTCCACTCTTTATTTTTCTTTAGTGCTTGGATGTGTGTGTGAGTGTATGCGTTAATGTGTGATATTTCCATTTAATAAAGTCATTCATTGGACTTTTTTGTGTGATTTCTGTATGGGCCTGACTCCGTAAAAACTGGGTAATAGATCTCGCTAGGTCACCCTGCCTCTCGCATTGCTATTGCTTGTACTCTGTTGAGTTTACTTTCCCCAACACGTGGAGCATATTAAGAAGTCCCTCGCGGACCCCCAAGAATTTCAGGGTAACAGTATGTATGAAACTAAGGCAATCTTTTAAGATTCTTATAGGACCTTAAGCTGGCAGTGGAGAGAACATATATGAATACCCACCGTGCTAAAAAACCAAGGGATTGTTCAATGTAGTCTAGAGCTTTTCCATCCAAATAGTCAGCAAGAGCAGTTTTTGCCATCATGAGATAGCATTCTCCAAGACCTGGGGAAAAATATAAATTATTAACATGTGATAAGACTGCAATAAACATAAGCACACACATGTTATTATTTTATCTGTTTATGTCCTGCCTTTCTCCCAATAGTGGGATTCAAGGCAGCTAACAACAGATTTAAAACAATGCAAATGAAAAATAGTACAAAAATATTAATGAAAGCATAAATGTAAGATTTAAAATATTAAATATTAAAAATTAAAATGCATTAAAATATTATATACAACCTTAAAAGTAACACTGCATAACATTAAAACCCCAAC
This sequence comes from Iguana delicatissima, assembly GCA_948472985.1. NCBI lineage: Eukaryota > Metazoa > Chordata > Lepidosauria > Squamata > Iguanidae > Iguana > Iguana delicatissima. The sequence goes on along the minus strand of CAOKZL010000209.1, from coordinate 397,496 downwards.
CATAGCCAGCTCATAAAAACCTGACAGCACAAAAATGCTTTGATCTGACAGTCGACGGAGAGCAAGGACTGGGCCACTCTGGCTCCACAAGGGAGGGAGTTCCAATGTCTAGGAGCAGCCACCAAGAAGGCCCTCACTTTGTTCCCACAAAACCAGCATGAGAAGGTGGTGGGACAGAGAAAAGGGCCTGTCTAGATGTTTTTCAGGGCTCTAATGGGCTTATAAAGGGAGATATAGTTCTTCAAATAACCTGGTCCCAAGCCGTATAGGGCTTTATAGGTAAAAAACCAGCACTTTGAATTGTGCTTGGAAAGGACCAGCAGCCAATGGAGCTGTTGCAACAAGAGTTGTGTGCTCTATGTAGTTAGCCCAGTTAATAACTTGGTTGCAGCTCTTTAGGCCAACTGAAATTTCTGAACACTTTTCAAAGGCAGCCCCACATAGACCATATTACAATAATCCAAACGTGATGTAACCAAGGCACGTACCACTATAGCCAGGTCCAACTTCTTCAGGAACTGGCACAGTTGGCACACCAGCTTTAACTGTGCAAAAGCACGCCTGGTCACTGACGAAACCTGGGCCTTCAGGCTCAGAACTGAATCCAGGAGTACCCCCAAACCGCAAACCTGTGTTTTCAGGGGGAATGTAACCCCATCTAACACAGGCTGAATCCCTGTTTTTGGATCTGTCTTCCATATGACCAGAAGCACCTCTATCTTGTCTGGATTAAGCTTCAGTATATTTACTCTCATCCAGTTCATTACAGCTGTCAGGAACCAGTTTAGCGCAGTAACAGCTTCCTTGGAATTAGATGGAAAGAAGTAATATTGCTGGGTATCATCAGCATACTGTTGATACCTGACCCCAAAACTCCAGACAATCCCTCTCAGTGATTCATACAGATGTTAAATAGCATAGGGGGCAAGACTGAACCCTGAAGGACTTGGCAGGTTGGTGGTCAAGGAGTCAAACAGGGATCCCCCATCACTACCCTCTGAGAATTCCCCTCTAGGGAATAATGAAACTACTGTAAAACAGTACCTCTAAGCCTCATCCCCAAGAGGTGATTCTATAACTGAGCTGTGCAATGGTTTAATTGGCAAAATATATTAATTGGCAGATATGTTTAATTGGCATAAAGCATAAATTATATAAACTATGAGTGTAAGTGCCATGTGGAAAAGGGAAAAGTCTTAACATGACCCAGATCATAGGTTCATTGAGAATTAGCCAGAAAGGCCTGACCTGATGACTCTGAGATAATCTTCTCAATGATAACAATGGTCTAGTTTAGAAGCAGAGTGAGACCTCTGCTGTGTGCATTTCCTATGGAAACATCTTACAGTGTCCTCCAACGCAGACAGTCATCAAAGCCATAAAACCAGCTATTAACTCTCTGGCACTTAAAACACAAGGAGCCTCGTGGGGTTTGGCAGCTCTGGCTCACGAAAACAGGAAGATTCCTACCAAATCAGTAATTGTCTTATCCTCCCACCTGTGACTTCTTCCTGGTCCCCGATCACGCAGCAATCAATGTTCTTTGTCACCTACATGCTAAAATCATCAACATGTTTCCTTCACACATTAACTCATTCCAGCCACTTTGTCCATTCTGGAAATTACACTGTTTGTTCAAGCAGAGAGTCATCCACACCTCATGTCTCCAGGTCAGGTTTTTGGGCATAAAGAGACCTTAATGTTGGGTTCCTCTTTACAGTGCTTGAATTTCAGGGTTCCACTCTGTCTCTCTGCTTGCTGAACAGCACTGACCATGTCCAGCACTGTCCAAGCCAAATCACTGCTTCTTTACTGCTCCTCTGGATGGTCAGTCCTCCATATTTGCAGGTTTCACATTTGTGGATTTGATTATTCACAGATTATTATTCACGGCACCTCTGCTGCCTCCCTATGCCATTTTTAATAAGAACTACAAGACTTCTGAAACTGAGAAACTGCGAACAAGGCTTGTAAGTCCCTCTTAAAAATGGTGTTGGGACAGCAGTGGAGGTGGCAGTAAGCCCCACCAGCCACCAACTTCTGACTTGTGAAGGAATCTGATGTCTGAAAGGAATCCATGGTGAATTGAATATGGTGATCATAGTTTTTTTGTGTGTGTTAAATATGGTTTGGGAGGGCCTGGTGTTATTACAGTTTTTCCACTTTCACGGGGGTCCTATGCCCCTAACCCTAGCGAATGTGGAGGGATGACTGTATAACCAAACCCTTTTCCTATCTCCACTATACATTTTCCTCCCTTTCTTTTCAGTTAGCCTTATGTGATTGCTTGTGCGTGTGTGACTATTTCGGGTGCATGCATGTGTATTCTCCCCCAATAAAACACATTTCAATTGAACTATAAGTCTTCTGGATGATCTTTTTGGCAGTGACCTCACAGAACACTGGTGGAAAGGACATGCAATTACCCTTCTTTTTGCAATATTCTTAATTTGAATTAATTAATTCTCATTTTTACATTTGATCACAGGTTTTGATAGAGGACCTCACGGATCCCAAGCTTTTGGGGGTAACAACTCAGAAGGATACCATAGTCGACAATATCAAAAGCTGCTCAGAAGTCCAATGGAACCAAACACATTCCCCTTGTCCAGTTCCTTGCATAGGTCATCCACCAAGGTAACCAAAGCTGTCTCTGTCTCATTACTAAGCCTGAAAACAGACTGAAGTGGATCTAGACAATCTGCCTCATCCAGGAACTGCCAGAGTTGAAAAGCAAGTACATACTGTAGTACCTTGCCCAAAAATGGAAGGTTGGAGACTGGCCTACAATTACGTAGTATATTAGGATCCAGGGAAAGTTTTTTCAGAAGAGGTCTTACCACAGCCTCCTTCAGCTTCGCTGCAAAGAAGCATTAATCACTTCCCTTACCCACTCAACTAGTCCTCCTCTGGCCTGTTTAATTAGCCAGGAAGGGCAAGGGACTAGTACACGAAGTGCTAAAAATCACAAACAAACATTTGATACTATGCAAATTTAGTATAAACTTTAAAGACTTTGATGCATATTAGCAGAAACACAGCAATAAACTAACCTGGTAAACTAAGGGTAGTTGCAGTATTAACAGATCCAAGTATTACATATACATGCTTATTACAGTAGGCCCTCCACATTCGCAGGTGTTAGGGACACAGAACCCCCACGAAAGTCAGATAACCGTGAATACCATTCCCTGCACTGTCCTGCACTGCTGCAAGTGCGCCCACGTGGGTAGTGGATGGGAGAGTGCAGGAGGGGACAAGATATTTTCTCCTGCAGAGAAAGATCTTCCTTTCCCTGAGCTTTTTCACCCCACCTGTGTGATTGCGGGGGCAGCAGTGAAGGAGAGTGAGAGAGAGAAGGATTTTTAGTCCCCTTCATTCTCTCACTCCCCACTCACACAATCCCACAGGCAGCAGCACAGGAGAGTGAGAGAGAGAAGGATCTTTAGTCCCCTTCACTCTCCCACTCGCCACCCACACAATCCCGCGGGCAGTGGTACAGGAGAGCAAGGGGGAGAAAGATCTCTCCTCCCTTTCACTCTCTGCACTGGCTGCCATGGGTGGGGGGCAGGAGGGAGGAGGCAAGGATACCATGAATAATCAGGAGGGAGGAGGCAAAGATACCGTGAATAATCAAAACTGCGAAAGTCAAACCTGTGAATGTGGGGGGGGGGAGAACTGTACTTCCAAATAACTGAACATTCACCTTCCCAACACAAGTCATAACTTATTAAAATTCTGAATCACTCAACCCCATTAAACCACTAAATCTAATGAAAATTAATGAGTACCTTTCAGCGCAGGAACATAATCTTTTGATTTCTTCAAGATGTGCTGATATTCTGCAATAGCTTCCTTATATTTTCCCAGAATCTGTTCAATTGCTGCAGCCTTATAAACACTATATATAGATTTGGGGTTAAGTTCTCTGGCCTTTCGGAAAGACTTCAGTGCTGTTGTGAAGCCTCCTCTGCTCAGATATGCATCTCCGAGAGATTCCCAACAGTTGGCATCTTTTGGATCTGCTCGTAGAGCTGCCTGCAAACTGACCACATAGGAAAAGCACAGGCTATTTGATGAAGTTGCAACAAATGAGGACCCACTTTCATTTTGTAAAGGTCTCTTTTTAAAAAAAAATTATTTAGAAGGTTTCGAATTCAGACACTGACAAAAGCAATCACAATCCCAGATACAAAATGCCTATAAAATATTCAGTGCCATTGTTTTTACTTTAAAAACAACTTGCTAACCATTTGGGAAAGGTGAAAAACTTGTACAAAAGCTTCCTGTAAACTTCATTATAGTGAACAAAAAAGGCTGACCTGTCAAATGCTTAATCTACATGATCAACAGCAGCTTCAGCATGAAGGCAGAATCTTGCACTCTATGCTCACAGAATGCATGAGGATTCTATGGCAATGTCCCCAAAGCATGTCTCCCAAACTCTTTTAACAATGGGTATTCTCACTAGAGCCAATATTGCAGTCCCACAACACCTGGAACCAGCTGCCCACCCCTGAGCTAAAGGATCACACTCCAGGGATGGAATTTAGCAGGGACATTCACACACATAGGTGTCCCTTATGTATGTGAATGAGCTTTCTCAGGTGCAGCAGAGGTTGGTATTTCTTTCCTTTCCGTGTGGCATTCAAAATCTCCCTCTCAACTTACAATTAAGCCCCAAAGCCACCTAAAATGGCCACTACATGCTTCAAGATGAGCAGGTAAGATTGGAGAAGTGCCTGGCACCCCCTCCCCTGTCAGATGTAGGATGATTACAGAAGTTTTGAGACTCCTGGATCTCAGCACTGACGTCACTGGCAGGGTAGCCATATCTTCCCTGAGCCTGCCTGGTTGCCATGAAGCCTGGAATGGCTGTTACCAGGTTGCTTTGGGGCTTTACAGTAAGTCAAGGTTGGTGGTACATGGCTCAGCATAGTGTAGGGATGCATGTGGATATTTATGCTACACAGAGGGGATGCTGGATTGATTCCCAGCTATTGTACATAAAAATAAAGTTGACACATATAAAAGTTGGTGCAAATCAGCAGCAAGTTGTAAAATTCATAGACGAAAAAGATGCCTTTCCAAAACATTAATGGAAAGTAAATCATCTGCTGAACTTGAACTCTGTAGCTGACAGTGAATTACACTTAATAATTCTCTTACTCTGCCACTGCCTGTGAATGCTGCCCAGCTCTCAGGTAATAAAGCCCACGGCGAAGCCAGGCCCATTTTGCACGCCCAGCACTTGCTTGCTCTGTCACTTCTGTCAAGATGGCAAGGGCAGTTTCCTAACAACCAAAGATGATGACATTAGTTTATTATATGTATAGTTACAAAGAGTGCACATATGCAGTTATATATTTGAGAGTGATTATAAGCCGCAGAAATAATCTCTCAGCATTCATCTAAGAGAAAACTAAATCAAATCTAAAATTTCTCCTGGTCTATTAGTTACCACCAGAGATGGAATATCTACATTTGCTCAGCCTGGAAAATCATAATCCTGAGTTGGGAACGGGGATAGGTGTGGTTTCTTGCTGATAAAAAGGCCCATGATGCATTTGTTCAGGAAGACTGACTGCTCTTCATGTTCAATATTAAAGCATTTAGCCTTAACTAGGAACACAGATTCTGGGGTTAAGACCTAGTGACGTCCTTTGTTATATTCATACTTATGGGCTTAAACCTGTCAGTGTCTTACACATGCACAAATTCCCCTATGGAAATGGTTGGACATTTTTGTCTGATGTGTAATAGCCACACTGAATTCAAGGTTGAAGAAGTGGGGCTTCACATGCAGTGACATCATGGACATATTTGGTTGTGCATTCAGCTACAAATTCTGTGTCTTGGTTTAGTTCCACAATACTGGCATTCAACACAAGGGTCGCATAGTGTAATTAATACATATGGAGACATTACAATTTCCCAATGTAGGAAGTCAGCTACTATCCTCTCTGTGGTGAGCACTGATCTAGATACCACTTTGTTGGACATAGAGCAACAATCACAACTATTATTTAAATACTTACAAAATATGACTTTTTAATGGGCAAAGATGTAATCTAAAGTACAATAATCTCCAAATTCTTAATTCTGCACTGGTTAAGATACATACAATGTATTGAGTACATAACATCACAGACTTTTTAGTGGCAACTGGAGAGAAGTTCCAGTTTACCATTTCTTGCTTGCTTCCATACTGTAGTTCACAAGCCACTCATGATTACAATCACCGCTACTGCAGTCAGAGTCAGTGAGATGTAATGTATTTAACTGTAAGTCTTATTCATTTGCAAGCTTTATTTATTGCAATGCAGCATCCAATCGGTTCTATTATGCTTCCCACTGCTTTAAAATTTCCACCCAGAAGGCTCCCCCTATTGGTTTAACACTGAAATGTTATGAAGAACAGAACTGAATTCTCCTTTTCATCAGTCTGCTTTCAGGTTTGGCTACAATGGCAACAACTAAAGGCAGAGACTGAACTTCAGATACAGAACCCCTCTTAAATGAAGCTGACCTTGCTGTAGCTATTCAAGGTCTTTGGTTGCTTCCACTATCTTGTCAATACAAATAAATATCTAAATACACAGGAATGAATTAAAAAAATAATCGTTCTGAGAAGAAACAGATGAAAGAGTGTGACATCAGAGAAGCAAGGATTTTATGCATGCTATACAGGATAACACTGACTGAAAGCTAGAGGAGCAAAGAAAACAATTTGGGGAAGTTGCTACCTGTCAGAAGCACATGGCAGTACATATAAGAAAAGTTTCTGAACGATTGTGCCAATTAGTCCTGAGGCCATGTGAATCAGTGAGAAAGATTTTTGAAGAGTGAAAGTCTAAGATATTTTGAAGTTATTTTATCTTGTGTGTTTTTTCTACGAAGAGAAGAGGGGGTAATTTGTAACCATGGAAACAATTTAACTCAAAAGGAAGAGAAAGTAATTTTGAACCCACTGCATTTTGTGAAGAACACTAAAACCATTCTGAACATAGAAGTGGTTAAGATAATTCTTTAAAGGAAATACACAGTACCAAGTCTCCAAGCTCAGTGCTCAAGTCCACTACTGCTGCTCCAGCATCACCATCTGTTTTATCTTTTTCAAATGCTTTTTTATAGCAGCCAAGAGCTCTGTTTTTATCTCCAGCTATATCTCTGTAGTATTGACCTAAATAATGAAAAGCACTTCCTAAGTAATTGTCCAGTTTTGCTGCCTAAAAAAAAGAAGAAAAAGAAAAAAAGAACCTTCAACTTCAACCATTGCTTTCTTAAACATAAATATAATTTTGATGCACACATTTATGATACATAAATTTGACACATGTAAGAGACCTATCAATGAAAACCAGAATAAATATAATTTTGATACATATAAGAGATCTATTAATGAAAACCAGCAAGCTCCGTCTTTGGAACCATTGTATATCCTGTCTTGTGTCAGCTCTGAGATCTTTGGGGGAAGTCCTTCTTTCCTGCTTTATACACACATCTCATGGGGATGTAAGAGGGCCTTCTTGGTGGCAAAATGAGGCTACTGCTCCTCAAACGGGAATTCTTCCCTCTCTCAAAAAAAAATTTGTTCAGTTCCAAATGTACAGCATTACAGTAACTTGAAAACTTGAGCATTTGGAACTACAGTTTAAGCATCCAAAGAAAAGGATGCCAAAGGGAACACAACAAACACAAGAATTCTAAGTATGAATGATTTTTAATGTCTGTCTGCTACCAATTTGGGGACTAAAGGTACATTTTATGGAGGGGGAGAATTCTTATTTGAGAGGGCAATGCCATCTTTTTGCTGCTCCCTTCCACCCCTGTAGCTTCATCCTGACCAGAACTCCTCTCCCTAGGAAGGTGAAAACACCCTTCCCATCATTGTCCTTCTATGAGCAGGTACAGACTTTTTTATTCTGATAGGGTTTGGGAGCTTACTGTTCTTAAGGAAGGGGTTTTTAATAGCTTACTGTGCTGTATTTACATATTTATTTTTAATCAATGTGTTATTAATTAATTTTAATACAGTTTATCTATTTTTATGATTTTATTCTCTCCATATGTTTATTTACCTTAAGTTATCATAGGAGTAACAATACTGAATTGTGATGGACTAAATCTTTCAAATAAAGTAAGCAAGCACTGAAATAAAATAAGAGAGGAATGGAGCCAAAAAGATCAAATCCCATTATTTCCAAATTTGAATTTCTCTCTTCAAACTGATCTGAAATAATCTCTTCTGTGAAACCACTCTGTTGTCATCTCTAACTAACGCAAGCTTAAATATGTATAATTTTCTTTGCCTGCATTTTTTGGCCACTTTGGCCTCGTGTATCTTCATACTCAGCAATTACACTGAGAGTAGCAATTCTGCCTTGGAGCAGAAACCCACATCTTTTTACTGATGGTGTTTCATAAAGAAACAAGTATACCACAGGTGTTATGTCTGCAACAAAGAAGCTATTCTGAGACTTTATCAACAATGTGCACATTACCAGTTGCTCCCAGAATGCATTCATGCACTTCAGTGAGACTTTTAGTACCAGCAGATTTACCAGAAATTTACAGGCTGTATCACTAATGTTCCCAATAGTTATCATCTTGCTTCTGAGATAAGCAGTATGTTAGTCTCAAAAATACCGATACCAACTTGTACTGATGGGAGAAGTAAGGGGAGCAAGACAAAGATTTGGCCCCTAAGCTTCTTTTTTCACTTGGCCCTGGGTTGCTGATCAGTATTAGTGTCTTCATAATAGTTCAGATAATTGTTATTCTGTTGCTGATCACTATTAGCCAAATACATTCTAGTTGCATTCATTACTAATTACATTCATTAGTCAGCTATCATTATGCTACATGTTTTACCTTCAAAAACTGAGTAAGAGCTTTGGACTTATCTTTTCTTGTCTCTTCGCTCATAAACCAGTAAGTGAGGCCCAGGTAGAAATGAAAGTCAGTTATTTCAGCTTCTTTTTCAATAGCTTTCTGGAAACTAAAAGGGAAAGCATTTTTTAAAGGATTCTTTTTTCAGATGCCCCAAACCTCAAATGCAGAATTTGGAAGAGTTACTTTTGTGGACTACAACTCCTACAACAAGCTATGGGTCAAAAGAGTAGCTTTCGCAAATGAATATGCGGCTCACCTTGTTTCTGCCTGATAATAGTTCCTTTGCTTGTAATGAATCAACCCTTCAAGATAACAGGCTTCTGCCAGATCAGGATGTGTCAGTTTAAGCTCTTGCACAATCTGTAACAAACCATTTCATACAGAAAAATTCAATCTTCTTAACAAAAGGCTATACTATAAAGAAAAGCATACTAACCTTTGAAGCTTCTTCAGTAAGTCCTTTATTTAGATACGCCTGTCCTTTCAGAACGATAAGCTTTGGATTGTTATTTTTATCCAAAACCTAGAAACCAAATATATATTTGACACCTCAGTTCTTAGAAAACTAAAACCATATCATAAATGCTTATCTTATCAAACCATCACTTGTCATTTTTGCAATACAAGACTTGATTTCACCCCATCAGAAGAGATTAAAATTCTGATTAATATTTAACAATAGTGAAAAATGCTTGCATTAACTTTCAAGGGAGTTAATCTGGAAACAGCAGTGGCTAAAGCAACTCTGATGGGCATAAAACCAAAATGTGTTATCAAGATGTGTTTGTACATTAAGTATACTTAATATATACTTAAATATATAGAAGACCGGAGGAAAAAATAGTATCCCCTCAAATACGAGAGATAAAAAACTGGAGCTAGAAATCCTCTAAGGCACACAGCTCTACAGAGAGGGATGGAACCTGCATTTCAAACTGATCTGTGCTAGCTAGACATGGTAAAGAATGCAGAGGAAAATCGTAGGCTGTACTGCCAGGCAAGACATCTCTGTGAATACTATAAAGTTGGGATGCTAAGCAGCAATCCTGGTAACAAACTTAATTACTTCTTCTGGAAACACAGAGAGATGCATCCATTACTCCAGTGAAGACAAGAGGTGAAGGACAACCCAGATCTCACCAATCTCTGTCACTCATATCACCACTTGCATGGGTACAATTACAACTCAAGGCTGATAACCTTAAACTGACACAGTTTATTTACAGAGCTGCTTTTTTAAAACCTTATCACATACCTACCTGATCAAGAGAATTTATGGCTTCATCTGCAGCATCAGCACCTGGAATTTTAAGCAAGGCCAATGCTTTGAAATGGTAGGCAAGCTCTTTGTGTTGCTGAAGGGAACTAGCTCCATAAAGTTGTCCTAATGTCCTTAAGGCTGCCAACAAAGAAAGAAATCTATTTATGTACTTGTTTTAAAGTCATTGTCATTTTAACAACTTAACAATTGAGTTTATTCTCACTGTTTAAGTCTGCCAGTTAGATTACGAATGTGACGTGAAAATAATCAAGGGCAGAGGTACTTAACTTGGGATCCAGGGGCCCACAGAGCCCTCACAGGGTATCTCCGAAACCCTGCCACTGGTCACCAACAGCAGTGGCAACAACAGGGCCATGGCAGTGGGGGGAGATGTGGGTGCCAAAACTGCTCCCCCATTTGCAAACAAGGGAAGGTAGCAGTTTGGGCGTGCATATGCCTGTCACTGTGTCCCTTTCATCAGGGTTGTGGCAGCAGGGTATGTGTGTGTGTGTTTGTGTGTGTGTGCTGAGCGACAAGCTGGCAGGCATGTGTGTGTACCCAACTGCTCCCTTTTTTGCAAACAAGGGAGCAGTTTGGCTTTGTGCCCCAAGCCCTGCTGGTACATCTCTGATGAAAGGGACACAGAAGCAGGTACGTGTACATGCCTAGACTATGATTCTGGATACCAGGGTTTCAATCCCCACTCAGTCATGCAAAACCACTGGGTGATTTCAGGCAAGTCAGATTCTCTAGCCTCAAAGAAAGGCAAAAGCAACAAATCTTACCAAGGAAACCCCCATGACAGGTTCACCTTACAGTTGCCATAAGTCATTTTTCAAAGGGGAGAGATATGATGGCTAGAATCTTCCCCATGAGTGGCACTTTGTTGTTGTGTGCTTTCAAGTCACTTTTGATTTAGGGCAACCCTAAGGTGAACCTATCATAGGGTATTTTTGGCAAGATTTGATCAGAGGGGGAGTTGCTTTGTCTCTCAGCCTATGAGGCTGAGAGAATGTGACCAGGTCAAGGTTACCCAGTGTCTGAATGGGGATTTGAATCCTAGTCTCCAGAAACCTTTAATAAATAAACAAACATTTGAATGTTTAAATCTAAATTTAAATATTTAAATCTTTAGTTAAGTCTTGAGGGACTCCAGCAACAAATTATATTTTCAGGGGTCCCCAATGAAGAATAGGTTAAGAATCACTGATCTAGGGGTTTAGGAAATAATCTTAATGCATTACCATTACAATATGAAGACTCTTTTAAAATAATGATTTGAGACCACCAGTTTGTATCTCTGACACATCCCATTTCTACACTTTCAAAGATCTCTAAAATAATATTTAGAACAAGAACAAATATACAAAATATTAAGATCTAGCAGTAACAAGTGCAGTAGTCTGCCTATTAATGCAACATTACAATAATGGAGACTTCTTTGGTTGCTAGTTCCAAGATTGTAGGATAATTTTTCCACAAACCCATTAGGTTCAATAGGCTAGTCAGCCTTTTTAAACAGACCCTGAAAGCCATTTTATTAAAGTAGTTTTCACTGATAAATATGGCAGCTGGATCTACAGTTCCTACTTTCAATGATGTCTGAAATTGTTTCTCCACTGCTTTCATTATTTGATTGATTCACTTTGTTTTCATCATTTGCTTAATTCTAGTGCTGTGTCCTGCCTTGGAAATATTTTATCGAAAAGCAGACTAACATTGTTCTAAGTTATCATTTTGTGTGGTTCTACACTTACCTTGATTGCAAGAATGAACAGCTTCTTTGTATTTATGCATTTTCACCTGACTTCTCCTAAGTAGCACCATGCTACTGGACACTGGTTGGTCTGTTGCAAACCTAGCAGGAAAGATTTATTGACTACATTTTAAACACATGAGAGCAGAAGGCCCTTGCTGTTAGCAGAACTATAAAGAATGCTATATAATTTTTAAATCAATGCACATAAAATGACTGCACTCAAAATAACTTGGTCAGCATCCTAATATAATAACTCTAAGGAAAATGGATTGTTAGAAGGTTACTTTTAATAACTTAAACTTAACATGGCCTAGATCTAATGTCATTCACAACTAACTCTGCAATTCTGCTGCTCTTAGAAACTGTCTAGTGATGAATCATATTGATTTTAGTGAGGCTCACTTCTAGTGTAAAGTTCTAAGATAAGATATAAAGCACATGTGGACAACGAGGGCTCTCCAGATGTTTTTGGCCTACAACTCTCACATACTCTAACCAAAATAGTTAATGGTGAGAGATTAAGGAAGTTGCAGTCCAAGCAACTCCAGAGTTGTCCATTCCTAAGATGAAGTCTCAAAACTGAGTGCATATAATCATATATCAGTGTCCAATGTGGGAGAAAAAGGTGAGTTTATATCAGACTCAATTACTCAACTTCATACACTGGAATATGCAATCACTCTGACTTCTTTCCACACTGCTTACCTTCTATTAGACTTTTTTCAGCTGCATCATATTTTTTTTCATGAAGGGACTGAATTCCTAAAGCAATAAGAGCTGGACCACTTCTTGAGTCAACTTCCAACAGCTTCTGGCAATAACTCAGGGTCTCCTCACTCAAACTGCCTGGGAAATTTTATTTAGCCATATTTCAGAAACTGAGAGGAATATGTATCAGCACATATACATGCCACATTCACTTTTCATAACTTGGTTTTTCAAAAACAGGTTTTTTGCAAACTTGTCCATGTCTTTAAGAAACAGAGCAGATGCAGTGATCAAGGAAAAGACATTCAAAAAAGTATTTTTTTTTTAAAGAGCAGATGAAAATTAAAAGGCTACCTGGATTACCTGACTGAATGAAGTGCAAGCAAAGAACTTCCAGAGGATAACTCACTGCAGGGTACAATATCATCATATCCTTACAGGCTGTCTTCAGTTTAGAATACTCATGAGGGAACTTATTTTTGAAGGAGAAAAACAATTAGCAATTTAGGAAGCTGTCAACAGTGAAGAAAGCTGTTTTACATGGGAGCAGCAGAAATAAAGGCAATTCTTACTTTTGATAAACACTGAATGAACTCTCCATATAGCTTCTGGTGCTCTTTACTTGGAATTGGTTCTGTGGAATTCACAGCCTCTTCATGTGCATTAAGGAGCTGAAAATGCAATACAGACACTGCAAGATGGAGTGAGACAATCCAAGAAAGAACATGCTCTTACCTAATGGTGATGCGCTCTCTAACTACTATGTAACTAAAACTCTACTAGAATACAAACAAAAGATAAAAATGAGATCTAAATTATTGTTACATTGTTGTTCTGCACCTTCAAGTAATTTCCAACTCATGGCAACCCTAAGTTGAACCTATCACAGGTTTACTTAGCAAGATTTGTTCCAGAGGTGTATACCGTTGCTTGTCTGAGGCTGTGACTTACCCAGGGGTCACCCAGTGGGTTTCCACAGCCAAGCTGGGATTGGAACCCTACTCTCTAGTCATAGTTCAATGCTCAAATGCTGGCTCTCCTATTTTTACATACAGTTGCATATTTATTTTGGTGGTTTTTTTCCTGTATGCATTTGTGGGGTCTGTTTTGTTTTGAAGAAAAGCACCTATGCAAGTTTGAGAGAAAGGACTGCTTAAATATTTTATTGCCAGGTGCTCACTCATTCAGAACGGACCAAATATCTCCTTCTCCCACGAACAGTTCACTTTTTCATTCACAGTGGAAACAATACAGGGACCTGTATCTTTTCTCAAAGGATAGAAATGCAGCCTGAGAGTAGCAACTCTGATTAAATAGCTGGCTGGGAAAGAAATGAGTCAACCCCCTTTCCTCAGACCACACACCCACTGCTGGTCCATCCCTTAAGATTCCCTTTCTTCTTAAAAGTAAAAATATCTGCCAATACAACAAATCATGGAGGTAATTCAATATGTATCATGGTTTGGTCAGTAATACTGTAAGGTGAGAACCAACGCAGTAAGCCCTCCACACTTGTGTGGGTTACGGGCACAGAACCCTCTAGAAAAAAAATTAAAAGTGAATACCCCTCCCCCAGTGAGCACTCCCCTCCCTCATTCCTTCTGCTGCTGTGGACCTGGGGGAAAGGCAGAAGAGTGCAGGGGGAAAAACTTTTCCCCTGCCAGGTCTCCTGCCTGTTGCCCCTGTGCCCTGCCTTGTTTTTGCACTCCTGTGTGGGTGACGAGCAGGAAAATGAAGGAGAAGGAAGGTTTTCCCCCCTGCCACATCTCCTGCCTGCTGACCACACACCCTTTTTTCGGCACTCCTGCACAGGCAATGTGCAGGGGAGCGAAGATCATTCTCCTTGCACTCTCCAGCATGCCCGCATGGGAGATGGGTGGGAAAGTGCAGGGGAGAGAAGCTCCTTCTCCCTGCACTCTCCTGCTCGTCGCTGCTACTGCACCCACATGGGAGACGGGTGGGGGAGTGCAGGGGAGCAAAATCTTTCCCCCTGCACTCTCCTTCCCGCCACTGCCAGCACACTCACAAAGGTGATGGGCAGGACAGTGTAGGGGAGTGAAGATCTTCCCCCTCCCCTGTGCCTGGGCAAAAGGCCAGGGAATGGGAGGGGGAGTCATGCAGGCACCTCACAAATAATCAAAGTGTGAAAGTCAAACCTGTGAATGTGGGGGCAGGACCGTACTGTGTATTGTTACACAACTGCTATTTTATATTTTAATTCCAACATGTCAAACTGCATACTTCCACAGCTGCAATCTCCAGTCACATGAGTACTTCTGAAATATATTCATGTGTACCTCACTTAATGAAGCAGATGTGCCCTTTGGCATTATTTCTTTAACAGAAAAAATTGGCAGTAGAGGAAAAATATGATGGACAGGACAGAGAGAGGTTCCTATACCACAAAAAGAAGCCAGCTCAACATATTTCAGCAAACTTTTTATTCAAAACTAACAGAACTAAAAGCTAGGCCTTGCATAATTAAACAAAATCATTTGAAAGCTTCTTCTAAATTTCATCCAGGGATGATTTTTTCTTTTGCTAGCTTCTACTACCTTTTGTTTCCCATTTGGGTGGACAGACTCATAGATCTACACTTTCTTAACAAGTCGGGTAGAGCTGACAAGGCAGGCTAATATACTTTCCCCTTTTCTTCTCTTTTGCTGTTCACATATACACAGTAAAGGATTATGAAGGCAGCTGCCATTTACATGCCTCTTGTACATAGGCATGCACAGCTACAGTAGGATTGCCTAGAGCAGAATCCCATTCTTTTCCAGCTCAGACTTTATTGCATTGTTTACTGCAGACATTCCGCTACAACCTGGAAGTAAGTTTAAACAGCTGTAAAATCGCTCCTCAGAATGAGGGTGAGATAACATTTTGACACACAGGTGTGAGCCAACTGGCACCATCCACAGGTATCTTTTGATGCACTCTTGCAGGATTTTTTTTTCCAAAGGAAGGAAAGACATGTTTGCAATGACAGATGACAGCAATGAAGCTATCTCCAGCTGGACCAACTGCTCCCCACATGCCTGTTTTCACCCAAAATAAAGCAGATACCTAACTGAAAACTGATGTGCATAACTTTATGTGAAATAAGAATCAAAAGACAGCATGGATCTTCCACTCACTAACCATCCTACCTGCAAACATGTTCATTTAGATTCTACACCCATGGCCTATTTCAGGAAAAAAATCACATTAAGCAAAAGATGCATTGAATGATAATTTTTATAAAACAACATAGTTCAAACAAGGCAGGTAATGTACATGATGCAGCGATAGAAGAGGGCATCACAAGAGAGATCTGAAGCAATTACATACTGTGATACGCTTAAAATAAGAATTCACATTTCCTGCTGGGCCCAAACTAATTTAATTCTAAACTCAAATAAGTAGTTCTCAAAAAATGTATATTGGCCCCAGTTTCCCTATGTAAAAATAGAAATTCAAAACCAGTCCTCAAGGCTATTCAAAAAATCAGCATGAATTATTACACTGCATGTGGTTTTACATATTTACTATGTTTCCATTGTGCATTATACAGTACTGTTTTAACCTTGTGCTTTCTAACTGAATTGTCATTTAGTTGTTTTTTACCTTTTGTACAAATAATATTTTTAATTATACTCAGTATTTTAAATGCTTGTAACCCACCTTGGATCCTATATAAGAAGATTTATGTATTTATATACATAAATAAATTGTATAAATGTTAGGGGTTTCAAAAGTGGTAAATAATATATGTGTAAAGAGAGCCCTTACCAATTGCTGTGTTTCATTATCCTGGACATGTGTGCCTTCTTCCAGTAACTGGATCAATCTTTTCCATAGCTGATGAAGCTCAGCATTGTCTGCACCTTCTTCCCGTCTTATTTTTATCAGCTTGTGCCACATTCGAGCCACCTGTCAAGAAAGCCAGTCTAGCTTCAGTGGCTTCTCAAATCAAAAGAATGTTTGATCTTTGACTGCTAGAGAATTGGAAAAGATTTTCCAATTCTAGAGATCAAGGTGAAAGTCTTTTGCTTAACTGAGACGTCAGAAGCAATAAAGAATCAGTATTATAAGTTGACTTTGCAGTAAGGCTTACACTGTCCATTGAGCCATCCAGCTTTATAAATTGTTTTAGCGCTATGACGCAGACAGATCTTCTCTATTCATTGTTACTGGCTGTTTCCACACTTTTGAATTACAATCTGTTCTTATGGAACAGCCAAAGCTGACTACATTCTTATGTTTTTTGTGTTACCCTCCTATATCAGGCTTTTTTTCATACCGCATTTTTGCAAATGTTTTTGTAATAAAAGACAGCATTGTATAGTATGAACAGGCAGGGAGCTATAGAGATTTTTTTAAGTTTCTTTGCCTCTAAACATCCTTTATACAAGTTGAGTACACTTTATCAGTCTTTGCTTCCATTTTATTTTGGATGGCAGCATAGTGATGAACAGTCTACTAACTATCCCTGGAACAGGCTGACATTAGGACAATTAAGAATTTGTTTCCTTTTGATTACTATTTCCTCTCATTAATTCTTTTTTGTTACAAAATGGAAAGAAAAATGAGACAAAATAAGTAATTAAAATCCCCCATGCCTGCAGGAATATAAACTGATGAACAACCTAGAAGCTTTTCAAAGGGCAATTAATAGGCTATTTATTCTTAACTGTCTTACCTGAACTCACACTAAGCAAGAAAACATACCTTACAGGGAAGAAAGTTTGAATTAATATTGTTATTGCTGAGGAGGAGATTCTGTGATTAAACAGTCACACAGAAGAGCATTATGGAATATTGAAGTAGCTACTTCAGTGCCTTCACAGAACTTCTATTTTAATTTTACTTTCATTTAATTGCAAAAAAGCAATGCCTTTGCAACACTGAACAGTCCTCATGAAGAAAGAAAGAAAGAAAATCCAATATAATTCAGGACAATGTAATAATAGAGAGACTGTAATAATAGAGAAAATGACACTAATGAAATCAACCAGAAAGCAATGAATGCATATAGCAGATGACCTGCCAATATGCTATACTCTGAAGAAATGTTGAACACTAACTATGGGATTCTCTAGGAACATTTGCTCATAAGGAAACTGACGGACTTAATGGTTGGTTTAATGAAACCAAATTGCTAGCAGTGTAAAATGCACAAAAAAAATTGTCATATAATCTCTTGTGCTTTTAACTCAAAAGGCTTAAATGATCAAAGTGCTCAACTCACTTTCATTACAAAAAAACACACAAAAAAAACACAAGGCCTTCAAAAAGAATTAGATCAGTATTAGGCCATCTGGACACTTCCTTTACAGATTCACTGGAACAGTAATAGATGCTGATGGTCTCACCCTCCAAAAGGAAATGAAAATAAGCCACAAAAATTTGAAGTGTCAAAAAAGCAGTCTGGAAGAAAATAGTGACACGCAGTTATGAAATGGAAGGATAACATAACTGGATCAGAATCTGGTTGTACAGAAAAATGGATCTCAAGATGCCTCACATCTGAGTTTAAAAATAAAACCATTCTGTTTTTGGATTTTACATTCTGATTAATTTTTTCTCAACTCAGTTGCAGCAGTTAGTAACTTATCTTAAAACCAGTTTAATATAACATAAAGCCCGTGGCCACAGCAAAACTTGAATGGATAGAGACGGTAATCCTCACTTGACCATTTCCAGCAAAGACAATAAAGTCCTTAAGATTTGCCAGTCTCAAGTCAGCAAAATATTCTGCCTAGCAACATTCTTTTGTACAAAATATATATATATATATATATATATTGATCACAGCAAATGAAAATTAATGAGATAGAAAGTAACCTGAAGGTATTTCTTTTCTTGCTGATACAGGTCCACAAGCTTTTTACATACCTCACACCATTTCTGTTTATCTGTACTAGAAAAAAAAAGACAAAAGAACAATGATCAAAACACCAAAGTTTCAATTAATACACCATATTAATTTAAAATGAGATTTGTGTTAACACGGAACACAGAAGATACAGAAGAGACTACCATCACTGAGTAACAACTGAAACCTTTTCCCTATAATCTGTTCAAGGCTCTCCCCATTCTCTATGTTCTCTAGCATTTTTCTTTCACTTTCTTTTAGGTACTGACCACCTTCCTCTCTCTTACCCTCTTATCACCTCTGTTTCTGGACCAGTTTTCCTTTCATTGGCCCCCACTGGTTTGGTTTTAATGAGAGTACCTATTTCTTTCTTCCTTTCTGCTCTTGGCTTTGTCATCAGCTATCTTCTTATCCTGATTCAGTGAGAAGTCAGGATTTCTAATCAAGTTGCCTTGATTATCAGACTGCCCTAAAGTCTAGTCATATTTTATTTATTTTATTAGTAACAATTATATGCCACCTTTCCTTCAATAACTCTAAGCAGTGTATATGGTTCTCAGTTCTCCTCCTTCCTACTTTATTATCACAAGAACCCTGTGAAGCAGATGAGGTTCAGAATGAATGCCTAATCCAAGGTCACCCAAGCAGGTTCCATGGATCAGTGAGGACTCAACATTGTAATCACTACACTTCCCTAGGTCTTGGTTTTCCCTCTTGCAAAGGGCTTTATTTTCCTTGTTTTTTCCTAGCCAAAGGGAAGGGAATTCTCTCCTAATTGAAGGAATATAGAGCGCATTACTTCCTTTCTCTCCCAACTTTCTCATGGGACTGTACGTGCTACTAAAGTGGTTCATAAAGAAACAACAGGTGAACACGTAAAATGTTTCATGGGAAAAATTGTGTGAAAAAAATTCTGTGTGAAATTTTTCAGAAATTTATTTTACTATTTTGAATGAACAGATTTTCATAACTGTAACTTCACCGTATTGTATATTTTATTTATACCTTACCTTTTCCCTAAAGATGGGACTCAACTGCAAACAATATGATACAGAGATTACCAGATTGCAACCATTTAAGCTATTTAAACATAGGGGAGAATCATACTTTAGCAAAAATAATTAACATGTTTAGTAATGTAAGAATGTTACAAATACGTGAACATCAAATGAATTTTATACCCCTTCAAAATACTGTAAGATCTTCAGTTTATTTCTTACCTTTCATAGAGTTCTAGGAGTTTCTGGTAAACATTAATCAAATCCTCCTTCACATCTGCACGATTTGTTTTTTCATACAAATTTGCCAAGCCCTAGATGAATGTGATGGAAGTTATTTTTGAAGCAAAACTTTGATGTATACTGTGTTATGGATACGGCCTCCAAATTCATTTTAGTGCTAACCCAATGAACACTCTCCTGTACACAACCACTCAGGTACGCACACATTTTCCTCTCCTTATAACAATCTTGAAGAAGCAGACCAAGAGCAGGATCACTGAAGTTAAAAGTTTCAACATTCTACTACTACCACAATCCCAAAAGCAAAGAGGAAATAGATGTTCTTCACTCTTGTTGGGAAGGTACTGAAGCCTCCTATACTGAAATCTTCATCCTTGCTACTCAGTTGATGATTACACAGCTTGGTAGCAAAGGGAAGTGGGCAAGACTCCTTGGGTACATGGGAAGTGGTGGAAGACCACAGGTGGCCTGAGGATGTGCACCTGTGCCCTACAATATTTTTGGAATAACCACTACTACATAATGCAAAAAAGGCTCTTTGAGTATTCTAAGATGCTATATAAATCTTAAAAATGATAAGATGTTAAATATTATCAATTTTATTTTATCACTTTTAGAGATCCAGTAAATATACTAAATCCGATCCCAACTGAATCTGGACACTGAACGTCCCCCCCCCCAATTTAAAATCTTCTGGGAAAATCTGCAACAGTTTTGTCTATTTTATTAGCTAACCCTGGCTTCTCTGAAGTTCTCCATGATGTACAGGAGAGAGTTACTTTAATTGCACATCAGAAGTTCAGCAGATGTTTTCAGATGGAAGAAAATATGTTTACAATATAGGTTGCTGTACTGTCTGAAGAGCAAAATGAGCAGCCATGCTAATGATGCATTAGCAATAAAGGAAGAAAGATCTTCCTGAAAGCGCTACCAGAAATGATTAAAATGTTTATAAAAATAGTCCAAGGTGGTTGTTTCCATAAGACAGAAGCTTATTTACCACAACATGGGAAAAGGCACTGGATGCATACATACCTGCCATGCTAGCAACTGGTCTGGTTCAAGTTCAGTGGCCTTTCGGTAGGCACCTTGGGCTTGGTCAGGTTGTTCCAGCTCAGCAGCTGCCAGACCAATGAATACCCAGGCATTGTAGTTATTTTTTTCTTGTTTCAGTACTGTCTGCAGAGAACACATTCAGGTAAAAAGCACTTTGCAATAAAGATACAACCATTTATAAACATTTCACAGTTGAAAAAACAGAACTCATGTCACACTCAGATACATCACTGATACTCCGCTGTCATAGCCAAAAGATTCAGGGTAGTTCATGACATCTAAAGCTACACAACAACAAAGCGCAGAAAAAGAGCTCATGCTTCTTATGTCCAAGGTGCAGCATTGGGACACACCCCAATATTTTTGGCTCAAAATATCTCAAATAGGAAGACTGGAATGGGGAGGCAGTCCTATCTGAGACCTGGGAGTAGGGGTGGGAAATGTGGCCCTT
Source organism: Iguana delicatissima (assembly GCA_948472985.1). Lineage (NCBI taxonomy): Eukaryota > Metazoa > Chordata > Lepidosauria > Squamata > Iguanidae > Iguana > Iguana delicatissima. The sequence continues at coordinate 376,268 of CAOKZL010000209.1, read as the reverse complement.
ATGTCATCTTGACTATTTTAGCAGGCCACATCACCACTGATAAAAGCACTATATTGAAATTCATCACCACTGCAAAAAAAAGAAAAAGAAAAAAGCAAGCCTTTGTCTCCTTTGTTTCTTGAAGGGAAGGAGACATTTTGCCCTCTTAAGTCTGTGGGGCTCCATGGTTCAGGAGAGTGGTATGGCATCCTTATAAATTAGAGAATAACCATAGTCACTGTTGAATTTAGACAGCAGTGGTGGGAATTTTGGCAATTGCCCATTTTCAACTATGTGGCCCTAGTGAGTGGGTGGGGTCCTGTGAGCACCCACCCACCCACCCACCCACCAGGAACTCTTCCATTTCTGTCCTAAAGTGATTGCTACTTGAGAAAAACAATACTGAGCTAAATGCACTAATGATATGATTCCATACAGGTAAGCTTTGTATGTTCACCTTGACAAGGACAAAAGAAAAGCCAAGAGTCCTCCAACAGGGGAGCGGGGAAAAACCCATGATACTGGTGCACAACACAATTATTACTTTTAGCTTTGCAGCAGACCAAAGCGTCTACATCTATGGAGAAAGATAAGCCAATATTATACAAGTCCAAAATACAATGAAAATATTCCTTAAAGTGCACTGGTAAGGAGTGCTCTGAAAAGATCACATTTCACATGAAGATGCTTAGTTGTGCATATGAATATTTATTACCTTGCAGTGTTTCAGTGCTTCTTTGTATTCTTTATTTCTTATTGCATCTCTGGCATTTTTCAATGCCGCTTTCACTTCCTTGTTCGACATAACTGTTAATACAATTAACAGAAGACAATTATTGTATGCCAAATAATCTGGAGAATTTTCAAATAATTATTACAGCTTACTAAACTATCATTTTGCCAATACAATAACTGATTCATCCACTGAACCCAACCCATAGTTGACATACACCCTGATCATGCTGGCATTCAACAGTATGCCACAATTCCGGAGAATCCTCGTTTACCACAAATAGACTGTCTAGTCATGCATGCAACCCATTTGTTTCTTCTTGGTATTCTCACACCAGTAAAAATGGCTAACCTAACTAGGAACTGAAAACTTACCATGTCATCTACACCAGGACTCCTGTCTTGTTGCATCCCTTACAAGCTAGAATCATAAACCAAGAACAAACTCTGGTTACCAATTGTGACTTGTAAGGGATATATCACTTCAGGAACCCTTGCTCCTGAGAAATACACTGTACTAGCCATTGAATCTTATTTCATGTTTAGCAACTGGACCACCACTGGACTTGAGGACAGCAGGCCAGTTTAGGGACGCAGGAAAGGTCAAATAGCATGCACATGCACACAGTCTCTCCAACACCTCACCACCATTCCACCTTCTCCTTGCCCTCTCCAACAAATGCCGCAGCGTAATACCAATATGCATCACACAAAACAAATGAAGCAACATTTTTGTGAATGGCCTGAACCAGGCAGCTCTCTCCCTGCTTGGTAACTGGAAGAACCAGCCAGACAAAACAGCAAATGGCCAAGAGGTTCAAGCAGTCTAGAAGGCTGCTGTTATACTGCCTCTCTCTGCTTTATAGAAGACCAGCCCTGCAACCTGTGTTAATTTTATATAGCACCTCCAGGGCGCATATGTTTTACGAGACAAAAGGAAGGTTTCTGCCCTCTCAGGAGCTTACAATCTAAAACGCAACACAAGGGAAAGAAGGGAGTGAGAATGAAGCTAGAGAAAGAACACAATCCATTTTATTTACACGTGCTTAAGCTTAGTTAAGTATGAACACTAAGACCACAATCCTTTAGTCCTTGAAAAGGTGCTAGAAGGTCCCATAGATTGTTTTGATGTTATAAGCCTCCATTTGGCTTCCTCCAGCAAAGGAGAGGAGAGAAATCTGACTTTAGAGAAGAAAATCCAACTTCACATTCCCTCTTCCATGTACCACAGAAATTTTTGCTGTTCTGATAGTAGTAGTAAAGAGCAGCTGAGGGCAAGAAGGGATGTTTCATAGGTAGGTGTGGCTAAAGTTGAAGGCCTCTCAGTTAGGAGAGACCCTTCTTCCAGTCCTACTAGTTTCATATAGAGTCTTTTCAGTGGCTGCTCTGATGCGCTAGGACTCTCTTCCTAGGGAGATTAGAATGTCACACTCCCTTCTGTCCTTCCGAAATCATGTAAAGGCTTTTTATTCCTACAGGCTTTTGAGAATTACAGGGATTTTTTTTAAAGAAATGGCTTTTAAGAGGGTATTCTGCTGTTATAATTGTAGTCTTTGAAATTTTATTTTTACTTTTAACCATATATCCTAAATTGTTGTTAGATACCATTGATAGTTTAATTCCATTTTAATGTTCTTTTGTATATTTTCAACTATATAGTATTTTAATTTGTAAGCTGCTGTAAATCCTGATATTGCTGGGGGCGGGGGGAGCAAAGCATAAACAAAGCTGAGGAGGTAGTGGCGGCAGCAGCAGCAGGATCTACAGCCCTTCTTTCTTTCAAATGTGCCCTGGAATTGGAGGATATGTATGCCAGCCCAGAAAATGCTTCATTAAATAGAAATAAATTTAAATTAAATTAGAAATAAAATCATAACAGTATAAGAAGCCAAAAGGAAAAAGAAAAAGACCACTTTCCCCTCCCACCATAATCCTGGCCAAACTTTAGATAAGGACATTTCTTTGACTTTGGATCTCCTTCACCTGTAAGATTCAGTGAGCTAGGGAGTAGGATTTAGCAGCTTCCAGTAAACTGGCATTAGCTGAAGACTTGAAAGGAAAGGTGAGACTTGAAATCGTTTAAATCACTTCACCAAGAATATCATGTGGAGACAGTGGCATATAGTTTAGGTCATGGGGACACCTCCTCTCAATGCTGTGGGACAAAGTACTCCACAACCCCTGCTCAGGGCTGCCAGTGTCTTGTGCATTCCTTACCCTCAGTATATGCTAGGCTAGTCTTATTATCTGGGAGCTGGTGGCTGAGGATCAGCTTGACTAAAACTACTTGATGGGTTGATCATGACAGAATCTAGACTTCAACAAGATGCCTTCCAGAAGTATAACCAGAACAAACCCTGTGGCTTTAGACCAGGGTTGGACAAACTGTGGCCATGGGATCATACACACTTCCTGCCCCCTGCTGTTTTTGTGAGCCTTGACCCCTACAGTCTTCCCATATTGTTCTTTTGCTGGCAAAATAAACAAACAGGGGAACTGGAACAACAAATACTCTTCTAAATAGACTGCAGGGCCTCTATAACTTTTAAGATCAAAAGCTACTTATTTCTAAAAACCAGACGTGGACTGAGGATTTTTACCAGTTTTTGTGGTTGTCAGAAGGTCCTAAGGGCAGGAAATAGACCCAACATAGCTGCCCAATCCTGCATAAGACATCTGTTAACAACACAACCCTTCATCAAAGTCTTACTGAACAGACTGTGATGTCCATGTTTTCTAATTGGGTTTTGAGTCTCTGGTTTCACTGGTGACTGTTCCAAGTGATTATCTAAGGGCCTGCATTTCTATATAGGTGTGTGTGTGTGTGTCCAAGTCACCTAACAACTTATGGCGACCCCATTAATTTCCTAGGGTTAGGCAAGAAATTCTTCAGAGGTGGTTTTGCCAATTCACACTTATATTTTAATATGTTTTTAATTGTGAATTTGGAAGTTTCTATCTGCTGTAAACTGTTTGAGAAATTATTAGATACAGTAAGTGGTATGAACTAAACCAGTGTTTCCTCAACTATCTGATGTGGGGGACCAGCAATGTTTTTCCCCCGATCCGTCAGGGCCTGGCAACATATTTGTGCCCATTGGCTACAACTGTTTCATTCTTGCCTGGAAACTCTCCAGCTGATTACTGAAAGGATCATCCCTTTGACTGCCACTAGACTAAAAATTAATACAACACTTTTAAAACCAGGTCTTTGTCCCCAAAGAACTTACAATCTTGGACAACGGGGAAAACAACAGAGGGAGATTAAGGGATTGGGGGGCGGAAACTATAGCCAAAAACCCTTATAGTTGTGAATGCCGATTAAGGGGATGATAAAGACTAAGCAGCAGAGATGGACGGACCGCAGCAAATTCTAATAACGACCCGTTCGCGTGCACTTGCAGTGGGCTGGCAACTGGCCCAAGATTAACCGAGGCGAGACGCCTCGCTGGCCACTCCCGAACGAACCTCCCTCAGTTCTTCGGTGTCTTCGAGGGAATCTCGCTCCAGCTCAAGCGTGAGACTCAGGCCGTTTCCGCACTAGACTGTTATAGCGCTATTATTCCGGCCGCCGGCCCCTCCCTAAACTGCAATCCCCAGGATTCCATAGGATGTTGAAAGTGGAATAATAGCGCTATAACAGTCCAGTGCGGAAACGGCCTCGCTGCGCAAACCGGCCAGGCCTTTGCAAAGACAAAGACGGAAGCGGCAGCAGGCCGGGACCCCGACGAGAGGCCCTGCGCCCGAGGCCGCTCGACGGTCACTCACCGGCTGTCGCCGCTCCTTGCCACAACCGCCGCCGACAACCGCAGACTCGCGTGGGGCGCGCAGGCGCATAGAATCGCTTTTTAAATCTCCGCCCTTCTTTCTTCGACGTAGGCAATCTCGTGGCGTGTAAGTGTCAATCACATCCCCGGCGTGGAGATGGGAACTGTAGTTCGTCAAAGCTTTCCTCGACATTAATGGGAGACGTTTCTTATTGAGCCCCTCAAAGTTGGAAAGTTAAAAAAAAACACCATTATACCGCAGCCTACTTGGGCGCGTTTTTTGTGATACAAACCCCTGAATCCCGGTGGCGGCCCTGACTATGGGGATTCTGGAACTAGAGCCCGAAAATAAGTGCCAGCTTTGTGTAACATGCAAAGGTTGTGATGAATTCTCTCAGACCCGATGCAGGCTGAGGTCGAAATCTGACCTAAACACTTCTTCCTAGGGGTAATAAACACCCGCGAACAGGTTAGGACTCATTCCTGAGTAAATACCTAGATGAATGGCCGAGGCGTCTTGCCATTTCCGCACTAGAGTGTTATAGCGCTATTATTCCACTTTCAACATACGGCGGAGTCCTGGGTTTGTAGTTCACTGAGGCCAAAGCGCTCTCCCGCTGAGAATTCTAAATGCCCCTCCCTAAACTGCAAAGCCCAGGATTCCATAGGATGTTGAAAGTGGAATAACAGCGCTAAGTGCGGAAGCCGCCACAAATGGTTAACACCTTGCAACGCTTGTAGGGTGGAACTAGAATTGCACGCGTTCTTGTTTGGAATCCTGATCACCCTGCAGCTTTCTACAGAACTGAGCTTTTAATTTTAAAGTTTAAAATTCAGCTTTTAATTTTATTTGATTTTTATTCTTCTCCGTGCAGAGATGCATACGTTCCTGGTTTTCCTTCTCTCATTCTTGAATAAGCAGAAAAGCCCGTACTATTTTTCTGCATTACTTTCTACGGGTACGAGGGTGAGCGGCGCGCTCAACCGGCACCACCTTCGAACAGTAGAGCTGTCGCTCCACCAACTTCACGCTCGTCCTCCTCAACATACACCTCTCGATCGAATTGCATGGTGGGAGTTGTAGTTGCCCCCTTCTCGTTCGCTGCCCTTTCCCACCCACTTCCCGTACGCGAGGCAGAGATACGCCCTTCCTACGGTGGCAGATCTCGCCGTGCTCATCCCAGCTGCTCCCGTCTGAGACGGGCTTGAAAGGGGAACCCCCGTTTCTTTTCCGACACGCCTGATGGGAGCGGTAGTTTCTTCCTCGATGCAAAACTCGAGTATGCGGGAATATTAACAATTGACATTCATGAGCTTCTCCTCCTGCAAGGGCCAGCGAGTGCAAAGTGGGAGGAATTCCTCAGGCAGCCGTGAGGCAGACTGTGGTTCAAAGCAGGAACCCTGCATGGCGGCCTCTCCAAAGCCCTCGCTGTGATCCTGAGGAAGAAATGAGCAGGAAGGGCAGAAATCACGCAGCCCCTCCAGGGCACCCACCAGCCCCGGCCTTGGTTCTCCTGCTCTTGGGTTTGGCATCCGGGAGAGGTGTGGAGGCGAGGCCTCTGCTCTGCGCTGGTGACAGCTGTGGAAAGCCTAACGTGGTGATGGTGATGTGCGACTCTTTCGTACGTATTTCATTTTAACTAAACAGCACGTGCCTGATGGGAAGCAGCGTGAGGGGGAGTGATGTGGAGCAGCATCTACTGCACGGTTTGGGAAAATTACCTTTTTTGCAGCTGTCATAATCCCCATAGTCACCTGGATGGGGGATTCTGGGAGTTATGATCAAAAAAGAAACTCTTCCAAACTCCACCACATGCTTCCTCAAACTGTTAAGCCTTCTGTATCTTCTCTTTCCACTTGGAAGTGTTGTATACCTTTCCTGAGACCCTATAGCAAAGCCAAAGCAGACAGTGCACTGGTACCAGTGAAGCGGTTAGTAAATCTTTGCATAGTAACTTGGGGTGGGGGGATGCTCGTATATGTCATATTGAAGCAGCAATCTTATACAGGCATACCTCAGTTAACAAAGCCTCTGTTTTGCAAAGTCTTTTTATAGCCCTCTTCCTCTTCTATCTGAAAGATTTTTAGCAGCATCAGCACTGGAATGATGGTGAAGAAGGGATGGAGGGACAGGTTTTTGGTGGCATATTGAAAGCAGTGGTGTGTCTGCAGTAAACTGTGCAGTAAAGCGTGAGCTGGAGAATAATAAGATTGTGCTGTAGCCCATTCTATGGTAGCTGTGTCTATCTGTTTACAACAAGTGAGGTGAACAGCAACTGCCTTCAGAGCATGTGTGAACAGCAAAAGAAAAAAAGGGGGGAAAGGAGATACACCTGCTTCACCAGTTACTCCCAGCATGTTAAAGAAGCATTTCTTTCTAAATTTGGTCACCAAAAGGGAAATCATCAAAAAAGAGGAGGTTGATGAAAGGGAGGAAAAAATCATCCATGGAGTCTTCAATTGGTCTCTAGAAAAAAATCTTCATGTGGTCTCTAGAAGGTTCAAAATGTTTTTTTTTTTAACCTATAGAGGGATTACTTGACCTGGTTGTTTCATTTCACATGTGCATTTTACTAGTTTTAGATTAAAAGTTTGCTGAGGCATGCTCTTCTGTCTTGAGGTACAGGAACCTGTCCCTATTCTTTCCATGTCACTTCTGCCCTGGTACCAAATTTTCTGTTGAAGAAATAAGGTTTAGAAACATGTTGATTTTGTTAAGTGAGGTATATTTGTATACATTGGGTCTAAACCCTATTGACAATGCCATGGCGCTCAGCCTCTGGTTTTGAACTTTAACTCTCAGCATCACTGACTATTGCTCATGCTAGCTGGGCATTCAGGAAGCTGAAACACACAGTGGTTAAAAACCATTGACGCAGTGGAACTTTCCTCCACGTGAACATTTGTAAGATTGGGCTGTTTGTGAGATAGTTGACAACTAACTAGGTAATGATGGGATAGAAAGGGAAGGGATGTTCGATGTGTATTGCACAAACTACTCCAAACTGAAGAAATGAATTGTAATCTGGGAAAGCTTGTGCTAAAATAAATCTTTTAAGTCTTAACTATGCTCCAAGACTCTTTTGTTGTTTCACTGGAACACAGAATAACACCTACACTCCTTTGAAAATTACTTAAAACTATTGTACACTAGGGGTCTCACCAGCACAACTAAAACAACTAATAGATTGACAGTGAAGTGTTTTGTTATTGTAAGATTTTTAATGTGGGTGTTTGTATATGTCACGGGAGTGCAAATCAAGCGGCTTGATCGGTGTTACTCAAGAGTGAAAAACAGGCAAGTGACATGTACAAATTATATTGCTGGTATAAGTGATAGTTATTCAAATGCAAATCATGCTTGCTGCTTGTAGAGCTTGCATTAACAGGTGAAGCTTTCTACTGAATTATACCATAGGAGTGTTCCACATATGCCTGATCTCTGTATGTCAAACTGTCTTCTTTTCCTGAATTATTTTACATGAAACAAACAAGTTTTGTAAAACATTTCCTAAGCAATTGTCACAATATATACTTTGATTTCAGTGAGGCAAGGGAATCACAGGATAGTGGTGTTCTAGCTAAACTAAAGCACTTCACGATGTTCCCCACCCTACACCATTCTGTGTATCAGACATAAAATACTTCTATCTGACATATCAAACTAAGATTGATACCCTATTAGTGCTTTTTTAGCCAAGCTAAAGCTGCTGATTCTATGTACGTTTTCAGGGAACTGTGAACTTATTCCATTTTGGTACTAAGTCATTATCTGTGCCAACTATGTGGTTTTATTCTTTTTTAAAAAAATATTTTTATTGAATATTTCTAGTGAGAAAATTAAAAAAAAGGAAAAGAGAAAAAACAGACTACACATATAAACAGATCCGTGTGAAATAGGGTATTGGGTATCCATGCATATATACAATAAGTCAAAGGGACACATGCCACTTAATACTCTGACTCTAACCTAAAAAAGTCCCACATAGGTCTAATCCATCGTATGTTACAATCTAATAAAAAAAGGGAATTTAACAAATATCACTGGATGAATTACAGAGGGGTAATAAGGATTTATATGTCAGATGCTGGTTCTGTCCAGTGGGGGAAGTTCTTTTTGTGTCCTTTGTTTGTATGTCCAGTGAACCATGTGGTTTCATTCTGAATAACATTTATCTGGCAACAATCTATTTTTAAAAAATTGAAATTGTACTCAGCAGAATATGTATACTCTGTGTGTATGTGTGTTTGTGTACTTTAAATAGGTAGATAGGTAAACCATGCCGGTCCATACAAATACTCCTGTTTTCAGCAAAAAGTATTTCCTGCAAACAAAATATATATCACACGTGTCTAGAATGTCTGAAATTGGTATTTTGGCAGAAGATTTACTGTGTGTGATGCTGCATAGATCAGTCTTCAGAATAATTGACATAATGTTCTTTTCTCGTTCATATAGAATGGAAGGCTGACGTTTCATCCAGAAAATGAAACAGTAGCCTTGCCTTTTTTAAGTCTCATGAGGAGACATGGCAGTCTTTTTCTTAATGCCTACACCAATTCTCCTATATGTTGCCCTTCCCGTGCAGGTAAGATTATACTTGAGCAATAAATATCTGAGTTGAGCCATTTAAATAGTAATTTAGAACAACTAAATACTCAAAAGACTTTATTGGGACTACTCCAAATACTGCTTTTAAGAAAAAAAAGTCTGTGGCTGAAATTATTAGTTAAGGTATAGCACAGGTATATATGCGTTCAGCAATTATATGAAAGGAGACACTGGGGATGTTGGGATTGTGCTATAGTCTCCTTTTCTATAATTAGAGAGTGGCTAATGGTTGGAATTCTTGGATCAGTGTGAACGAGTTCAGAGTTGGCTATTATGCCTTACAGATGGAAAATTGAATCTAGGTATGGCAAGACTTTGGCCATTCAGTTAACTATAGAATTGCTCTTATTATGGATGAAAGTTTGTTCCATGAGACACATTCCTGCACACTCAGACGTGAGAGACTGTGCCTCAAAACCCCCTGCTATGAGAGATCTGTCTGGTTTTTGTTTTTTTGTTATCATTTCAGCACCTTCTTCAGAGCTTTTTATTCCCGCATCATTTCTGTTTTCTCTGAATTCATGATCAGTATTACCTGCTGGCATATCTGTTCTCGCTTCTTTTATTTTTTAAAATGGCTTTTCTTGATTGCAGCCCCCTTGGGCATTTCTTAGACCATTTCTGCACAAGACTGTTATAGTGCTGTTATTCAACATCCTTGGAATCTTGGGGTTTGAGGGGCCCCAAAGGCCCCTCCCTAAACTGCAAACCACAGGATTCCATAGGATGTTGAAAGTGGAATAACACCACTATAACAGTCTAGTGCAGAAATGGCCTATAAAATTGAGAAATAGAAGAGAACCTCCTTCATAAACAAACAAGCATTGATGAAGTGATCGACACTTGCAGTTAGTTCCTTTTCCATTTCTCCACAATGAGTAGATAATCAGAACTGATTGTCTTGATAAATGGTTGGGAGGAGGAAAGGGCATCTGGACCAAATCCAGCATTTTTCCTCTCTCAACTCAACCTGACACGCCTTCTCTACTGCTTTAGTAGATTAACATGAAAGCTCTGATAATCTAATGGTGACTCACCAAGCATTCATATACTTCACCAAACATGCACATGCTGGATGTGATGTTTTCTGCCCTCTGTGCTCCTTCTGTGCTCCAAATAAAGAAGATTCCTTAGTGGAAACCTGCTTCTGCTCTTGTATCTCTGTTGCGGTAACAGGATACTTAAGAATTAATTGTGAATGGTTAAAGTGTAGGACTGAAATGAGGAGATTTGGTTTCTAATTGTAATTTCATATAGCTTTCAAATGGCAACGAGTGGCATTAGCAATTATGTGTAAGAGAACTGGTTTCTCCTCATAAGTTCCTTTCCTCGTCAAATATAAATGATTAAATCCAGACTTAGGCCATTTCCGCACTACACTGTTATAGTGCTATTATTCCACCTTTCAATATCCTGTGGAATTCTGGGGTTTGTAGTTTACTGAGGACAAAAAGCAATCTGGCTGAGATTTCTAAAAGCCTCTCCCTAAACTGCAAATTCCAGAATTCAATCGGATGTTAAAAGTGGAATAATAGCACTATAACAGTGTAGTGCGGAAACAGCCTTAGTTGTCTTAAAATAGACACAGGGAAATCAATAGGACAATGTATTCATAAGTAACATAGTCCCATTGATTTCACTGTGTCTGCTTTAAATATGAGTAAGTGTGGATCCTGCCTAGTGTAATCAAGGGGATCATTATTGTTTTATCTCTAATATCTTGATTGTAAGTTGCTTTGTGAGGACTTGTCCTAAAAGGCAGGGTTGGAATAAATAATTAAATAACAACCAACACTAGCATAATAACAACAATTATTTTGATCGGAAGAAGAGAGAAGAGGTAGGCAGCGTCTCTTACTGCTTCTCATACTTCTAGACTGCCTCTGGTGTCCTGGAACCAGAAGAACATTATACCAAAAAAGTACAATGGCGGGTAGATTTCTGTGAATTGCGGAAGTCTTATAGGATACTCCCTATGTACAATGAAAGTTACAAATTTTGAAGAGAAAAGTTGTGCAAGCAAAACATTTTGCTAAGATTTATCCATTTAACATTGTATGTGCATCATTTTCATATGTTTTTTAGCCATGTGGAGTGGCCTTTTTACTCACCTAACTGAATCTTGGAATAACTTCAAGGGCTTAGACCCAAACTACACAACATGGATGAACCTCATGGAAAAGCAAGGCTATTATACTCAGAAATTTGGGAAACTAGATTATACTTCAGGGCATCATTCACTGAGGTGAGCAAAAGGGAAAAGGTGTCATCAGTGCTTGCTAATTAAAACCAAAACATTGTTTTATCATTTCAATATATGCAATGTGCTTTCAAGTACTTAGTTGTGTGTATGATACCGTAACACTTTTTAAAGTTTGGTTGCCCTGAAAGACAGTGTCTTGGCTAAGGCCTGCCAAGCTGCTTCAGATGTGATAAAATTACTACAAGAAAGGAAGTATTGACAGTCACCATTAATAGTCAGCCTTGGATATGCAGAAGATCCATCCTCAGTCACATTCTATCTGTGTGTGTGTGTGTGTGTGTGTGTGTGTGTGTGTGTATGCATGCCTGCCTCTGGAACTTGTGTGAGGAGTCCAGTTTTAAAATAATGGGAAAAGCACATGATTCTGGATTATTCCTCTGCACTATCCAGAGAATGACTCTTTTGAAGATTTTTTTATTTCCATGTGAAATCCATCCACTTATTTTTGTGAATGAATAAGAATTTGCAGTCTCTCACAGCTGAAGCTGTTACATTACTATCACAGACTGCTCACTTCACCAGTGCTTCATCTCTGAAAGATGAAGTTTGATTGCAGGGAGATGTCTAGGAAAAAATGCCTAAAAATTTGACTTGCCACAGCACTGGGATATATACTACTTTCCCCAAGGGAAAATTAAATTTTTATGTACACTCACAATTTCATAGGAATTTATCCTACACACTGTCAGAATACATAATGGTCTTAGTGGGAGATCTTTGTACACTTTCTTTACCTTAGTACAATCACAAAACTTCCTATTCTGCAAACTACATAGCTTTAATTGATGTTTTACTTAATACCTTGAGAAATTTCTATGTCAGATATTAGACTGGCTTAATTCACTGAATGAGAAGATACTGGTTTAATGTGTTTTGTTATGGACTTTCTGTGCTTGTTTAAGCCACCAAGTACATGGAAATTGCAACTGTTCAGTTGCACTTGTGTGTGTGCGTGTGCTTTCCAGTTGCCTGTCAGCTTATGGCGACGCCATGAATTTCATAGAGTTTTCTTAGGTAAGGAATTCTCAAAAGTGGTTTTGCCAGTTCCTTCCTGAAGTAAAACCTACAGAACCTGATTTGTTGGTGGTATCCTATCTAAGACCCTGCTTAGCTTCCAAGATCAGACATTATTTACTTGATATGAGATATTGTGGTCAGTTTTGCCTGCACCACTACTTTGGAACTAGATGGCTGCTAATGGCAGAATGGTGGTTCTAATTTCCAGATCTGTCAGTTCAATGGAGTAGAAACATGTAGTCTAGGCAACTAAAACTAACTACTCCATGTTACAAGTGCCCAACTTGGCCACCAATACCACTCACTCAGAATGAAAGAATTGAAAGGAAATGTGAAAGCCATATAGTCAGACTCCTTGTCACAGATAAACCATTTGAAAAGATCTTTGTTGTAGATGGTTGGGGTGATGGGAATTGTAGTTCAGCACATCTGGAGAGCACCATGTTGAGGAAGACTGGTAAAGACCTTGTCCTACTCTACAATGGAGCCAGTCCAGGACTATGCTGAATTATTTTTTATTCTGTTTTACTCCTCTTGGGGCATATATCCCCACCCCACATTTTAATACTGAGAGTCATAGGGCTCCTTATTTAGGTTCTGATTAATTTCCAAGGCAAATGCCCTTTGTGTTCACATGCTGGTCTGATTTGCATGAATCCTGATTATACGTGGGCCACACAAACCACAATCCACTTCAGGTGCATGGAGAGTATATAATATTAAACCTCCAGGCCTAATAGGTCCCCGAATGAATAAAAATGATACTGTCCATAAACATATCGATGCAAATGGCATCTTTGATCAGAATGCTTTAGATTTTTATGAGGGTAGGGGAATGGTGAAGCCTCTAGCTGTAGGATCATGCCTGATTCTAACCTGGATGACTCATTAAAAAATGAAACTAAAATCCAGATTATTTTTAAAAGCCTGTGTCAAAACTATGTTAGTATTATCCCAAGTTCTGACCTTCAGAAAATGGAACTGTTGTGGTACACACAAAGGTTGGAATTGAGATTAAGCTGCATTTTTGCTTTGCATCAGTGGGCCCGTGTGAAATTTTGGATGTTCACTTATTAGGTAGAGGGCTAAGACATTCACTGGCCGTTACACATTGCATCTGTACTTTTTTCCATTGCAGGGCTAATAATAGTTGTAATGTGAAATGAGACAGGTTAGTTTGGGAAAACAGAACAAGGGGCAAGGTAATACATAAAAAGAGATTTATTTTTATAATCACGTAGGAATGCTCTCTCCACGTTTTGAAATTAACATTAAAATACTAGGAAGTCAGTCAAAATGACAGTGTCACAAGGCTAAGAAGCTCAAGGCTAAGAAGTGACTTCTTAGCCTTGTGACACTGTCATCTTGACTGACTTCCCAATATTTTATAGTTAATTTCAAAACATGGAGAGAGCTTTCCTACGTGATTATATCACATGCAGTTTAGTTGTCAATTTTTATAATGCTGCATCATTCTTTGTAATATCTCTTAACATGAGCATAACTAGATACAACCTCCATGTAAGCTCAAGAACTCAGTACATTGGCTTTCTTATTCACTGATTTTTTTTTCTGTTCCATTAAGTTTGTGAAATAGTAAACAGTTTTTTCATATGCAGGTATTTATCATTAAAAAAAAAGCTCTTAGCATTTCCCTTCACAGGGCACTACTTGTGAGCACTTAAATCATAATACTTGTAATGATTCTAATTGTTGAATGCAAACAGACATTATTGTGTGACAATAGCTTAAGTCCACTTTTGTGTTAAACAGAGCATTGTGAGAGTCCTGAATTTTACTTTTTAAAACATTAAGTGTCTCAGGCAACTAGAATACGTTAGAGATCTAACCAAGAAAGTAGTCTAGTGCTGAAGAAAGAATACAGAAGAAAGGAATAATCAATGAGAGAAAATTTCAAATGTTGTCATTGTAAGCTAAGGGTTTCTTAGAGTTTTTCTTTGACTTTCCTTTTCAGCAGCTCTGAATTTTGACATGAGTTAGGGCATTTAGTGCAGTAGCTGCTGCAAAAGAATAATCTCTGTATCTTTCTGGCAAAGTTTGCCCTTTTCACTTTTCTTTTTTATTTAAATAATTTAACTGCATCTGTAAGCAACTCACTGTTTTTGAGGTGCAGCAGGATATAAATAAATAATAAAAAAGCCTCCAACATTCTCTTTCAGACATCATGGCTCCAGTGTTTTAAAGACACTAGTGGTGTCTGTGTATCTAAGGTCTAAAACCAATTGTTAGTTCCAGTTAGCATAGCCTCATTGTTTCAATGGGAGGTTGTATACTTCCTACTTCTCCTTCCCATCTCCAGTGTAGTTGCAAGGAAAAGATCAGAAGCTTCCTGATCTGTTTCTGTTTAACCATAATTTAGACCATTTCCACACGACAGTGTTATAGTGCTATTATTCCACTTTCAACATCCTATGGAATCCTGGGGTTTGCAGGTTAGGGAGGGCATTTAGAATTCTCAGCCAGAGAGCTGTTTCGCCTCAGTAAACTACAAACTCCAGAATTCCACAGGATGTTGAAAGTAGAATAATAGCACTATAACAATGTAGTGCAGACATGGCCTTAATGTTACTCATTTAATGAGCCTGCGTGGTGTAGTGGTTTGATTCCCTGCTCAGCCATGGAAACCCACTGGGTGACCTTGGGTGCCTCATACATGCACAGCCTCCAGAAAACCCTGTGATGGAGTCACTTTAGGGTCGCCATAAGTTGGAAAAGACTTGAAGGCTCACATCATCAACGTTATTCAGGGCCAAAAAAGTCACTTTAGCTAGTGAAAGCAATCAATTGTTGTAACCTGTAGTTTGAATTTGGCTTATTTCCATTAGTCCCTGTTAAAATTAAATGCATTTTGTCCTATTTATTTGTCACTATGAGCTGTAGTTAGTCTAAAATGGAAATAGAAGCTTCCCAACTCCTCACTGTAAGCAGAGACCAGGGCCCTTTCCACACCTTACCTTCTTCTGGCGCTGGGGTGCGGGGATCGTGCGAGCAGCCTCCAGCAAGAGGCTCTCGCGTCTGGGGTCCTTCAGCTCCGCACGAGCTGCGTGCTCGTGTGAGAGCCCCGCCTCTTCCTTCTACAGCGCAGCCTGGGACTTTCCCAGGCTGCACTAGGACAGGAAGCATGACCGGCATGGCTCTGGAGGCTCTGCACACCAGGTAAGTGCGTGCAGGTCCCAGGAGCAACGCGCGATCGCGCACCATTTTCAGCTTCCAGCCGGAAATGAAAAGGTGCGCGATCAGCAAGTGCCAGCCCATGGAGCATCGCGCGATAGTGAGTGTGTCGTGCAGGTCTCTCTTCACAATCGCGCAGTGCTCCAGGCGCCCTTTCACATGGAAAATGCCGTGCGAAAAGGGCCCAGGAGTGGGATAAGAGCATAAGCTCAAGGCTCACAGTACCATGTCCTAACATACACATTCTGCATACATCTGATAATTTGTTTAAGAGGCAAAGATAAATCTCCAAAAAAAAAATATCCAGAAGATTATGACACGAAACCATCATGAACACAAAAGGGAAATTGTTTAAGATGGTGAAAATTGTGATAATCTGCCTATGATTATATGTCCATTGAAATGCCGTACATAGAATGCTTTTCTTGTTTCCAGTAACCGTGTAGAAGCTTGGACCAGAACTGTTGATTTTTTGCTGAAGCAAGAAGGCAGGCCTGTAGCAAAACTCATAGGTAACGAGACATATGTGAGAGTGATGCAAAAAGACTGGGCAACCACCGATGAAGCAGCTACGTGGATAAGAAAGCAAGCAGTGAATCTGACACAACCCTTTGTTCTTTACCTGGGATTAAATTTACCTCACCCATATCCTTCACCCTCCTCAGGAGAAAATTATGGGTCATCTACATTTCTGACATCCCCATTTTGGCTACAAAAGGTATGTAAATCCTGCTTCAAGGAATTGAAAAATTGTACTTATTAGATCTGTTATTCCTCAAATCTGAAAGAGAAGATTGATTTTTCTGACTGCTGAATTACCAGCGTGCCCGTCTACACAAGTAACATATTGCCTTTATGTTGATTTAACACCCACCATGATTGCCCCCTATTATTTAGAATTATACTTTGATGAGATTTTCATCCCATTCGGCAGAGTTTCTGTCCCTTGCTGCTGAATGGGATGGGAAGCAGACTTCACTGTCCCATTTTCAGGAGGTAGACTAGAGGGGTTACTGTAGGAAAGAGTGACTGTGGAGTCTGCTTGTACCCACCTCATCGCATGATCCTTTATCTAGCTCTATTGCAATGTTGTTAGTTATTACAATGGAGGGTGGGAAGAGACAAGGTGAAAGATAAAGATAAGCAAATGTATTAAGTGTAATAAGACATTACCTGGTGTGGTGATGTTTAAATATAGTGAAGCAGAAAGAGATGCAGTAGTCTCTGGTTTTGGCATAATTCTTCAAAAATACGGATCCCCCCCCCTTTGCTTATGTTTCCTTCCCTATGAAGCCTTCCACCTTGTCTATTGATATTTAAACTGGTGGACAATGTAATACCTTGGCTAACATACTGCTTGTTTCTTTCCTTATGAATCCTTCCACCTTGTCTATGGATAGTAAACTGGTGGACAATGTAGTGCCTTGGCTAACTTACTGCTTAAAGCAAAGTGACATATGCTTAATCCTTTGTGTATTTAGCAACTGTTGTATTTGTTGCTGTAGTCCTTGTTTTGCCAGTCATTATCACATTGTACATAACACAGACATTCCTATCACAGTATCAGACTGAACATTCCTGGAGTAGTTGGGAGGTAAAGTTACAAAATGATTTTCTTATATTCTATGATGGTTGGTTTTCTATTATATGATGGAAAAGGTCCATCTAGCTGTATATCTTGACCACCAGAAGGGGTTAGGGAATTCCAGCTTTTTCTCTGTAGAGCAACGCAGTATTATATCTGTGAGGGAGAGTCAGTGGTTCCTGTTTATTTGTGCTCCATTTGAAGTCTTGCCAGAAGTGTTATAATTGTGGTCACAACACTCTCCAGACTGGTTCCCATGGCTCCCACTGTTTAAATGGGAGCACAGCCTTTAAGTCACCAGGATATTTGAAATGAAGCAACAATTTCTTCACAAAAGCCTCCTCAGTGCATAGTTCGCTTAATTTTTATAACTAAGACTTGATCAATTTTAACTTTAATTGCTGTAATATCTGAGAATTTTGACCATTTAAGTACTTTTTTGGCATCTTTTTTAATCTCGTTGTGATGCATAGCAATGGTCTATACTAATCCAGTGACGTACTGATCGCCTTAGAAATGCGCATTTTGAAATTAGCTCTCCAAGATCTCTGCTACACTATATTTTCAACATCTTTAAACTGGAGAGAACAGCGTATATAGTTCAAGTTTAAGAACGTGCAGTACATTGCTTAATTGGGGAACTGGGAGTATCTCTTGCAGTATAACCAGTTTTCAATCTTTTCTTGACCTTTTGCATCTCTGTGGCTGGTGCAGACAATTTTGTGGCCAGCAATGGGCTATACAATTAGTTTTCCATTGCTGACCAGAGTCCTAGTAGCATAAATACTGGTATTGTGTGTCTTTTCCAGGAATCTTACCACAATATTTATAGCTGTGTGCCTAGTGAGAAATATGGAGAGCCACTCTGAAGATATGCCCTAATATCCTCTTAATGTTACCAATTCAAGTGAACTTTGACTATGAGATGGCAGAATTGCTTTCCATCTCTGTCTTCCTGTTTTCTTTGGTTAACATTTGCATTTAATTTTCAAATTGACCGCATGGACAAATTCTGAATGTTTAGGATCCTTGAAGAAACATCTGTGTGTGACATTTTCACACATATGTGTTAAATGTCAGCAATGTGTAAGCACTACTTTTCAAAGGATTTCTTTGGGTGTATATTTCATTAGATTGCTTTTGATACCAGAGATGGAGCCAGACAAAATAGTCCTTTGTTCAGTCCATAGCTTCCCCAGGGAGAAGCTGTGCACATCTAAGAGCAGAAGAAGAGTCCTGCTGGTCTGTGTTGTACAGCATCCTATTTCCCACAGTGGCCACAGGTTCCTTCAAGAAGTTCACAAGCACCACATGAGGTCAATAGACTGCTTTTTCCATTGCCCTCCTTGTCTGGCTACTTGTCTGGCTATGGCACTGATTTCCTTGAAGATAACAAATATCTGGTTTATATCTGTCCAGTTGTGGCACTGTACTGATTAAAATCAATCATGCTTAACAAATCCCTGGGAATTTGCTCCCAGAACTGTAATTTGTTTTCCTACTGGTACAATGTAAAAATATTTGGTATGTAAACAAAAGAGTTCCTTGTGTGACTCTAAAGGTTTTCATGAACCAAATAGGATTTGTATTGTGAACACGCACTTGCCATGGTGTGTATGTAGGTGTACTGCCAGACGGCTGCTGGGCATGTAGAATTAATTCCATGGTAGATGAGATTGCAGTGCCCTGTCTAGGTTGGAATGAAGCATAGCAATGAAGCAAACTCTCTGTTTATTTGGTGAATCAGTTCAGAGCCATGCATCAGCATGATGCTGTCACAGTATACTGTGTTGCTAAGCAGATGGCCTCTAAAGCAGCATGTCAGCTGGAGCCTTCTTTGAGGCATGTGGCTTTGTTCTGAGGCCCAGAAGCTGTAGTAAGCAAGCAAAGATCTAATATGATTTTGTAGGGAAAGGCTCTGTTTCAGAGAGTTTGTATAGGCATTTGTGTGATAGGGACTGCCTAGTTAGAGAGCGGTTACTGTAAGCAGGAGAGGTTGGCAGCCGCAAAAGAGGAAGCCATTTCAGCAGGAGGCTGTGAGATAATCTCTGTAACACCAGCAATATCTTGTGGCAACAGATTGTTGTGGCATCAACTCCTGCCTATGCTCTTTGGATCACTAGCACAGAGAGGAAAATAAAATAGGCTGTATAATAGGCAGAGGACAGCCTGAAGTAATTCTTCAAAGGGCATGTGGCATTGTGGCACTGAACCCTGCTAGGAATAGCAGTGAATGGGGAACTCTTTGTGATGATATTCCATTTCATTGACAATCAGTATGAGTACCCTCTTAAAAAAAAGTTTTCCATGAAGCTTTTGACATGACCCCTTGTCTTTATATAGCTTTTTAATTAAACCTAAGCATCTTTAACTGAACCCAGATATGTTCTCCCTGTTTACCCTGCCTTCATTTCACACTGCTGTCAATCCTGTGCCATTTAATTAATTAAGTAAGTAATTAAGTAATTATGTATTTCTCACCTTAGGTCAGGAAATCTCTGAATGGGGTGCAGACAGCAAAACAACAATTTGAAAACAATTTGACATATTCTAAAAACAATTTAGAAGAGTTTAAAACAGTTTGAAATGGCACCCACAATGGAAACTGTGTCAGTACTCTATCACCTAATCAGGCCATGATGTCTGGTCACTAAAAGCTCTGGTGAAAAAAACAGTTTTAATATGGTGTCTAAATAAAGCCAATATTGGTGCTGAACAAGTCCCCAAGGAAGAGAAATTCAACAACTGGAATGCCAAAGCAAAAAAAAAAAAGAGAGAGAGAGAAGAGAGACCACCTCTACATCTCCAGTATTGTATTTCCTAATTGCTACTACATGGAGGAGGACTTTCTGGAAGATGTCAGTGACTGGGAATATATATATAGAGAGAGGGGCGGGTAATATAATTTTAAGAACAATATTTGTTGTAGTGCAGTGACTGAGCATTGGACTATGACTCTGGAGACAAGAGTTTGAATCCCTGCTCAGCCATGGGAACTCACTGTGTGAGCCTGGGCAAGTCACACACTCTCAGCCTCCAAGGAGGGCAATGGCAAACCCTCTTTGAACAAATCTTGCCAAGAGAAACCCATGATAGGTTCACCTTACCATTGCCATAAGTCAGAAACAATTTGAAGACTCACATCAACAAGTAGCTGTTAATTTTTTTAAAGAAAGCATTGGTATTGGTATCATTTAGAGATGGGTCGAATCCATGTCTTTACTTGCAGGTAATTTGAAAGCTTTCCAGATTTTTCTTTGCAGTCAAGTCAGCAGTCTACAGAAGAGGAACTGCCACTTGTTTATTCAACACATGCACATCAGAGAACCCACTGAAGACCTACTTGAAAGCTGCTATAAATCCACATGAATTATATTTTGCAAAAATAACATAGCTCTCCCTTGTTACCAGGTGACATATGAAGCCATCAAGATCCCAAAATGGTCTCCATTTTCAGAGATGCACCCAGTAGATTACTATTCCTCTTACACCAAGAATTGCACTGGGATATTTACGGAAAAAGAAATCCTAGATATCCGAGCACATTATTATGCCATGTGTGCAGAAACTGATGCTATGCTAGGTTTGTAATTTCTTTATACAGTTCTCCTAGTAATACTGTCAGTGAAAACATTTCCTATCTGTACTGATGCTTTAATCCTAACAATACATTCTGTAAAGTCTTACCCCAAGGTGTTATATGTTAGAGTTTGTTTGAAATTTAGACCAGGGCTAAGTAATGTGTGATCCATGGGCCACATGCACCCCCCAGAGGTTCATTAAAAAACAATCTGTTCCAAAATGCCCAAAAATGATCCCTAGGGGATGCAAGGACATTTTCACCATGTTCAGAGCCGTTCTGGACCCCCCACCTTGGGTTAAAATGAAGTTTTGCAAAAAGTATTCAAAAAGACTTTTGGCCTAAAATACCTTCTGGTGCCCACAAAGGCCCAGAAATATCCCCCCAAGTTCTCTTGAGGGTAAATGGGGCATTTGGGGACAAAAAAAAATTTTTTTTTTGCACAACAGCAGGTGTGATGGGGATGTAGCCATCAAAGGTCACCCAGTGGTCTAATGCTCCTCCCTAGTCTTCCACAGTTGACCATTCCTGATTTGGACCAGGGAGGGGAACTTGTGACCTTGCAGATATTGTAGGTTACTGGGTTACATCAGGTCCAGCTAACATGACAATGGTCAGGGATAGTAGGAGTTATAGTTCAACAACATCTAGAAGGTCACAGGTTCCCCATTCCTGATTTAGATCTGCCACTTTATTTTGTCCATAGAGTTCAAATCTGAATGCATGGCGAAAATTCAAATATGCAGTTATTCACAGGACTACAATATTGTCCTTTGTATATTTGAATGGAGGACCAGATCTTTGGCATATGCACATGGAGCAAAATGTAACCAGTGAGTCCTATGATTGTTCAGCCCTTGGACTTGTACCTGCATCACACCAGATGCATTCATATGGCATTATGTGGGCATCCTTCTGGGGCCTGGTTTTTCTCTGTGCCATGCAAAGAGGCCTTACTGTAGACTTGTGTAGCACAAAGTGTTGCAAAAGTACTCTTGAATATTCTAATGTTCCAACACTTGCTTGTCATTGTAACTTCTTTGAAAACCTGCAGTTGTTGCAGAAATTTAGTGGAAGCTGCTCAGTCTGTTCACATGACACATGCATGTCAGTAGTGTCAGTGACATAAGAGGCACTGCTGTGTTAAATTAGATGTAGAAATGAAGTCCTTTCTCGAGATATAACGCAAGAAAGTTACCTTTTTGGACTACCAGGATCTCTCAGTCTTCATTGCCACTAGCTGTGGGGTTCTGGCAGCTGTAGTACAGACTTTTCCAAGCTCTACCTGTGAAGTTCTGTACATTCTTGAATGAGACTCACCTCCATCCTTGAACCTTCCACAGGTTTCAGACTAGCATTATTAGAGATATATGTGGGAGGTAGATTTTTTTTAAAAAAAGTGGATTGTTGTGTATGTTGTCACACACTTGCAAAATGGAGTGCTTCTGATACAAACTTCTGGAGACACATGAGCCTCATTTGTCCTTTGTGATGTTCACTCTGGAAGAAACTTAGAATTCTTGTGGAGAAAGTAGTACACCCTTCACAATCTCATCACTGCATTTTCTTCAGAAGTGCTACTTGTATGACTGAGAACGTAGCTCACTTGATCTACTGCTTTCTTTTTTTGCAAGGATCTACCTTAGTGACATTTTCTAAGAAGTGTTTTTATATGTACAGATGCATAATAAATATTTTAGTGTTTCTATATTGACATTTCTTTGGTTCTTTTCCCTCTCTCCCTCCCTCCTCATCCTCCTTGTTTACAGGTGAGATAATTTCTGCTCTGAATGAAACAAGATTACTCCAAAGAACACATGTCATATTCACAGCAGATCATGGTGAACTTGCTATGGAACACAGACAGTTTTATAAAATGAGCATGTATGAAGCAAGTTCTCATGTTCCTCTTCTTCTAATGGGGCCAAACGTTAAGCCTCAACTCGTATCCAATGTGGTGTCACTTGTGGATATTTATCCTACCATGCTCAGTAAGCAGTATTTCTCCTGGCATTAAAAAAATAAATTCTTGTGATTTGAATAATGAATACATTACAACAAAAGATTACAACTAATTGCTAAAAAATATGATTGGTATTGCTTTATCAATCACTTTGCTGAAATGCCATTGCATTCTGTGATGTATGGTTCTACCCACAAAGAGGGGAAACGCATACAGGCCTTAAACTGATCAATCTGACTAGTGCTTGGTGTACCAATGAGGCAGTTTCATCTCCTACATCTTAATAATGAATTATGAGGGCTTTTAAACTATTGTTGTTGTGTGCCTTCAAGTCATTTCTGACTTATGATGACTTTAAGGGAAACCTATTGTAGGGTTTTATTGGCAAGATTCATTCATTTTTTACCTCCCTCTGAGAGAGTGTGAATTGCCCAAGATCACTCAGGAGGTTTCCATGGGTGAGCAGAGATTGAAACCCTGGTGTCCAGAGTCACAGTCCAATGCTCAAACCACTACACCATGCTGACTCTACTATTAGACGATATAACTAGTAAATCACTCCATCCCAGTAGAACTGTTTATTTGCAGTTTACATCAAAAACAGTCATTTGGCCAGATAGGAGAGAGATTTCCTGTGTGGAAAACTGATTGTGAGAACATTCACATTTTTAAATTCTTGTTTGTTCCGTCTGCTACTTTTTTTATGTTTCCCCTATCCAGGCTGGTCCCTAACCTTTGGGCTCGTCACTCCCCTTGCCCCTTTTCCCTTCAAGATCCCTCCCTCAATCTGATACTTGGGCCTCAAGGTGATCCCCTATGTGGTCCAGTGGATGTGTTATTCAGTGGGTTCACTGTGATATGACCAAGACTCTCTGCGAAAACTTAATAGGAACAGCCAGAAATAATTGTAAAAAAAGAATAAACAAGTAAAAGTTTATTAATACACAACTGGCCCAAGCATTAACGACTAAACTATTTAATCATTCACAGCTCCACAAAGCCCTATTCACATCTCCCACTGGCTGACTGTCCTATCTCTATTATAGGCTTTCCTTATTTCTATGCCATCTTCTTCCTATCTCTCTACACTCCTCCCCCCGCCTTTCTCTGTCAATCCCTATCCCTCTGCGCATTTCCCCAATCTGTATCTGCCTTCTGTCAGAAAAAAAGTCCCCATTTTGTCTCCTTTCTCCCCTGTTGTGATTGGCTGGCACCAACCAGACTTGCCCAGCAATTCCTTTTACAGACATGATTTCTTCTTCTTCTAATTATTCCATAATTATACTTCTTGGATTAATTGTAGACAATTCCAGCCAATTGGAAGTCACAGAAGTGACTAGGGTCATGTCATGTCAAGATACTAAATAATCAAGCAGGTTTTGGTATGGAAGCCAATTAATAGGAAGGTCTGTGCTTCTTAGGTCAATGGCATGGAAGATCACATCCAGCTGGAAATCCTAAAGAACAAGCTTGGGAAACCTTTGTGGTGGGGGCAGGGCTGGATTGCCAACTAAGCAGTGGTCAAGGCCAGAATCCAAAGTAGAGAAGGGCATTCTCCCCACCCCTCAATTCACCCACTTCCTACATAGCCATACCCCCTACGATGGCATTGGGATGGTATATAGTCAGTTCTATACGGCTAAAATAAAGAAAGCTAATTCATTTGTCATACAGATCCATGACATTGCAACAAGATGTACAACAAGCATCTTTCAGAAAGCAAGCAGTACCAGGAGAGAAATCCCATGTACTCTGCCTTGAGTTTCATGCAAGTAAGGAAGCACAGAAATGAAGGAATGTGGGGTTGTTCCTTTGTGGATCACTCATGTGGTTCATCCCAACCAAATGATAGCCACACTGTGAGCATAACGACTTGACAATACTGCTTAATTAACTGTATTTGACATGTTATTGTTGAGAGTAAAGGAAGTTGGTTTAAAGTGTGTAAACCTTTCTGAATAGGGGAATATTTTTTGAAGCAATCATTTTCAAAAAAATCACAAAAAGGCAGAAGCATTTTTCTGAGCTGCAAAACTGCTGTACAAAACAGTCAGTACTTTCAGATCAAGCCATAAATTCTAACTAGAGGCTTTAATTTAAACTTACTAATTGCCTGAGTCATATTTCACATCTTTTAATCAAATCACAGTTCCTCCTTTCTTGCTGGTGACTTTTGTGTTCCAGCTGTGTTGGGAGAAAAAAAAAGCTTTTCTCTTGAAGTTTGTGTTTTTAAATTACTGTCCTTTCTCTTCTATCGTTCTCCATATGTTTTCCTGGTTTCTCCTTCCTGTAATCAGAATGTTAAAATAAAAACATAAATCAAGAAGGACTGTTTCATGTATGTGAGCAGCAAACCCAATGGTTAATATTATTTTCTCAACCATCCTGACTGATGAGGAAACAATTATGACTTTTGCTGTAATAAACAGGAATATGTTCTTTGTCCCTGACCTTTACCTCTTTATTTTACAATATATAGCTTTATGTGTGTGTTCCATATTTATCTCAACAATCCTGCCTTAATAATATAGTGCTATACTTAGCTTTATACCCTATGGAACTTTTCAGCTAACTTCAGTTTAGAATGATACAAAGCCTATTGTTCTTGTTCTTGATGGTTTCCTTGGCTTCTCAGAGATGTAAATAATTACTGGCCAAATAAGTAGAATGATTGGGTAGTTGTGTCCTTAATTTGCACAGGAGGTGTAAAGCAGAGAAATTCATACATATTTTCAAACAACACTCCAAGTAGTGGAGTGTCTTGTTGATTCTTCTAATACCTATCACAGTCAGCCAAGATTCAGATATCTTTTAAGTCACAAACTAAATTCTGAATTATCTTGGAAAATCTACTGTCTGTCCTGAGATCTGGAAAATGGGAATAGTAATAACTACTAGCTTCATAAGAAAATATCAAAAGTTGCGCCTATATGCCTGCAACACAGTATGAACTGAACAGAGGAAAAAACTACATGAAATCCATAGTATAACATGCATTGTGCAATGAATTTAAAATAGTTGTAGTATTGGTGGATACTAGTAGGAAATATATTCCTACTAGTATAAGGGAGCAAGAACAGGCAATGTTGCTATTGCACACATACCTTAGTACTGGTCTTCCTATGGGGATTTGGTTGGTCACTGTGTGAACAGAATGCAGGACTCAACAGGTCTTTGGTCTGATCCACCAGGACCCTGCTTTTGCTCTTAGTCGTACTAATACTTGCAAATTACATAATGTTTTTACTGTTCAGTGCTGCCAGTAATTACAATGACTACTACTCTTCTGACTTGGAAACAAATCTTAAGCAAATTTTCACATGGAGATAAATTCCAGGCTCTTACTTCCAGTTAGCATTCTGATCCTAGATACTTACATTGCTTTGTCTCCCTGTGGTGTTGCTGTTAAAATTTGTTCCAACAATAATTTACCATGATATTATCCCAGTATAATGTTGTGCTGAGAACTGCATGGTATAGTAGTTTGACTGTTGGATGATGACTCTGGAGACCAGGGTTTGAATCCCCACACAGCCATGGAAACCCACTGGGAGACCTTGGGCACATCGCACTCTTAGGCTCAGAGGAAGGCAATAGTAAACTCTTCTGAACAAATCTTGCCAAGAAAACCCTCTGATAGATTCACTTTAGGGTTATCATAAGTCAAAAACAACTTGAAGGGACACAACAACAACACAATGTTGTACTATTATTTTAGTATAATTTTGTTGCTTTCCATCTTCATAAAAATAACTCTGTTGGGCAATTTCATTAATAGTGCTGTAAGAAAATGCAGATTGTAAATCTGTACCAGTTTACCTGGGAGAAATCCCTATTCAATATAATGGACTATTTCTGACATAGTCATGATGGATGTTTCTCCCTTCCTGTACCAGAGGAAGTGTGCCTCAGTATATGAGTTGCTGGGAAGCATGAGTCAGGAGGGCATGTTCTGCACTCTTTTGCTCTTTCAAAAAGACATCTCATTGTTCACTGTAAGAACAGAATCCAAACTGGATACACTTTCAGTGTGATCCAGCAGGGCTTTGCTTCTCTCCTTCTGTTTTCAAATATAAGATGACTAAAATGACACTAAAAGAGTAAAAGGACATGCCACAAAAAATGTAACAGTTGACATGGCATATTCTCTTTCTTCAATGGTTCTGTACTTCTCTGTTTCTCTTTTTGTTCATCCGGTTAACCATTTTCTATCATGCGAACATTATTGTGGCATTTTTTTTCCAGATATTGCTGGAATCCCCATACCAAAAAATCTCAGTGGATTTTCATTGATGCCATTGGTATTGGAATATACAGTAGACGAAGTCCCATCTAGAAAGGAACGTTCAACTTGGGTTCTCAGTGAATACCATGGCTGTAATGTGAACTCTTCAGCTTATATGCTGCGAACTGACAAATGGAAATATATAGCCTATGGAGATGGCCATTCAGTATTTCCTCAGTTGTTTGGTATGTTTACCACTTGAATAACAATTTGGCCTGATGTGAGAAAGAGAGTACGATACATTTCCAGTATTATCCTAATATCTGCCTATAGCTACTGTCTTGGACCATTATGTGGTACTTGAATTTTTTTAAAGTGCAGCAGCAGTTTCACTGTACTTTATAAGGTTCACTAAAATGACAGAGAAGGAGGCTGGTACTGGCAAAAATAGAGGAGTAGTGACAAATAATTGCATCCTCTCTAGCAAGCTCTGTAAATATCAGGACCATCCTTCATAGCAATACAAGTTAATAGAGATGTTTGTTGAATTAAAAAGTATTTTTATGCATCCTTCATCCTGTGATATCAGGATGGTATACAACAGGCCATCTACCAAGATCAGAATATGTACTCATGTCTCCCAGTTCCGAACAAAACAGTCTCAAATAGGAAGCTACCATGCCAGGGGTTGCCTGCTTTAGTCGTGTTTATGTCTTTTTTTTTCAATGAATATGCCTTTTTGTCTGTACACCCACACACATCTCTGTTAAAACCCAGTTGCTTTAACAATGTAGATGACTACATGTAGCCATTCTGTGATGCACTGAAGATATTAACTGTAGGAAGGTGTTAGAACTGAGAATTCGCATCTGTCAGGAGTGTGATAAGATGCTTCCTTTCATACTTTATTACTCTAAAAATTGTCCTCCAGTGGCATGATTTAAGCCACAGGTACCTATTTGATTAAGCTTTCCCTATTAGTCTTCTCTGCCAGATACAAATTTGCTAGAGACAAAGGAATAAAAATGAGTTGTATGTTACCAGCAACACAGCTGGGCTGCTGTCCACAAAAGCTTATAACCTATCATTTCTTAGACTTCAAGGTGTCATGGGGTTCTCTCTTGTTTTTACAAGCATGATGTAATGGTATCAAAGGCCATTTCTGCACGGGGCGAGGGAATCGCCCCATGACGCTACTCACTGGACTTTTGGGCTCCCTGGTCTGGTCCACGCTTCTCTGGAGCAGTGCATGGCCGCCGCTCCGCACTGCACCAGGGACAAAAATGGCAGCTTCTGGTTGGTCGACGGTCTCGACCAACCGCTGAAGCTCACCAGCCTAAAGCCCGCCCCCGGCAGATCGCAGGCTCGCACCAATGCGAGCCAACAAATCTACATAAAGGAGCAGGCTCGCAGTGGCGCACTCCGTGCTTTTGAAACACCCGTTTTTAGCGGTCTTTCAAAAGCACGCTGAATGACCACTTGGGATTGTTCCGGAGCGGGCTGGGGTGCAGATCTAAGTTAAGTAGGTCTGACCCAGTCCGCTCCCAGGTGCAGATGTCCTCCCTGGAGGATGCTGTGCCCCGTGTTAAAAACGCTGTGCGGAAATGGCCAAAATCAGTATATTTCCTCCAGAGTTGGGGCAGGGAGACTATCCTAGCATGCAGTACTAGGCCTACCATTTGACAAGGTGAGTCAATCACCTTAGATGGCAGATGCAGACCATTCCCCTCTCTGGACAGATGTCTGTGTGCCACACAAATTTTTTTTCCTGTGGTTCCTAACATGGCTTGCTGCCTTCAGATGTGGAGATTCCTATCCTAAGATTCACTTGATGGTCCAGGGAGCACTTGTAAACTGAACAGAACCCGAATCAAACCTTCATGATCTCTGCAGGCAGCAAATATCTTGGGTGAGCCCTGCCAGCGTGACACTGGAATTAGTGGATGAATTGTTCAATTGTCCTGGGTGTTGTGTCAGTCCAGTTCCCACATGTGATGAACTTTATTAATATGGCAATATAAAGTCACAGGCAACAACTAGTGGTTGCTCTTTTAGGTGGACTGTGGTATGAGACTTTTCAGTGTGTTTTTGAAAATTAAGTCTCAATATGTTTAATTTCGTCTAATGGCTTTCTTTCTCTCTTTGTTGCAGATCTCTCTGCTGATCCAGATGAACTAACTAATGTAGCAACAAAGTTTCCAGCAATCACACAATCTTTGAACAAAACACTTTTCTCCATAATTGACTACCCAAGTATCTCTGTCTCTGTTGAACAATACAATAAGCAGCAGTTCATCAACTGGAAAAAAAGTTTAGGACAAAATTATTCTGATACCATAGCTGACCTGAGGTGGCATCAAGACTGGAAAAAGGACCCCCAAAAGTATGAGCAGGCCATTGACAGATGGATTAAAAGAAATTTAGGTGAAACATCTATAGAAAGCAAGGACTGAGGACCCCCAAATGATCACATTTTTAACTTGGACAGTGAGAGTATAATGAGAAATTAGCTCTCACTGCTACATTTATTGGGAATGGGGAGAGACAGTTCCTAGCACTAGCCTCCCCCATTTCCTGACACAAATTCAGAGCTACAGTTAAGGATTACACAAGTGTAAACTGGTAACACTATCACAGTTTTCCCATAATCATGATTTGCTAAGCCAGCTTCAATTCCTGCTTTCACCTTTGGTTATGAGAAAACCCCTGTAAGTACAACATGGTTAGCAGGAGTGATGGCACAAACAGCACTGCTTGGATGTGAGAGGAACAGGGCTCATTCAGCAGGTCAGCCTTTCATTTTTTCCTACAGCAGAGCTTTCCAGACTTTTCATGTTGGTGACACACTTTTTTAGACATGCATCATTTTGCGACACAGTGATTCAGTTTTACTAGCAAACCAGAGGCTAAACTAACCCCTTATAAGAGATATAGACACATACATAAGTTGTAATAACAAAATGTATAGGGACACAACATATCTCATGAAAATCTTTCATATATTATTAAAAATATATGATTTATAAATAATAACATACATTTCCAAGATTGTAGGTGACACACCTACATACTTCAGGCAACACACAAATGTGTCATGGCACACCACTTGAAAAGCCCTGTCCTACAGCATGGCAATGAAGAAGAAATCAGAATGTTTCACTTACATGTTTTATTAACTACCATTTAAAATCATGTCCAACCCACACAAACTGTGGTTCGTCTTAAGTGGTAAGCAGCCATTCCAAATTCTGTTCCTATAGATTGTTGGACAATAGCTCCCATCAATCCTTCCTACTGGCTGTGATGTCTTGTGATAATGGGCTCCATAAATTAAACAACCTCTGCGACCCATCCATAGGAATGACTGGCTTAGGAAAAAGGTCAGCTTCAAACCATGGCTTGTAATGTTAGGCTGTTTCCATAAAACACAGCTAAAATTAACTAGTTTGAAATTCTACAAAGATTACATTCCTGCCAATCAAAACACAATAAGTTGGATCCAGACTTAATATTTAGAATGGACTGACTGATATCAATAGCTCTTCTTTAAGCCTGGCTGAATGCAAGCCAATATTCATAGTACAGCTTTATGAATGAAACACATGTTCAAGTTAACATTGCACTGTGAATACAAGGAAGACAGAGGAGTGTACTTTCAGCATTTTGCCATATATAGAAGACTGGATCCTAATGTAGACTTCCATGGAAGGGGAGAGAAGAGGCTGCTTTTAGCCCTGGATAGTTTCTAATCCAGCAGAAAAACCCAATTCACAGAAGTAGGAAAGAGGCCCCTTTTTGCTGAGTTTCATTGCCATCCCTTTTCCAAATTCTGGAGGGATGTTTTTGCTGGTGAAATTAGGAAAAAAACAAACAGACCTTCCTCTTCTGCTGGTGGGAACAAAATCTATATGCAACCCACTGACTGTGTGTGCTGATCCCAAATATTTTGGTGTAGTTGATTTATTTAGTGAATTACAAGTATTTTTCAACCATCATCCCCTAAAAGTAAACATAATGATTGTGGGCAGAATTGCATTAAGCATAGTTTCACTTGCTGCTAGTCTTTCAGAGGGCTTTTCAAACCCCTACTTTTCTTTTTCTGTGTTATTCAAGCTTTCCAAATATTAGTTTTCATGTAGCATACTCTGAACACACAAGGCATCAGCAACATTATGTTTCAGTTGGTTTAAATAGGCAAAATGTATTTGCATGTCCATTATCTCCATGTTAATCTCCCTGGCAACTGTAGATCGTTCCATTTTACAATAAAATAATTCAACTAAACTCTTCTGTTTTACCTCAGCAAAGGCAGAAGCAACATAGAAGGAGTAACTCGATTTTTTTCCTATCTCCTCTCCAACATGGTGGCTTAAAACTGGCCCTCTTGCTTTTTGTGCCCCTCTCCATGTCAAAGCTCTGGTACACTAAGGTAAAATGTAAAACCAAGAAGTATGGGGCTTATACTGATTTTGAGTCTTTTGATTTTAAATCTTAAATTCCCTTTAAGGTTGACCTTGGTCCTATGTATATCATTTTGGAACCAAACGGGGGTCATTCACAGATGGTAGTTTTGGCATACTTGTGGAGGAATCTCTACGTATAGAGAAATATACTTGCAATAGTATATTAGTTTCCAATTTATGAATTTGTGCACAATTATTTCCAGGATTTAAATAGTGTTGGGAGTGGCAACTGAAGGCAAGGTCAGGTGAATTTCTTGCTCGAGTTCCTAACAATTTGTGCTCACCTATCTCTTCTCTCCTTTGGGAGACACATACAGGACCCTTCTAGCACTATGGGGGATGGGGGCAGTTACCAAGAGGAAGGAAAATGGAAAAGGATACTTTTACCTTTCCCTATTCTGCAAAGGTCTAGCTGCATTTTTGTTGCTATCTTCCATCAACTTTGACGTATGTTGATCATATGAATGAGAAACCTTGGAGAGCTGCAGCCATCAACTGTCCTGCTCAGGTCTGGCAAACTGTGGCTTCCTTGATTGAATCAATCCACCTATTGTGTGGTCTTCCTTTTTTCCTACTACCTTCCACTTTACTGAGTCACGTTGTCTCATATGTCCAAAGTATAGTATGACAGCCTCAGTTTAGTCATCTTGGCCTCTAGTGAGAGTTCAGGCCTGATTTGCTCTTGGACCCATTTATTTGTCTGTTTAATGATATCCACAGAACTTTACTCCAGCACCACATTTCAAATGAGTTTATTTTTTTCCTGTCACCTTTCTTCACTGTCCAGCTTTCACGCACTTATACAGAAATTGGAAATACTATGTCATGGATGATTCTGGTTTTGGTATTTAATGATCTCTCTATACACTTGAGAATTTTGTCTAGTACCTTCATAGCTGCCCTCCCTGGTCTTAGGTCATTTCCGCAATACACCGTTACAGTGCTGCTATTCCACTGTCACCATCCTGTGGGATTCTGGGGTTTGTAGTTTACTGAGGCCAAAGAGCTCTCTGGTGAGAATTCTAAATGCCCCTTCCTAAACTGCAAACCCCAGGATTCCATAGGATGTTGAAAGTGAAATAATAGCACTCTAAAAGTCTAGTGCAGAAAGGCTCTAAGTCTTCAGCTAATTTCTTCTGACCTTCTATTGTACATTTTACCAATAAAGAGGTAGATCAGGTAGCCACCCTGAACCTTTAGCAGTAAGGACAGTGGGAGCTGATCCTTTTTATCCCCCACAATTCTAAACATCAC
This sequence comes from Iguana delicatissima, assembly GCA_948472985.1. Lineage (NCBI taxonomy): Eukaryota > Metazoa > Chordata > Lepidosauria > Squamata > Iguanidae > Iguana > Iguana delicatissima. The sequence goes on along the minus strand of CAOKZL010000209.1, from coordinate 343,636 downwards.
CACAAGTTTTTGTTCTAAGCCACTTGGAAACCTGAAAAAGAGCACTCCTACTAGAGGATTGGACTGGACTGTGTGCTGTATTGCCACTTATCTGTCTTCTGCTGTATGCTGTGTCATCATTTGGGTAGCCTTTTTCTCTTTAGGGGGATCTTGATATACTATCTGAAGCAGTAGTGGGAAACCTTTTTTTTAGCATGAGGGCAGGATTTCAATTTTGGAACCATCTTGGAAACTCAAGCAAAGGACACAGTGTGGGACCAAGAACAGAGTAGACCAGGCCAAAAGAAAGTAGGTGGAGCAAGATGTAATTCTTCACCATTTTTATCCTTTTCCACTAAGCATACAAAAAGTCACTATGGTATGGTGGTTTGCGTATTTAACTGGGGCCCCATGACACCAGAGTCTGAATCCCTGCTTGCTTATGGAGATCCACTGGGTAATCCTGAGGTGGTCACATTCTCTCCCCCTCAGAGGAAGGTAATGGCAAACCTTCTCTCAACAAACCTTGTCAAGAAAATCCCATGTTAGGGTTGCCAGAAGTCAGAAATGACTTGAAAGCATACAGCTTACAAATTAAAGCTTAATTCCTCATGAACAGCAGGAGTCATATCAGGAGTTTGTTTCAGTATTAATAAATGGTTAAGGTATGTTCAAACCAGCACTTTTTTTGTTTCATTAAATTTAAATATTTTCATGATCCTACTCATTTTTCAAACATATGTCTCCTGCACAAATCTACATGCTTTTTCTAGGATTTTTTTTCTTTTTCTTTATAAACGTTGAACTTTTTTAGTCGCACCCCACCTATCCTAATAACATTTGATAAGAGTTTTCACAAAAGGCACAATGTTTATGGAAGCAAAATACACAAAGGCAAATGTCTTTATCAGGGAACAGGCTCTTTATGTAGAGATGGGGAAGGAAGTGCTGTACAAACTGTTGCAGATCTTAGTGATGACAGCCAGCATGGTGTAGTGATTTGTGCATTGGACTATGATCCTGGAGACCAAGGTTCAATTCCCAGCTCAGCCATGGAAACCCATGGGTGACCGGAGGCACATCATATCCTCAGCCCCAAAAAACCTTGTGACAGATTTGCCATCCTAAGTCAGAAACAACTTAAAGGCACACAACAGCAACAGATCTTAGTGATACAGGCTTCTCCCATTTATCTGACAGGTTAGGACTGGAACACTGTCAGAAAATGGAACTGGTTGAAAAGCAGAACCCATGTACTGTACCATAGGGAGCATGGAGGACCTATACAGGTTCACTTGGCACTGACCACCCTCCCACTGTTACAAAGTCTCTCAGCCAGCTTAGCACCTTTTTCCTCTCTCTCAGCTCACTTTGCAAGCAGCATGCATGAGTGAGCAGTTCTAAGCGACCATCCACAGGAAAGAACTGATGAAAGAGCAGAGCCAGCATTTAATTAATGGAACTTGTCCTTAAATTTGGAAGTATCAAAAGAGTGAATTGTCAGATAAGAGGGCATCAAAAAGTGAGGGCTTTCTGTATTTCCAAAGCTAGCTGTTACTCTAATTATTAGGAGCAATCTGTGTAAAAACAAAACAAAACTGTCTTATTCTGACAAATTCTGCTATTACATTAAAATGCTGAAAGCCTGGGTATATATATTGAGAATTCCTACTAAATTCAGTGGGATTTACTTCCAGGAAAACATGTGAATTAATTCTTAGGCATCAAGGTAAAAGTCATTATTCTCCCTTAGAAGCTTCTGCAACTCTATCAGCCCACCACAGCGGAGGCTGCTTATGTTCCAGACAGTTATTTAAACCTGTGACAAAGCCATGTGTTTTAGCAAAACTGCACAACAATTATGCTGAAAGGCTTTTCTGTTCTGTAAGGTATACTTTCGTACCTGCTGGATTTTTTATCACCATCTGCCCACATGTGTCACTGACCTAGCCTTCATGACTGTTGGTGGAAAATATTAAGTAAATCAACCACAATGAACTGAAGAGATTATTGGTATCATATGCTCCCTGCACAAAAAATGTTTCATCTTAAAAATCGATTCCTTTATTTGCAATGACTGTCTTGAATACAACAAAATAAAGAAGGGAGTTGATATGCACAATATGTTAGCATAGCAACTTGTAACCTTCCTTATTTTTAACCTTTTCTCTTAGAAATGAAAGGGATAAAATTTGTGATAATGGTATTTGGAAACCAAATGCCTGATAACTGCTATGGTGGCTGAAAGCATCAAGTTACACAAAACTCTTTTCATTACTCATTTACCTGAAACAATTGTGCTGTAACCATTTGTGCACAGATCCTGGCAAAAATTACAATGTATAGTGATTTCTGTTCTGTCCAGTCTGCTAATCCTGATTACAACCTGTAGTGGAAATGGGATGCCCATCTCCACCTGTTTTATAACCAGACTGTACTGTAAAATGAATTTAAACCACACAAGACTGAAAGCATTTGGCTATGTCGTATCTTCCCTCATGTAAACACATTTACTCGCAACTAAGTAAGTACTAAGGAAGGAAGGAACTAAGAACTAAGTCCCTGCATTCCAAGCAACTATTTAAAATAACAACCAGGGCTGCAGGGTACAAAGGAGTCTACTGGCTCAGCTGACCTTCCTTGATACAAAACAAGACTGTGTGACTTCCTATGTGCTTAAACTGAACATGATTCACCAGGGCTCAGCCCAACTTCTCTGACTGGGTTCTGCACTGGAAGGGCAAAATATTAATAAGGAGGGTTCCTGCAAGCATATACCAAGGTACTTTTTCTAACGACAGAGTGCCCAGCAGTCCTAAGTCTTCTTTTATTGAGGTTTGACCAGAGACAAGTTCCAGACTCAACAATTACTTTAGAAAATTAAGGATTTGGGATGAGCTTCTCTGAACAATTCTTACCAAGAAAACCCAGTCATAGGGTCCCCATAAGTTGGAAACGACTTGAAGGCAAACAACAAATTTCCTGGGACGCACAATGTGAAAAAGAGAGCCCAGGTTGCTCTTAACCAGCCTGGCGTAGTGGTTTGAGAGTTGGACTGTAACTCTGGAGCCTAGGGTTTGAATCCCCGCTTGGCCATGGAAACCTTGGGCAAATCGCACTCTCTCAGCTTCAGAGGACAGCGAAGGCAAACCGAAGCCCCTCTGAACAAATCCTGCCAAGAAAACCCTGTGCTGGGCTCGCCTTAGGGTCACCGTAACTCGGAAAGGACGGGAGCTGCCAAGTGACTTTGAGAGGAACTTTTCGGCAGGAGGTCTCTTTCCCCTCCCACGTCCTCCTGGTCCCCGGCAGAGGGTGCGCGCCTTAGAACCCCGTCTCCGGAGGCGGCGCCACGGCCCGGGGCCCGGCCTCCCCTGGCTCGACGACCGTGGAGACGGAGGGCGGCTTCGTTTGGCACGGGCACAGCCAGCGTCCGGGGCGCTCGACGGCCAGCGGCGGCGGCCCGTGTCGGTGGCGAGCCCGCCGCCGCGGCTGCGGCCGGTCGGGGCAGCGGCAGAGGCTGCGCTGGAGACGCCGGGCCCACGGCTGGTGGCTGTGGAATACGAGGCAGACGTAGGGGTTGAGCGCGGCGTTGCTGGCCGCCATGATGCTGCCCAGGGCGCTCTGGGTCCCGTCGGGGCTGCTCTCGGGGGAGGCGAAGGCCAGGCCGAGCTCCAGAAAGAAGCGGGGGAAGCCGCAGAGGGCGAAGAGGGTGGCCAGCGCCAGGGTCAGCCGCAGCGCCCGGGCCCGAGCGCGAGGGAGGCTCTGGGGCGCGGGCGGCGACGGCGGCAGCACGCACCGGGCGACGGGCAGGAGCCGCAGCAGCAAGGGCGGCGCCGGCGGCGGCGGGGCCGGCGGGGCGAGGCCGGGCAGCTCCGCGGCCGGCCCCCTCGACGGCTCCCGCCGCGCCTCCTCCCCGTCCTCCTCCTTGGCGTGGGCGGCGCCGAGGGCCCAGAGGATGCGGCCGCAGGTCCCGCCCAGGAGGCAGGCGGGCGCCACGAAGCTCGTGAGAGCCCCGTAGACGGCGTAGGCTTGCCCGTGCCACCGGGGCAGCTGCGGGAAGACGCTAAGGCAGCGGCCGCCGGCGAAGACGAAGACGAAGGCTTGAGGCAGGGCGAGAAGCAGCGCCAAGAGCCAGCCCAGCGCGGCGAGGGCCCCCCGGGAGGGCCGGAAAGCGGGCGCCGGCGGGTGCGGAGGGCCCCTCGCCACGTTGTGGCGCTCCAGCGCGATCAGCACCAACATGTGCGAGGGCGCCAGCAGCCCCGAGCCCTGCAGGAGCCGCAGGAGGCGGCAGGTGGCGTCTCGCCCTGCCGGCCACCCTCCGGCCGCGTCCTCGGGCTCGGCGTCGGAGGGAGAGAGCTGCGGCAAGAGCGCCAGCCCGCAGCCGTAGAGATCGGCGAGGGCCAAGTGCGCCAGGAGGAAATCCAGCCGCCGCCGCCGCCGCCGCCGCCCGAAGCGGTCGCCGCAGCAGCCGCCGCCGCAGCGGAGCCGGCGCAAGAGGAGCCCGTTGCCCACCAGGGCCAGAAGCATGATCGCCGCCGCCGTTATGGTGCGCGCAGGGTGGCCCGGGGTGGCCCAGCGGGATGGGGCGGAGAGGTTCAGGGCCCCCCGGGCTGCTGGGCGCCGCTGGAGAAGTTAGGTCCCAGCAGGGCGAAGCCGTCGGGCTTGAATGCCTCATCCATGGATCGCTTGAGTCTTGCCAAACTCGCGATGAGGGCGATGAGGGGTTGAAGCAAAGAAAAAGAAAAAAAGAACTTTACTCCCGCAGAGAAATCGCGAGCCTCGTGCGTGCCTGGACAGCCCCGGGCACCGTATATATGGGCTCTGACTGTCACCTGGGATTCGCGGTGGGTGGGCACACCGCGCTGCAGCCATCGCGCCTGTGCTGTGCCCACCCCTCAACCGTGTCGCCCTGCTTCCAATCTGGCAGAAGCAGGAGTCTTAAGAACCGTTCGCACCTACCTATAGAGCTAAAGTCTCCGCATCACATTTTCCCCTCGCAGATACCCCCCCCCGAAGGAACTGCTTACCTGAACTAAGACTTCGATTTCCCCCATGCTTCCAAGGCATCACTTCTTTCTCTGTTTGTTCACCACATCGATTCATCCGTTCGTTTGTCCTGACAAGTAACTTCTCATGGGCGAAAATACGGCTGAGAGAGAAACCTGTTGCTAGAAAAGCATGCACGACAATCAGCCGCTGCAATCCTTATCTGTTAAGATCCACAGGGAACTTTGCCAGGGGGGCTCCTCTTTGGAACCCCAAACTGACAATTCTTCATTACCTTTTCAGAATGCAAAGGGATCTTGTAGCACCTTTGAGACTGCTTGAGTGCTACAAAATCTCAAAGGTGCTACAAGACCCCTGTGCATTTTGATCCAGACTTGGCACAGTTATACCTTTGAATTCAACCTTTTCAGAGCTCAATATGCCTACAGACCTGCAAAATCCTAACCTGGACAACGCAGACCTCTGCAGCATCTGGTTATCCACAGATGAGCAAGTGAGACTTTTCACAGCACAGAGAGAAAAACACTAGCTGTGCTGGGCTGCGCACTAAGCTCCTTATAAACAACGCAGTGGCAGATTAAACAGCATGCCAAAACATCCTTCAGACTGAAATCCTATACATGCTTCCCTAAGAATAAGACCATTTTAACTTAATGGGGCTTACTCCTGAATAGACATTGGTGTGACCGTGTTGTTATGCTTTAGTCTTATATCCACTTGTGTGCTTTCAAGTCATTTTTGACTTACATCAATCCTAACACAAGATTTTCTTGGCAAAATTTGTTGGCGGGGGAGGGGGAATGCCATCACCAGTAGGTTTCCATGCCCAAGCAGGGATTTGAAGCTGATCTCACACTCAAACCACTGTACCATGTTGACTCCCTATCATACTGGGGATGAGGTCCAGAAATCATTGCTATTGTCTGTTATGTGCTTTCAAGTCAAATCCAACTTAATGGCAACCCTCTCCTAGTGTCCTCTTTGCAAGGTTTATTCAAAGTAGGTTTTTCATTGCCTTTTTCTGAGACTGAGAACATGTGATTCACCAAAAGTAATCCAGTGGATTTACAGGGCTAAATTAGATTTGAAACCTGATCTCACAGGGTTTTAGCCCAGCACTCACACCACTATACAATATTGGCTCTATATCCACTTATCTGGTGGTAAATTGTACTAAATAGGATTTACTACTGAGTAGGTATTTACAATTGCTCTGGTACCCTGGTATGCAACTTTTTCTGCTTCGCAGCTTCAGAGTGATATCCATAGATGCAGTCTAAGAAATTGACTATGAGAATCTGTTGTTACTGCTTTTTCATACTTTCTACAGAACTCCTGTGGTATTTTCACAGTTTCTATCTCAAGATGGTAGAAGGAAGAAAAAAAAAAGAAATGAGATACGTTAGAATGAACACTTCATTCTTTCCTTTAGGAAATGGAAGCAAATCATACAGTTACAATATGCAAATACTCATTTTTTAAAAAATCATCACTAAAAGAACACATTAAGACCTAAAAATACATTGTGGCACAATCTATTAGATTCCACCCTGTCAAATAGTAATTATGTTAAGCTTGAGGTGACATTTGCTGGATGTTTTATTTAAACACTGCTATTATCCCAGTTAATTTTGTTCATTACATTTTTGCTTAGAGTATACAGTAACCAAAATCCCTGGACAGTGTACAAATTTAAATACAAAAGAACAGTCAGATAAAGGCAATATAATCATCAACCACAAGTAATAAGAGCAAAAAGAAAATCAGCAGCAGAGATAAAATAGTACCAAGATCTTAAAAGTTCTAAAAAAGTCCTGAAAAGCCTTGGGAAAATAACAAGCCTCTTCACAGTTCAAAAACATAATGTAATAAAGATTAGAGTTGAGTCTCTAAAGAAGCCAGATATGCCCATCTCTATCAGATTTGCAAGTGGCTTTGCCATGATCTGTGTGTTGAGATAAGAGGGCATTTAAAGATATTTCAACTTTAAATGCCCTCCATGGAACTGAGCAGCTGTGCATTGTAGGCAAGAAAGCTATTGTATTGGGGGCTGACTCCTGAACTCATAGACTTGTTTTATATGTTTCATCAAAAAATCCCCAAATCAATAAGAATTACGCAAGGCTCACACCGCAATTTATGGTGGTGTCTTGCACTCCATTCTTGACTTCCCTCCTGCTTTTAGTCCTAGCCTGTCCTGAATTTGAATTTGTACCCTGGGAATTTGAAGAGGGGTAGCCATCTTAGGTTCCTGTAGCAAAACCAACACATTTTGTGGGAACTTAAACACTAACAAAAGTACTATGGCATAAGTCCCCCCCCTTTTTTTGGCACTGGTTACTTCATCAGATGCATGACTAGCTGAAGTTTCCAGTTTGTTTTCAAGGCCAGACTCATACACAATTCAGTACAATAATCCAAATAGAAGATTATCCCAGCATAAATGTAATACAGCCCTGCCACTGGGTAGTTGATACAGCAGCCGAACTATGCTATCATAATTGATACAGCAGCCAAAGTTGGTGAAAGGTGTTCCAAGTCACTTGAGACTCAAGTAACAATGATGGATCTGATAGCACCCTCAAACTAGGTACCTCCTCCTTTTTTTAGGGGTAGAATGAGTGATATGTGGGCTGCCAAGTGTATACCCATTTTTGGAGCTCCCTTGCCTGAAAACACACACACACACACACACATTCAAATAGGAAAATCATTGTGTTGGAAGCATTGAGAAGGCATGATTCACCTTTAAAACAAATTGTTGCATCCTGTTTCACCTTGCTTTAATTGAAAAATAAGGTTTTATCTGAAACTAGAAATGGACTTGCAGTTACCACCCTTTCAATGGGATAGTGTACCACAGCAGATGATGCATCACTAAGAAGCAAAATAGAATCCCAGGCCTGCGAAAATTGCTCATCCCTCCTTTGCGGGAGCATAGTTCCCACAAAAAAAGGATAAACATGACTGGAACAAAGAAACTACTGGAGGAAATATTCTTCTTACAGTGTTACTTATTTCCTTCATATTTTTTAGAAAGAGAAGCCTAAAGAAAGCTTTATTTTTTTAAAAAAATCATTTCTGGTGGGTGGATCAAATTAAGCAATTGAAAAATTATTGATTTAAAAGAAAATACATGAAGGGAAGTAAAACCAAAATAGTAACAATAACACTGGCTATATGGTACAGTAATATTGCTTTCATAGTAGATCTTGAAAGGAAAGGAGAAAGAAGTACAAAGTTAAAATATATCTATACTTTCATGTATTGTCAGCAATTGGCACTAGTAAAGGCTTCATGAGTGTGTCAATTTTCCTTTAGATAGGCCCAATTTAAGTGTAATAAAATTTACATGTGTAAAAATGATGTCCTTGTTGTGTTCCAGCCTCTCTCCATAAACCAAGATGAACTGTTGGTGGTGAAGAAGAGTCCAAAAATTGATACAGTTGACAAATAGAAGTCTTAATGTACTGAAGTTACTGATTGTTCACATCATTCTTATGTTCCTAACTTAGTCATCAAGTAACTTTATGTGACTTTATGTAGGTCCTTAGAACAGCACAGGCTCCAGGTTTTGTGAGACCCTTGAGAAAGATATTCTAAGTGGCCTGACCTCCTTGCCATTGTCACCACAACCCCTTTACTTGTACAGTCTCTCTGGGTCCAATCCTTATCAGTGTCTTAAGGAGAAAAGGGGGCAAGTAGAAATGTTGCTCCTCATCCTTGCTCTTCTCACTGCTTTCATGGCTTGGATGGAGTAAGTGAATAGAACACAACAGCAAAGACAAGCAAAGCTGGGAGGGCTGTGGAGATCAACAGAATAGCCCTTACCGGAGCAGAGGCAGGTGCCTTGTAATGCCAACTGCCAATGCCAGCCTTGTCCTGTAGGTTCACAAAACTGTGCTTGAGTAGGCAATGTCACTTAGAACCTATGACTCGGCATCAGGGTGCGCCATTTAGAGAAAATAGTGTAGTGGGGGGAAAATCAGGATTGGCGAGTTGCATGTTATTTTGTGTTAATACATGCGCACATGTGCGCATATGCACTTGTGCACGCACCTGCATGGGCACACCAGTTAAAATTAAGTCTGTCTAAAAGCCTAAAGTGACCTTCAGTCTGAAAGCTGCATCTTGTTGAGTTGTGACTTACTGTGAATTACAGTAATATTTTTTCTCCATGCTTTCGTTTCAAGCACTTACCACAGAAAGAAGAAATGTCAGCTACAGAGTAAGACTGCATCATCAACTCACTTATATTTTCATTCCAAAGGATAAATCTCCTACGTCGAGTCACTTCAAATATGATTTCTACCAGATGGCACTCATTATAAGTACGCCCCCATCTAGAGGAAGGCAAAATGAATCACAAATTGTAAGGTTTCATCTTTAATGCAGAGGGGGGAAAAACCTGGTTTAAATCAGGAAATAAAATTCTGCTTGGTTTTGTTGCTGTTCTTGGTGTTTGTTTTTGCTGTTAATTAGTGTTCAGCTTTACAAGAGTTAGAATCTCTCAGTACTCCAAGTGCTCTTTTCCCCCTGCTTTTCCTCTTGTGGTGCCCCCACCATTCTTTATCTTTTTTTGCTGTGTTTTTCTGTCCACTGCAATGCTTATTTAGACCTTCATTGTGCTCATTCACCCCTGTCCCTTACCAGGGAGTCATACCATGGGGATGTGTATGTGTCTTCAAGTTACCTATTGACTTAGGGTGACTCCATGAATTCCACAAGTTTGCTTACCCAAGGAATATTCAGAGATGGTTTTGCCAGTTCCTTCCTCTGAAATATAGCCTACAGCACCTGGTATTCGTTGGTGGTCTCCCACCCAAGTACTAGCCAGGGCTGACTCTGCTTTGCTTCCAGAATCAGACAGGATCTAGTGCCTTTAGAATATTTAGGCAGATGCCATACTTTGCCCCTCTCTTTGAACTGTTTGAAGAATGTGGGAACCATGCAAAGAAAGGCAATTTAGGATTTGCCCATGAATATCCTGGGTCTGCAGCCTCATCTTCAGTGAAGACAGATGCTCTTTCTTTTTCCTCTTCAATCTTTCTTCTCTCTGTCCAGCCCTGCTTTTCACTCCACCTCCCCCCCTTTTTTGGTTTTTCTCTCTATCCAACCTAGTGGTCATTCAGCCTGTCCTTTTCCTCACTGTTCTGCTTACTCTTATAAGGCAATGGAATTTTCTCTGTCTCTTTTTGAAAGTTGTTTGTAGAATCTGGGGATCCAGCAAAGGGAAGCATTATGTAAAATTGGCTACAGGTACTATAGATAAATCAATATCTCAGACTTGCCCCCAGTTTGCCTCCAGGGAAGCTTAGAGACGTCTGTACTCAGTGGCCTAAATGCAGTTGCTAATTCCAAGTAGAATAGACGCTTTGAATCAGTTGGTGAATGGTATATCAACATTTATGCAAATAGTGTTGATTCAGTCAGCCTAATCAAGTTGGGAACTACCAATAGGACTCAAGTCAATGAGCTTTTATGGTACAGATGAAGTCTTCAAATAATGTTTTTTAGTTATTGTAGTAGGAATATCTTCTTATTGAGCTGGAAACTGAAGTACGCTTGCCAGCACTTCTTGCAACAAGTCCTCCCCATGTCCCATTTCATCCAAGGACATATTGAATAATATTAACTTTGAGGTGCTGCAGGAGGGTACAATAAAGATTCCTCTTTGTCTTTATTTACCTACTGTGTGCCAATTCCCCTCTCCCAAATTTCTACATCTGCAAGTGCCTCTCTGCTCCTTCATGTTCCTTCTTTTAATTCTTTGCTGCAGAGAATGCAGAGAATGCTTATTTTTTACTGCCAGCGTGAAAGACTCCAGCAAGTATGGCAGGGAATATATTAAGGCAGAGCTTTCCAAACTTTTCATGTTGGTGACACACTTTTTAGACATGCACCATTTCATGACACAGTAATTCAGTAAGTAATTCAATAAGCACAGGCAGCCCCTCCACCAAAGCCTGGCCTGCCGCCACCCTCACTGGGGTCTTTCTCAACCCAGGGCCAAATGGCAGAGGCAGGCCCTTCACCTGGGCCTGGCCTGCCACAGCAGCAGGAAAGGTAGCCCTTGCACCCATTATTTGCATATGACACACCTACACACTGCAGGTGACACACTAACGTGTCGTGACACACAGTTTGGAAAGCTCTGTATTAAGGGGTGGAGCAATGTAGCAAATTAAAATGCCATGCATCCCTTATTGTTTCCCAGAAAAATGCTTTTCAGATTGTACTACACTTTGGCCATTTCCGCACTGGACTGTTATAGCGCTATTGTTCCACTTGCAACATCCTATGGAATCCTGGGGTTTGCAGTTTTGGGAGGGTTCCATAGGATTCCATAGGATGTTGCAAGTGGAACAATAGCGCTATAACAGTCCAGTGTGGAAATGGCCTTTGCTGGGAAAAAGTGTATCTTACATTCTAGCTCAACCTATCTGCATAATTTAACACAAATAATATTAAACCATAGATTCCACAAATGAAAACCATGAGACCTTTAACCTTATCAAATAATAATAATAATAATAATGATAATGATGATGATGATGATAATAATACATCCAGGATTCTCAGTCCTTATCTCAAACAGAAATACTTTTTGTTTCCTAGGTATGAGCTGCACATATGTCTCACCTTGTATTGCCTCAGACCTTGTAGTTCCTAGCGGTTCTAAGGTCCTTAGGACTGTTAGGAACTGTAGCTCTTAAGACTGCTTAGGTTTATCTATCTGCTTCCTCTTTTTCCAGCATATGTCCTGGTGAAGAATTCTTCAGAAGCTGCTTAGATCATGGCATTTATTTTTTATTTCCCCAACAAACTAACACATCTACCTAAAATTTCTGAAATTTTAAAGTATTTCCAAACAGCACAAATTTGTACATGCTTGTTGTTGTTAACTGTTGTCAAATTGAAATCAGGAATGAGAGATCTCCAAGTGAGCTGTCGTCAGCTCAGGTCTTGCAAATTCAGGACCACAGCTTCCTTGATTGAGACTATCTGTGATGTGGTCTTCCTCTTTTCATACTACCTCCTACCTTAAAAAGGACTACTGTATTGCCTTTTCTAGTGAATCATAGCTTCTAGTGCAGGGCTTTCCAAATGGTGTGCCATGACACATTAGTGTGTCGTCTGAAGTGTTTAGGTGTTTTGCCTACCATCTTGGAAATGTATGCTATTATTTATCAATCATATATTTTTAAAAATATCTGAAAGGTTTTCATGAGATATCTTGTGTCTCCTTACATTTTGTTATTACAATTTATGTATGTGTCTGTATCTCTTATAAGGTTTGCTAGTAAAACTGAATATACTGTCTTGCGAAATGATACATGTCTAAAAAAGTGTGTCACCAACATGAGAAATTTGGAAAGCTCTGTTTTAGTGAATCATAGCTTCTCACACTAGGTCCAAAGTCTCAATTTAATCATCTCTGCTTTTAGGGCGTGTTCAGGTCTGATTTGCTCTAGTCTAAGACCCATTTATTTGTCTTCGTGGCAGTTCAGGTTATCCAAAGAACTCTCCTCCAGCACCGTATTTCAAAAGGAGCTGGTTTTCATTCTAATAGCTTTTTTTGCCATCCAACTTTCAGAACCACAACCACACATAGAAACAGGATGGCAGTGCATGCTTACTCCTACTGAGAAGCAACTTCTACTGTTTTCAGTAAGGCTGTATTTCCCCCATGTGCATTTAAAACTGCAGCCTGCCCATTTCTACACTGCACTGTTATAGTGCTATTATTCCGCCTTCAACCTCCTCTGGGATCCTGGGGTTTGCCGTTTAGGGAGGGGCTTCAAGGCAAACCCCAGAATTCCATAGGAGGTTGACAGTTGGAATAACAGCACTATTAACAGTCCAGTGAGGAAATGGCCTGAGTCCAGGAGAGGCAGGCCGGATCCTGTCACGTGAGGCTTAAAGGGCCAATAGCGTCTCCGCTTTTGCGTGACGCGAAAGAAAACTGGAGAAATGATTCCGTAGCCATCCGCTCGCGCCGGCGTTTTGGCAGAACCATACTGCCAACGGTGACTGGAGAAAAGGCGAGAAGGTGCAGGTCTGCAGTTTTTTTTTTTTTTTAACTAAAATCTGCTCCTCCTCCCCCCATTACAAGTTACTCTTGGTTCCATCCAACGCGCATGCGAGAAAGGAAAAGAAACAAGAGAAAATGGATGGCCGCAACTCCTCTAGGGAGTTGTAGTCCTCGCCTGAGCGCGATGGCTCCTTGGCTTTGTGGTCTTTGGGAAGCTTGGGGCCGTGCGCACGCGCACTAAGTTGATCCCCGGGCGAAACTAGAATTCGGCGAGAAGGTTTATGCGTCGAACGCCGCCTAGCGGCTGGCTCCGTAGCTGAGAATAGGACCACTTCTGCACTAGCCTGTTATAGCGCTATGATTCCACTTTCAACATCCTACGGAACCCTGGGGTTTGCAGTTTCGGGAGCGGCCATGGGGCCGCTCCCGAAACTGCAAACCCCAGGTTCCGTAGGATGTTGAAAGTGGAATCATAGCGCTATAACAGGCTAGTGCGGAAGTGGTCTAGGACCGAGCAGGGAGGGGGCGATGATAAATTCGGAAGGGGCGGCAGCAAGCACTGAGTTGCATTTGGATCTGCTGCAGTTTTTTTGTACAGCTTATATCTGCAGTCATCTTATGCTTGGAAATATAGCACCTATTTAAAAAAAGCTAAGCTGTAAGCCAGACAGATGAGACGTTTCTGAAGAATTTACACACAACCAGATGTAGAGAGTAGGATGTTTACGAAACTACACCTGAAGAGGTGTAAACTACATATTTATTTATTAAAATATTTCTATCCGCTATCTATAGCATAACATCTCGGGGTGGTGTACAAATAAAATCAGTATCAAAATTTTAAAAGAAGTTAAAACAAAAAAAAAGTAATTTAAATACACTGAAAACATACTAAATATGATTAATAAGTGAAAAAATGGATAGTTTTGCACTATGTGCATAAATATTTTAAAATAAATCAGGCTCAAACACTTTAATAAATCAGCCATGTTTTCACTTGGCACTGAAATGAAACCAGTGTGGACACTAATTAGGTCTCCAAGGGGAGGAATTCCACAATTGGGGTGCCACAGGTGATAAGACCCTCCCTTCCCCATGTGTTCACACAGCCTATTGACTTCATTGGTGGGACATCAATGAGCTCCTCCAGCTGACCTCCATTTGGGGGCAGCCATATACATCATATATTGAGTAAACAGTGTCTCTGCATTTTTATTACCTGGCATGTATGTGATTTTTAAATAGATACAAATGGTTAGGATGGAAATTGGGAGAGCCCCCGTGGTGTAGTGGTTTGAACACTGGACTAGGGCTCTGGAAAACAGGGTTTGAATCCTCACTCAGTCGTGGAAACCCACTGGATAACCTTGGGCAAGTTACGCTCTCTCAAAGGAAGGCAAGGGCAGAACCTCCTGAACAAAACTTGCCAAGAAAACCTCACAATAGGTTTGCTTTGGGGTCATCATAAATCTGAAACAAATTGAAAGTACACAAGAACAACAACAAATAGAAAGTATTCTAAGAAATGTTGCATTTTGGTTTCAGTTAGATTTTTCCCCCTAGTTGGATGAGGGTTGAATGGGTCTTGGCAGTGTAACTGTAACGTTATACTTTAAAAAAGTAACTTTCCACTCTCATTTCAAAGACACAGCCTTGTTAGTCTGGATCAGTATGCAAAGGGATTTTGTAGCACCTTTGAGATTACATGAGAGAAAGATCTTGGTAGCATAAGCTTTCTCAGACTTGAATCTTACTTTATCAGATGCATGGAGTGAAGTGCCCATGAACAGACCTTTATAGCTGGGAATTAGCAGGTTGTACAGTGTGCCGTCTTCTGGCATGATCTCCCAAATGTGAGGTGTGCCAAGTGTCACATTCCATTGTAGTCAGTGGACATGATGGGCATGCGCCTGCACTGGCGTGCAGACACTGTGTCCACACTGCAGTGGGATGTGACATGTGTTTTTTGTTTTACAAAGGGATCCCAGGAATGGAATCCTTGCATATACGGCAGGCACACTGTATATGTGAACAGTAACAGAAATGCAAAACTTCTTGGTATGCTGATAAGATAACAAGTTCAGTTCTAAGGAGGGAGATTGGGCCATTTCCGCACTAGCCTGTTGTAGCGCACTGATTCCACTTTCAACATCCTCCGGCCGGCCCCTCCCGAAACTGCAAACCCTAGGATTCCAGAGGATGTTGAAAGTGGAATCATCGCGCTATAACAGGCTAGTGCGGAAATGGCCAAAGGCAGGCAGAAAGAGGTTGCCTATAGCCAAGGTGAGTAGATAGTCATGTGAATGGTGGTGCTGCTGGGAACAAGAAAGAAGATGTGATAAACTGGCCAAGAAAACTTTCCACACTAAAGGGTCATAGTGCCATTATTCCATTTTCAACATTGTAGGGAATCCCAGGGTTTGCAATTTAGGGAGGGGCCCCAGAATTCCCTATGATGTTGAAAGTGGAATAATAGCATTATAGCACTATAACTGTCTAGTATGGAAATAGCCCTAGAGTAGCCATTCAGTAGATGTCCCCCCACTCACTTTATTCTACAACTTTCCTGATAGGCCTTGGCTTTAAAATGTTCAGGGAGAATCCTTGTAAAATATTCATTATAGAAATTGCACGCAAAAGTGTTTTTGTTTTAAAATTTAATCATTTTGCAGCGAATCAGATCTGCATCATGTTAGGCTTCCTTGTTTTGGCATGTTTTAAAGTAATCTGCCTTACTATTTTCCATTTAACCTCAGTATTCAGCAGTGGATAGTTTTATATCTTGCACTTGAATAAATAAGCATGTTGCTTATGAACCATCTTTTTGATGGAGAAAGCTGATAAACATTTGTGAAATGGTACTTTACAATCCTAAATAAGTAAGGATAGACATAGTGTGAAAAACTATAACCATTTTAGAGCTGATCACCATTTAATTAAAAAGAATTTGTCTGTGATGAGAAGAGTTGCTAACCCAAGACATGAATAAACTCTAGGGATGTAGCGTGGGATGGGCTTTGCATCACAGTTGAACTGACATCTGCAAACCTATAAGGAGTTAAACCATACTCAGTGGCTTCTTTCACCCCTGCTTCCCGCAGCTATATCTTCTCAACCTAGTGCCACTTGGGATGCCGTGCCAGTATGTTTACTTCCACCTGTTCCTTCCTTGTACATCAGAAACCCTCTCAGCTTGTTCCTGTCTAATAGTCTGCCTGGCAAAAGAATGGGTGACTCACAGAAAGAATGGAGGCTGGAAAACACTGCTTAATAGGTTTGCTGTATATTGGCAAACTTTCCACGGCTGGCCTTGGCAGCTGAAATTGTGCATGTGGTCCAAACTGAAATGACCATTCTAAGTAGCAGCTCCCTGTTATAGACTCCTTTGGGCAATCTGGTTTCTTTTGAATGAGTGGAAGGCCATGGATGTTGCTAGTAGTGAGTTGGATTATATGATGCTAGCCCCCAACCTGGAAAGAAATAGTAGAGGATCTCAAGTGTAGTGGCAAGTTTTGAGGCACAGGTGCAAGCAGCCATGTTGATTCATATCAACTAACCAAGTGTAGCTTTTTCCAAATTAGGAGCAGGCCTTTTGCAGAGGTAATGAGCCTTAGTTGTCCATCCAAGAACAAATTATCCCAGAATGCATTGCGTGACAACAGAAATACTTACAAAAATATACTATTATTGGGGAAATCCATATTGCTGGAAAAATCTGTCCTATTCTCAGATAAAGTAGGAAAGATTCGGGGATAGATAATGATCCCTGCTAATAAAAAACAGTGATTTAGCTCTGAGGGAATTCTAATTTCTCTGCACTATTTATTTGGGATCTCCATAGCTGTTAAACATTTAGTGAAATAGTATATATTGTTATTTATTCTTTTTTTTTGAGAAACTAATGGATTAAAGAATACAGTGTTCTAAGCCACCTGACTCTTTTCCAAAGACTGAACAACTTTGATAGCAATGTTAGGAAGTGCCAAGCTCCAATAGGAATTAGACCATGGTTCGTCTTTGGTTCATGCATAATTGATATGTGGCCAAGTATTGTTAAAGTGGAGACATAATTAATATTTCTGTTGCTGTGAGGCAGAGAACTCTTTTTTTAAGAAGGCAGAAATCAAGGGAAAAGTGATAGTAGAACTCTCTGGAACTAAAATGTCCTTTTTATCAATTACATACAGCTAAATGTCCCAACCTCTTATCTGCTCAGGCAGGATGTATCTTCTACTGTGTCAATCCCTACCATGTGATTCTGCTGACGTTACTACCTACGGACAGGCTTTACAAAAACATTCTTTTTCCCAGTAGAGAACACTGTGTGTCAATGTGTTTGTGATGGACGTGATGATGAGGAATTTCAGCTGGTGGTTTAGAAACTACTTATTACCTCCACTGCGAGGAATTTCCAGGATCCTCCGTGGTTTGCTGCGCCGTCCTAAATGGTTACCATTACATTCTTCTTCGGAGGTATAAATCTGCTGGTTTATCTCATAGGTACCATTATTCAAATAGCTTTGAAATACAGCATCTCAGAGGTTAAGGAAATACTGTATTTGCTGGCTTATAAGACTTACTTTTTCCCATGAAAAATACTTGTTGAAAATGGGGTACCTTGTTATATCTGAACTCTGGCATATGTGTTGTTATTCACAGCACTTTACATTGCCAAAGATTAAGACTTTGGTGTATTATTTCATCACGCTAACTACTTCATTTCCTGTGCTGCCCTTTTATGCCCACTTGCTTGATGGTATTCTTCACTGAACTTATTTGCATTTATTTGTGGCTGTAAAATAATGTGGGCTGTAATCCTAAATTATAGTCATTTGCATGGCAATAAGCCCCATGTAACTCAATGGGACTTACATCTGAGCTGATATGTATAGGACTGCACTGTTACTCTGCCTCTTATATGGTAGCTTAATTCACTGAGAAAAGCATGCAGTACTTTTCAGCTAATTAATCAGTTTCTCACTTAATTTATATCCTGCCTTTCACCCCTAAACTGGGACATAAGACCTGTTTCCTCATTGCAATCACATTTTTTTTGGTCTGAAGTACAGATCCATGTTTGTCAATAACAAACCCCAGTATTATACAGTGGAAATTAACAGTACTTTTTAAAACTGCTACTGATCAGGTATGCTAAAAAGAAGAAGAAGAGGCATTTCAGGTACTGCAGTTCAGTTTTTGCTTTTCTTGCCACTTTTTTTTCACTTTGTTTTATATGCCTTGTGTCTTCTGCTCTGCATCCTTTAATTGCGCCCCCATAAACGATACAAAGTTGAGAGACCTAAGCATCTACATTCTTTTTAACAAATAATTCTTTGTTATAGTTAGAAAATAAGCTGAGTTATCAAAAATTCACATATGAACAAACTGTTTCAATTTATAGTGAATCCTCCATGTATGTGGGGATTCCATTCCAGGAACCCCTACAAATGGCAAAATTCACACACACTTGCATCCTATTATATTCAATGGCAGCAATGTATGCAGATGCTTCATCACATGCATGCACACATCACCACCATTTTAGGTACAGGATGTGATGTGGTCATGGACGCTCAAATTTGCATGTCCGGAGACTGTGGGTAAGGAGGGCCCACAGCATATTTAACACTCTTTTTACTATTCCTGCTATTGAAAGAACTGCTTGTTTCATTATGTCCACATTTGAAGATCTTTAAAAATTGCTTCTTTTGGCAGCAACCTCATGTGCTAACCCATCTGTGTTCAGGAGCTCACCTTATTGACGAGATTGTGAATTTTAAGTATAAATACTGAAACTTATTCATATTGTACCACATGGCCAGAAGATACAGTCTTGTACTGTAGTTTTGGAAGGAAACTCCTGTGTTCACATTATAAATTGCCATATTAATAGAATTATAGAATCATAGAAATATAGAGTTGAAAGAGACCACAGGGGCCATCCAGTCCAAGCCCCTGCCATACAGGAACACCCTCAAAGCACTCCTGACATATGGCCATCCAGCCTCTGCTTAAAGACCTCCAAAGAAGGAGACTCCACCACTCTCCGAAACAGCATATTCCACTGCCGGACAGCCCTGACTGTCAGGAAGTTCTTCCTGAGGTTCAGGTGGAATCTCCTTTCCTGCAGCTTGAATCCATTGCTCCTTGTCCTGGTCCTGGAGCAGCAGAAAACAAGTCCTCTCCCTCCTCTGCATGGCATCCCTTCAAATATTTAAACATGGCTATCATGTCCCCTCTTAACCTTCTCTTCTGCAGACTAAAATACCCAGCTCTCTAAGTCTGTCCTCATAGGGCATGGCTTCCAGGCCCCTTGCCATTTTGGTCACTCCCTTCTGGACTTGCTCCAGCTTGACCATGTCCTTCTTGAATTGGGGTGCCCAGAACCGGACACAGTATTCAAGATGAGGTCTAACCAATGCAGAGTAGAGTGGTACCAGTACCTCCCTCGATCTAGACACCGTCCTCCTATTGATGCAACCAAGAATTCATGAGAATTCATCCATACTCATGAATGGCTAAATCCATCTATAGTGGATGGAGGGGTGTAGTGATTCAGGGCAAAAAGAAGGCATTGCCTCTAAATAAAAATTCTGCCCCCATGAAATTTTTCTTCAGTTTCAAATTTTCTAGCATTGCAATAACATTGCCCACTTAAACCTTTAGCTGAGCATTTAGAAATACAGCTTAGCCATCCAGAGAAATGGGGCAGACAAAGTTACCAAGGCTATGTGAGCACAGCAAATAGAAGAGTTCCAGGTGTGAATGGTTTTCAGTGTCTTACTTTCTGTGATGGCAGATATTTTGTTCTTCTGCATATGAGAGGAGGCTTGGCTATTGTTTAGTATCTGGGCAATTTATGTAGGACCTGGCTTATTGCCATACTTCTGTCAGCTCCCCAGAGACGGGAGTAGATATACACAGTAGAGGCTGCACTGGGCTTTCTTTGCTATGGAAAATCTGCTGCATCCATTATTCACCAAAAGATCTTTTACTCTTATTCACATTTATCTATGAATCTGTTTTGAAGTGATGGCTGTAATCAGCCCCTCTCCCCCGATGTATATATCATGGATTGTTTGTTTTTTAAAAAAACACTTTGTCTTCATTCAGATCAGTGATGATGAAGTTCATGAATGGTTTTAAATGCTGTTTACTGTTTTTCCCATTTTGTTTTCATTCTTTTTTCTGTTACTGTAGTTTAAACCATGAAGTAAACTCATTCAGCTAGGATCATTCTGCATTTCTATGAAAAAGTATTGGGGGCAACAGCGTTATAACAGGCAGCTTTGATAAGATCAGGACCAGGGTCTTTGATACGGTCAGGTTTTAATTCCTCTGATTATGGCAGTACTTGGTATCCAAAGTCTGTTAGTGAGTCCCATGTTAGGCATGAATCCCATTGTTAGTGGATGATAACCCATTTTACAGATCGTCTGTAAATGAGAATTTTTGTGCTGTTAGTGTATTGGAGCTGGACGTGAATTCTAGTCCAGTCAGGGTCCCAATCTAGTCTAATTCCATGAAACTCCCTGGGTGACCTTAGGACAGTCACTAGCCTTCTGCCTGATCTAAGGTTACCATATTTTGAAAAGCAAAAAAGAGGACACTTTTACTGGCTTATTAATTAAAACCACCAATCATTAACACAACTCTTAATTTAAATACCCCTACTGTATAAGCTGTGATAATTGCTAATACTGTGGCTCCTCAACTTTCGTGAGAGTTTGCAGAGCACAACGCTCATGAAAGCAGAAATACTGTGAATAACTTCCCCATGTGATCCCCCTCCCATTTCTTTCCAGGGCTCCCCCCTCCCATTCCCTTGGCTTTTGTGCACCGGGGCCAGAGGTAAGTGGGTGGGAGTGGGGAGCTCTGGAAGGGAGAAGCGCGTGTACAAGCTTTCCCCCTCCCATTCCCTTGCCTTTTGCCTAGGCATTAGTTCTCAGAACCAGGGCCAGAGGCAAGGGAAATGGGGAGGAGCTCTGGAGGCAAGAAGGAAGGTGTGCACATGCCTTCCGCTCATTTCCTTGCCTTTTCTTTGGGTCCTCCCTCCTCCCTCCCTCCCTCCTTTCTCCGGGCCTGGAGAAATGCAAGGGAATGGGAGGAGGGGAATGGGGAGGAAAGACACACACATGCCTTGTGAATTATCAAATTTGTGAAGCTCAAACCCGCAAGTATGCAGGGAGGGAGGACTGTATTTCTAAACTTCACTGTATTTACATAATGATTTTTCCTTCCCTTTCCACCCTGCCTGCCTTTTCTGATCATCACTTCACCCACACCACCAAGCCACCCTTTTCCATTGTCCCTGTGTGGCTGAATACCTCCTCAGCCACCTCTCTCGGTGAGCTCACTTTCCCCTTCCAGGTCTGTCTCCCTTGTTGTTGCTGTGTGCCTTCAAGTTGATTTTGATTTAAGGTGACCCTAAGGCAAAGCTATAACAGGGTTTTCATGGCAAGATTTCTTCAGAGGAAGGTTTGCTTTTGCCTTCCACAGAGGATGGGAGAGTATGATTTACTCAAGGTCACCTAGTGGATTTCCATGGCTGAGTGGGAATTTGAACCCCTGGTCTTCAGAGTCATAGTCCAGTGCTCAAACCACTACATCACTGTGGCTTTCATCTCCCTTGTCCCCACTCCCAAATCTTCCTCTCTTTTTCTCTCTCCCCATGTGCACTGCTGTGAGGGCCTCCGTCCCTTCTCTTGAGACAGGGAGGAGGCAACATCAACAGGCACAAGATGAAGCAGCCTGCACAGAAATGTTAGTTCTGAAAAGGAGGATATATCGGGGAGAAAGAGGAAGTATGATAACTCTATCTGATCCTACCTAACAGGATTATGGTCATCCTTTCACATTTGCTAGGATTAGGGGCACAGGACCCTCATGAAAGTGAAAAAAAAATGTGAATAACTCTAGGCCCTCCCAAACCATATTTAACACACAAAAAAGTATGATCACCATATTCAACCCACCATGGATTCCTTTGAGGCATCAGGGTTCTTTCACAAGACAGAAGTAGGTGGCTAGTGGGGCTTACTGCCACCTTCATTGTTGTTCCACACCATTTTTAATAGGGACTTAACAAGCCTTGTTCTCAGTTTCTCAGTCTCATGAGGCATGCAGTCCCTATTAAAAACGGCCTAGGGAGGCAACAGAGGTGACAGTAAATAATTTGTGAATAATTAAATCCACAAAAGTGAAACTTGCAAATGTGGAGGGCTGACTGTATTGTGAGAATAAAACGTAGATGAAGAAAGCCATATCTAGTGCCCTGAGTTTATTGAAGGAAAGGCGCAGTATAAATGTAACTAAGGAACTAATAATAATAACAATAGTCCTTGGGTGTTGCTGAGAATTCTAAGGTACATCTTGCTGCACCCAGAGTATCAACTGGATTCTCACCCTGGAAGTTCTGATAGTGATCGTGTACCTTGGAATGCAACCAACACATCTTCCTGTAATGTGTGCTGTGCAGAATGAGCATTCCAAGGGATGCATTAGAGGAGCTGTTCCTGTGCCAAGCTTAGAGCATAGCATTAAGTTTGTCCACAGCAAACATTTTATTTATAAACTGAATTCTTGCTCCTTCATGGTCAGTGAATCTTCAGTTCTTGTTTGTATTGTGCTTGCTTTTATTGACGTTTATGGGTGGTACCTACATGTGTGCTGCCTTTATTTCACAGAAAAGTTTGAGAAACTCAGATCGAATTGATCTATATCATTTTGAAAGTGTGAAGAGCTCTTATGACCTGGTCAAGTTCCCTGTTTTTCTTCTATGGGGAATACCCCTGCCAGGGCCATGCCTACCAAAGAGAGTCAGGTTCCTGAGGAAGGAGACAGTGGATGGCAGTAGAAAGTAGAGGGAGGTGTGCTAAAGGGCTAGGTCCACAACCACCCCTGCCACACACACACACATACACCCCCCCCCAAGTGTTTTCTAATGGAGTGGAACATGTTTTCCTACTGCATGCAGATTGAACTGCCAGTCCAGCTGGATGTGAAGGGATTGCCATCTTGTTCTTTGCCTTAGGCAGCAAAACATCTTTAGCCAGACATCAGTTTAAGCCCATATACATGTACACTTTGAAATAAATTAGTTCCCAAAGGCTTTAATAAAAAGCCAAGATTTGGTCTGGCACTGGAAAGCAACCAATATTGGCACCAGTTGGACTTATAAGGGGAAGATATTTCACAGTCAAGGTGCCACAGTCATGAAGGCCTTCTCCCGTGTCCTTCTATTTCATACTGCTTCCCCTGGTTGAACATAGAGGAGGGCTCCTTCTGCAGCTCTCAGTTCTTGGGCAGCTATGTACAGGGAAAGATGCTCTGTCAAAGTGCTGAGGTTCCCTAGCTGTTTAGGCTTTAAAAATTATCACTGGCTCAGGAAGTACCTTTGTCTGAAACCCCAGATATCTGCTGAAAGTTAGTGCAGCCAGCGCTGGCCAAAGATATGACTGGATATAAGGCAACTTCAAGTGCCCCTCTCTCTAACTGAATAGTAAACCCACATAGTATGTGTTCTGTTTATTTGTCAATGGTACTTAGGCAGAGTTCCAGGTTAAAGACTGGTTGCCTATGTGGATCTCTTTTCGTCTCAATAATTTCTGAACAGCACTCAGTGGCTAAACAGCTCAAGAGAAAGCAGCAAATCATTGTCAAGTGATTGGAACTTAGACAAGAAACAAGTTGGACTGAACAAATAAAGAATGAACAAACATTGCTAAGAACTTGGAATTAGTAGGCTTTTCCACACAGTGGGTGGGCCAGAACAAACAAGGGCTGCACCAGTTTCAGAGAGAAGGCTGACATGTTTTCCTTTATATACTGTGTACAGATCTGGCACTTTTCTTCTCTCATACACTGTATGGGAGAAGGAAGTACCAAAACAGATTCCTAGTACTGCTCCTTGCCTTGCCTTGTTAGCCAATATGCTTTCTTTTCTCAGAAACCACAAGGGATGGTAGGAGATTTACCCCGGTAATTGTGTTCTGGATTTGTTTTAGATTAGCAAACAGATGAAGCAATTCAAATATGTATAAATATCTGAGTATCCGAATATAAATATTTGCATACACTTCAAAAGTATATAGACTTTAAGAGGAAACACACATATTACCATACTTTCTATAATGCTTTTGCCAGTTTGATAAATCTGCCTTTTGCCAACTTGGGACCCTACTCCTTCCCATCTATATTATTTGAGTTAGAAAATATATATATATATATATAGAGAGAGAGAGAGAGAGAGAAAGGAATAAATATAACAGCAGCAGCAACCTCCCCCCACAAAAAGACAAAATTTGCAGGCCCAGTCAGGCATCAAAAACAAAAAGTATATTGAATTTCTCATGGACCACACTATATCACTGGTATACCACCAGTTCTGCAGGTCAGCTATAAGTAACCACTATAGGAATGGTTTTCTTGTGTCTGCAATACTATTTTTGCATGTCATATTAATTTTTAATGTAGCGCTTTCCCCTTCTCCAACTTTATTTGCAGAATATGGATGAAGACAACTCAGTCAAAACATCTACAGAGAAGATGAGCAGTCCAGTTTGTGTCGGCACAGAAGATGACCTTAAGAAACAACGAAAAATGTTGGTTACTGTCCATGGCAGAGAAGTTGTTGTCTTCTATCATAATGGAAAGTTTTATGCTTTGGACTGCCGCTGTTACCGTAAGAATTTTTGTAGAAGATGTATCTTAATGTTTGTGGAGCAATGTTAGGTTTAGCCAAACTGAATAATAACATAGGAACAGCCATGCAAGGATTGGAGCAAAAGTCTTCTCTGGCTCAGAATTCTGTTTCCACAGTGGCCAGCCAGCTTCCTAGTGAAAGCTCATACGGAGGAATGAAGGCAGTTGCTCCCTCCCCTTTGCAGTCCCTAGTAACTAGTAATGAGATTATTCTGCTTCTGGTACTGGTGGTGCCCTCATAGCTATTCTATCCTCTCTTCTTTTAATAGATGCAGGAGGGTCTTTACATCTTGGAGAAATTGAGGTAAGTATAGTAAACCCTCACTTGATTAGCCAGGATGGTATCCAAAACCTTCAGATAAACTAAGAGCACTGTTTACTGAGTGTTGGAGTACAATTACTGTACTAGTGTTGGGGTACGATTCTGAAGATCAAGTTTTGAATCCTCTCTCAACCATGGAAACCCACTGGGTGACCTTGGACAAGACGCTGTGATACATTTGTCTTACAGTTGCCATAGTTCAGAAATGACTTGAAGGCACACAACAACAACTGTTTATCTAAAAATACAATGACACAGATAATTGTGTGGTTATTGTTAAATGTTAAATCTTGAGAACCTAGCTAGTAGTTATGTCTTCTTTTTGCTTTTTACTGAAAAAGGAAGCATGGCTATGAATCAGAGCCCTAATGGAGGTGGAGCTTTAACCTTTTTCTGTGCCTCTGATCCACATCAGGCCTGCTTTAAACTGTCATTTAGATTGCCCAAAAGTGAGCCAAAGTGGAAAGTGTGAACAGCAGCAGAGAACTAAGGTTTAAAATCTTCCTACTCTACTTACCTTGCATATTAATGTTCCAGTCAGGATCAGGTACCCTTTACTTACGTTTGAGTAAAAAAAGACAAAAAAGACAAAGTGCTACATTTGCAAAGTAAGTAGTTGTTTCTCAGGTCAGTGGAAGCGTACAGAAAGGGACGAAGGCTGATGTACTACAGGATACACCAGCATGCCTTTTCTTTGCATGTCTTGTTAGTAGTTTGGTCTTTGAGATACACAGAAATGATTGTATGCATAAGAAGCAAAGCTCACAGCTCATTCCTCCTGCCTTTCTCCACTTTCATTCTCCCACGTACATTAGTAAATGCACATGCACAGCATGCTGGAGGTTGGGAGCAACTTCCCCCAAATATCATGCCCCCACAATTTTCAAATGAATATTCATTTTTGATTTTTTAAAGTCACTTTCTATCAAATACCACCCCCCACCACCAATGTTCCGTTCATTTTTCACTTACTTTTCTTGAAGAGTGCTTTTCTGTCACACTGTTTGAAGCAGCAGCACTAAGAACTGTGCTCCAGTTGGCTAGGGACAGGAGAGCAATGGGGGCAGTTCACCCTGGGCGGCAATGTTTTTGGGGCATCTCAGCAAATAGCCAAGACCCCGTGTGCTGTGACCGTGCCCCCATGCACCGTGGCCCCTCCCCCTCCTGCCCCCTGCCCTCGCTCCAAGCTCTGCTGCTGCTGTGCTCAGAGGGTCACTGAGTCATCTGATAATAATTACCAGAGCATCTCACAGAAGACTCTCTGGTTTCCAGCATTCAAAGGGCAGACCTCTGAGGTTGGCTCCTAGAACATCCTTCTAGAAGCACGCAACAAGCATCAGAGGAAGGATGGTGATTAACAGAGGGGCAGGTGGAGGAACTGGTGTGGGAAGTAGTTGGGAGCAAGATGGAAGAAATTGTCAGTGGTAGTAAATTCAGCAACTGTACATTTTGTTGTAGTCATAGGTAGCTGCAAAAACAGCTTTAGGGGCCACATGAAGCCTGCTTTGTAGCAACTGTTCATCCTCTTATCTCATTGAGGAAGGAACTTGTCAAGTTCTCACATGGTTTGTCCTTCTGGTATTGTTTGAATGCTTTCAGATTTGCCAAAAACATTTTACAGGCCCTGAACAGGTTGAGTTGCAACCCGTTTTGATTGTTGAGGCTCCCCAATGTGACTGTATAGATAAAATCACAAAAGTAAATGGTAGCCAGGGATATGGGAAGACAAATACTTCTTCCATAACATAAAATGTGAGAAGAAAGGTGATTTAGGTTGAACAGATGTAGATTAGCCTAATGTTCCATCACTTTAGCTGCTCTTCCACAAGAGTAACATGTCTGAAGAGCCCCTGCTCCTGCCTCTTATTATTTTTGTTAATGCTTACTCCTTTGTATAATGCAAGTTTCAGTCTAATATTAATCAATTATCTGCTTAATCCAGTGGTTCCCAATCTGGGTATATGTACCCCCAGATTACACAGGAGAACATTTACAGGTGCACAAAAGATACTGAGTAATGGCAGAAAAAAGCAACAGTAAGACAAGATACAAGTCACAGACACACATGCACATATGCACAGCAGGAAGAAAGAGGGGTCAATCCACTGCACTCCTTTTGGAGTCAATCCACTGCACTCCTTTTGCCTGGGTTTTCTTCCCCCCTCTCCTCCCTCCTTGTCTTCCTTCCCTTCCTCCTTCCCCAAAGCGAAGAGGAGAGAAAAAGAGATGCATCTTACACCTTCATGTGAGTTTGGCTCTCTCCCTTCTCTTGCTTGCCAGCTGGCCGGCCAGCTCCAAACTAACCTCCATTTCCTCCTCATCCCCCCTTTCTTTCTCCCCCTTCCCATTCCATTCTTTCCAGTTCCCCTGCCTGCCATTTGATGGCTTTCCAACTGCATAGCCGCACAGCCCTGCTGAGGCAACTCTCCTCTTGCCACCTTATCCTGTCCTCTCTTATTTCTTATCAATTAATCCTAAAGATGCTGCTACTTTTACTTTTTCATCCTCCAATTTTCCTTCGGAATAACAACAACAACAACAACATTCAGTGCTCTGAAGTAATAGATTGATATGCACAAAAACTCATACAGATCAGTTAATTTTAAAAGTGCTGCAAGATTTTTTTTCCACATTCCCTTTTACCTCCTTAAAAATGGTAATATTTACTGCCTGCTTTTTAATCCCATTATTGGACTTCTATTTACATTTACAACATATAAATCTGAAATAATCACAACTATATTAATTTAAAACATTTTGCTAATATGAGGGGTAAAATTTTATGGAAATGGACTGCCAAGGGGTACACAAGTGAAAAAAGGTTGGAAGCCACTGGTTTAAATTGATAAGCTAATCACCAGAGGCATGGGTTCTGTGTTCCTTTTGTAACCAGAAATTTTCCTTTCATTCATTAAAAGCTTTAACTCCAGAACTTTGAAAATGTTACAATAAAACTTAAACATTTTTTCTTTTCTTTTTTTTTTAACTCCAGTGGACAATCCCAGTGGTGGAGGAGAGGGAAAGCAATGTTTACTATTTTCTCCTCTCTCAGCAACACTCTCCCCCACAAAGATTCTCAAGTTCCCAGAGAAATTTTTAGGGGTTATAAGGACAGAAGAAATAAAAGTGTCCTCTCTAACCTTCTACCAGTTTAAGAGTATTGTGAGCAAAACTCAGCTTATGGGACATTCCTGGTGGGAGAAGCAAACTTGGTCTCAAAACCAAAATGTAGCCAAGTTGGTTTCAGTTGGTGAGGCCAGTTTTAACTGGCGAGATTAGAGGGGTTTTTTTGTTTTGCTTTTTGTTTTTTGGCTATGGTAGTTCTATTGTGCAATTGGGAACTGAAAAGAAAATTCTGTTGTATTCTCACCTATTCAGAGATGGCCTTACCCAAGTCCTTATGATGTTGGGGGTCGTAGAAAAGGAAGATAGAATTAAGGTGGAGCCAGCCTGAAGCTTATTTTCAGTAAAATCCACATGAGGCTCTCCAACACAGGACAAATATTTAGCATTGTAGGATTTTGCATATTTTCATTTCTGACTTTTAAACAGAAACCTTGTGTTGCAATGGGAAGAATTATTGGCCACACGGGATTCTTCTGATGTATGTTTTTTCCCTGAAGTTTATAAGATAGTAATTTCTTTTCTTCTTCCTTTCCTCTTCCTCATCCCTCACCACCATGTTTATATGTAGGATATCAATGGACAGCCATGCATTACTTGTCCCTGGCACAAGTACAAAATAACTCTGGCCACTGGTGAAGGACTGTATCAAGCAATAAACCCAAGAGAGCCATCTGTATTTCCAAAATGGCGATCAAAAGGAGTAAAGCAAAGGACTCATAATGTTACTACAGAGAATGGAAATGTTTATGTAACTCTTTCAAATTTAGAATACAGTCTAGATTCTGATTATTTTATGGAAAAATTTAAGAACAGTGTAAGTTCACCTGTGAAAAACTAACATCTTCTGTGCTTCTCAGTAGGTTGCATTTAAACAAAATACCCTTAATAAAATGTATCCTTCATGTAAGGGCACTTAATTTCTGAGTGATATGACATTAATTCAGTTAATAAGATTATAAACAAACCTCCAAACTCTTTGAAAGCAAACAATTAATGTCTTTGAGGAGAAAATATCAGTAGAGTGTGTACAGTAAGTTGACTTCTAAGTATATAAAATGTTTACATTTTTTCATTGATGTAATTAGAGCTTTAAAATTTCAGCCTTCAAAGGCCTTTCCCTGAATGTTAAGAGAAATGCTTTTAGAAAGTATTGTGATGCTAAAATATTATCAATGTAATTTCAGATGCTATTTTTACATGATAATTGTATCAAATTTTTTATTATAATTGAGAAGACTTTGATGCTCCTTGGACAACTGCTCCATCTCTCTTGACAGACGTGTGTAATCTGCATGTCTTGTAGCTGGATATTATAGTAAGAAGTATTCCAAAAGTGTGAATGTGTTGGCTTGTGCAATGAAGTGTGGATGAGTGGGTGATGCAGTAAGCTAATGAGCAGCCCAAAGAAAATGTATTCTGGAAAGAAGCAGAGTATCTTGGCAAAGGGTGGGAGGGAAGGATGCAAAATCACTCATCCTTTTTTCCATTTTTTTTTTTAGCATATACCTTCTGCTTATCTGCTGTGGTTTCAGATTTGCAATGTGATCCTCAAGGTTTTGACACACTTGCTGTTTTTAACATGCTTATGCTTGCCTTAAATAAATGGGCAAAATTACCCATTTATGAATGGATCCCAGGCATCCACATGCCTCAGGAACTATAAGTGTTTTAACTCTCAGCTTACCTGTTTTATTTCTGGTTTCATCAATGATGGTAAGCCTGGGTCCAAATTTTCATTGCTGGTACCTTTTGGAGATTGTACTGTACTAAAAATTCCCCTAAACATTTTATAGAGAGAAACTGGACCAGAAGGCCACTTCCAGTTTTGAATCCTGCATGCAGTCAGGTTTAGTTGTGGCAGTGTGTTGGTCTGGCAAAAGCCCAGATTTCTATAGTTTTCAGGGGACCACTGGAAGTGGCCAAATCTCATTCCCCTACAAGAATTTCTTCTATCACTACAGGGAGAGTGGGGCTGCCCTTTGCCTACGCCCTGACATGTACCATTAAGATCTGTAAAAACCAATTCCATACTTTTCTAGAATATTCTAGAAGGGTGGTAAAAACTTTACAGCAGAATTCAGGGAACATGTAGCCCATTCATTGGGGATTATTTTCTCTGTTCCCTGCATACCCCATTTCCTTCTTTGCCAAGCACTGGTCCATAAATGGTGCCACAGGTGCCATGTTTAGTGGCTCACTTCCATGTAATTGGCACTGGAAATCCCTAGAAGCTTCTGGAACAGATGTGGAGATGCTATGTGTGCTGGTGGGCCAATATATCTAGTAGTAAGAGTTTTGAAAGCTTACATTGCCACATTACACAGAAGTTTGTAGCAGTGACCACATGGAATCTGTAACATTTAATCAGGTCTAAACAAAAAAATCTGTCCTTCTTTTCAGACTGTGAACAGAGCCCTTTTCTTTCAGCAGTCAGAATCTGTGTACAGGAAAGAGTTTACGAGCAACAAAGACCCTTTTACACAGTAGCTTTGTATAAGCTTGGCACTCACTGTTGTGTAGGTGGAGCTTTTAAGAACCATATGCCCTTTATACATAGTATGTGGCTAGCTGACAGACATAAGATTCTAGAACAAGAACAAAACACCCAAACTGAACCAACTTTCTGCACTGTCCATTTAATGACATCTCTTTGATATTATAAATTCTGAAACTGCATTCTAGGGTATCCTTGAGTTTTGTTTTTAAGGCAAGTCTGTGACACAACCTCGTGCAATAATACAGTACATGTACCCAGAAGACAGAATTAAGATGAAAAAGATCATAAAACTTTGATTCTCCTTAGCAAAGCCAGCTTGAATAGCCTATGAGGGTATTTAGGAAAGTAATAGCAATTTTGACATAAAATATAGATGCAAATCTGAAAAGACCTTGTGATAATCAGCTGCTTCTTAAAATATTAGTCATTAATTTGTCTCTTAACTCTGCTTTTTCTACTTTAAAAATTAGATGTGAGGAGATCACTTGATCTAACAGAAATGGATGGGCTTAGTTAAACTTTATGAAAGAGTTTGCTTTTCTTGCACATATAAGTTAGTCTGTTTTTAAAAAATTATAGCATTCTACTATCAAAATGGGTTTCGTTGCTCTACCACTTTTTAATGTTTTTTCACAGTCGCTTTTTAAAAAGTCCTTTCTATGAAACATGCCATTTTTTCTTTCTAATATGTCAGAAATACTTATGCCTAAGTTTTTTTTAAAGTCAGATCTGGATTGTAGCAGATGTTTTGGTTGTAAATATTGACATTTAGCCTATAAAGTACATTGTTCTTGCAGAGTTGAAAAGGGCAGAAATTCATCACCACTATCAAGTGTTTAAGGTAACAATCACACTGTCTGCATCTTCAATAAAAATGCTTTTTTTTTTTTTTTTTACCAATCTTCAAACCTGGATTCTCCTATGACGTCAATTTAGCATGAACATATGGGTCAAAGTTTAGTTGATAACACAATATTTGCCACACAGTTGTAACATTTAAGACTGTTGACAAAATATTGCCCTTTTTATAAAACCAGAGCCAAGCTGTTCAGGTGCCAATAATGAAGATTCCAGGAGTGATCATGGTGAATTACTCATTTTAAGTGGACAAGACCAAAAATAAATACAAGATAACAAGTATGCCCATTGGTATATAAGATTGAGAAGGCCAATCCCTCCCAATTTAATTGGAATTTCCATCTTTTTCATTGAAATTTTTGGAGGAGATAAGCCTCCTCCGAGTTTTGTTTTCATATTTGTGTATTTAATAAAAGACTCTGTGCAGAAGAAGAAAAGTCACATGTATGCACACTTTAAGCAAGCATTACAGTTAATTTTCTTGATCAATAGCTGAAAGCAGTGTTCGGATGCTCCCTCCATTTTTCAATGCCTTGATAATAAGATCTGAAGATACTTGCTGTGGAGAGGAAGTTGCATTGTAGCTTGCTGCTTCATTGGCTCTAGGAAATCCATTTGCATCAACATTATCACTGCTGCTTTCTCTGGAGGCTTTTTCTGTTTCAACAATACTTTTTATCTTTCCTAGTATTTTATTAATGGAGAGTGCCTGTATAGACAAGATACATATTTTTGTTGAAAGAAACAGAAACTCTCTCTTTCTGCCTAACTTAAGAGGTACACTTTGTGATCTATTACTAGTTCTAGGTAGAATACATTAATTACAAAACATCAAAGCTCTTATTGGGATAGATTCAGACAATCATGTTTTTCTTTAAATATTTGAAGGGGCTTAGGTTTTTATCCATCTAAGATGAACCGAGTCATTCCCATGAATGTAACTTCCTGCATCTACCACATAATCTTACTGCTGGGCCATGACTTTCAGCCAGCACTGTTGTCTTCCATTTCCATTCCTATCATCTTTTTCTTCTAATTTTCCTCCCTCCCCCCTATTTTTTGGAATAAATAGTCCATTGAGAAGGAGGAAAAAAATCAAAATAGGTGCTCGTTGTTTGACTGGTAGCTCTAACAGCCCTCTGTCTAGAAGTGCCCCTAAATACTAGTGGCAACTGTTTATGAAAACAAGTGTTGACAAGAAGGATATTGACAAGCTGGAATGTGCCCTGAGGAGGGCAACCAAAGTGGTCGAAGGTCTGGAAACCATGCCGCTAAGAGAAGAGGCTTAAGGAGAAGGATATGTTTAACTTGAAGAGAAGGTTAAGAGGCAACATGATAGCCATATTTAAATATTTGAAGGGATGTCATATGGAAGATGGAGCAAGCCTGTTTTCTGCTGCTCCAGAGAGTAGGACACAGAGCAGTGGTGTCAAACTTCCGGAAAAGAGATTCCACCTAAACATTAGGAAGAACTTCCTTAGGGTGAGCACAGTTTGACAGTGGAATAAGCTGCATCAGAGTATGGTGGAGTCTCCTTCTTTGGAGGTTTTTAAACAGAGGATAGATGGCCATCTGTTGGGAATGCTTTGATGGTGTATGACTGCATGGCAGAGGGTTGTGGTCTCTTCAAAAGTCTGTGATTTCATTATTCTAATATTGAAGTATTTTTATTTACATCTGGAACCTTGGCCTAGGGTTTGGAGTGTGTGGTCTTTCTCCTGGGCATTTTATGAGGAATTTGTTAGCCATCCTTTCCATTTCAAAGCGATATTTTAAAGGATGAGACACAAAGGTAACAAATAATCAGTCTCATTAATAAATTAGATAGAAATGTATTC
The DNA here is from genome assembly GCA_948472985.1 of Iguana delicatissima. NCBI lineage: Eukaryota > Metazoa > Chordata > Lepidosauria > Squamata > Iguanidae > Iguana > Iguana delicatissima. The sequence goes on along the minus strand of CAOKZL010000209.1, from coordinate 310,271 downwards.
AATAAAAGGTTCATAGCAATTAAATACTAATACATAAAATTGCTAAAATAAAGTTCTATTTGACAAGCATGAGAAAAATAGGATCAGAATAACAGAATTTACTAACCTACCAGAAAAATTAATGCTGCATAAGAAACACACATTGCACCGGTAATGGCAGTCTTTGCAGGATAGGAAATGACATCATAAAAGAACAAAGTATGGTTCTGAAGCGAGAGAAGAGTTAAGTAAGGCCATCACATTGCCACATTTGCAATTTAGTAGTAAGCCTTTCAAAAAATCCCACTGATTTCCTACTGAAATCAGTAGGACTACTTAGCTTTGGATGAAGGGGTAGCATTTTAGGCAGGTTTCCAGTGTTACCACATAAAGCAAGTTCCTAGATTAGTCACCACAGCCTTAACCATATTTATGTAAGTAGTCCCTAATGATTTCAAATAGAACTTAAGGCTGCTATGCTATGCATACTGACTTGGGAATACTGTTGACCTCAGTGGGATTTTTTTCCCTTGGTAAATATGCATAGGATGCTTAAGTGATGCATCTAATGCAGTGGTATTTAATCCGCAAAGCCTATGCCATACAAATGTTGATCTTTATAATGCCACAAGCTCTATTTTTGCTATAGCAGACAATGAGCCTTTCCACACTACACTGTTACAGTGCTATTATTCCACTTTGAACATCCTATGGAATCCTGGGGTTTGCAGTTTAGGGAGAGGTGTTTAGAATTCTTGGCCAGAGAGGTCTTTGGCCTCAGTAAACTACAAACCCTGGAATTCCACAGGATACTGAAAGTAGAATAATAGCCCTATAACAGTGCAGTGTGGAAAGGTCCTTAGGTAAGGCTGTAGGAAAATACCTGCCATGCTCTATCTAGCCCAGTAATTATTTACATCAAGGGACTCCTTTTCTGAGGAAGAGCCATGGGAAATGTTCCTCAGAGGGTACAGCCAAAGCCAGAACTGATGATTTGTGGAGGACTCCTCTTCCATCACTCTCTTCCGGTTTCCCTCTCCTCCTCCCTCAGCTTAATACAGGTCTGGAATGATCACTTTCAAAGGCATATGTCAGGGCCCCGGGCGTGGCCGTGCCGGTGGGTGCCGCAGAGGCCGACGCCGGCCTTACCTCTGAGGAGGAGGACGCGGATCCGGGCCCGTCAGAGGCCGTGATCGGTGGCGGCGGCCATGCAGCCACCGCGGAGGGCTCCGCCGCCGGGGGGGATCGCTGGGACGCCGCGGCAGTTGCTGATCCTGGCAAGGGTCTTCCCCGCGGGACGGAGGCTGCCGCCGCCGCCGAGGATCGTCCTGCCGCGGCAGAGGAGGTCAGCCCGGCTCCCGGGCCGCTGGGCGTGGCGGGTGAGGCTCCACGGGAGGAGGCGGGTCCTGGGCCCGATCCCGGGGCACCACCTACTCGCGAGGAGGCCTTGGAAGACGCTGAGGCAGCTGCCCTGCCGCCGACGTTCCTGCAGCGGCGGTGGATCAAGGAGGCCAGCCGCCGCTCCCGGCGGCTGCAAGAGAAACACCTGGGGGCAGGGAGCTCCCAGCTGTAGCACAGCTGCGAGTCCGGCCACGTGCTCGGCCCGGATTGGCCGCGAGCCAGTCTGCAGGCCTTTTTAGGCAGGCGCGGGGCTGGGGTAGGCACGGAGCAACAACCGTCGGCTTCCTGTGCGTCTGTCGCCCGTGCCTTGTCCCAGCCCAGCCCGTCCCTGCATGCTGCTGCCCGGCTCCTCCAAGACCCTTCCCTGCGTTAAGGTGCTGTAACCATTTTGTGTTCAGGGTGAGGCAACCCGTTGTTATTTTCTGTTAAGTGCCTGCTGTGAAGGCAAACCTCATTTCCAGGCCGTTGGCTCACGGCAGCGCTCCTGAGAGACTGTTTTGGGACGTGGATGGTGGCCGCCCCGGCCCGGCCCCTGCTTGACCTCAGCCCGTGCTGACAGCATATTTTCTTATGCCTTCCATATTTCCGGATGATGGGGGAGTTCATACAATTAGGTTGTGAGTTCACCACCATAGGCAGGCCTCTGCACTAAGGGCCAAACTGCACATGATGGTAAACACATCTCTGCATCTAACATGCAGGTTTTTTTTTTTTTTAAAAAAAATACAAATAGCATCAGATGGGGAGAGGGACTTTGGCAATTATCAGGATTATGACAGATAGGGAGAAGAAATTTATTCCTTTCCTTCCATGTAGTTGGTTTGGGGAGTAGCCTTCTGCCCTGATCAAATCTTAGCTTCAGAAAATGGATTTTTCTTAGGATCACTGCAAGGGGTGAAAAGATTAAATCTCTCCCTCCTCCCCATGTCTTCTACCTGTCCCAGTAACAATTGCACATACGTAGAGCCATTGCTGCTGTAATTTACAGTTTTTAAACTTCAGATTTTGGGTCTGAAATCTCAAGGACTGGTATGCTTCTCATGTGGCAATATTAGACTCTACTAAGAAAAAAAAGGTAGGCTTGGTTGTTGAAACACAGGGCTGGATTCAGGTTTAGTCACACTTTGAAATAAATGGAACCCAAGATAATGATGACTATGCCTGTAGCCAACCTAGTATCCTCAAGGCTTTTACACAGAACAGAACTCATATAGAAAATCTGAGAGATAAAGCAACCAATTTTTTCTCCTACCTTCACTCTGTATAGAGGTTGCTTGGGACCATTTAGTGTATTCAGGAGACGACGTGATACCATATTCAGCTCTGCCAATTTTTTAGCAAGTTGTGGCTGAATTAATTTAGCAATTGATTTTGAAGACCGGGATATTTTAGTTAGCCCATTCCTAATGATTACTCCGTGACCTGAAGAGAATACCCTTGCCATAACTGACCCAGATTCCCTCACATTGCGATCACTTTGCTGAAACAAAGATGAACAACAAAAGAGTCAAATTACTGTGAAAGGTGTTAGAACAGAAAAAGCCAGATCAGTGTATTAAAACTGGGTCAGTCACACTGTAGAGTGGGTGTGTTGCGAGATCTCTTGGTGATTTTCAGTAGACCTTCAAGGGATTTAGAGTCCTGCTACTTCAACAAGAGCAAGCAAAAGGGGTGGGACAAACCTTTCAGTGACTGGCTTTGTACTATTGGCTTTATCTCTTAGCCTCAGTGCTTCCAATTTGCAAAATAAGAGTATTAATTGGTTGCTTTTGTTTTTGACCAAGTCTTGTGTGTGGCTGGGTGTGGGTGTGGGTGTGGGTATGGGTATGTCAGTTTTGGTGGACTTGTTTAGAGTTTGCTGTTAGAATTTTTGGAGATTTGTATATAGCCAAAGGTACGTTTCATGGGGTACACAGATAATTGACTCTGTTCCTCCTAAGACACCATTTTGTGCCTGGCACTAGTTGATAGATGCCAACATTCTAGTCAAAAACTAAGATTCAGCACACCTTAAGTCTGCCTGTCCAAAATTAACCCTCATGCACCAATATGTGGCATTTTAGTCTGCTAGAGCCAAGTTTTGTTGCAGAATCTACACAATATTAAACCTACTGTCTAGGTACCCTATAATATTGTAACCTGAACAGTTGAGATCATGCATCTGGTGATGTAGCTATGATGATAACGCTCTGTTGTCATTGGTCCATCTTGCAATGCTACCCTCAAAACCTATCTTTCAACAGCATAGTGCCCTTCCTCAGCAGAAGGATTTCCAAGGTACTGGACAGAAGGACAATGTCCTTTGAAATCCTTCTGTTGGGGACAGCTGCATTCTGAAAGAGTAGATGGGAGTAATGGTGCAACCATCATAAGTGTTCATTCCAAAATTTACAATGTTATAAGTCCAGCTTGCGAGATTGTAAATACAGAACAGGATGCCAGCATTTATCCCCAAGTTGCAACCATCAACCAGGTTGTGGTTTTTTGGTTAATTTTTTTTAACAGACAAAAAACAGGTGGGATAAAAACTATCCCAACAAGTTTATTAATTTTGTTGTGTCTCAGTTGATATAATGTATCGGGACAAAACTGTCCCATGCCATATTTCTAGTGGACTGTGATACTGAGAAGCAGAACTGTTATGCTGGTTGTCAGTAAGCCCATTTGGGGAAAAGGAAAGACACTGGAATTTTCAGAGGATTCAAGAACTACTGGGAGTGTATACATTAAACGCTACTATGTACCACAGTGCTAACACTACTGTTAATGTTTAATATATTGGGATCAGAAAATATGCTCCAAGTATATCCAAGTATAAAAAATCCTGGTGTAGGGGGATGAAGATAGTTATAGATGGCATATATATAGTTATATATAGAACACATTAAAACCCTAGCTTTCAGTAATGTGTCTGGGGACAACTGGAAGCAGCATTCTAATCCCTTACAAACCAGACCGGGCTTTGAGATTGCTGGGGAGGCCCTTCTCTTTGTCTCACCGCCTTCACAGGTACATCTGGTAGAAACATGGAAGAGGCCTTCTCAGTGCCTGCCCCAGGCTCTCGAACTCCCTTCCCAGAGAAATCAGACTGGCACCCTCCCTACTATCTTTCTGCAATCAGGTAAAGATATTTTTATTCATACAGGTATTCAATGTGTGATTATATGTGGTCTGTCTGATAGAATGTGCTGGATACTGTGTTGCTAATGAATGTTTTGAGTTTTTAATTATGTATTTTAATGTTGTTTTAATTATTTTTGATGGTTTAATTATGTTTTAACTTTTGTATTCTATGGGTTTTAACTATGTCTTTTTAACTTTTGTAAGCTGATTTGAGTCCCAACCTGGGAAAAAAGTGGGATCATCATCATCATCATCATCATCACCATCATCCTTCATATGTTTGTATATGGGCCCTTAAGTCACCTGTTAATTTATGTTGACTCCATGAATTTCATAGGGTTTCCTTAGACAAGGAATGCTCAGAGGTGGTTTTGCCAGTTTCTTCCTCTTAAATCTAGCCTACAACATCTAGCATTTGTTGGAGGTCTTCCATCCAAATACCAACCAAGGCTGGAATAGAGCTTTATAACTGTAATGTTGAGGCTCTAGAAAAATATTCCTTTTATTTAAAGTGGCAATTTTTTAAAAAAATTATGTAAGGAAATAGCTCCTAATAAATTTTCTTGTTAGCCAATTCAGATATGGATGGCATTGGAAAGCAGGATAAATAAATAAATGGTTGAATACAGTGGAGAGAGAAAGACAAATATTATATCATTTGTCCTTCTTAAATATAGTTCTTATACATTATACACTTGCAAAGGTACATATGGAGAAAGGAGCAGAATGCTTTGAAGGATACACTGCAATATTTTCTTGCAGGTCCCACTTACATGTAATGTCAATTAATTTTAACTCTTATCATGGTGGATCCTTAGTGAGCTAACCATTCTCCTGACCTCTTTGTGTATGTGTGTGTGTGTGTAAGAGAGAGAGAGAGAGAGAGAGAAAGAGGATGGAGGTAGGGAGCTCAAGAGTTTGTATTAGGCAGGATGAAGTGCAGCCAGTCTCATAGGGATGTGGGTGTGGTGGGTGGTGATTTGCCCTGGGAGGCAATGTTTTTTGGGTGTCCCAGCCCATAGCCACACCCCTGCGCACCCTGGCTATGCCCCCATGCACTGCAGCCACACACCCTGCACAGTGGCCATACCCCTCATGCCATAGCCCCTCCCCCTCCTGCCACCTTCCACACAATCCAGGCTCCACCACTGAGTACAGCCCTCCCTCCACATTGGTGGGTTTGACCTCCACAAATTTGATTATTTGTGAGGCACATGTGTACCTCCGTCCATTCTCCTCCTCTCACTCCCTTGCATTTTGCCAAGCGCAGAGAAGGAAGGCAAGCATACCAAGGCAAAAGGCAAGGGAATGGCAGTGGGGAGGATGGCATGCGCATACCTTCCTTCTACCCTCCAGAACTCCCTCTTCCCATTCTCTTGTCTTTGGCCCCAGGGTGGAGGATGTGCACCAAGGCAAAAGGCAAGGGAAGGGGTGAAGGCACACGTGCACCTTCCTTCTCCTCTCCAGAGCTTCCCCTTCCCTTTCCCTTGCCTTTGTCCCCAGTGTGGAGAAGGAGGAATTGCACACCAGAGCAAAAGGCAAGGGAATGGGAGGAGAGAGCCCCAGAAGGGAATAGGGGGGATTGTGGGGGGAGGAGTTGTTCCCCCCCATTTTTGCAAGGCTTCTGTGTCCCAAACCCTTTTGAAAGTGGAAAGGCCACTGTATCCACTTCAGATGTTAGAGTTCCATGAAGTGGAAAATCCTTCATCCCCTGCCAGAGCTTTTGTCACTGCTCCAGAGAGCCATAGGTTCTAGAGCTGGCTAGGTTGCAAATACCTAGCTCTGAAATGTCCTCAAAGTAAGACATTGTGCCCAGATAGTCACCAATGCAGATAGTCTCCCGGGGCTCCCCCAGAGCTAGGCATTTGGGCTTGGCTGACTTTGTGGAGACTAACATTGACCTTTTGACTTGCTTTCAGAGAGAGACGGATAGTGGGTAGCAGCAGCAGAGATGGATAGTGGTTACGGTGGTAATGGAGGAGCAGGGAAGTTGGGAGGAACCCACAGTGCTTTTTCTCTCAGGCCCTGATAAAATGTTAGGTAGAAACCTTGAGTGAATGGAAAATGCAACAGATTTTTAACAAGCCATTTTACAAACACAGCAAACATTCAAATAACAATGAAATTCAATGGTTCAGAAACTTTACCTGGTTTGAACTTGTTAGTCTTAGTAAGTTTGGGAATTCGTCCCTAATTTCATCCATAATTTCCAAGAAGGCTCTCTGTATTATCTCAGCTGAATTAAAAAATGGCAGTTAAAAGAAAAAAATCCATAGATTTAAAATTAGACTTCATGTCTAATGATTACTGTTATGTTTACAATATGAAAACCAAGGTGGAAGGACATCAACCACCCAGTACTTGATCTGTGGAAATGAAAAAAACATGCTTTATTGCTTGACCACTATTTGAAACTGAAAGTCCCCTTGTATCCAGATTCTGCCAGGTTCCATCTATGATTCCCCCTTGTTTTTCAGGCTTAATCAGAGCTTCAGATAGTGGGTTTTTCGTTTTTATTCTGAAAGTTACAAGCCAAAACACTAACTTTTCCAAGTCCCAAGATTCAAATCATGACATTCCAAAATCTGGTCTAGCTATTTTTTTTCAAACAATTTTATGTCCTAGCTTCTCCCTTTCTATATTTATAATCTATTAAAATATTTGTATCTTGATCTTTATCATGGAACCTCTGTGTGCCATATAGTATCAACAAATTGAAGCCACAAGTAACATATTAAGCAGGATAACAGTTAAAAACAACTTCAAAACCTACAACAATAATTGTGTACATCTCCTTTTCAAATAAATTAGTCCTCGAAGGCTTTAACAAAAAAGCCGCTCTTTGGCTTGGCACTAGAAAGAGACCAATGGCGGTGCTGATTTGACATCAGAGGAGAGGTGGCATTGGCATTACAGGCTTTACCTTGACTCAACTAGAACTGCCTTACGATCAGCACACCTTTGAGCCTCTATGGATTAGTGGTAGAGCATATGGACTGAATGCAAAACGAACAAATCTTCAGGTTCGTTCTCTGGCATCTCCAGGTATAAGGCTCTTGAGTAGCAGATAAATGGAAATACTTCAAAGAGCTGCTGCCAATTAGAGTACAAAACAGTAAGCTAGATAAATCAACACTTCTTGACTCAATATAGGGCAGGTTCGTGTGTTCCACATACTTCCTCCTGGTTCATGCTTCAGCCTCCAAGTCCTGGCCTTTTCAAAAGCGGCTTGTATTTTCCAAGATAACACTTGTTGCCTATACATCCTATAACTTGTGGCACTTCTGCTTCCATTCATTATTATTGTTCAGGGATAATTCAGAAACAGATTGTGATATTTCTTTCTGAAAGCGTTCGGGGAAGGGGAAAACAAACATATTTTCCTGGGGAAAAAGGAGAGTACATATTCTGGCAGCTTTCACCACCCCTCTATCTAAAGTTAGGAAATGTATCCCTGCTTCTAACCTTGAGCTTTAGAGGCAGACTTTTTACAGAGGCTTCTGATCCAATGGATGTGAAGGTAAATAATCTCCTTTGAAAGGAATAATGAGTCCTTGTTTTCTTACTTTAACCTGCTCTATTGTGCAGAAACAGTATAGGGATAGTGTGTATTTATGTGTGTACGCACATATGTAAGACCTCATTTTTAAAAAATGAGTGTGAAGGTGTAGAGAACGTAAAGCAGCACAGAGAGAATCGTACCTTGTCCAGCAAACTTCCTCATCATCTCCCCACAGATCCAGCCAATTGGCCTGAGAGCCATTTTGTATGTTGCTGGGTGCCTCCCGACCACTTGTTATATTAGTATATGGTGTTCCCTACTTAAACTTTAAACTGGTCTTTCAGGCTACAAGTGGCAGTATCACTATACATACTCATAGCTCCACCTCCAAGGCAAGAAACCTTTATGAGAACATAATGTGCCTCTGAGGCGCTATACCAGCTTGACTCCTGACATCTAGAGTATCAGTGTACACACAAAAACTGTTCCCTCTTAAGTCATTTTAGCTTCAACAGTCAGGATTCTGAAATACATCACTGCGGAATATTAAAATACATAATTTATTAGATTCTCTTTCAGTAATACTAGGAACGAATCACAGGTTCAGTAGTCTTGTTGAAGTGTGTAGACATTAAGAGACTAGTTCAAAAAGCTTAAGATAATTAAAGTTTAAAAGCAGGGGGTAGGGAAGGGAAGGGAAGGGAAGGGGAAGAGAGGAACAAGCCATGGTTCCTGAGGTATACAACATTTTATTATTTTTTTCATCATTCTGCTCAGTGTAAGTAAGATCTTCCAATCCACATTCTCCTGAGTTATAAAATGCAGAGTAGAAAAACAATTGGATACGATGTGAAGGAGTTTCACCTCAAGAAACTCATTAATAAACCTTGTGCCTAATCTGCCCTCAATTTTTCTATTTATGGAATTCACACATCAGATTTCTGCTTCTGAAGATCGTATTTTATCAGTGCTTGTGTACAATGTTTTTCTGCCTGAGTCTCAAATGATGCATCCCCTCCATTTCACATACAAAAGCAACTGGACCAGACTGTGTGGGCAAGGGGCCAAACACATGGCACACACAGTTCTGTTCCTAGGATCCGCTGCCTGAGAAAGCCATTCCGTTGTCTCGTGTCATAAAGGCCAGCCCTACATTTTATTTTTATGCTTTATGTGTTTGTAGTGAACTCTAGCCTTCCTTAGAGAGACGATAATGGTTATCCATTTGGTCATATCTAAAGATAATTGTGATTAGCACCCTAAGAAAAAGTCTTCATTCTATAGAAACCCTGTCCTAAGATTCCTACATGATGAAGTTAACAATTATACATTTTTCTCTACTTTTTTAAAAAATGAAAAATCATATGGAAATGCATGGGCTAATTAAATCTTGTGAGTTGATTTCTGCCAAGTAAATCCCTGCTCAGCCATGAGAACCCATTGGGTGACCTTGGGCAGGGAAGTCACATTCTCTCAACCACAGAGGAAGGCAATAATAAACTCCCTCCGAACAAATCTTGTCAAAAAACCCCCACAATAGTTTGCCTTAGTTGCCGTGAATTGGAAATGATATGAAGGCACACAACAATGAACACAAAAGATTAAATAGACGGGGCACTCCTTACACAGTTGCTGAAAGCAACTGTTATCATACTTCCTTGTAGGATAACTGAAATCCATGCTGAAGCCACAATGGATTCAGTCTTGCTTACAGTTAGGTGTGGGCTTCATCTCACTGGGTCAAGCCTAACTAATTCAATATTGTATTGTGGCTGAGAGTTTTACACCAGGCGATTCCAGACTGCTACAATGAAATGAAACTACTCTGGATGCCTCTTGCCACTTTTATGTTGTATCTGATAAAACTTGTTAAATTACTTTACCAGAAATGTAATCAAAGACAGCATTTATAAATCCTTTTGGGCTTCACTCTTACAGTCTCCTCATAAGACCTAGGGGCAAAAAAGGTTTTCATAGTGGCAGGTTATTTGTTAATGCTTCTCACATACAAAAGCAAGTTCTACAAACGGTGACCTTCAGGCAGACATCATAACCCCCAATTTCAGGATACTGGATCAGAAGCTTTTGCTGAGAGCAAACCTGGTGGTGGTGTTTTGGCCCAGTCTTTAAAATCTGAATGCATTTTAATGAAAATACTCAAGTTTGAACAAGTGGTGTCCTTTTCAAACTAAATGGAAGTATTTTGGCTTAAATCCAAGTGTTATGGCTAACTTGACTTGTAGAGTGGGCTGTTAGTATGCTAATTGGTCCTTTAAACAGTTTTGTACTGAGTTGTGCTTCAGTTACAAAACAGAGCTTGGGCAATAATAATAGAAAACTGGTACACGGTGTTCCTTATTGTCAGGTGGCAAACGGCTTTCAAATCTCACCCAACCAAGTTTTTCCATTTGATGGAAGGGATTTTACATTAATTGCTCTTGCTCTCTGGAACCTTCAGTAGCTTGCTGTGGAGTTTTTTGCAAATAAGATGGGTAGCATTTGCTTTAGTCTTGACGCAACCATTACTACAGACTGAACGGTAAAATCATCTAAGTCAGTGGTTCTCAACCTGTGGGTCCCCAGATGTTTGTGGACTTCAGCTCCCAGAAGCCCCAGCCACTATGGTCAATGCTCAGGGCTTCTGGGAGCTGAAGTCCAAAAACATCTGGGGACCACAGGTTGAGAACCACTGATCTAAGTCCTACTATAAGCTGCTTTCAGTTCCATAGTGGGAGAAAAGCAGAATATTAATTGATAAATATTAATTAACAAAATGAGTAAATAAATACCATGTTTTGATGACAATGATGACAAAACAAGTCCCATGGCATCATAAAATGCAGAATATTATGGGATAAGCTTCCATGGACCATAGTTTGCTTCATTCTAAATTTTTGTCAATAATAATAATAATAATAATAATAATACTATTTAATACTTATCTGCCTCTCCCCATGAATCAAGATGAGGAACAACAAAAGATTAACACATAACATATACAAGTTAAAAACAGATCATCAGTTTTACAAATGCATAATATCAATTTAAAAGAACAAATAACACAAATATCTAAGTAAAGCAGTCGATACATAGCTAAAATTCATAGTTAAATTCACATTTTAAATCAGATAGATAGGCTGCTGGAAAAGACTGGTTTTTAAGGCTGTTTTAAATTCAGACAGCTGTCAAATCTCTTCTGGGAGGTCATTCTACAGTCTCAGGGCAGCTGAAGAAAAAAGTCCTCTGGGTGACCGTTGCCAGTCTAGTCCTGGCTGGTTGAAGAAAATGTCCCTCAGGGAACCTGCTTTATCTTGGGTTCCTTGTTATCTGCATGGCGTATTGGTATTGATATTGTTTGAAATATCATATACCATTTTTATTGTTTCTTTAGGGCATGTTATTATGGTCTTGCTTGGCATGAGTTGTTGTGATGTCACAGAGGCAAAGGAGGGAAGTCTTGGGAAGGGGGTTGAAGCTGCTCTGGGTCATCTGATTGTGGAAGTGGGTATGAGGGGAATCTCACTCAGAGGCCACACTGTCCCACTCTTTTGGACATAAATTAAAAACAGTTGCCACATACTCTCTCCCATATTTTCCCGGTTCAGGAAGTATGCTCATCCTTGGTTCAGTGAAGCTAATTCCCAGGGTCAATGAGGACAGCCTTCCTCCTGCTGTGATCTGGCCTCTCCAGTCAGGCCATCGCAACAGCTGTCGTATTTACTGAGGACACAGGCAAGGGGACAGCAGAATATTCTCATTCCATCAGTCCTGACTATGCACTCTTACAAGCCTACCTAAAAGTTCCCTTCATTTGTTCAACATAGCCTCATTCTGTTTAGGTGAGCATATGGCAGACTGTGTACAACCTTAGTTACCCCTAGAGGTTAACGTAACAGCTATCTTAAATCTTTTTGGCACTTGATCTTTTTTGTGCCTGCACTTTTGATTTATCATTCTGAGGTGTAGTGGCGGTCAGCTACACAGGAGTATTAGTAGTCCAATTTTACCTGATTATTTTGAGGAGAGGGAGCCCAGCCTCATTAGCTTAAAGTGAGGCCCTTTCCGCAACTCACCTTTCTGCGGAGCTGGGGTACAGAGATCACGTGAGCAGCCTCTTGTGAGAGGCTCTCGAGTCTCCGTTGCTTCAGCTCCGCAGCTGCTGCGTGGTTGCGAGCAGGTAGAGCGAGAGCCCCTCCTCTTCCTTCCGCAGTGCAGCCTGGGATTTTCCCAGGCAGCGCTGGGGCAGGAAGTGCAAGCGCCACAGCTCCAGAGCTCCGCACACATGGCAAGTGCGTGCGGGGCCCAAGAGCAATGCATGATTGCGCACCATTTTTGGCTCAAAGCTGAAAATGAAATAGTGCGTGATCAGTGCCTGCCAGCCCCTGGAGCATCATGCGATTGCGAGTGCGTCACGTGGACTGCTCCTTGCAGTCACGCGATGCTCCAGGGGCCCTTTCGCATGACAAATGCCGTGTGAAAAAGGCCTTAGACTGTTTTGTTCAAGGCTGGCTGGTGAGTTCAGCCAGCAACATTTTGTTGCAAGTCTAACTTGCTCTACACAAAGCACACCCTTCTCTACAATAACCAAATTAATGCAGTATGTCTAATCTATTTAAAACTGTGTATTCCTTTTAATTGCTTTCCATGGGCAACAAGAATTTGGTAGAAGAACATTACATTGGATTTTAGTCCATGTATTCTGACCACTCAGCAACTTATTTTGTTAATTGTTTACTTTCATATGGTTCTAACTTGTGACCTGTGAACTTTAAGCTGGCTAGTTGTCTCTGCTCAGAGGTTAATCACTTGTTTTTAAACTGTATTTCTTTTTACCCCTAACATACTACTGAGCTGCTTTTAGGCTCAGAGAGCTTTATTCTGTGTACTGGCTGCTGTGTTCTAGTGAAAACAACTCTTTATATGGTGAGCCTTACAACCCCTGTTGGTTTGATTTAGTTGTTGTTAATTTACTCTAGATTCGAGTTAACTGCCTTTCTTCTCTGCATGTGGATGCCATGACTTTTAAACTTTTAAATAGAATGCTTTGAGTCTTCATGCCCAGAAATGGATACTAGATTGAAAAACAAACTGACAGGAGTCTTCCTAGGTCCTCCTCTACAAATCTATACCTGTGGAAATCCTCAGTGGAAATGCAATTTCAATATATGCTTGTAGAGGGATCCAGGTTTGAGGGTGTCCTAGACAGAGGGCTCTCCATCTTGCGTCTTTATATCCCCCTTGGAATGCTGATGCCCCTTTGATTGTCTTCTAGTGGCTGCCATTTCAACAGTTTCCTTTAGTCATTTAAAATGGTGTAGTCTAAAAAAGCAGTGGCCTATATATACTGACAGCCTGATGATGGAGACCAAGGCAAGATATTGGCATTAGTGCATCTTTCTACTAAGAGACTGGCTATTGTTAGCTCCTGGAGTGTGCCGGGTGCTGACATTAGTCTCGTGAATGCTCTATTCCAGGAATGGGCATAGTGTGGCCCTTCATATGTTGGATTACACTTCCTATCAGCATTAGCTAATGCTGAGGAGTGCTTGGAATTGCAGTTCAGGAATATCTGGAAAACCTGATTTTCTCAACTCCTATTCTATACAGAAAGATTTTTTGTATATGTAAGCTAATAATAAAAATAATTGCTGTTTTTAGCTTTTACCAGATATTGTTTTAATATATACCAGGGCAAAATAACAGTTTTAGATGGGTGTTTTTGATATTAATAAGGAACATGTAGTTTGTTTCTACTTTATTTTTTGGTTTAATATTATATTTAGAAATAACTGGCTATTACTGAACAGCTTGTTGATATTTATTGGTTTTTAGATGATACAAAGCAAATTGTCTCCTCCTCTGAGCTCGAAGGGATTTTAAGTCAATCTCCTTTTACAAATCAATACACAATGCACTGCAACATTCTTCTGTGTTAGTATTTTTAAGCTGTCAGCACACAAGTCAACAAATTGTTTTTTAGGATGATATAACCATAAGTTCTTTTCCCCCATTTTTGTGCCTTCTCTGCATTGCTCTGTTAGCAATGTACTAAATTAGACAGGGAGAAATTCTCTATTGCTACACCTCTGTTCTGGGGAAAGGTGCGTCTGTGCCATCTGTCATGTTAAAGACATGGAGAGTTACCAAACAGAAAAAGTGTATTCACAGGTTTCTGAATCAAAGCCCTTGGTAATATTGCTGAACTTTAAGAATTCTGGTGGGTTGTATATATCTCTGCTTTATGGGACTTAAGATAGATTTCATTAGGCCTGTTCTATTCTCTGCCCGAGCAAAACAACATAACTTGAAGATTCAAGAAGATCCTCTTTTGTAATTGATTCCTTGTTCTAAATAATTTTTTCTTTTCCTAATGCAGAGTTTGCTTTTTGAAAAACAGTGATTTGTCAGCTGTTCATTATTACCTTTGTGATTTTATGTTCTGCTGTTACCTATGAAAGAATGTCATGTTACTTGCTAGGCTGTTAAAAAAATGATCAAAATGTGCCACCCAAACAATTGTTAAGAGTAATATGTAAATATTACCTATTCCATTTGAATGAGTATTAGTTTTTATGATATTTTCCAAAGTAAATATTATGCCTCCAATGGAGGATTCATTCAGCAAGGCTAAGTCCAAACCCCCTAAGGAGGAACCACACAGAACCAGCTGCCTTGTGAATCCTCAACCCTCAGGTATATAGGCAAAGGGTGCTGCATATCTGCATGGAGATGTCTCGGATCTAGAGTCAGGGTATAAGGCAGGACATCCTCCCAGCCAAAACAACATCAGATAAATGCATGGAGTAGATTGGACGCTATCCAACAAAGTGCTGATCTGCTACTGAGGAATCCTTAAGATTAGGACCCTCCTCAGGTGTAAGAGGTCCTCTTGAGACAGGAGTTCTGCTCCTGGGGAAACATTGTGCTGAAGAGTCTCCAGCCTAGCCTAGAGGATGGCACAGGCTCAGCTACAGAAGCCTCAGTTCTTGGTTTTTGTTTTTGTTTGTGTTTGACTTGACTTTGGTTGCTACTTGAATTTCTGTGGTTTAAGACTCTTGATTGCTGATTGACTCTGACTGTGGATCACCTTAACTTTCATTTACCCGCTTACTGGTAGGACCATTGCTAGTTTCTTTTAGTTTCTAATTCTACTTTTAGATTCCCCTTGCTTGGATTGGCTACTTGTTACATCTATGTCTGTATGAAGTGGATGGTTAAGACCTTGTTTCTGGGATGTGCCTGCCTGGGAATACAAATATAATGACATCAATAAATTGCCCCTAAAGTAGCATACCTGGTAATAACACAATTTCTTTCAGGTTCTAACATTTAATGTCTCTACAATGAAATTTGCAGATGTGCATAGCAAACTGGATTATACCAAGCAAATACTATGATGTGAAGAGTTTTCAAAATATACTAAAGTTCCTTGAAAATGAAAAGAACAGTAACAGCAGCTGCAACGCACAGTCCATATTTTACAAAGAAGTTGGAAACTTCAGTACAGGACTAAATTTCAGAAACCTCAGTGAATTCAACACCTGCTGTGATTTTAATGGAATTTTCCTGCTTTGCCATTGAATCTAAGTGACAAATAAAAGACCCATCTTCTGTTTGCTTTAAAGCAGAGGTAGGAAATTGCAATTCATGGACTCCAGTAGATGCAGCACCATTTTTTCACCTCAGAATGGCCCTTAAGAGTGTATGGAGGCAATTCTTCCATATTTTTGACCACCATAAGCAGTGTTAAGCTCAAGGAGGGTCTTTTTTCACTATAGGAAATGACTGGAAAGGAAGCCAAAAATGTGAATAAATTGCCTTCCACACCCTCTAGAGTGTATTGTGGGACATTTTTTCCAGGAGTTTGTAGTCTTCTAAGATCCCTGGGGTGACAGTGTGGCACCCTAACAAATGCCCAATATACTTTAAAGGTTTTATTTGAAGGGAGCCATGGAAAGGAAGGAAAAAAGAAGGAAACTCATTGAAGCCACTTCATGTTACACCTGTCATAAAAGATCATCTCTCAATGCAGACCCTACACTTTGGCAGAAAGAATTTAATGCACAACTATAGGATGGGAGACATCTGGCTGGATAACAGTACTTGTGAAAAGGGATCTAGGAGTTTTAGTAGACCACAAACTGAACATGAGTCAGCAGTGTGATGCAGCAGCCAAGAAAGCCAACATGATTCTTGGTTGCATTAATAGGAGTATGGTGTCTAGATCGAGGAAAGTAATAGTACCACTCTATTCTGCTTTGGTTAGACCTCATCTGCAATACTGTGTCTGATTCTGGGCTCCTCATTTCAAACAGGATATTGACAAACTGGAAATTTTGGAGGAGGGTGACCAAAATGGTGACAGGTCTGAAAATCATGCCCTACGAGGAGCACCTCAGGGAGCTGGATATGTTTAGTCCACAGAAGAGAAGGTGAAGAGGGGACATAATAGTCATGTTTAAATATTTGAAAAGATGCCATATTGAAGACAGATCAGGCTTGTTTTCCACTGCTTCAGAGACTAGGACAAGGAGCAAAGGATTCAAACACAGGAAGAGATTCCACCTAAACCTCAGGAAGAACTTCCTGACGGTCAGAACTGTTAGGCAATGAAATACGCAGCCTCAGAGTGTGGTGGAGTCTCCTTTTTTGGATGTTTTTAAGCAGAGGCTGGATGGCCATCTATTGGGAGTGCCTTGATGTGTGTTCCTACATAGCAGGGGTTTGGACTGGATGGCCCTGTGGTCTCTTCCAACAATATTATTCTGTGATTCTGTGATTCTATTATAGGCTATTATTTTTCCCAAGTCAGTATACTCTTCTGATTTCTGTACTTATGAAGTGAATAAATGAAATCAATGGAAAGATCTTGGTATTTACTTTTATTATATAATCAAGGAAAGAAATAATATATAATTTACAAGATACTGCAGTATAAGAATCTCGCCACTGGCACAGATGTATTTTAAATTTTTTGTCTAGGATTTTTAAAATTATTTCTACAGTTTACACCACTAGTAAATTTTCTAACAATCTTACATTTCATAGCAGTTATACATTATTTAAATTTTCTGGTTGATTTTGCAGCATTATTTTGTTAGTTCAAAATAATAGTTTACTACCACTCAATCTTCTTCCTTCTAAGACATCAAATATATCATTCAAACTATACTCAAGGCATTTCAGAAGTTCTTCTAAGTCTTCTTGTAAATAGCTAGTTATAATACATCCTATCCAATTATCAAACACATTATATCCAACACCAAAGCCATCTGGCACCACAGGCCCAAACCCACCATAGTGCACTGCTGGACTGCCTAGTGTACTAGTGGAAACAATAATATGGTTTATGTTTTTGTAAGCTGGGTCATTATAAAAATCAGGTATACGTCCACCTCTGCGCTGGATGAGGTACTTCAAAGCAAACAAATGGCGATCAAATCCTTGGCCTGCGTTTAGAAAAGAGGACAAATGCATTGAATTCAACTGAGCACATAAAATGGATTAATCTTATTTACAAAATAATGAATGCACTACAGGCTTTTTGTACAATAGGAAGAATCTCAAGCATGGTCCAGCCAAGGTTAAGTACCTTGGAGATTCTGATAGCAGTGGCAATGTCAAGGACATGTCTAATACTCCTAGTGAAAACAATTAAATCTCATAGTGTTCAACATAAGGTGTACCATGCATCTCTGATCTTTTATAATTTCTGATAACTCCAAAACCATGAAAGAAAAGCTGTTTTTCATGTTAAAAGATGAATGTTAAGAAGCTCACGGAATCTCTTTGCTGCGTTTAAAGCTTGCTTTTAAAAATCTCTTTGTTTCTTGGATCCTCTTCCCGCTCATCTCTTTATATCTGCTACTTTCATATGAAACTCCCTTGTTATTTCAGAAACCAAATTGTTAACTCTTTTAAACCAATTTAAACAAAACCAAAATGACTTCCTGGGACTAAAGCAGTGTTTAATGTCCACCTGCTTAAAGCTTAAAAATACGCTATGGAAGACCTGCTTATGAGTTACTTGGAAGCAAAGGTAGATTACTAGTACCCTGTTCCTGGTGTGATGTACAAATTCTACATGTATCACTGAAGGGGGCACATCATTTGACTACGTCTAGAGTGAATCACATTTGAATATCTTTGCTTTATATATGTGAAAGAGAGTGATTTTGACATTTAATATATATCTGATCAATACACCCTTTCCATTCCAGTTAGATAGTGTGAAAGACAAGACTAGGCATAATTTGAAATAATGGCTTTGGTCAGGTGTGGGAAAAGTGCGGTCCTTGGCATCTCCAGAGTCCTAAGACCAGCCTTTCTCTGGCCGAAAAAGAAGGTGAATTGCTGTTCTTGGAATCCTTTTAAATAGGTTACAAGGCCCCCATTCTGTTTAATGTCAAAAAATAGCCATCATTGAGAATCCAATTTTTTTTTTTTAAATTTGGTGGTCTGCAGGATGCCTGTGCATAAAAGTGGGCCGTGGACCTATCATAGTTGCCCACCTCTGGCTTAAATAATCAAAATATGAGCAGTATCTGCTTTCACTCTGCAATTATATACCCACTTACCTGGAAACAAATATTATTGTGGCTTAATAAATAGACATTAATGTTGAATAGTTTTAAAGATATTTTTCATGCCCCTATTTTTAACACACTCCTGCTATGCTGTGTTTACTTGCCACTTTTGCCAACAGCAGTTAAAGACAACTGTCCTCAAACTAACAGTGAAATGTCTTTATGGCAGACAGCCATAGTTCCACAAAGTCCAGGAGAATGCACATCTGCTGTTACTGAGATGATACTTAAATTTCGAATTACTGGAAGATGTGTGTGTGTATATTAGAGAATGTAAATATATTAGTCTTGGTTAGTAGCTCTTAACCTTTTCTTTACCAGAGACTCCCTGTAAATATAATTTGTTGCCAGGGGCCCCAAAGATTTGACTAAAGATTTAAATATTTAAGTATTCAAAATATTTAAAGTTGCTCATTGGACTCTTCAAATGAGTGAACAATTTGGGAGTGTGTGCATGCCTATCGTCACATCCCTTGGTGCCCACACCCACTGCTGCCCCATAGAAGAGACAGTCAAACAAGGCATTCTGTGCAGTAGCAGCAGTGGTGCCCTTCCAAAATGAAAAATTAATCTATTAATCAAATCAATTGCTCATATCTGTGGGGAGGCCAGAGAAGAGAGGGACAGAAATCAAAGATATAAAAGATGCAGAAAGCCAGTGCTGAGTGGTTCTCATCTGTAAGTGATGAATCTGTGTCTTGCCTTGAATTCTTTCACCTTGCCTGACACTTAGTGTGGAGTTTGCTCTCCCTCCCTTCTGGAGAAGCGAAGCTGAGCTGAGAATACAGCTGCGTGCCCTCTCTTCTTTTTCACTCCTTTCTGAGAAGACACAGCAGTTAGCAGAGAGGTTTTGCTGTTGTCACTGTTGATCTCCAACAGCAGAACTTTACAAACCCTCTGTGAGGGGTCCATGGACCCCAGGTTAAGAATCACCAGTCTAGATGATAAGGTGTTGTCTGTTTCTCATGACCTCCTTCCTTTTGTTTGACCTGAAATCTAATACTGTTTTTCAGAGGCAGTTTTCATGTCACACACGTGCTTGTTATACAGTCATATAATTTAAGAGTGTACCCCTACCACCCTTCACTGAAAAAGCTTCTATCTCTCATTTTAAAAACTTGTTGTCATTAACAGTTTGCTTTTCCTATGAAAGAACAAGTGTGATGTGATGTGATAGAGATGTGATAGACAAGGATTCAAAACCCTACCTAACAATGAAGTTCACTGAGTAATCTTGGCCCCATCACTAAGGCTGCACCTGTATATATACTTACTTAGGAGTAATCCCCAAGAAATCATAAGAACTTACTTTTGAGTACTGAACTGCTGCAGTTTAACTCTTTACTGTCTGACCTACTTACCTCACAGGTGGTTGTAAGCATAAAAATGGAAATATTATGTATGACACCTTGAACAACTTGGAGCATAGGTGGTAGATGAATGAAAAAAAAACTAATATTTAAAACTTTTCAATGTTCGTTGTATTCCTCAAAAAGCTCTTTGGTTAAACAAGGAAAAGCCAAAATGCATATTACTATTTCCACAGAAAAAAGTTTAAAACACTCACCGTTTCTGTATGACTTGTCAAACAACATAAGCCCAGTTTTCCCAGCTTTTACAACATTAAACATCTCATTATACTTTAATGATAACCTTATTCAAGAATCAGTCCTACAAATACTATCACAAGACAAGATATATATTTCAGAATGTTGAAAAGCCCTAACCTAATGTAGCTTCCAGCTGCAAGCGTTTATGGTACCTTGAACATTCATCAATCATGTTTCTCATATCTTCAATATTATGCTTTCCTCGTTCATCAACAAATGCAGTTGTACACTTCTTTGTGTTTATAGATGTTGGCCGAATTGTCTCAGTGCGGCCATGTTTAAAAGCTGCAGTACTGCATGCTTCATAAGAAGGAAGTAGTTTTCCATATTGACGATAGATAGCCATCTGACATGCAAGCTGAAACACAGCATCAGGGCTCAAATTTTGATTTACTGCAAATTGTTTTCCAAACTTTTCATACCTAAATGATCTAATACACAATCTTTTCCTTTTTTCAGCAAATTTTGTACGTGCAGTGCTTATAGCAGACATTTCTGTCCGACCCAGATTAAATTCCAGTTTGTCATATGATGTAACAAAAAGGGCAGGACTGGATTCTGGTACAAGAGCTGGGTGCTCTGTGCTGTCTCTATATACTTCATTAATAAAACGTAGAACTGCAACACCATCTCCCCAAGAGTGTTCAAAATTTACTCCTGCAGTGCCATCACTAGTGACAATCAAAGTAATGGATTTGTCAAACCAACGATTGAAACCATTTCCATGAAGAAAACAGTGAGAGAGTTCAACTTCATTTTGTGGGGAAGTGTTATCTAAACAAAGGCAGAAGACTGCACTGTCAATTTTCTTTAAGTTTTCTTCATTACCTGTTTGAACAAGTTGCTGCCGAATTGTTGCCCAGTTATTTCTTTCTTCGGTTGTGAGGTACGAAAGTTCAAACCCAGGCAACCGATCAGCATCATGTATTATTTGTATTAAATGAGCCTGGATTTCAGATGGATGTAGAATGTTACCAAAAGGATCCAGTACTTCAAAAACATAAAGATGACCATTTCTCATCACCAGCAAATGTCTTGCAAATTCATCTGTGAACAATGTATCTTTGCTTAGATTAGGAATTCTGGCACTGTTGAACAGTAACTTATATTGTGACATGTCTAGAGGATATGCATTCACCAAGTATGCTCCGTACCAGGATAAAGCAGGTGGAAGAATACGGATAAAGTGTTTGAAAACTTTACTTTGACCCCATTTGCGGTTTACATAATATATATCTGGTCTCAAATAGTTATTCTTCAGAGAGTTAAGAAACTTTAATGATGATACGACCAGATTTGTTGCTCTTACTACTTGACTGTTGTATTCTGGTTTTGGATCAGGACTTAAAGTAATAAAAGGGTTGTAATTCAAAACAACTGGTTCTCTTGCAGAAAGATACATATCATACCAGGGTGCTACAAAGGCAAAAATAATTAAGTTAGTAAAGCACACATTTAGCTATTTGTCATCTTTAAACATATTTTATAATTATACATTTTGCACATTCTGTGAAAAAGCAATATAAAAAAGATGCTATAAAAGTTAAGGCATAAATATGTCTTCAAGAATTTTCCCCGATCTTACTTCTGATATTCTGGTTAGTCTCTCCTTGCCCCTGCACTGGCTCTGCCAGAGTTTATCATGGATGATCATAAGTTCAGACCAAAATATCTTCATATTGGTAATAATTTTATCCATAAATTATCTATTATCATACTGAAACACAGATGGTGGATTGATCAACATGAACATGTTGGAAGAAATAGCTTCTGCTTGTTTAATATTTAGAGGACAGATAATTAGATGTTACAAGGTGGTCTTGATACATGATTGCCAATTTGTAGTTCTCATCTGAATGGGACTGGAGCTTGACAACAGAAAATAAATTCTAAAAAAAACAAATTGCTTTACCTTAAGTCAGGTAACTCTTGTTTAGACTCTTGTTTTTTTGCTTACAATAGACTCACGTAAGTACAAAACAGAGCAAGCTAAGTGTCCTTATGAGAAATATTACTGTACTTCCTGAGTCTCTTGTTTTGAGGAGAAAGGCAAACTAGAAATCAAATAAAAAATAAAAATATTTGAAAGTCCCTTAAATATGCAATCTTGTCTGTTACATCCAGCAATCAACAGTGATAAGTTTTTTCCTCGTAATTACCTCCTGTATTAGTGTTTACAGTTCAAAAAGGAACTGTTTTTAGTTGCTCCATGACAGTTTTTATTTCCTTCCAAATTAAACTGTTTAATAATTTTTATATGGTTAAGTGCTGTGCTATCTCAAGCTGAAAACTATGAGATAAGAAGCTTCATGACTCAGACTACTCCTACACTAATGAGCTCTTTTAAGTCAGAACTACTTCAGAAGGCTGAGCCAAGCGCTGCTTCCTCTGCTGTCTTTAATGTGCTCTCACATGTTGTATCTCCACAGGTCTTTTGCAGTTGTACTCTGCCTAAAACTGTTTGGAAAGTTTTAGCATAAGACCCAGATATTGTATAGAACACTTTGCTTCCTGAGGTACCTTGTGCTTCACATACTGTTGACTCAGTGCTCAGTATCTGACAGGATGGCTAGGAATGTGTAGGAGAATAAATAATTTAGCTTTTGAATGGAGTTTCAGATGTGCTGTAAACTCCCAGGCTTTTGTAGATTAGTTGCACTGACATTTTTTTTGCCTGTAACAGAGTCACTAATACATGGTTTTAAAATGCAGTACTTTTAATAAAGTTTAATAAAATTCTTACCTACTAGTTTTTTACTTATTTTATTTGCATTTTACTCTTCCTTCAAGGGATTCAGAGTAACTGAGATTTCTAAGCAATATCTCATCCAGATACTGGCCTAGACTTCCTTAATGTCTAAAGCATCAGTAAATGCTTTAATTGACTGAGGACAAAGTGAGATTGGGCAGTAAGTAGAAAGTTTCAAAAGAAGCACTCAAATGTCCATTTCGATCATAGCAGGTGGCTTACTTTTTCTGCCTCGATAACTTCTGTGTGCAATTGGCAAATGATCAGACAAAGATTCCATGACAGGCTTATAGTAAGGCTAGGAGAACCTTTTTCTCCTGTTTACATACCTCTCAAGGTAGTTTGCTATGGGCAAAATGCCAGTGGTATATGAGCCTACAGCTAAAAGTGGGCCCATCCTTTTTCTCAGTTTTTCTGACACCCATTTAGTCTCCTCTTTAACAACACTCTCTCCATGATTTATCTTCCATTTGTCAACCAGCTGTTAGGGAAAGAAGATCACTCTAAGTTTATAATCTGACTTTGGTAATTGGACAGAGGACTACAGCTAACCTTGGTAGTTTGCCTGCCCCATACATTGTAAGTGGACACGCCATTGCTCAGCCTCCTTTTTAAAGCTTCGGGGTAGAAAACGAGAGGTTAGTATTCACCATTAATGGCTATTCTCTGTATAAGGTAGAAACCTTGGATGGCCACAAGCAAAATATAAACTGGTGTGCAAAAACCACCAGCAAACACAACATGGTGCAAAACAGGTCTAGGAATGACTCGGGGTAAACCTGAACGATAGTAGGAAAATACCAATAGCATTTTTACATGTCACAAAGAAAATTAAAAGAACAAACCTGATATATAACTTGTGTGCTTATTATTTCTATCATGTTCAAGAAGATCACGGTGTATAAATTTGCCCTCTCCAGTCACAAACTGTTTGGCCAATTTTTCAGTATTTCTGCAAGTTTAAAATAAATTGATAATAGCTGGACAGTAAGTTGTAGTTGTGAGAACTTTAATATGTAGTTAAAATAATATCCCTTTTCCATTTATCCTTACAAACCCCTAAATTAATATCCCTGTGTATGTGTGTACCTTCAATTCACCTGTCAACATATGATGACCCCATGAATTCCACGGGGTTTTCTTAGGCAAAGAATACTCAGAGGTGGTTTTGCCAGTTCCTTCCTCTGAAATAATAGCCTACAGCACCTGATGTTAATTGGTGGTCTCCCATCATACTAATCAGGGCTGACCTTACTTAGCTTCCAAGATCAGATAGGATCTGGTGTCTTTAGGGTGTTACAAACCTCTAAAGAAAATTGTGCAACATCAGTTCAGTGGATTAGTTTATAACGATATAATTTGTTGAAGCTGGCTAGTGCAATACAAACCATTCAGAACCAAGATGTGTATCTTGCTTAGCTTCTAGTTAGCTCAGCCACTCTCTTTTGTGGGAGGAGGCAAGTACCACTCAGCAACAAGGATTCTACAGAGTACTGGGCCACCTGTTCAGTACAATTTTATCAGACAAAAGCATCTCTAGCCCAGCCAACATGGATTGAAACTGGGTCCTTCTGAATGTAACGCATATATTCTGTCACTGAGCTACAGTTTTTCTTACAAGCACAGAGTGGCAAGAGAAAAAACATATATAGAATCATATATGAGAGTATGTGAAAGATGGTATAGGTGCCATATTTTAATCATTTCTTATACCTGTACTGTTCATCATTCAACAGCGGTTTCTGGGCAGCTAAGTATCTCTTGATTGTATCTTCCAGTTTTGGAATAGGCAGTCTAAAAATGGATGTTTACAAGTTAATCTTAGCAAATTATAAATCAGGCTTCTGTATCAGTTCTCAAATGCAACTAAGCCTACAAAAAAATCTGTTAATTCACATGCCACACATATGTGCATAATTTGTTTAAAAGGAAATGAAGTTTTCCCCTTTGCAAAACTAGTGTGCCTGATGCAGTAGATCTGACTCTTACTTATCACAGACAAGCAATTATAAATACAGGGAAGTGCACTTTTAAATGTTCCACACATGACCTTGTTAAAAACATGGAGAACTTTTTAAAGTAGAAAAAGACACATAAAGAAGGACATAATTTAATGACAGAGAAGAGACAGATGGATGTTTCCTCCCTATCACTTTTCAAAAACAGGGGTGTTAAGTCTGTTTCAAGAAAAAAAGAAAGTAGGGGAAGATTTTGGCACTCTTAATAACAAATATATTTTAGCATCAGCTTTTGTGGATTGCAATCCATTTCCCCAGAAGAACCGAGGAACGCATTCCTCAAATACAAATAAAGATGTTGCAACTCTGTCCCACCCAAAGAAATTCGTTTCTGATAGGCTGAACTTTTTCCCCATTTAAACGAATGGCCTTTGCGCACAGCTGCTGCTTGAGGCCAGACAGCAGAGCAACGATCTTCTGCCGGCAGAAACCCCTCTGCAAAGCCAGAGGGGCTGCTCTTCTTTTCCCCTTCCCGCCTGTCTTCCCTTTCCCTCCCTCCCCTCGCAAGCTGGAGGAAGGAAAAGGGACCTGGGCAAGCTGGGCTGGAAATGCATGGTCGGGATGGTACTGCGGTGCACGAAATGATGGTCCGTGTCCTGTTCGGACACGATGCCCTCCGGCTGTCCCACCGTCCTCCAGTACCGCCGACTCCGCAGGGTCGCGGCACCCCACTGGGGCCTCCCTCGGTGCATGTCACGCTCCTCGGATCCGGGGGCCGGCCCCCCAGGCCCTCATAGCCGGGCGCCAACCGATACCCGCCGGCACGCGCTCCTCCGAATGGCGGCAAAACGGCCGGAGGCGGCGAAGAACGGGGCCGCCCGAGGGGGCGGTAGCCGAGGCAACCGAAGGGCGCGAGCGGCTTTGCGGCCCTCGCGGGCGGAGGCCGCGGCCTGGCCGTCGCCTTCGGCTGAGCCGTGCGCTTCCCTCGGGCTGTGGCACGTTTTTTCTCTCGACGGCCATGTCGTCCGGAGAACCATTTATTTTTTAATTTATTGCGGGGTAGCGTTTGAGGGAGACCACCCATTTATTTCTATTTGTCAGCAATGTAGTTATCTAGCTGCCACCTCGCCCTTTCCTGAAAGCAGATGACACGTAATTAGACTTTAGACTGGTGCTGAGAAAAATCATGGTTGAAACATGATCAATAATTTAAAAGCACGAAGCCGAGCCAAGCCCCGCAGGTACAAGTATTAATATTTAAAGCCTGTCAGGTTCTCTGCGCACGATTTGTTTTCGGGACGTCGGTCCTGTATTTAGGATTATTCTTCAGATTTTTTTTCCCTCCCGTGTTCAGTGAGTCTAAGCAGTTAGACATTGTTTTGGAGGACAAAACAGTCGCTCAGTTTTTTTCCTCGTGGGAAACAAACAAAAAAAAGTGGGTCATAGCTAAGCTCACTTTTCCCCTGAAGCGTTTTATGCATCAGGAAAAGAAGACAGGCTGGGGTAAAATAGGTCAGATCTCGTTGTTGTGCTTTATTTTCCCAGCAAGTGGCTTAAAGATTATGAGAAAATAACACCCCCCATCTGGAAATCCAGGACAAAAAATATTCAGGAGTAGCTGCCTTGGCCATGGAGCACATGGAGCAAAAGCCACAACAAAATCCGCATTCAGTGATACCTTTTTTGGGCCAGCTCCAAAGCATAAAATGCATTATGCAAGTTTTCCAAGCTTCACTGACTTCTTCATCAGGTAAACATGTTAAGAACCACCAGAGAGAAAAATGGTGATGTTTAGATTCATAGGGTTACACTGTGTGTGAGACGTTGTCAGGCAAGATGGTACTAAGGCATTTCAATGCAGGCGGAGGCCATTGTTGGCTTTGTGAGGACTAGGGACAAAGAGCAATAAAAAGTTAAAAAAAAATTCAACTCTATTAGCAACAGAAAAGTAACTTCTCTTTTGCTTGAGATCTCAAGAGCAGTTACTTATCTGTTGCTAATACAGTTGAACTTTTATTACCTATCTTTTATTGCTATTTGGCTAATCTCTCAGATTAGGGCCATTTCCACTGTTAACAGTGCTATTCTACTTTCAACATCCTGTGGAATTCTGGGGTTTGTAGTTTACTGAGGCCAAAGAGCTCTGTGGTTGAGAATTCTAAATGCCCCCCTCTAAACTGTAAACCACAAGATTTCATAGGATGTTCAAAGTGGAATAATAGCACTATAACAGTGTAGTGCGGAAATGGCCTAAGTGCTTGAGAGAGGAAACCCTAGCTGTTCCCATATTTTCACTTGACAAGATGGAGCAAACTCGCTCTGTTTTCTTGCAAACAACACTCCATCCTTCAGTTGTCACCAATTTGCAGTTAATTTGTCTGCCTCTGTCATCATTGTGCTCCCATGTGAAGAAAGATTAAGGGAGTTCATAAATACATATACCTCATTTAATTCAGTAGATGTATTTAACATAAAATTTGGTATGAAAACATGGAAAGAATAGGGGTAGATTCCTACAGAAAAGAAGAGCAGTTCAGCATGTTTCAGCAGACTTTTTATCCAAAAACTTGCCTTGTGATTTACATTTTGGTGGTGAAACTTACAGACGTGCTTTTTTTTAACATGCTGGGAGTATGTGGTGATTTGGGTTTGTTTGCCCTCCCCTTTCTGTTTTGTTGTTCGCACATAGTAAGGGATTCTGGAGGGAGCTGCTACCTCCAGAATCCCTTACCTTGTCTTTTGTGGACAGGAATACACAGCTACAGCAGGGTCAGTTAGAGCAGAACACCATTCTTTCTCAGCTCAAGTATTATTGTGTTGATTACACTCCTGCTGCTACTACCCAGTAATGAAAGTGTGTCTCCAGCACTCCTTCACCATCCTTCCATTAATGATGCAGCTAAAAAAACCATAAAATTATGTGTGACTAGACCTCAATAGAATTAGGCTGCACAGTGATACAGAAAAAGAAATATTACTTTTCTTCATGTATTGAAGAGGTCCAGCAGTTGGGAAGATTACTAGCTGGTTACTTTGTGACAGTGTGATTGTAAAACAATAATCCATTTACCCAAGGGCTGTGAATTGTGCAGCTCTCCAGATATGATTGAAGGACAGCTCCAGGCAGCTGTAACCAGCCTACCCAATGATGAGGAACGCTGGAAGTTGCTATCCAACAGCATTTTCAGGATTGCATGATTTCCACCCCAATATAGGCAGTGCAATTCTAAGCATGTCTGTTGTTGTATACTTTCAAGTTGTTTTTGACTTACACTGACCTTAAGGTGACCCTATTTATTTAATATGTATTTTTTTTACAGCAAGATTTGTTCAGAAGGAGTTTGCTTCTGCTATCCTCTGAGGCTGAGAGAGTGTGACTTGCCCAAGATCACTCAGTGAGTTCCTATGACTGAATGGGGATTCAGACTCTCGTCCAGTTGTAGTCCAGTACTCTACTACACCACGTTGGCTCTCTAAGCTTGTCTACTCAGAGGTAATTATCACTGAATTCAGTAGGACTAAGTCCCAAGTAAATTATAGTGTGTCTAAGTGAGAAATCCTAAAAAGCCAATTGAATGCATAGATTCCTTGAGGCATTATGTTTTTCCCAACAATATATGTTTTAACTTTGATTTAGTTCAGTTCATCTCCTTCAGCCAAAAGTGTTTTGCATACTTCAACATGTTGTTGTCCTCACACTATTCTTGTGAAGTAGGTTCATTTAAAAGTTTGTAATTAACTCAAGGTAGTTGCACAAGCTTTGTGAGTAAGCTAGGATTTGAATCTGATACCCAATGTACATTGTATCCAGTAATCCACAAACTGAAAGAAAGATGTGTAATTTTGTTAATGGTAATACTGTTACAAGGTCAATTCAAAAGATGAGTAGGTGTGTGGCCAATGTATATTCTTATGCAATTGACAGGAACCTAAAAAATGTATATTGTGCAAGGGCTCACAACGAACTTTGGCGGCAACTAAGTAGCACATATGCATGTATCAAGCCAGGACATTATTTATTTATTCATTTAGAATTTGAAGTTTATAATTGTTAACTTGACAGTCTTTGCCCTCAGGCTTACAACCTAAAAAGACAGGACACACAAAGTAAAAGAGATGGCAGATGGCCCCTACTGATGAGTGGGTGTGAATTTCCACTCAGCCATGGAAACCCACTGAGTGACCTTGGGCAAGTCACACACTCTCAGTCTCAGAGGAGGGCAAAGGCAAACTCCCTCTGAACAAACCCTGCCAAGAAAACTCCATGGTAGCTTTGCCTTAGGGTTGCCATAGGTCAGAATGACTTGAAGGCAGACAGAAACAAAAACCTCTCCGTGGTAGTGTTTTGGCCAAATAAAATAAGGTATTCTACAATGAAATCACCACTTATCAATATGATTCTTTTTAGTGGGTAGAATGATGAATATTCATAATTTTAATACATTGCAGAATTTGAGTAATTGGATTATATAAAACAATAAATGATTTATATATATATATACACACACACACATACATATACACACACGTATATATATATGCGCTCAGAGAATGATCTTATTTGTGATTTGCTAGTCTTGGGTCCAGTAGGAAGCCCACAGGAATAGAAATAATGCATAACTTGTTACATGATATTCACTCTCAGAAGTATTTTCCCCTGTAATTCTATTAAACAGAAAAGTAGCCTTTAACTCAAAATGATTGATGAGGGATATGATTTATTTTTTAGGTTATTATATACAATTTTTCATGCATATGGTGCCTTAAATTCATATTTCTCTTGACATCAGGTTATTTTCAAAAGGAACTCCTAACAATGAAACCTATTCATACATACTCAGAAGTAAGTCCCACTGAATTAAATGGAATCAAATAACTAAGTCCCAGGTAAGATTGCAGCCTTACTATGTC
Source organism: Iguana delicatissima (assembly GCA_948472985.1). Taxonomy (NCBI): domain Eukaryota; kingdom Metazoa; phylum Chordata; class Lepidosauria; order Squamata; family Iguanidae; genus Iguana; species Iguana delicatissima. The sequence continues at coordinate 280,452 of CAOKZL010000209.1, read as the reverse complement.
TAAATTTTTAAAAGAAAATAGATTTTTAAAATAGAAAAAAGCCCTTTTGTTCCATTATGGTTAGTACATGTGAGAGATACTATTCAAATTTTCTGGAAAGGTGCAAAATAAAGTCTAAGGCGCTATCAGATCTCTTAAACCCTATCCTTTATTTAATGTCTAGGTTTCTGTACATAGGATGGATTCTAAAATACCAGCATTAGAGGAAATACATTTTTTTAAAGAAACAACATGCTTTGCTCTGGGCGTGAATCAAAAATACTCCTCCCACTCAGGATTCTGCATCCTTTTCCTTATATTTTTCTTATATCAGGATAAAGTCCCTACAGTAGTAAAGAGGGGCCTAAATACCCTAACAGCCACAGATCCCAACAGATCTTGGAAACTAAGCAAGGTCAGCCCTCATTAGTACTTGGATGGGAGACTACCAATAGTTACCAGGTGCTGTAGGCTATATTTCAGAGGAAGGAACTGGCAAAATCATCTGAGTATTCCTTGCTTAAGAAAACCCTATGAAATTCATGGGGTTACCACACTAGTGGAGCTTGGAATTTGTGGAGGGGGGCAGGGCTATGGTGCAGGGGGTTTGGCCATGGTGCAGTGGGGGCATGGTTGTGGGATGTTGGGCAGGGGCGTGGGGGTGTGGCTATGAGCTGGGACACCCCCCGAAATTACTGTGGGGGGCAAGCTGCCCCCCGTCCCTACGCGATTGGGTTACCATAAGTTGACAGGCGATTTGAAGGCATGTACACACACAAGCAGTAGTAAAGAAGATGGCACTCATGCTTTCCTATATCAGTCACTCTCAGATTTTAGACTTTTCAGCTTCAGCAGCTTTAGTGATCCAGTGTACTTCAGTTCAGAAGTATATCCTGCCAGGTTCAATGGTGCTTACTCTCATGTAAGCATGTGTAAGATTCAAGCCTAAATGAGTTTTCTATTTTATTTTAGAAAACAATAATGTATTATAGTACTGCAAATACAACCTAAAATAATATTAAATTGTACATGTTGTTTGTCCTAAAGATTTTAAGGATTTTTTTAAAATGCAGTCAGATCCCTTTTTTTCCCTATGTCATGTCTATATATCTATTTATCAGATTTTATAGTACACACATTCTCTAATTATTTCCATTTTTAATGCAGAAATTTCTTATGCTTGATTCATAGGAGTGACACCAGAAGCAGAAATTATTAGTAGGCTGTTTTCTGTCTTCCCTATTTCTTAAAAATAATACTTTTAAGTAAAGAAACTCTCACAGAAAAAAACTTATTTATTATTGAGTCCATTTAACATTTTTAAACAATATATTCCATATTTTAATTTATATTTATATACAACCAAATGTAAGATCTACCTAAATCTTTCTGTTAGCAATAAAACAATAGAATGTAGACTCCAAAATATTTTTAAAAGCTGTTTTATTAACAGCAGATTTATTGTGCAAATGAAGGTCTGAAAGGAAATGTTTTTAATTGGGGATACTTTTCTTTGCAGAATGTTGACATTTCTACTCTCCTAGTTAGGACTGCCTGGCTCTCTTCCTCTGGGAATGACTAGAAGTGGATTGGCTGCCAGTGAGCTCATGTATTTTTGTATCTTTTTCACGCTAGCAGGAATATACCACGTAAGCTTCTTCAGTTTGTGAGATGCTGCTATTCCCTGAGCCACATTTTGTTTTTCTCTCTGCTGATCTGAACGTATTGTGTTAGCTCTGCAGAAATGTCGAGTCTCTCTTCCCTTTGCGGGTGTTAATACCCTTTGTTGGTAGGGTTTACTGACGTCACGAGGCAATGGCTGAGCTCGAAGCTAGTAGCTGCTGAGTTTATGTACTGATTTCACCTTCAGCAGCAATAGCAGCAGGCTGTTGTCACAGAACTAAGCCTTATTTTGACTTGCAGAGAACGGGATTGCTGAATTGGGCATTGACTGAAACACCTCTCCAATCCACTGGCTATCCAACTGGACAAATGAAACAGCTTCAGGAAATGGAGGAAGAATAAACCCAAGAAAGAGGCTTTGGATTTATAATGCAAGCAGCTTTTGCAAGATCCCTAACCACCTTGCTCTCCTGTTTTGGGATTTAAGACCATGTATGTGGGGCATTATTTACTCTTCAAGCATTTCATATCTGGAGGGTGGGGGAGTGTGCCTTGAAGAAGAAACAGTATTTTTGTTTTGACTTGAAATGATGATTTGTTCTTCCTCTTCCCACATTATATTAATTTTGTCACAATCCGTGTTTGATTCCAGCAGATTTTTTTTATTTTTTTTTTTATTTATAGGTCTGTTCGCATTGTAGCCTTTGGAAATGAAAGAGGTGGATTTTCAGAGGATGATCAGCAGAGAAGCCTGATCCGGACCTATCTTGGAAGAAGCGCTCTGCTTTCAGAAACTGACAGCAGTTTGTTGCTAAACTCTGCCAACTACATTAGAAATCCTGCATTCACTGAATATCAAGCCTGCGTGTTTGGAAATGTCAGATTGGTGGTACACGACTGTCCTCTCTGGGTAAGAAACTGTAGTAGGATGCTAAGAGACCAATCTTAAACATATTACTCAGGAGTAAGTCTGAATACATTCCATGAGACTTACTTCCTTGTAAGTATGTTTAGGACTGTAGTCTTAAAAAGATCAGCATCTCATACAGGACAAGATTGTTGCAATATTGGCCTGGTGAAAGAACAGAAATGAAGATTATATGTATCTTTTGTAAAATACTCAATTGAGTAAATGAATGAACAATTTATTGGAATGCCATGTAATGTTCAAAAGAAACAAGGCATCATCTGTTGTTCCTAAATGCAGAGGTGGGAATCATGTGACCCTCCAGATGTTATTGGACTGTACTTAGCAGCAGCTCTAGCCAGCAAATTCAGTGGTGAGGAAGTTGCAGTCCAATGACATCTGTAGAGCTCCATGATTCTGGCCACTGCTATACAGAAGTAATATTTTTTAGAGAATAAGAATGTGTTGACTGTTGAAAATCATTTGTTTCTGCTAAAACTGGAAGTATAGATAATAGTCTGACAATATTAAAATACACTTCAGTGTTAAACTAATTGTCTCTTTCACCTTAGAATATTATTGACATTTGCATGATGACAGAGTTTTGAAAATCACATATATTGTGTTATTTCTTTTTGATCACACACCAAAATGTTTCCTACTGATATTCCTAGAACTAAGTTAGAATCAATTATTAGGAACTAGTTAAAACTAGTTTGGTGAGACTGGGCAAATTATAGTTGGTCAAGTAAACGATTTACCTGTCTGTTCATAAATTTCATTCATTTTCTTTCAGTGTTTCCACCCCATTTCTTGTGTATAGTATTTCCTCTTACATGTATGCTATCACATACTGATAGTCTATAAAATTTTCACTTACAGATATTTTCATCCATATTTGAGCTTCACTACTGCCATCACCACAACTGGGGGGGGAATTTTTGTGTGTGTGTGTGTTATGGGATCAAGGTGAACTGAGTAGAGACTAAAATGAGGAGAAAGGCAAATATAGACAGTTTAAATTTTGAAGTAGATTCCAGGTATAAAAATGTTGAAAGTTGTGGTTCTGTAGAAGTCCAGAAATGGTTGGAGATGGCATTGTCAGTATCATGGATGAGATATTTCTCATCTTGGGATTATCCCTAAGTTACAATAGATACATTATAAACTGGTACCTGTTACTTGAAAAATATTGGTCCTCAGCACTTTAGGTCTTAATTTGAAGCCCTAAATTAGCGCTTACCTTCTCCAGTGTCAATCTGTTAGATTTCCATGAAGAGTGATGGGCTGATTTTGTTGATGAAATGTAGCTATTTTGTAGCTATCATATAGGAGGAACGTGTTGTACAGCATGGGCTCATAATATCTAGGAGATTGCTGGCAGGAGGGAGAAAAAGTATAACTGAAATGGCTGGAAATTTAAACTACAGAAAAGACATAGATAGAACGAGGAGGGGCTTAATTTGTCACAAGCCCAATAGTGCGACCATGCTTGTGTGACAGTGCTGCAACAGTACTGGTTGCAAGAGGCAAAACATGTTTTTTCCTTGTAATTCAGTACTGAGATTTGAATTCAGGAAAAACGCAGTTGCTGGGAACTGATGAACAAGATGGGAGAAGCCATGCACAAAAGTGACATTGTCTTGAACCATGTTTTGTTCTGTGCATCCTGTCACCTGGGTGATTGTGAAGAACTGATAGATTTAATTATAGTTGTAAAGGATTATTTAAACTGTGTTTTGCCTGAGAGTACATGTTCTAGATTTATTTTTTTGGAATTATTCTGGGTGAGGAAATCTGGACATGAAATTATTTCCTAAATATGTACCCACAACCATGAGAATAAAACGGTCTGAACTGCCTTGCATGAAATGTAAAGATTATAAAAAAAATCAATACAGAACACTGGTTTACTTCTTTGTAACTTTTCTGATCATGTGTGCAGACAGGTGGTTGAAGTACATTAAAGAGTATCAATCTGGGCTGAGGAATCATGAACCCATATCCTGGGATGATTGGTGGGTAACGAATCAAATGTATGTATGGAAATATACAGAGACAGTTGTTGGTCATTATTATTGATCCATCTGGCCCTGGATTTTCTGCCTGGAACGTGATTCAGTCTGTCGTCAAGACAACCTACTCTTGCTATTTCTTATTTTGTGTTAGAAACTTGATATTCTGCACCAGATTTCAGATAGTTCTGTGTGAGAATAATTTATTTAACTAAGAGTGCTTCTAGGTAAGAGGATTTTTTTTTTGGAATCAAGGTGCCTTTGCAATATGTTATTTACGTGTTCTGGATACTTTTAAGTCAGGCGTCATCTGTAGCAATTGTAATACTGATCAATTTTAAAAGTATCAGCACAGGTGGAAAAAAGGATGTGCTAGAAATGTCAGCTCAGGAGGTGGGATATTTGCTGTTGTGCAAGATCAGGAGCAATTACTCCAAGCCCTCAGGATGAGAAGAGCTTCTTTCAAAAGGTACTGTCAGGTTTGTTACTTAGTCTGACGTTATCATCATAAGTAAAGCCAAAAAGTGTGAAAAATGTTCCTGTTCAGTGTTCCAGTCCTTCAGCCATGCCCTCTTTAAGGTTACTCTGTTCTATTCCCTAATGCAGCTTGTTTTCTGCTCTTCCCTGTTAAGCTTTCCATGGCTACTGAGCATGCTCAGCCCTCATTGGATTGCTTTTGAGTAAGATATTTTCATGCTGTAAATTCTAGTTCTCTCTCTCTTGCATGTGGATTATATTGTTCTGACTATATAAGAACATGTCCTCATGCGTGAACTTCTGAAATAGATGAAATGATGACTGTAACCTCCTGTCATCATAGGCTGAGCAGTATGCTAATGTGCATGCAAACATCTTGGGAAGTCATCATTTATGCTTTCCAGTTGAACCATTGGTCATTATTCAGAATGGTAGTGCAAAGAATGTACAGATATCTGCTTGTGGATTAAAACTTCTTTGGTATATTTACAAAAAAAACTTTTTTAAAAAATTGTTTTATTCATCTTTCATTTCCTGATTCCTGCCTTTTTAGTTCATATACTCGCTTCATAGTGGATCCCTTAAACATACTTTTTTCTTCCATTCCCATCCAATATTATTTCCTATATCTCTGAAGATTTTGAAGTGACCTCATTCTTTGTTTTATCTGATAGTGCTTGGAATTCTGAGGAGTCTAAACCCAAATTGTTGTGCTGTTTCTGTAGTCCCATGGATTGGTATTTCACAAACTGAAAAATGAGTGGAGCTGAGTATTGATTCATAATAGACTATGAAAGCCTTTCATCAGCTGGTCATAATTGTACATTATGTAAGAAGCAAGCCAAGAATGTTGTACTGGCCTTTCATTCTCTAGCAGTGATATTTCCAGAATACCATTGGGAAAAATAAAAACAGAGAAACAGTTGTAGAATCTTCTGCATGCCCCTGCCTGATTAGCAATTTCCTAGCTTAGTTAGAAAAACTTTAGAAAGAACTTAGTGTCAGTCAAAGAGAGTTCTGGAATGTACATTCTAATATGGTAGAAAAGTATAGGCGGAGATGAGCAAGAATATTAGTCTGCTGTCTCAGAGAAAAAAACAGTAGGCCCTCCACATTTGCGAGGATTTGGGGCATAGCCAGTGATGTAGACTCAAGTTGACTGATTCGGACTTAAGTCACTTTGGTGGCTTGACTTGGACTCAACTTGGCAATGAATGATGCACTAACTTGCGTCGACTTGAGACTTGTATATTTTTAGTGATTAACTTGCTGCCCTTGTTTCAGTAACTTGACATATTCATCCGGAAACCTTGCAACTTTGAACAATGCTTCCATCTCTTTTTGCCCACTGGCCACATGACAATCTGTCTCAAGCCCAAAGCGTGAGTACACTTCTCAGAGTAGAACAGCAAATGGGTTAGGCAATGGGCTTGAGGTCTGCTCTGCAGTCTGTCGCTGCTGCATTTTGGAGGAGCCTTCTAATACTTTTTCTAAGAGCGGAAAACAAGACTGGCCCCAGAGTGCAGAGTGTATTTCAGAGGGAACAGCAAATGCTTTAGGTAACAGGCTGGGGGAGGAGGATCCCTCCTTCTAAAGCTTTTGAAGCCTCAGTAATGGAGAGTAAGAAGGATCCTATTCCCCACTTCCAAAACTGCAGATGGCAAAATCACAAATGCTTAAATTGTTAAAACTGACTTTATTTGACTCTGTCCAGAAATTCTGGAACATAGGTTGGGGTATAAAGTTGGCTCCCAGACATGAGACTTGACTTGAGACGTGACTTGAAAGTATCTTCAGGGACTTGAGACTTGTCTTGAGACTTGAAGGTAGAGACTTGACTTGGGACTTGAAGAAAAAGACTTAAATACATAATTGCATAGAACCCTTGCAAGAGTGAAAAAAATGCAAATAACTCCCCCCCCACGATTACCACCATTCCCCTCCAGAGCTCGCCCCCCATTTCTTTGCCTTTGGTTCCAGCTGGGGGTGGGGGTGGGTGGAAGAGAGACAAGTTAAAAGGCTTACTGGTACTTTTACCTCAGGCAGAGAAGAGGTGAGTTTTAGAGTTCTAATTACAGTCAGCCATCCACATGTGCAGGTTTGACTTTCACAAATTTGATTATTTGTGAGTTTCTCCAACCCCTGCCCCCCACCTCAAGCACTTTTAAAACTTTAAAAACCCACCTCTGGCCTTCTTTCTCCTCCACCAGCTGTTGCCTGGCCAGCTAAGGATGGTTCAGAGCCCAGTTTCCTAGTGTCACAAACCCTCTCCTGATGCCCCTCACATACCCAACGTAGGAGATCGGTAAGAGAGAAGAAGTGTAGGGCCATCAGGCAGACCTGTTCCTCCTTCCATCTCCTTTCTCTGACCTGATTTGGACCCTGGGTACCCGGTCTCCCCTCCATGCTTCAGCCCACATCCTATAGACACATATAAATTTTGATATTTGTGAATTTTCCACTTTTGTGAGGGTCCCTAGTGAATGTGGAGGGCCAACTTACTTATGGTGGCCATCTTGAAAAGGAGCAAAGAGATAGCATTAGAAGCAAAGAGAGCACCTGACCAATCAGCAGCCAGTACACAGAAGAATGTGCAACCACATGGCAGAGAGGCCACACCTTCAGCATTGGGAGGGGGCTTTGGAAGAAAAGGTCCCTTTTAAACACAAGCCTGGCAAGCCTAGGGTGAGGAATGCAAGGGATTGAAGGAGGAAAATGAAGGAGGAGGCAAGCATGTGCCTCATGAATAATCAAATTCGTGAAGGTCAAGCCTGCAAATGTGGAGGGAAGAGTGTACTTCAAATGTCGTTCTAGAATATTATGGTTAGTTAGCAGTTTATTCATAAGTTGCTAAATGAAAGTTGAGGCATAATATATTTCAGTAAAAATATTTTGTTGATGTGGATTCAAACAGTTTATCCCATTCTGACTGCAAGTGTTTACTGATCTTCATAAGAGAAGAGCTGATTTAAATGGTGATTGCTGTTTAGGCTTGGAGATGTGATGCTTAAGTGAAGTTGTTAGCAGTGCAAATTACAGTCATCCCTCCACATTTGCTAGGGTTAGGGGCACAGGACCTACATGAAAGTGAAAAAACTGTGAATAACTCTAGGCCTTCCTAAACCATATTTAACACGCAAAAGTATGATCACCATATTCAACCCACCATGGATTCCTTTGAGGCATCAGGGTTCCTTCACAAAGCAGAAGTAGCAGCTGGTGAGGCTTACTGCCACCTCCACAGCTGTCCACACATTTTTAATAGGGACTTGCAAGCCTCATTCACAGTTTCTCAGTCTCATGAGGCTTGCAGTCCCTATTAAAAATGGCATAGGGAGGCAGGAAAGGTGACAGCAAATAATCCATGAATAATCAAATCTGCAAAAGTGAAACCCGCAAATGTGGAAGGCTGACTATACATTTGATCACAGCTTTTCATTAAGCTATAGAAAAGGGGCAATTTTAAAAAGAAAAGTGCTCAGGTTTTGTAAGGCAGTTTTGTTACATGTATTTTCTCATAGGTAATCATGCAGTAAATGCAGCTATCAAAAGTATTCAGAACTAGACTGAATGTTGGTTGCACAGTGGCATAGGGTTGGTGGGATGATGAGGGTAGTGTGCACCTGGCGGCAGTCTTTTGAAGACACGGCCACTCCTTACCTGCCCTCCCCCACGCACTGTAGCCCTGCTCCACGTGCCATAGCCACATGTGCACACTGTAGCCCCGTCCTGTCCGCTGTAGCTCTGCCCCCCGCACTGTAGCCCCATCCCTTGTGCCTTAGCCCCACCTCCCGCCGTAGCCCCACTCCTCCCCCTCCCTCCATGCTCCAAGATATGCCACTGTGGTCGCAGAGTTGAGAGACCTGGATTACAACTTATATATGCCTGTTAACTTCCCAGCTGATCTTCATTTAGTTACTGTGTCAATGTATTAAGTTCCCTATCTGTAAACTGGAAATATTGATGACAAAGTTGCTGCAAGTGAACCTTAACGAATATTTTACATACTAACAATTCTGGACATCTTTATACTAATTGTTTTATTTTATTTAACAACAACAACAAAAGATTGTTATTGTGAGCACAAGCTTTTTGTTCTTTGTTTTAGAAATCGTTTAGTTCACTATGAAAAGGAACTTGACTTCTGTATCTGTTTGATGGACTATTTTCTTCAGTTTCTTCTTAATCCACTGAAAATGGAATTTAGCTACATCTTTTTGTTTTATGTAGGATATTTTTGAAAGTGACTGGTACACGTCTCGGAATCTTATTGGAGAAGCAGATATCATTGTGATTAAATACTCAGTAAATGACAAGCCTTCATTTCAAGAAGTAAAGGACATTTACGCACCTCTGATTAAAAAAGCACTAAACCACTGTTCAGTTCCAGTCATAATTTCTGCTGTTGGTGCGAGACAAAACGGTATGTGCTAGAGCTCATGTTATAAACAGCTAAAATATCAGTATGAGGCTAAGTGTTGGGTAAATCATGGTGAAAAAGAATTACACTGTTAGTCTAGTCATGATAATAGTGACACATCTACAGACCTTATTTTACAAACTGGAATTTAATGCTCAGTCAGAAAACCTTTGTACTATTGGTTAGCTTTATTTAGAGTGAAAATACCTATTTCAAAATTACACTTAATAATACCCTTGTACTAGTATTGGGTATGAGTCAGGCTGTACAAGTTTGTCAATTACCTAGCTTTAGAATTACGGCTTTAGAATTATGGCTTTTATATACATTTGGAAATAAATCCAACTGTGTTCAAAGTTGTTTAATCCCTAGTAAATATGTTTAGGGTTGCAGTTCTAGTGTGTACTCCTCCGTGTATTTATTTGGAAGTACTACTGTATTCAGCGAGACTGACTCTCTAGTAAATATATTTAGAATTACAGTTTTAAAGTGCTGTTGACCCTATCTTCAGTGCAATTTGAATGGAGGCAGATACAGGAAGCAAAGATGTATTTCTCACCATAATAAATAAAACTCTGAGTATGTATATATGAAGTGGTATAATCTGTGGAAAACCCTGTGATACGTTTGCCTTAAGGTCACTGTCAGTTGGAAATGACTCGAAGGCACACTACAACTCCTCTGTGGGAATAATTATAATTACAACTGGATTCTGCAGGTATAGTTAGAAAATTTCAGTTCCATTTAGTAGTGCCAAACAATGGTAATATCAACCCATATAAATTTGAATAACAAAGGAGTACCCCTGCTAATAAAATGATTTCAGTACAGTTCAATAAGATTTTGTATGATATATGTATTGTCAAATCTGTTTTTAAACATAATCAAGAGTAAAATTATTCAAGATTATAATTTGCAAGTGATGCGGAAAAACATTAACATAACATAATTTGCCAGCTGATTTTGCTTGTGTGCTAGAGCCCATGCAGTTTAATGGTTTGATTGTTGGAGCAGGACTCCGAGAGGTTTCATTTCCCATTCAGCCATGGAAGTTCACTGGGTGACCTTGGATAAGTCACACTCTCGGCCCAAGAGGAAGGCAATAGCAAACTTCTGCTGAATAAACCTTGCCAAGAAAACTCTAGAATAGGTTTGTCGTAAGTCAATGTTGATTTGAAAGCACATAGCAACGGCAAAATCCTGCGTGTAAAAAGGTTTTAATGACATCATTTTACTCTCTTAGGATATGGCTATGTGTTATAGCATGACTTCAAGAACTCACAGAGCCCCCTGAAAAAGCTACGTCCTGTCACATTTTCAGCCATACACACTGCATTACCAGTGCTTACCAAAGTGTGCTGCCTGTTTAATATTAGTGCAGTCTGAAGAACTCATCAAACATTGCCTTAGCTGTGCAGAAGCTGATTTTTTTTTTCTGAGTGGATTCTGAACAGCTGGGGTAACCTTTAAATAACCAGTCACGAGGGCAGGGGCTGATCAGTTCCCGGTAGGAACCTATGTCATAAAGCCTGCCTAGGGGTTGAGTTACTTAGACAGTATCCTATCCATACTTATAAAATAAAAGGTTTAAAGAGCCCCTGTCTTGCTGATAAATCAATGGTTAGTGTGCTAGGCTTTGTTAGGGAACCAGGTTTAATCCCTTTTAGCTTTGAACCTCATTAGATAGCCTTAGGCAGATCACTGTCTCTAACCTACAGGTTTGTTGTTAGGTAAAAATCCTGTTCTGAGTAATGAAGCAACACATGTGAATTTCCTGCTGATTTGTTTCAATTTTTTCTCAGTTGGTAAAGTAGTGATTATTCATATTTGATTTCTGTGGCTCTCTAATGTGTGTGAAGATTGTGCTAATGTTAATGTTACATTTCCTAACTTGAGCAAACAGCCAGCTGTATAACTCCAGTTGTGCCACTGTTTTTCAGATGGAAACACTTCATATTTATTCTTGAAAAATTGACTTTTAGATTATGTATAAGACTTAAGAATAAGACTTAAGAATTACTTGTGTTCAGAGGAGCTTGAGCCTTGTGTTACTATGTGAATCACAGTCCTAGTAATGCTTTCTCTTAGAAGAGGTAATTCTGTCATTTCTCTGTATTGGGAGCAGTTGAATGATCTAGTCAAGTAAAATACAGAATAATTACCCCACTGACAGGGAAGCCTTAATGCCAAGTGGCAAAGCTAAATTATTGTTTCTTACAGAGACTATAAGTGGCTTTTTTCGTGGGTAGGTACTTCAAATTCAGACTGAGTTTTTCAGGTTCAGTTTTGTATTGGCATACAAGTGTGCCTGCTGCTTGCATATTGTTGGGAATTCGTGAGGCTTGCATGGTTCTTGGCAATTTAATGTGACATCTGATATAATCTGAGATGGTAAACAATCTTTTTCACTAGTTTTCTATTCCTTCCTGCCATCTTCCATTGTGTCATATAAGCTAATGCATGTACCGGAAAGTAGCAATAACAGTGTAATCTATGTTTTCTCAGTAAGAATTGTTTACCTCAAAGTTCCTTTGTTCTGCAGCCGTTATTCTGTTTCTGTGCTGTGTTCCATTAGGGTGCTGTGTACATTGCAGCTGCATTGAAAGTTATGTAACATAGCTGCTGTAATGCAGTCCCTTGACACATAACATTCTTATGGGATTTTACACTCTGCGGACCATTTCAATGTAGGAGACAAATGGAAATTCTTTAATATTAATACTTAGTTCTCTGTGTGTTCTGACACAGGTGAAGTGAATGGCAGATGAAGTTAAAAGGGGAAACATGGTAGAACCACACTGCGTATAACAAGAGAACATATTTTAGAATAAACACTAATTTATTCTATTTTTTTCAGTTTTTATATGATTCTGTCATTACTAAGCTATCTACTCCACTTTTAAAATGCATGTAATTAGTTTTTGCTATATAGTAGATCCCTTATAACCATAGGAGATGTGTCCCCAGGCTTACCATGAATGGCGAAAAACACAGATAATACCAAACTCTGTTTTTTGAAATGAGACAAACAACCTAAGTATGGAGACAAGTATGTAGTTTGGAGAAGAAGCTCTGAAACTTGACAGAACTTGACAAAACTTTAGCATCTAAGAAAAAGAAGGCTTCATAGTCATTATTTGCAGTTCAAAGCCAGTGCACAGCTGATAAAAACATAAAATTTCACAACAATATGTGCACAGAAAAAAAAGACGGGAACAAAATGTTTTCAGGTATTGAATGTAGAAGGTCAATAATAGCCTAAGGTTAGCATCTCAGTATTGTTGTGTTAGGCTAGTATTGACCTTCTGATGATACATCAAATGGTGGATCATCATCAGAAGGAGGATCATCAGTGGGTGATCCTAGATTTTAGCACAAGTACAGTGTCAGTGTTGGATATTGATCTCAGGAGCAGATGATGTTGATATTGTTGATTGGAGATCCTCTGAAGATTTTGTTGCTCAGCTCTTTTGGAAGAACATTGTAATCAGCAGTTGTCCCTTTGTTTTTAACTCATTAAAGTGTTGTTGTAATTGTTTGGGGATCATTTGGGTAACTTTAATGCTGTGTTTTATCAAAGAATCATATGCCATAATTTCATCCTTTAATGTCTGCACAATTCAAAACACTTTGGCAAATTTCTCTAACATCCACGTTGCTGATTCTGCTTGCATTTCTTCTTCTTGCTTTTCATCTGAAGATGTCTTAAGAAGTTCCTCCAATTCCTCATTGGATAACACTTCTTCATGGCCATCAGTACGTTCTTCCATTTGCTCATCCAGCAGGTCAGCAGATCTTTCTCCACCAAGTTGCCTTGCTGTGTGGATGAGTCTTCTAACTTCTCTGCTGATCCCTGTGAGGGCCCCCAAATTATCCACGATGTCATTCTACAAGTTTTTCCAGCAGGCATTTACAGTTTCTGGTTTTAATTAATTCATTGCAGCTTTGATGAAGGGTATTGCATCAGCAACAGTGAAGGATTTCCAGCACTGCATTTTGTCCACATTAGGGCTTGCCTCAACTGATGATAGAGTGGGGTCAAATACCAGGTAGGTATATGTGGCCTTGACAAAAAGAATAATGCCCTGATAGAGGAGCTGAATTAGTGAGGTTGTATTAGGAAATAAGATGACAACATCAGCATTGTCATTTTCATAGCAAACAGATTCAGGATGGCCAAGTGCATTGGCTACTATAAATAGGACTTTAAATTCCAAACCTTCCTGCTGCGTTTTTTTTTTCCTGTGATGAAGCACTGGTGAAACCATTCTGTAAACAAAGTGGCTGTCACCCCTTCTTTCTTATTGTTCTTCCAAAACACAGGCAGATAAAGTTTGTTTTTGTTTTTGAAAGCATGTGGGTTCTTCAGTTTGCACACTACACCTGGCTTTATCATATGCCCTACATAGTTGCTACATAGGACCAGAGTTAGTCTGTCCTTCCATGCTTTATGCCCTTGTGCCACCTTTGCAATTGTATGAATGTAGCTTCTAAGTGGGTTTTTTTTTCCAGAAGAACTCAGTTCCATTGCAGTTGAACGCCTGCTTTGTATGGTAATCTTTCTCTTCCATCAACTTCTTAAACTGCTCTGGAAATGTGGCAGCAACTGCAACTCCACTTTTATATTCTTAAGTCCAAACCTATTCTTAAATCTGTGCAACCACCTCCTAGTTCCAATAAAAGACTTGGTGGCACTTGTTCAATCAATCAACTTTATTACGGTCACAGACCAGTGTACAAGAACAAACAAGATACAAAGAAATAGTCAATTGTTTAGAAAGACATATGCAACCATACAGCATCATCCTCATAAAACATATAAAATCGGTGGCACTTGTTTGAGAGGATACCCTCCTGAAGTCTTTGTATAGCCTCAATGCTTTCTGGGACAAAACATTGATGTTAATGGGAATTCATTTTCTGTTCATGTTTTCCGGCTGCAAATGTAATGCCTTTTTCATTTTTTATTAAGCACTTATCACACACTGTGACAATAACTTCTGCAGTTCTACGGTAGGTGCAACAGCAAAACCAGCATCTATTTCTTTTTCTTTCTTCAGAATTTCACAGATAAAGATTTATTCTTGCCAACCTCAATGCACATTTTGTTTTCTTTCCTGATTAAGTAAAGAACTTGCACCTGCTCATTTAAGGAAGAACTTTGCAGATTCTCTTAGGCTTATCAGGATTGTATATATCACCACTCTTGTGTTTTGGGGCCACTACAGACAACGACTCAAGCAGAAGGACTTTACCAGGGACTGTACTGGATAAGGACGCGGGCTTTACTGTGAAAGCACAAGAATTTTATGGAAGGAGAAGGGAATTTCAGATGAACCTAAATATTTCCCTCCACTGCTAGCAGTGTAACAATATTTTTTTTTTAAAGCAAAACCAGGAGAAAAGCAATGGCAGTTACCCCTTTCTCTTCCAATCTGCTGATCGGAATCCTCTGGGTTTAGGAAATAATGTAGTGCAGTGATTGTCAAACTTTGGTTCTCCAGATGGAATTATTCCCAGAATTCTTGACCATTGACCATGCTGGTTGGTACTTCTTAATATTGAAGTTCAAAACATCTGAAGAACCAAAGGTAGAGAACCACTGATGCAGTGAACTGATCATGGAGAGCTCCAGCCTTACAAAAGATTTGAACTATTGGACTGAGATTCCTCTACCTAAATAGATTTGGAGTCTCTAACACAAAGTATAAAGTTGAAATGCTGCATGTTTGCCAAAAGGCACGAGTAGTTCTTGGAAGTTATCCCAAGATAATGAATTTAATGTTTGGTGTAGGGTGGCTCAATGATACAGATAGAGATAGATAGAGATGAATATTTATTTGTCATTGGTTTTCTGGTATTCTGCAAGGAATTGTTATTTGGGATGGTTGATAATTTGAATATAAATGCTCCCTATGACTATACCAGTGTTTTTTGTAGACCTCTAAGTAGGTAACAACCATCTTTTTCTGTCTGAAAAATGATCACGTGTGCTTCGTAAGTAGTTTTATCTTTTCTGGATATTACTCTAGAAATCAGAGATTAAAGTCAGCAGGAAAGGAAGAGCAGTTTTGTTTTCAAAGTCTGTCAATAATAAACTGATGGTATAATAACAACAACAATATGCCTAAACATAATTGTTAGTTCCAATTAGAATGTACCAGTTACATCAATGGAACTTGCATAAGCATAGGTTTGGCATATTCTCATGGATTCAGTGAGTCTGCGCTGGTTGGGGAACTAATAAATGGATTTAGACCATACAATTTATGCACTTGAATATTTTTTATTTATACTGTTACCCTTAGCGTGCTCCAAATAATGGGGAATGGAAATTAGCCAGAGCACAAGCTATAGCAATGCAAGAGGCAGGGCAACTTAGCGAGATCTCAAACCCAATGTTTACGGGGTCAGGCCGAGCCAAAAACCAAGCAAAAGTAAATTCTAATTGTTTTCTTTATTTAAAAGACAGTCACTGTGCACTTACGTACTCACTCACACAGACCTAAGAAAGTAAAGGAAGGAAATTTGATAGGGGATTTTGAGAAGGATTTTTCAGGGGGAATACTACACCTGATCCTGTAGCCCGGGTAGCCAGAAGAAAGTCAGTTGGAGCGGAGATTCTCAGCACGTGGAAGCTGAGGGGAAGGCTCGGCAAATGGAGCGGCAGCAAGGCGGGATGGAAGCTGAGAGCGATCCGAAGAAGCGCTCAAAACCAGGGGTTCTTATAGGGAGAAATGTGCCTGTAGGGTAGTCCGTTCCTGGGGAAAACAATGGGTTGGAGACAAAGCCTCCGGAAGATCAGTACTAAGAATGATTGGATTTTGACGGAGTTGTCAATAGCGCAGACAGTATGCAAATAGGGAGTGCTTGACAGTTGGCTATTCTGAAGCACTAATCTCGTCAAGCTGGCGGTTCAGGGCAGGGAGTCTTTTGTGTGCTTGGTGCATACGTAATTTAGGTTTAAAGTGTACTTGTGTTACCACTGTGTAGTGGCCTGGCCTTTGGTAAACCGAAGATATCATTTTGATATCACAATTTGGCCTTACTGTGCCACCAGCCAAGTGTTTGTGAGGCCCGCCGAACAAGCGCGAAGCTAGGCATGGCTACTACTTGCTGCTCTCACCAAACCAAGCCAGATATTGCCAGATCTGCTTTAGGGGACCTCCCAAAACAAACATCTTCGTTACAAATGCACGCTACCAGAAAGAGTTCCTCTGTCCTGAGAGGACATCCTGGTGAGCTAGGTAGTTAACTGCCGAGCTAGCCGCATCTACATACCGGCCATACCATTGTCAATTCGGACTTTAACTCAGTCATGCAAATTCTGACCTTTCGGAGGCTTTGTCTCCAACCCAAAACTTACTGTTTTCATCCGAGACCAGACTAGCCTGCGGTCGTTCTTTCCCCTATAAAAATCCCCTGCTCTGAGAGCTCTTCGGAACTCTCACCGGATCGCTTGGACTTCATTCTGCCTTCCTGCCGCTTAGTTAAGCAGATTCGCCCCGGCTGCCTCACCGGGTTTCCTCTTCTACAATTGGCTTCTCCAGGACTGCAGGACAGGTGGCGTATCACCCATTTCCCTTGAAACTCTCTTTTCCTTTTCTAGTTAGGAGTGTGTTTGTGCTTTTCTTTAATAACTGTTTAATAAATCTTAATTGCTGTTTGAACCATTTGCCTCCTCACTGACCTGATGCTGTAGACATAGGGTAAAAGATCCTGCTGCGTTACCCTGCCTCTCGTTAGCCAAGAGAGTGCTCCAGCTAATTTCCCCATCTTTGCTTGGTTTGGTTTGTTGTTTGGGCACCCCTCTCAGGACCCCCAATTCACAGGGTAACACTTGCCTGAAGGTTTCCTGAAGCTGCATGCCAGAAAATTACTGGCCTGCCTGGATTTGTCTTGTATTTTTCAGCCTGTTCGGCCATATCCGTGGGTGTGCTTGTCCGGGGCCCTTGCAAGCACGTGGAGGGGAGCAGTTTGGAATGGCCAATCTTTTGATACCAAATTATATTTAGTAGACCTTGGGCTCGGACTATAAACCACAGTAACAATACTCTACAGTTTTGTTTTCTGTATGAATACCATTTGACAAATTAATGATGAAAACAATATATATTACTGTCTTCAGGGCTTTGTTTACCTATCTGTAGAGCCTTATTGTCAAGAAATGATGAATGTTTCTACAATGTTATGCTCGTCAAAATTTAGAGGAAATGTCTTTGTGAAATGGTGCAAATTACAAACGTTTTTGTAATTAGAAATGCAACATTTTGAGTAAACTGAAAAGTGATAAATGCTCCTATTTATCAACTTTAATAAACTGAAAAGTAAAAAAAACTTTGAAATACTTTCACTGAAGTAAAATAATTGCAACCGTAGATAGAATCTGTGTGAATAATCTAGGAGAAAATATTTTGAGCAAGTCAGTACTTGCAGATGTTCAATTTTATTGATTCCTTTCTAACTTAAGTTTGGATTTAAAGATTTCTTGCACTGTCAGAAAAGCACTTCCACTCGCACAAGGCAGCCCTAGTAGATTTCTTCATCCTGCTGCCCTGTACCCCCTGCCATTGCAGAATGTATGTCAGCCTTTTGGAGTCATTTATGGAAAAGCAAAGATGCTGTCGGAGGGAGACTGTTCTCAGAGGTTGTTTTGTGTTGTCTTTTACAAATGATACATTATTAAAATAAACATAAATATAGTTCTTCTGTAAGTTTTTGCTTATACAGACTGATGAGAAACCAGAATTTGTTGTTTATTGCTAAGTTATATTGCCATTTTCTATTTTTTTTAAAAGGAAAACTACCACTGATCAATGAAAAAGTGGTTAAATCATAGAGACTCAAATAAGAACATCAAGGAATGACATTACTCTCTCCCATCAAATTGTTTTTTCTGTAGTGCCAACTTGGTCATTTTGATAAGTCATATTGTATGCCACTGGAAAACTTTTATGCAACTATAATTTCATTAGATGCACCCTAAAAAAACAAAATAAATTCCAAAATGGGTGACATTAAAGAAAAATATCTCTAATATTTCATGTCAGATTAGAATAGTGGCATGATTCTTACCGAAGTGGCTGTTCAACAAACAGGACAACTGCAGAGTATGTTTGTTAATTGTTCTAGGCTGCAATCCTAAACACACTTAGTTGAAAGAAACTTCACTGAAAATTGAGGGTTACTTCTAAGTTGATATTGTATAACTGCACTGTAAATGTTTTGAAATATTCTCTTGTTTAATTCATGATTAATTATTTACTAGGATGTGAAAGCCACTGGTGAGCCAATGTAATTCAAAGTACTTTGTATGAATAATTTGTTTTCTCAGAAGTTCCCTGCACTTGTCCTTTGTGTATCTCAGACAGAGGGAGCTGTGTTACAGCTTCTGAAGGGATTCAGCTTGCTAAAGAACTGGGAGCTACTTATCTGGAACTGCACAGTCTCAATGATTTTTACATAGGGAAATATTTTGGAGGAGTGGTAAGTATAAACTTACTTCAGAATTACCAAATGTTAAGACCAAAACATTTTCTAAATGCAGGTTTTGATTTGAGCAGCTGATATGGACATGAGTGACCAAGAGTTAGGTTGCCTGATTTGAAGCTTGTTGGACAATTTAGATTAAATTATATTCTTTCAGTTTGAATTATTCCACAGAGTTGCTATGAGGACAAACTGTGCAAAAAGGATATAAATTTGATAGTTAACACATTTGCTCAGCCTGCTACAGAAAAACATACAAGAAGGTGTTGATGTTTTCCATGACAAAACTCTTGCACTCTCCCTCCTCTCAGCAGGTTTCTAAATTCCCTTCATTATTTTGAAGTCCAGTATTCTGAAACAAGAAGGCATATCTGTTCATAAAGCATATAGCTATTAGTACCTCAGCTGTGAGGAGCAACGCTAAAATGAAATGAAATGCAACAAAAATATTAGTCTGGATATATTGCAGTTTTGTAAAGGAGTCAGTTACAAAGTTCTATAAATCTGACATAAATGGCATTCTAGAATATATGTTGTTTAAATAAGAATGTGTAAACTTTGAAGTGCTGGACCCTGTCAAACATTTCTGTGCCTCAGTAGCTAATTCATTTCATTATATTAGTAACAATATTCACTGGCTGTAGCATTGGATACTTTAAGTACAAAATAGCAAGAATATTACTTGGCTGATTGATTTGAATCAATATGGTTTATCCTAAAGCCATTGAGCAAATGATATTTTCAAATAAATCAGTGTGTTGAAAACAACAGGAGTTCCCAAATTATTTCTGAGAAATAGTATTTAGTGCTATTAAGGATTTTCTCATTCTTATGTGTACACTGCAGGTCAGCCTCTTTTAAGATTTCTGTAGTTAATCTGTTTACAATCAGGCATTTCACTTTGTTGAATCAGCATTTTATGGTATTTTGAGGATGCAGAAACTATCTTGATTCCATTTTTTAAAGAAAATAATGTTTATGAGCTGATCATGTCTTTGGATGTTTGGTTATTATGGAATATCCTTTATTCTACACTCACAGACATTCCTGCAGATGTTGGGAATTTTAATTGCTGGAATACATTACTCTGTTGATGGATCAAAAAATATTTAAGAAAACACTCAGTGCACATTTTTTAAATCAATGTAAATGAGGATTAAAACATTATTACCTTGTTATTTAGCCAGAATGATTCCCAGAATGGAATCCAGTCCCTGCCCTCAGCCTTATCACCCAAAAGACATGACCCAAAAAAGAAGGGGAAATAGGACAGGAGGAGGAAAAACGAGCAATTTCAGGCACCTGTTCTTCTTATAACAACCAGCTGGGATAGAAAAAGAGGCACATAGTTCAAAAGCAGGCCTGGGCAGCCCTTCTGACAAATTGATCCATCCTGAAAAGATGCCGCTAGAAACTGTAGTTCTACCACAGTACTTGCACAGCCTCCTGGGGCCTTGCGGTAATTTGCCAGCAACTTCTTGCTCTGTTGTAACAGGTAAGACCCAGATGCCTCCGCCACCCTAAAAAACAAACAGAAATAGTTCTAGAAATTTCTGCAACAATAGAGAAAATTCTTAGTTTAGCTGGTGGGAGCCACAACAAGTGGAGATACAAATATGGTAATTTGCATCTCTGTTGGAGAAGACGGCAGTTTATTCCTTGGCAAAAAGTGTAGAGTTGCTTAGAGCAGGTTAACATAAAATTAGTTCTATCAGCTCCATGGGAATTCAATGCCTCTTTCTTAAAGCTTCATAACTATGGTTCAAACATGACTGACAGCATGAAAATCTACTTATAAGCTATTTAAGTGCTATATTGTCATCTCTACTTATTTTGTATTCTTAGGCTAGTTAATTTCAATAGATTTCTGTAGGATTTAAAAAAAATCTGGTAAACAGGAGTGCAGATTTGACTGTCAGATATTATATAATTAGAAAGTTCAGTCCTCATGAATGAGTTCTCACATCAGTAACAGCTATAATAACAGTTTTATATAAAGAGAATGAAATGAAAACAGGAGTCTAGACAGACTCCTTTCTGTAAAATATAAACTTACAATGAACACCTTATAAGTAAAATGATTTGTCTTTTTTTCCTTTTCGTATTTGTTGTATTTGCTGTTGAGTCTGTGTAAGTCAATGAAAGAGCTGTGTAAGAACTATTTTTACCTTTTTTATTACTCGGATTGCTTGTTTGTTTCTTACTCTACAGTGGCCCCTCAACTTTTGTGAGGATTTGGGATGTAGAATCCTTGTAAAAGTAAAACAAAACAAAACAAAAAGCCCTGTGAATAACTTTCCACCTGCCAAGTGAGCGCTCCTCCTCCCATTCCCTTCCAGGACTCTCCCTCGTTTGTGTTTCAACTGGGTGTGCTGCCTTCCAGGGGCATGGGCAATAGACAAGTGAATGGGAAGAGGCAGCCACATGTTCTGCCCCCCAATTCACTTACATTTTGCCTGGGCTTGCTGCCTTCCTGGGTGATAGGCAAGAAATGGTAGGGGGCAGCCATGTGTCCAGAGAAGGTGCACACATGTGCCTTCCCCCATTCACTTGTGTTTCATCTGGGCGTGCTGCCTTCCAGGCACACAGGCGATTGGCAAATGAGGAGGAGCAACAAGACCAGAGAAGGCACGCATGTGAGGCTGGCTCCTGCTGTTCGCTTGGCTTTGCCCAGGTCCATGGAAGGAAGACAGGCGCACCCAGGCGAAAAGCAGGAGAATGGGAGGGGAGAATGAAAGGGAGGCAAGTGAGTGCTTCATGAATAATCAAGTTCACAAAGGTCAACCCTGCAAATGTGGAGCAAGGCCCGTATTCTGTTTTAACCTTGTTTTATGCGCCTTTGGATGTAAATGTAATAAATGCATTGTTTTATAAAATTCTGGAAACAACTTTTTTTAAAAATAATGCTTGACTGGCTGTTGCATAGCTAACTTAGTTTATTATTTTTGGTAACAGATGTCTTTTTTTATTTTAGCTGGAATACTATATGATACAAAGCTTGAATCAGAAGTCATCTGAAAAAATGAAGAAAAAGAAAAAAAGCCATAAGTGTCATGGAATCAAGCCACCTCAGCTTGATCAGCCAGGTATAATGGATTCTAGTGTCTGAATGGCTGCTTAAATTGTAGTCTTTAATTAAAATTGCTGTTACCTTTAATTTATGACGATGTTTTCACATTAATTTGCATAAAAGACAGGAAACGTTTGATTAAAAATCCTATGTTCTGGATTGTCTTTAGACCATTCTTATGAAAACTTGACTATGAAGGCCAAACTAGTGATACACTGAAGATTTATGGTCAGATCTTCTGTTGTTTCTGTGTGCCAGGAAAAACCATTCTGGTTTAATTTATAAATAGTTTTCAGTGAAGAATAGGCAGAAATCATAACTAAAAAGACAGTTCTCGCATATTAACTGAAGTTTAGTGTTTATTGCCCAAGAAAGCCAGTCTTGTAGTGCTTTCTTTATTAATGAATGTGGCAAAATGGTTTTAGTGCAGTTGCCAGTGAGATGGCATATTACCTTGCGGTCCAGGAAGAAGCATAACTGAAAGTGAAAATCTGGCACAGAAGTGCTGTGACTTGAAATATCTTGATAATAATTCCTCTTGCAGGCTATTTGATAAAGTTTAGTGCAGTATTTGAATTTAAGATGTCAGAAAAATGCTGTTATGTGCTCGTTTGATTCAAGCTTGATGGAATAAAAATTTGTTATGTATTATGCCTAGTATTAAGCTTGAATTATGACTGATTACTTTTCTAATATCTCTTGCCTCCATTTTTCTAGAAAAAATGCCAATCTTAAAAGGTGAAGCCTCACATTACGATTCCGATTTACATAACTTGTTGTTTTGCTGCCAGTGCGTGGATGTGATATTTTACTCTGAAGACTTGAAGGAGGTAGCAGAAGCTCACAGGATTGTTTTATGCTCTATTAGCCATGTCTTCATGCTACTCTTTAATGTGAAGAGCCCTGCTGACATTCAGGATTCTTCTATCATTAGGACTGCTCAGTCCCTTTTTTCAGCAAACCAGGAAGCTTTGTTTCCCATTTTAAATCATGGCTCATCATGCAATTCACCAGTAAGAGTCATTGTTAAAGACTCTTTCTTCTGTTCTTGTTTGTCAGACATTCTGCACTTCATTTATTCAGGTATCTTGTCAGAATGGTTCCACCTGCTTTTTGTCTTTTAGTAGGAAAAAACTAACTTCCTGCAGAAGGGCTGTATTTTTTTTTCTTGTTGGCCAGTGCTGAGTGCTCAGCTTTATTAGCACAGGCTGGCTTAGCAGAAGAGATTGGGCAAAATGCCATGGAACAGCAAATTGTGGCCCTCCAAATGTTGTTGAATTACAGTTGCTATCAACTCTAGTCAGCATAACCAACGGTGGAACATGTTGAGGGCTGTAACCCAACAACATCTATGGTGTAAACCACCAAGCTACTACAGGAAGCTAGTTTGGAATGAAAATAATAATAGCAACAGGGGTAGACCAGTAGCAGTAGATTGTATTCTTTGTGTTGTTCTGTAGACTCCTCTAGCATAAGGTCCTTATGTGTGTGCTTGGAGCTCTTGCACTTGTAAGGACTCCACTGCTTAGTGCATCTGAAGACAGTTCTACTGACTTGCTTGTGGGGTACACTGAATAAAATGCTCATAGCCTCCATGTGTTCTGTGTATGTCACATTCTGGATCTAGTTATAGATTATATTTGTTGTGTCCCAGTTTTAGATTGAGAAAATTTAATGCTGAAATCTTGTTTTGCATGTGAAGAGGTTGGATTCTGAACCTTTGCAAGCCCAATTATCCAAGGTCAAAGAAATATTTCCTTTCTAGTTCCAAGTCTAGAGGAGTGGTAGTATTGGGGATCCCAGTAACAGAAGTACTCTAGTAGGAGACTAACTCTTTCCTGATTCTTTGCAGACTAGGGCTTTGTCCTTTTCTACTCTTACCAGTTTTTTAAAAGTCACAAAATGGTATAAATATGAGTGCTAGAAATAGTTTTGCTGGGTATTGGTCACACCATAGATTTATCCTATTGGTGCCAGTAAGTCTACAGAACCATATTTCTCAAGTAAGTTACAGTCACAATAGCTTTGCTATTGGTGCACTTCCCATGGTGCAAAATATAATCCATCCAGGGTTTTGATGATAATTTCCTTGCAAGAAAACTAACACCTCTAGAAAAGATATCTGTGCAACAGATATTGATAACAACCATATAAATTTAACACACATACTGTGTTAAAAAACAGATAACCTATCCCATCCTCATAGGTGCTTTCCAGTGGGAATTATTGGAAGAACATATAAAAAAGAAACTGAAAGATCCTGAGAATGTTGAGCTTGTTCTTGAAAAAGTAAAGTGTATCTTGAAAATGCCAGGAAAGGTAAGTTATATTATTTTATTGTATAACTGTACTTACTAAAATAGGTTGTAAAGAGGTCCACATAAAGTGGTTTGAATTTCTCAGGTTTAGCAAGTATATTTATTAGGAAAATCTTAAGAAGTAAACACTGTGATTTCTTAATAAGGTCTTTCTATTAAGAATCACAGAGATAAAAGGGATTGCAAGGGTCATCTAGTCCAACACCCTGATGTGCAGGAATGGAGAACTAATGCATTCCTGAAAAATGGCTATCCAAACCCTGTTTGAAGACTTTCAGAGAAGAGAAGTTCACCATCGAAGAAACAGTCTTAAAAGTGGGAGGTGGGTTTCAAGGTGAAAGTGGATTTAGCTAATATGGTAAAAGGTTACTTTTAATATTTTATGAACTTTGGAACAGAAGCAACCCTTTCTGTAAGGCAAGAGGAAGCAGACATCTCAATCACTGGGTTTTGGATATTATTAAGGACAACAGTAGGAGATGGACAGATCTACCCCAAGGCTATGCCACAATTTATTGAGAAATTTTCTTTTTCAAGTGTGCTCTTGCATAGCTCCTGTTCTTTTCAACAAAGCTTGTCTTGATTTAAGGATGTCCGATTCATATACATATGCATCTAAGTTATTTAGAAAAATAAATGTTATATGATCATGATTTATAGTAGAAGAGATAAAACTGAAGGAATAAATCTTGCAAATGTCCTTTAAGTGTTGCAGAACAGAAGTGAACAAATCAAAGAAGTAGGACGAAGATAGGTTTGCCAGAGGGTGTTTCTGTAAAAGTAGCAACACAGATAGGCAGTTAAAAAGTATTGGCATTCATAAGTCTTCTTATTTTTCAGATTAACAGCTCACGGAATTGCAGATTGTATTTGTCAAAAAGACCTTTACAATTATGTAATAGTTCCCTCAGACTTTTCTTTAACACAACTGTGTTAGCAGATGTCATGTTCAAAGTACAAGGTATGAACAAAACAGAAAAGCTTGATAATGTCCAATTATGATAAACTGTCTCCTGATACTTTTTAAAAAGTCGCCATTGTCCTGGATTTTATCTGTTTCTTTCTAAAACATAAAACTGAAAATTTATTGAGAGAAAAATGGAGAAAATGTGGCTTCACTTTAATTACTCAGCTTATATACTACTGAGAAAAAATGCAATATTTGTTATAGTATGAAGCAAAATTTTCAAAACCAAGTTTTAAAAAAATCTTATTTGATGGTATGTTATTTTGGTATTATTGTGTTGTTGCTTTGTTAGCAAAGAAGCTTTATTTTTATTTTTGTTACTTGACTCAAACAGTGTTCCAGACTTTATTTTTAAAATTATTTTTATAAAAAGTATATTACATAATAAGATATTGTTACATCCACATATCACAGTGTCAACATATAATATCTATTAATAAAAGAAAGATCATAAACAAAGAAGGAAAAAAAAGAATCCATATCAAAACAAATAATAGAAAAGTTGATCAATCCAATAAATAAAGAAAAGAAGAAGAAAAAAGATTCCTTTCTCGAAGAGTGGTGGGTGTTGTCTTATAAGTATCTTCATCTGAAACATAAATACACTTACAAAGTTCTCTACAGCAAAATAGTTCTTTAGTCACTAATTAAATATGAAAAGAATTATTAAATAAGATTCTGGACTTATTCCACCAAACATATTAATATAGATACTTTCTTCTATCTGAGTACCCAGGGAGGAGTTAAAGCTTTCTACTCTTGTCTGAATTATTGAACTGGCGTATCATTTAATGACATCGTTAGTTTATCTAACTAGTTTACAATAAAATTCTCCAATATTTGTTTCTTATTTGGATATCATTTCCATCACGTATATTTAATAGATATATTTCTGGTTGCATGAGGAAGTAAGTTTTGAAAATTTTTGTAATATGTTCATGAATTTGTTTTCATGAATATGTTCATGAATTTGTTTCCTTGCCTTAGAACACTGACACCAAAAATGATAAAAGGAAACTTTTTGTTCACATTTCCAACATTTATTATTATTATTCTCAAGTTTAGATATTTACACTGGCGTTAAATACCATCTGAAGAAGATCTTGTAATAGTTTTCTGTTATCGAGGAAAGAGAGCAGACATGGTAGTAAAGTTTTGAGTCAGGTAGGCCCATCCCTCCTCTTTCTTTAAGATTGTTTAAATTCTTCCATTTAATTCTGGGTTTTTGTCCTTTCCAAATAAACTTAGATAGATCTTTATTCCACTCTTTGAAAGGTTGATACAGTAGTCCAAAGTTTAAACCCATTGATTTCATTGGGATTTAAGCAGAATGTGTGAATGTTAACAGCCCTTAAAATCTTCTGTCCATATACACAGATGGGAGGAATGGCAGACATTTTTATCAGCTTTAAACTCTTGCTTGCACAGGATTAATGAGTTGTTCAGTTAATTTTGCTTTTGGCTTTGAAAATATCTAGCCAAGTCTGAAACTTTGTAGCTCTGACACATGTGTAGAAATGAACTTTTCCCATAGATGTTGCCCTCACTTTGTAGGAAAAACAAACTGTCTCTTGAAAAGAGAACAAAACACACGTAATAACACGGCTTGGTGATACAGACAATACAGCTCTAAGGGCTACTCTTCAGACTTCCTACATGAAGTCAAATGAGCAATAGGTCTCATTGCTTGTTTCAAAAGAAAACAGCACAGGAGAATAAATTGATATTAACAAAAATGCAGCCTTGTATTACAAACAAAACACTATGATAATGAATTAATATTTTAAATGTTTAGTGTGTTTTGTCCTCGGAACTAAAAATATCTAACTTAAGAATGTGGCACAAAACGGGACATAAACTTCACAGCAACTTCACTTGCTAAATAGTCTCCAGATTTTTGTCAGGATGTACGGTACTCAGTCCTAGAACATTTTAATGCCAAAATTTGGCTGAAAAAAAATATAAAGTAGTAATGGAAGTACTTAGTGCCATTCCTTCCTCATTGAATGAGTCATATATATCCGGGATTGCAGCAAGGATTCCAGGTTTCAGGTCATGGCATTGTGGGCAAATCCAGACCAGTTAAAAAGCCTTAGGTTTGGACATGAGTTTTACCTGGAGATATTGGAATTTTTTTCAATATCCAAACAATGTACCTCCTGCCCTTATCTATTTCTTGTGACTTTCTGCAGTTTTAAACCCAGGACATTCTTATATGGGCAGGAGAAAAGACCCATATCTGTCCATTCTCTCGGTTCCTTTTGTAATACACACACACACACACGGCAACTTGATTGTTAGATATACTGATGCATATTAATTTGAATAGTGTGAAATAATTATATTAAACAGATCACAGTTGCAGTACACTAATTTGTGGTGAGACAGAGGCCATTTCCGCACTACATTGTTATAGTGCTATTATTCCACTTTCAACATCCTATGGAATCCTGGGGTTTACAGTTTAGGGAGGGATATTTAGAATTCTCAGCCAGAGATGTCTTTGGCCGCAGTAAACTACAAACCCCAGAATTCCACAGGATGTTGAAAGTGGAATAATAGCACTATAACAGTATAGTGCTGACATTGCCAGAGAGGCCACACACCGGGTTATGGGTTAAATTTATTGGTCACAACTTTAATATAAATATAACAATCTGTGATTAGCTACAACTATTTTCTGGTGTATAATCATCCATGAGTATTTGTGCAGGTAAGGCAAAGTAGAGGGGACACTAGGCCTGATAGTTTCCAAATCAGCAAATGCCCAAGCAGGACATCTGGCTGTCTGTGTGAGTTAAACATCTGGCACACTTGCTGTATCATCCTACCCGTGGATACTGGCTGTTTGGTCTGCTGGAGGGGCAGTCACCTGCATTTGCCTGGACTGCAGGCTTACCCCAGAGATCATTTTGCCACCATAGGGGTTCCTTTCCCCCATTTTAACTCATGCCTAGTGTCCTCCCTTCACTTCCATATCTGCCACAGGACATTCTGATACAGGCAGGAGTAAAGCCCCGCCCCCTATATATATATGTGTGTGCGTGCGCGTGCGCGTGTGTGCACGCATGCATGCGTGTGTGTGTACACACACACACACTTTCTATGTGTACACACACACACACACACACACACACACACACAATGCACACACAAGGCAACTTGATTCTTAGATATACTGATGCTTCTTTGAATAATGTGAAATAATTATATTAAACAGATCACAACTACAGTGAACTAATTTCATTTGCTCAAAACTTGAAATACTATTGCACAGAAACCACTAAAGATACTGTGCCTAAAATATTACATTTTTACATTTTTTCATAGATTTTAATAATGGAGACATTGGTAAGATCATTTCGGATATGAATATGAGTTGTGGTTTCTTGTTGCACAGGGTTGTTTTAGCTTTAGGCTTACGTGTTGCTGTCCTGGCAGTTTACTCTTATGCTTCTGCACAATCATGAGTATGAGATCAAAGTATCTTCCTCCTGTTTAAACTTTACTGGTGTTGTAATCTTTAGGACCAGGTTTTGGGACAATATTCAGTGCAATTCTGAATATGTTGACTGAAAAGTAATTCCCAGTGAATTAAAGAAGATTTAATTCCTATAGTAAATGTGCATGAGATAGTCGCCTTAGGTGTATGGAAGGTATTGTGGCTTTAGATTCCAATAAGTGAGAAAAGAACTGTGGCCCATTAAGTGGAGGTGTTGCTGTAAACAAGACTTTTGCCCTCTTAAAATTAGTGTTAGAGAATTTCATTAACCAAAGTTTTTCACTGAAGTATTTTGAAGCGTGAAAATGTTGAAATGATGAACTTTGTTTTCTCCTTCTCTCCTGTTCCCCTCTGTTATAGGTGCTACAGTACCAGCTCACAGAGCAGTCCTGGTGGCTCGCTGTGAAGTAATGGCAGCTATGTTTAATGGTAACTACATAGAATCAAATAGTTTTCTGGTTCCAGTTTATGGAATTTCCAAAGACACATTCCTGTCTTTTCTAGAGTATCTTTATACCGATTCCTGTTGTCCAGGTAAGCAAATATTTTTGTAACTCCAGAGGTCATAAACTTCTGATAAACTCTTGTTCTTCTTCATGGTCTCTGTGCCTCATACATTAGGAGCTTTTGTGCCTGCGCGGTAGCATTCGGAAAATTCTAGAGCTTGTTAGCTTGGCGGGAACCCCTCCCCCATGCCGGTACCATGCATGCTCAGCCCGCCGAGCAGCGGTCTCTCCTCGGTTCTTTCTTGTCCGCCGTTGCAAACAGAAGGTTCTCTCGTTGGCTTGTGCTTTACTACTCGATTCTTGGCGTTTCTGACTTTCGGTTTGGTATTTTTGACTACTCTTTTTGAATTTCGGCATGGCTTTTGGTATTTCTCGACTGGTTTGACCATTCTTTCTGGCCTGACTACGGTTTTGGATTTTGGACTGATTTTGACGATTTCGGACCTCCCCGTTCTCCCTCGTCCCCCGTTATTGGTTTATGTCGGCCTTGTTCAAAAACTGCACCTCCTGTGGAAGGAAGGTCACCCTTTCGGACAAACACAGTGAGTGCCTGTTTTGCTTGGCCGAGGGGCACAACGTTCAGGCCTGCCCGGTCTGTCGTCAATTTACCCATCAGACCCTCCGTAACCGTTCTGCGAGACTCAAGTCTCACCGTTGGGAGGAATCTTTGCGTGCCCAAAAGCCCGAGGCCCACGGTACTATGGCCGAAAAATCGGCGCACCCAACCACTTCTTTTTTGGCAGCGGCGGCGGCTGCCGCACCTTCCACCTTGTCGGTACCGGGTTCGGTACCAACCATGAGACTGCCAAGGATCCCCAAGATCTTGGCTCCTTCGGCACAGGAGGACCCTGCGGGCTTGCAGGCCTCCCAGAGGAGCAAGAGGTCCTCGAGGTGTCCGACGAGGAGCAGGCCGTGGAGGCCTTGCCCTCGGAACCTCCCAAGCTCTCGGCTGAGGTTACCCCACCGGATCGCTGTTTGTCGGCTGACCGCCGGGAGGAGGCTGCGGTCAGACACTGACCCGTGCCCGCCCATGGGTCAGCCTCTGGATGCAGAGTGTCCCGCTCTCCTGATGTGAGAGCCAGGCCTCCATCCCTGCGACACTGGGAGACGCGCCTGGAGAGGGCCTACTCTGGGGAGCCTGCATACTCCCCTGCCTCCTAGCTTGGTAGGTATGGCCAGGAGCACCCTTGGTACGAGCCGGCAGGATTATACTATTCTTATTCCCCGTCATATAGGGACTGGTACCATCTCAACGTTCGGTACTGGTCACCACGACACCGGTCTCGTTCGCCATCCAGGGAGGCCCATCGCTCCTACTACGAACGGATGCTGAGCCGGTCACCGCGCCACTCTGACTTGCTGCGTCATCGGAGCTCCCAGGAGCCCTCACCCCGCTACAGGCTGCCTCTGAGGACAACCGAGACTGTGACTCGTCCAGCGCCACAGACTACCGTGGCCGAAATGACGACCCCGGCGACGTCGACAACGCAGGCCGCCCACCGCCTTCGGCCCTCGGTGGTGCCTCTGCAGGTGACACCGATACCAACCACGGCGCCCACCTCGATACCGGCACAGCCCGCAGCTCCGACAGTGACCCTGGCCCCACCTGCATGTAAACCATTGCAGGAGAGAGCAGAGGAGAGGTCCCCGACTCCATCTTCTGAGTTCTACGAGTCCGACTCGGACTCTGTGGAGTCGACTCCCTCGTCACACGAGTTGCCTCTGCTGACCTTTGGAGAACCTGGTCCAGAATCAACCCCGGAAGACGTGAAGTAGTTCTCCGCAATCCTCCTCCGCATGGCCACGGCCCTGGGTCTGAAGATGACGGAACCGGCTCCAGCAGCGCACGATCTGGTGTTTCAATATCTTGAGACCCGCCTACCATCGACAGCACCGCTGCCCTTCCTGCCAACGCTGGTCAAGGCAATGAAGCAGCCATGGGCGAAACTGGCATCAGCGCAGCCGATACCGCATAGGCTGGAGCATTTGTACAGGACGCAAAGAGAGAACGCAGAGTTCCTCTTTAACCACCCTGTACCTAATTGGATTGTGGTCGAGTCGGCCCAGACAAAGGGAGGCAACCAAGCGCATGCCATTCCTCCGGATTGTGAAGGCCGGAAGCTCGATGCCTTTGGAAGGCATTTCTACTCAGCATCTTCCCTGGTGGCCAGGACCCTGAGTACAATGGCATGCCTTGCGGCATACCATCGTAATATCCTGGACCAGCTCGTCCAACTCCTAGCCGAACTGCAGGAGGAGTCCCACACCGCCGCAACGCAGCTCTTCGGCGAGGCCATCGTGGTCATGAACCAACAGATTGCCTCCTCGAGGCATGCCGTGGAGGCTACCTTGAGGGTGATGGTCGGTTCTGTGCCCTCCGACAACACGCTTGGCTCTGGTCATCTGGGATGCAGGAAGACAGCCGTTGACAGATTGAAGATCTTCCATTCGACGGCCAGGGGCTCTTCCACACTTCAACAGGCGGCCATGGATCACCTCATTAAGGCCCGTCTGACGGCGAAGAAGATGGGCATAAACCAGCCAGCCCAGTCCCGCCGCAGCTTCACCCCGAAGTCATTGTGGAGAAGGTCCTCCTCTTCTTCTGCGTACCAGCCACGGTCTTCACGATCGACTGCGTCCAGGCCATCGACCTCGTCCGCCCCACAAAGGCTTCCGCGATGACGCCCGTCATCGTCCTCAAAGAAGTCACGATTTTGATGGCTTCAGCAGGACACCACCTATGCTGACCTTCATCCTTCCAACAGACCTACGTCATCAACCGAGCCTGGCCAGGCATCTCTCTCAGTGGCGGAAAATCACTGCAGACTCCTGGGTGCTTACCATCATCTGCCTGGGATACGCCATAGAGTTCGAGGATATTCTGCCGCGGGGTGTCTACTACTCCACCCTGGCCAGCTCGGTACTGCTGGAAGAGATCCAGTCCCTCCTACAAAAGGGAGCGATTGAGGCTCTTCCGCCTTAAGCTAAGACCACCGGCTTCTTCTCAAGGTACTTCACGGTACCAAAGGCGGATGGGTCCCTGCAGCCCATCCTAGACCTCAGGGGAGTGAACGACTACACCCGCCCCAAGAGGTTCAAGATGGTCACGCTCCCCTTGATCCTGCCCTTCCTCCGGAGAGGGAACTGGTTCACATCCATTAACCTCAAAGACGCCTACTTCCACATCTCCATCCGCCCACAGACGGTACCTCTGATTTGCGGTCGATGGCACTTGTTACCAGTACCGGGTGCTGCCTCTGGATGCGGAGTGTCCCGCTCTCCTGTTACCGGTACCAGTACCGCTCTCCTGTTACCAGTACCGGGTGCTGCCGTTCGGCCTCTCGACCGCGCCGCGGGTCTTCACCAAGTGCATGGCCCCTGTTGTGTCTTTCCTGCGGACGAAAGGTGTCTCCGTCTACCCCTACCTGGACGATTGGCTATTGGTGGCGTCCTGCCAATGGAAACTATATCAAGACATTCACCGGACTCTGATCCTTCTCACTCGACTCAGATTCAGGGTCAATCCGAAGAAGTCCCACCTCGAGCCCACGAAGGTTCTCGACTTCATCGGGGCGACCCTAGATGTGGTATCGGCGAGGGCCTACGTATCGATGAATAGGGCACGGGCGCTTTGTCGGGCAGCATCCGCCGCCTTCCACGCTTCTTCGGTATCAACCAGGACAATACAGCAGCTCCTTGGCTACATGGCCTTGACGACCACCGTAACCTACCTCTCCAGGCTATGCACGCGGCCGCTTCAGCACTGGTTCATCAGGGCCTTTGATCCTCTCTGGAATGACCAGTCTCGCCGCTACCAGCTGCCTCAACAGGTGCGCCAATCACTACTGTGGTGGCAGTCCTACTGCCACCTCCTGTCGGGCATGCTGTTCCGGGAGCACAACTCCTTGGTCATGGTGACGAGGGATGCCTCACTCTTTGGCTGGGGAGCACACTCCAACGACCTCAGAGTCCGTGGTCAGTGGATCAGAGACGAGACTGCCCTCCACATCAACGCCCTCGAGCTGCTGGCCATCTCGAAAGCTCTGTGGGCGTTTCGTCACCTTGTCGCGGGCCACACAGTGTTGATCCTCACTGACAACATGACGGCGGTCTGCTACGTGAACAGGCAGGGAGGGACTCACTCCATCACCCTCCTCAACATCGCCCTCGACCTCTGGGACTGGTGCGCCTCACTACAGATCAGGGCAGGGCAGGAGAACACCACAGCGGACGCCCTCAGCAGGGACACCTCATCCCACCACAAGTGGTCCCTCTCCAGCGAGGCCTTCCAGATGCTTCAAGACCAATGGGGCGAACCGACGATCGACTCCTTCGCCACCAGCCAGAACGCAAAGTGTTGTCGGTACTGTTCGAGGGCCGGCCGCGATTGCCACTCCATCGGTGACGCATTCCAGTTTCAGTGGGACGAGGGACTTCTCTATGCCTTCCCTCCGTTCCCCCTCCCGGGGCGCGTGATAACGAAGATCCTCGCTGACCGAGCAGACGTCCTCGTGGCACCGTACTAGCTGAGGCAGCACGGGTTCGGGCCCCTGTTCAAGGCCACCCGGGGATGAATCCTCTGGTTCCTGACGGTTCCGGATCTCCTCTCCCACTCCAACGGTCTCATGCTGCACCCGGGCCTACCACTCTTGGCCCTCCATGCCTGGAGGATATTGCTGTAGATGACCCTGTCATCGGGAACGTCTTGATTGCGGCCAGGAAGGAATCGACTTGCCGCAACTACCACTACAAGTGGCGGCGTTTCGTGACTTTTGCTGAGGAACGTCGAGAGCCGGTATCGCCTGTCAACCTGCGTACTGTGCTCCACTTTCTCTTGCACCTTCAACAGCAGGGCCTGGCCTTCCCATCGCTGAAGGTGTACCTCACCGCGATCGTAGCATACCAACCACCACAATCCCCATCGGCTGCTCTCTTCAGAGACGGTACCGTCAAGCAATTCCTGAAGGGCCTGCAGCACCTCTACCCGCCGGTTTCGCCGCCGCTACCGCCATGGTCGCTATCGCTGGTGCTGTCGCAGCTGACGAGGCTGCCTTTCGTGCTGATGGCGACAGCAGATGACAGGCTGCTCGCCATGAAGACTGCTTTCCTAGTGGCTGTCACCTCTGCCAGGCGGGCGGGAGAGCTGGCAGCACTTTGGTCAGACGAACCATACCTCGTCTTCCACAAAGACAAAGTGGTCCTTCAGCCTGACATCTCTTTCCTGCCAAAGGTGGTGCCCAGTTTCCATCTTAGCCAGGACATCATCCTGCCCACCTTCTACCCGGACCCAACTAAACTTCTGGAGTGCTCCCTTCACTCCGTGGATATCCATCGGGCCCTGGCATTCTATAAGGACAGGACTACCTCTTATAGACAAACACCGCACCTTTTTGTGTGCTATGGCAGGCTCCGAAGAGGCCACAAGGTGTCCACCCAGCGCTTCTCCAAGTGGGTGGCCCAGACGATCCACCTGGCGTATGAGCTTGCCAAGAAGCCTCCGCCAGACCTTCTTTGGGCTCATTCCACAAGAGCTGTGGCGACATCTGCAGCCCTCCTGCGAGGAGTCGATCTGCAGGAACTCTGCCGTGTGGCGACCTGGTCCCAACCATTGACCTTCTTGCGCCACTACAGGCTAGACTGCCGGTCCCGGAGGGATGCTCGATTTGGACGTGCTGTGCTGGCTTCTGTTCTGTAGGACCTGGGACCTGACCCACCATCCTACAGGTAAGCTACACAGTCTCCTAATGTATGAGGCACAGAGACCACGAAGAAGAAGAACAGGTTGCTTACCTGTAACTGTGGTTCTTTGAGTGGTCATCTGTGCCCTCATACATGCCCACCCAACCTTCCCCTCTTTTTCAGGTCCCATTCTACTCGGCAGACCAGAACTGAGGAGAGACCGTTGCTCGGCGGGCTGAGCATGCGCGATCTGGCATGAGGGAGGGGTTCCCGCCAAGCTAACGAGCTCTAGAATCTTCCAAACGCTACCACGCAGGCGTGAAAACTCCTAATGTATGAGGGCACAGATGACCACTCGAAGAACCATAGTTACAGGTAAGCAACCTGTTCT
The DNA here is from genome assembly GCA_948472985.1 of Iguana delicatissima. Taxonomy (NCBI): domain Eukaryota; kingdom Metazoa; phylum Chordata; class Lepidosauria; order Squamata; family Iguanidae; genus Iguana; species Iguana delicatissima. The sequence goes on along the minus strand of CAOKZL010000209.1, from coordinate 245,109 downwards.
TCAGGTTGCTGCTTTATTGAAGAGGAAGGAGAAAGCACTACTAGATACCAGCAGGTCTCTTCCATTCTCTTCTGTGATTGACCTAGGCTACAGCTGTGTGGACCTGTGTGGAGTAAATAACACTGAACACAGCAAAACATTCTTCCATGTAAACTTGAGTAGGATTGTACTGCATAGCTTCACAGTTATTGAGAGGAATTCCATTGGACCAGGTGGAATTGTTTTTGAGTAAACCAAGCATAGCATTATAAACGAAATAGGTACTTTTTGTATTTCTGATTCATAACATTGGTTTTACACTTCGGGGATTTTCAGACTCTGTTGATTTTTTCGTATTGGAAATCAAGTATCAGTGTTACCTATTCTGAAGGCTTAGATAGCGGTGAAAATAAAACCCACATCATGACAACAAACATATAATGAACAAAATAAGCACAGTTTTTACAATTCTGGGGGGGGGGGTCATACATAAAAGACCAAAAAGATTAAAAGGCAATATAGCGTTGTAACAGCAATTTAGAATGTTCATACTTTTCATTGGGAGGGAAACCAACTTACAATATATTTATGCCCTGATGTGCTAGTTACACACGAGTGTAACTCCAGTGTAAAGCTTTCACATCTCTTCTACTTCTTGGAAGGGAGCTGGGCAGCAATGTATTACACAAAAGACTTTGGCCATTTTCACACGGGGGTAAAACCCCGCAGTGCGATGACCGGAGATGGAGGTCGTTCACACCGCAAGGTGCGCTAGCGCGGTTGGAAAAGGTGAGGCGCCACACCTCCAACCACTCTAGCGCAGCCGCAGGGGTGGTACTGCGAGTTTTTAAAAACCACCTTCCCAGGTGGTTTTTATGAAATTCGCCTGCACTAATCCGTGGCAGCTCCTGGTGAGAATCTGCAGAGACGCGGTAGCGCATCTCTGCAGATCTGCCCAGGGGCGGGCTTCCGGCTGGTGCGCTGCCCTGATTGGCGGAGTGCTGCTGGAAGCCTCCAGCCGCCATTTTGGGCGCTGCCAAACACTACCGAAATTCGGCGGCGTGTGAAGCGGCGGAACTGCGTTCCCCGCAGGGACGGAGCAGGGACGGAGCAAAACGCAAGCAGGTAAGCTCCGCCCCTGCGTGTGCCACCCCGTTTCGGGCCCCCCACGTGCGAAAAACGCCTTTATGTCTCTGGCACAAGACATGCCTGATTTAGTACTGAGAGAAGGGGATGGAGAAACAGAGAATTTCAGATTTTGGTTGCAGTGTAAAAGCATTTATGTGGAACAAATAGCCAAGTTAACAACTATTGAAGAGCAAATTGAAACAGCAATTAACGAATAATTCACAGTATTTTAATAGTATTTGCTGAAATCAAATTTTGAAAATTAATCAGGTGGAGAGAGGAGGTAGAGGGCGCCTCATATTCTTACTGGCAGCCTTCAGTGTGATGGCAGAGACAGGACTACCTGAAATAAGCATTTGCACAATACAGCAAATGTTTATTGACTGGCCCATACTGCCCCGTTTGGGTACTTTTGGCCAATTAGAAACTGTACGACTGCATTATGCTAACCTGTCCATTTTTCCCCAAAGTCTTCTAACACTGCCTGGAAAAAGAATGTCCCTCTTTCCTCCCTTGTTGGTTAATTAATTAATTGATTGATAACCCGCCTTTCTCCCAAATGGGATCCAAGGAAGTAACAATACTAGCCACATACTATGCTGCCACTTTGATCTAGCTTTAGAAAAAGCCAAAAACAACCACACATAGAAGCCACACATGGCTTCTTACTAAATATAAAGAAAACATAAACATGCATTTTTCATGCTCTGATATCCTGATATGCATATGATTTAATAACTGTTGTAGACAGCAGCTGTAATCCCTGAGATTATGCATAAATCCATAAAGAAAAAAAGGAACTGCATTTAGAAAGAAACCACTTTTTCCTGTTCAGGTTTCTCCTTTTATTTTCTCCACATGCATTTTTGTTTTCTTTGGTTCCTTCTTTCTACGACAAAGAAGCTAATAAAGTATTTTGCATCTATAGCTATGCTGCAATCTATGCATCATATAAGATTTACCAAAGAAGAACCTTGAGTGTTTTGTGCAGCAAAAAGTGAGACCTCTTTGCGCATACAGAAATCTGCAGCATAGATTATGTTTTCCACAAATGAAACAAAACTCTCAAGAGCCTAAGTCACTATCTGTTTTTCTGTTGCACTGATTAAATTTGCTGAAATTCATATGCTTTGGGCTATGATAATTGAGCTTCCTTAGAAGTACTTTTTGTTCCAAGAAGGATGCTCCAACATTGATGGTTAACTTGCAAGTGCTTTATTATAAGCATGGGAATTGTCTGAACATAGTGAAGCTGTTGCTTTATGTTTGCATTCTTTATGTTGCATATGCGTACATTTACTCTTGATATGACCATTTTGGAAACTTTCTGACTATTTTCAAAGAGTTTAGAAAAATTACTTCTTTGGATTATAATCCAGAACGTTATGCTATTTGGGGGATTCTGGGAATTATAATCTAAAAAGTTCCAAATTCTGATTTCATAGCTATCGAATCTCATGAACTTTCCTTAGAGATAAAAAAGATTATTTTTGGAGTAAAAACTACTTAAAAATGACTGCTGCCCTTATGAATTAAAAAAGAGGTCAGTACATTTAGAGGTATGCAACTATGCTGATTAGCTTGCTAGTACATGTATGCTTATTTAACCCACGTTTGATATTTTCACCAGGCAGCATTCTGCAAGCTATGTCACTTTTGATTTGTGCTGAGATGTACCAGGTATCAAGGCTGCAGCACATCTGTGAGCTTTATATTATCACACAGCTACAGAGCATGCCCAGCAGGGAATTAGCATCAACAAGCCTGAGTGTTGTCAGCTTGCTTCGAAAAGCAAAGGTATGCATTAGTTGGTTGTGAGTTCATAAAGTTTCAAATATCTACAGATTCACTTTGATTAATACGTGGGGTGAGATGTCAGCTACTCAGAAAAAAGCACTGATTGACGTAGTCTTTTTTTAAGGATTTGAAAACTCAGGTGTTGAAGTTTTCTGTGGCATAGAATTAAATGCACCACCTGCAGATAGCCGGCAGTCTTGCACAGCTACTTCACAGGTTGACAGTCATATCTGGATATTATAACCCTCTCAATATTGACATTGTAAAATGACCTTTTGAAATCTTGCACTCTCTTCTGATAATGTTGACTTCCCAAGATTACTTTGTTACGTTGTGATGGTTTTTTTTTTCAGAATTGTTATGTGAATTGACTTTGTGTTGTAATGACGAGTTCTTGGTTTAGTATCGGTTGTACTATCATTAAGAAAGGAAGCATACTGAGACTAGCAACATGCCTTCCTTAGCAATGATGTGTCTGGAAAACTTGGGTACTGAGGGGATCTCAGGAGGCTACTCTTTGTTTCTTTGATCTCTGTACGCTGTAATAATTTGCATCCCTAGCCGGAACCTGACAGAGGGGATTGGGCCAGCCAGTGTTAGAAACAAGAGGGTTGGTTCTGTGCTTTTTCATAAAATTGTTCGCAGGTGCAGCACTTTACTTCCTAGTAATAAATAACAACCATTGCTTACATGGAGAAAACATAAATGGGTGCAGTTAGTAACACAGTTAGGATCAGTGTTCTGTCTCTCATTGATGCTGCAACTCCAGTATAGTGTTTTAGAATCAGGCTTGCTCCTACCTCTGTAAACCAGCCCCATACTGGTTTCTGTTTCTTGGTCATGCCACAGAACCACACCAACAGCACTTTTCTTCTTCTGTCAAACAGCAGCTGTGGGATGTGTCTCTGTCTAGAAGTTATTTTTGCCAAGACCAGTGGGTGGGTGGGGGAAGGCTTTATCCTCCATTTGAACCATAGTTCCAGTGATCATGATCCTTCTTCTTAACCATAGGATGGCATCTGCTCTGTTTCAACAAATATTAAAAACATAAGTAACGCCACCTTTTGTTGCTTTCATGTCTCCTTTGGTTTACTATATCCAAACTTATTTGCACTGAAGACAGACATTGATTAATTTTTACTTGTATTGTAGGTCCTGAAATTGTATTATAAACAAGACCATATTTGGTCTCTTCTGCATATATATCTATATCTATATATACACATACACACACACACACACACGCACACACACACATATAGATACATACATATGGGGATCAAACTCTTAGAAATTAATGTTATTTTTCATGCTAAAGTTTTTTCTATATAATATTGATGATTTTCCTTATGTTATTTCCCTTTCTTTTTTTCTTGCAGTTTCATAATTCTGATTGCCTTTCAAACTGGCTGCTCCATTTTATTGCCTCTAATTACTTAATCTTTAGTCAAAAACCTGATTTTGAAGATCTTTCAGGTAATTTACTAATTTGTTTCCAAACAAAACAAGAGATTTATAGCTGGATTAATGATACGTTTCTCAGTATTAAAATGGGAGCACACTATTACACATTTGCTTTAGCAGACTGATGGGATTTTATTTGCCCAGTAAGCTTTAAATTAGCTGAAATCTGCTCTTCAAAGACAATACTAAGTAATTTCTTGAGTACCTAAGAGAAACACACAAATCTCTCTGAAGCTCTCAAAGGTTGTAGGGCAGGTTGCAACAAGTTTCAAAAAGGCATGGACTTACTCAGAGATTAGTGAAACCGTAGGCCTGAAATAGCGCTGGAGGGTAAAAAGAATTAAAATAAATCTGCAAATAGCAGTTGAGGCATAACTTACAAGTACAGACCTTACCCCTCCTGTATCACGAATGATAACATTTTTGGCTAGAGCTTCATATTATTCAGATGAGCATCCTAAGATAAGGTGAGCATGTGGCATAGAATTCTGAGACTGATATTTGAGGCAGAGCGTAGTCTACCATCAACCCCCAGTACAGTCAGGCATGTGGCAGTGTGTACAATCCCCAACATCCTGTCATTGAACTGCACTGTTAGCTTTACTGTCAGTAATGACAAATGCTGAGATTTACAGACCAACAACATCTGGGCTTCCACAAGATACACATCCTGGGATTAAAGCTGTATCTTTCCATATTGTGTTAAAGCCCATTTGATTGTTTTTGAAATTAATTGCCAGTTGAATCTGCCACTAGTTGGAATCCTATAGATTTTTTCAGCATAGAAAGGAAAATATCAGATATTATTCAGTTACATGTTAAAGTCTTTTATTGTGACAAGGTACAAAACTTTTTTTTATTTCAGTGGAAGAACGCAATTTTGTTGAGATACACAGATGGCCATCTAGTATGTACTTGAAACAGCTTGCAGAATACAGGAACTACATTCATTCTCGGAAATGCCATTGTCTAGTAATGTAAACTGAAAACTGATCCTTCTTTATTTACCAAGAGGAAAGTTGCATAATGGTTGTCATGTTAGGAATCTTACAACTTCACAAGACTGAGAGCAAATACTGAAATCCAGTGAAACAATATAAATATAATATTGCACTTGGTAATGCATAACTACTGTGCTTTTGAACAGCATGTGAAAACAATTTGTAGGATAGCATCATTTTTCCAGGAAGTGGCTCTATTGTGCAGCTGGATCTGATTTTATTTTATTTTTTTTAATAGAGAGAGAGACTTTGACTCATGCTGTGCTATTTCAGGTATTTTTTTTAGATGAGTAAGGACTGTGGTCTTCCAGATTTTGGAATGTAATAGCCCTAGCCAGTGATGAGGCCATCTCTGATTTAGAGTCTGGAAATCTGGTCACTCTATGATTAGGATTTTAGGAGGCTGAAGGAAAGATTTTCCAAATTTTTAATCCTCCCTTTTTTGGGTGGATTTCTGTAGTTGTCTTTGAGCCTCTTAAGAATTCTGTAAAAATTGTTACTGGTATATTTCTACGTGAGGAGTTCAAAAGCGTAACTGCCCCTATTAGCTGCTGCATCAAACATGTGTAATAGTGTAAAAATACTTTTAAAATGACTGAAGTTTACCCTTGCTGAGAAGTCTAATTACTGAAACAGCACCTATCATTTTTTTTGCTGGTTCATGTCCTGGAAAGCAAGAGGTGGCTGAGGAATAGGCTGTTCTGCATTTTTTTTTCTGTTTTCAATGTACTGTTTTCTACAAAAGTGTCTTCTAAATTGTTGATGTGGAGGGACAAAAGTTGAACTTGGTCAGAAGTCTGTAACTGTACTCAGATCCTTTCAAGTAAGTAACAAATCAGTGCTTAACATTCTCAAACAGGCTGAAAGAGCAGTCCACATTCACTGTTGGGCTACTCCCTTATGCTGAACCAACCACGCAGGAGACCAAAATTCTAAGTCTAATAAGATTGTTGAGTGCTCTGTTTCCCTCAGTTTTATTTCTCCTGCCTTGCTGACCAGTCAAGCTTTAGTTCTCTCTTTCCCTTTTCCAATCTTTTTCAATTTTTTCTAGTTTTTTTTCATTCTGTCCCAACCTAATTAGTCTAGTAAAAATGGAAATTTTATTAGCCAACCAGAATAAGAAAAAGAGAAGGTGTGCAGAGGAGGATTTAGAAAAGGAGGAAAACCACTCATTTTCCTAGAAAAGGAAACAGTTAGAGGAAACATGACAGAAGTTGAAGTCCCCTTCAATACACTGAGCTTGATGTCAAAGAAGGATGTGGTAATGGCAAATTCAAGTGCAAGAGGTCAGCTGGCCTCATAAAGGCACTGTGGAAGCTGAAAACCACTCGCTGCAGCAGTAAGCAAACATAGTCTCTGTACAGAAAGCAGCTACTGCAGAAGCAGGTAAGCCCAAAAAAACAAAAGAGTAAATCAAGATTAAACATACAATTAGTACTGTGAAAATTCCCTTTGTATCCAAGGGGCCAGTGGAGAGCAAAGATTGTGCAGTGACTTCTGGTTGCCATATTGAAAATTGTGGTACCAGGAAGTCACGTGGTCAGGAAATCAGGGCTTTCAGCATCCAGCCAGAGACTTGAGTATTTACAAGGAAAAAGAAACAGTGATGTCAGAACATGGAGTTACAAACAAGCAAGTACTGGTACAGACAGACTGCAGTGACAGGGAAGCAAACAGACGTAACAACAATTTATTCAGTATTTATCTAGCAGTGGTAAACAGGCTACACTTAAGGAGCAAGGATCTAGAAAAAAGATGAATGAAATAGATATGGCACAAGTATCGTACAGCGACATACAGAGTACATTGCAGGAAATGGTAACGAAGGAAGTACAACTAAAAATTCATCAACTGTTTGCCACTCAGAATCTATTTAGAAACATGAATTTTAACAGTAATGAGTTTATTAGTGTAAACCATCTTAGTGAAGTAATTCTACAGTGTGACATTTCTTGCCACCCAGCCTTGCTGCCCAGTCTTGTGCACAGGTCTGCATGGCCTGGGAGATTTCTGGATCAAGCCAGGACACCCACCCACAGATCTGCTTCTATCCTCCCACCACTGGGAATTGCAGCACCTGTTTCACTATTGTCCCCGTTTGGCCTCCTCCTACCAGGTTGATCTCCCTCCCCTGATTTCGTTAAACTCTGGACCCTCTCAGAAATAAGGACAAGCAGACTTGTAATCCTAAAAGAAAGTGGTACTTGTGGTACTAATGTTGTAATGGTAGCGTGTATAATCCCGTATGTAGAATGACACTCTGAGACTGCTTTTATAAAAACAGAAAGTCACATTTTATTGAACCACTGTTACTGTAACTTGTTTGTAACTAAATTTTTATAATACAGCACATCCCTTTCCTCTCTCTCACTATGCTCAGTACATTTACTGTCAATTATTCACTTTATTTCTCAGCTCTCTAACACAGCTCTTTTCTCTTTGTCCCTCATGGGACTCTTCTTTCGCTAACTCCTTCCTGTGTCAGTTAAATTTCTGTTTCTCCTCCCCGCTTGGTTCGCCCCTCCCTTGGTTCGCCCCTCCCTTGAGCTCCCCAGGGTTCCATTTTACTGACCAGTCATTTTAAACCACTCCTGGTCACTATGGAGGCTCAGTTACCATGCCCTCCCCTCGGGTTTCATCACGTGCAGTCACAAATTAATAATGATATGTCTTCTCAACAGGCATGCACAGATTAATAATATGTCTTCTTCTTCGTGGTCTCTGTGCCTCATACATTGGGAGCTTTTGCACCTGCGCGGTAGCGTTCGGAAGATTCTAGAGCTCGATAGCTTGGCGGAAACCCCTCCCCCATGCTGATACTGCGTATGCTCAGCCCACCGAGCAATGGTCACTCCTCAGTTCTTTCTTGTCTGCCGTTGTGAACAGAAGGTTCTTCGATAGCTTGCGCTTTTTTGGCTTGATTTTTGGCTTTTTTGACTATGATTTTCGGTTTTTGGACTTCGGATTTGACTTACGATTTGGCTTGGTGTTTTCGACTTCTGGTTCCAACCTGGTTTTTTGGCTTGACTATGATTTTGGATCTTGGATTGGTTCTGTCGACTTCGAACCCCCTGCTATCCCCCTCTCTTCTTTTCTTTTGCCGGACGTATTCTATGTCGGCGTTGTTTCCTGCGTCTCCTGTGGAAGGAAGGTCACTCTCTCTGACAAGCACTGTGAGTATCTCTTTTGCTTGGGCGAGGGCCATAATGTTCAGGCCTGCCCGGTCTGCAAGCAGTTTACCCACCAGACCCTCTGCAACTGCTCAGCAAGACTGAAGTCTCATTGTTGGGAGGAGTCCCTGCGTGGCCAGAAGACCGAGGCCCACGGTGTCATGGCCGAGAAATCTTCTCGCCCATCGACCTCTTCATTGGCAGCAGCGGCAGCTGCTGCACCTTCCACCTCATCAGTACCGGGCTCCGTACCGATCGTGAAGCTCCTGAGGATCCCGAAGATCTCGGCTCCTCCAGCGCGGGAGGACCCTGCGGGCTCGCAGGCCTCCACCTTCTCCAAGCCACTGACACTGGCTCAGAAGAAGCGTCCTTCAACCCAGGTCGCAGGGAATCATAGAATCATAGAAATGTAGAGTTGGAAGAGACCACACGGACCATCCAGTCCAACCCCCTGCCATGCAGGAACACCCTCAAAGCACTCCCGACAGATGGCCATCTAGCCTCTGCTTAAAAACCTCCAAGGAAGGAGACTCCGCTATACTCCGAGGCAGCATATTCCACTGCCAGACAGCCCTGACTGTCAGGAAGTTCTTCCTGAGGTTCAGGTGGAATCCCCTTTCCTGCAGCTTGAATCCATTGCTCCTTGTCCTGGTCTCTGGAGCAGCAGAAAACAAGACCTCTCCTTCCTCTACATGGCATCCCTTCAAATATTTAAACATAGCTATTTAAGCTTCTCATCTTCCCATGCTGTGAACAGCATCTGCCTCCATGTTGCACTGGCTTCACTGGAAACCTTATTCACCACCAACCCTTATAGCCATAACAGTGAAGGAATTTCAGGAACACTAGTTTTGAGAGTGAAGGGAGGGGATCTAACCCTCACTTTCCCATAGTTTAGTGTGACACAATGAACATCTTTTATCCCAATCATAGTTGCTACAGGCTGGCTGAAGGAGTATCAAAGACTACCAGTTTTGCTGCGCCTATTTTACATCTTGTAAGACCTCTTCAGTCAAGACAGTGAAAAGCACAGCACCTGTACCAGCAAAACAAAGCAGCAGCAAGTTTAAAAAAAGAATAATGACCTACACCCAATCTGTAGATCTCTCCAAGTGGGAAATATGTTTTAACGCATACAGCAATCCATAAGCAATCAAGTATGCGAGTGGGTGATCTTGCATGCAGAGCTTCTCAGAACTATGCTGTGACTGCACCACATATATGTCACCTAAGTGATTAATTGGCATGTGGTGCTTCAAACAGTAGATATCTATTACACATTGGGGCAGATGATATAGCCCAGGCATCTTCCACGTAACTGTTTCCCAGGAATCAACAAGGAGGAAGCTAGCAATGATGTCTGGATACAACACAGAAGGAGGAAGTAAAGCCTCTAGAACCCCTTTTTTGGTCCCCAAGTCTACCCCCAAATCCTCAACTCTTCAAAATTAATTTTGGTGCACTTTGGAGGCAAAAACAACCAAAGGGGAAAAAAACCCAGCCAAATTCCCCCCCCCGAGTATACAAAAGTCCACGATTCTGATAGGAAGTAGCAGAGCATTTCTGGAGAGAAAACAAAGGAAAAGTACATAATCTGGTGTGCTTAAACAAGGATGCAGCTTCTGGTGAGCTCAGGGGGAAACTAGCCCCTTGGGACAGATGGATAGCCACACAAGCACAGTACATGAGAAATGCAGTTGCCCACTGCTATTAAGGAGGTTCCTGAATTTTATTTTTAAATTTGACTCTATTTCTCCCTCACTGCCATGAAAACAAAAATAACAAATTAATATCTAAAGAAAGTAAGGGCTTCATTACATATGTTTAAGTATTACAATATTGTACAATTATTATTCTGGGTCATTTGTTTTACTATTAAGACCAAAAATAATAATAATAATAATAATAATAATAATAATAATAATAATAATAATAATAATAATACAACTATTATTTTGGCCTTAGTGGCAATGTGAGCCCTGGTGGCGCAGCAATTAAATGCTGGTACTGCAGCCACAATATTGTGAGTTTGATCCTGCAGGGCTCCAGGTTGACTCAGCCTTCCATCCTTCTGTAGGTCAGTAAAATAAGTACCAAGCTTGTTGGAGGCAATTAGCTAAATACATTGTAAACCGCTTAGAGAGTGCTTTGCGCTGATAAGCAGTATAAAAATGTAACTGCTATTGCTATTGATTTCTTTTACCACTACTGATACCAGAGCTTAATAGTTGACCAATCATCCATAACAACACCTTTTCTTCAAAATCCAGATGGCTGATCTTCTACAAGAATTTGCAGAAACAGAGTCAATTGTGTGACTTTTTTAGTATGGCTATTATAATCAAAGAGACATGGTTACAGATATAGTTACAAAGTACAGTTTTCAAAAAAAAAAAATAAGACACATGCCATGTGCCTCCAAGACATTGAAATAGTCATGCAAAGAACAGAAAATACCTGTACCGAGCCACCATGTCTGTCAGCTGCTAGGTGAGCTCTCAGGTGATGGGGATTGTCCTGATGGGGATCCCAGGCTGCCCTGAGGTCTGTCGACTGCCAGTTATATAATGCATTAAGCATGCATGGAAGAGGAGGAATAAGAACCCAGAACATATTAAACACATCATGTTGCTAATCAGCTTTATTCTACATAAACATCACAGGAACATGTGGGTACCTATACACAGCAATATGTGTACATATGTACCTGAATGCAGAAAGACATGTTTAAAGTTTTTAATATAAAAGGAGTATTTGGAATTACTAAACAAAAACTTCAAACATGAAACCTCATGCAGAACAGCAATACCCAGGGGCCATTTGGGATGGGATGTGCTACTTTTTCTAAGAAAACCCTAGAACTATCAAAAAAGAATATGACAAAGAAAATGAAAAACTTCAATACTTCCATATCATGCACACTTAACTACTACACTTTTTTAACAGATGCATGTAATGTTTAAATCATAAAATACAACGTGCCTGATTTTTTTTTAAAAAAATAATGTACTTCACACTTGTAAGAGAGGATAAAAACTTAATGTATTAATGTTAACAATAACAAACTCTTGGTTTTTTTAATATAAAAATGTATGTGGAAAATGAGGTTTTTGAAAGTAGAGTATTAGGATATTCACTGTTACATGGATAACAACTAATACAGCTCAGAAATCAGGGGATTTTTGGTGACACCAACAACGCAACAACAACCAAAGGGCAAAACAGCACTTTCATTGCACTGCCAGCACATATAATAGCGAAGAAGAAGAGGAGGAAGGAAAAGAGACGCTCCCCTCCAAAGGAGACTTGTCTCCCGACACCTCCGCCCACCCAGCTCTCTGAGGAACCAGAAGAGCTCCCGGAGGAGCAGGAGGTTCTCGAGCAAGAGGTCTTCAAGGTGTCTGATGAGGAGCAGACCGTGGAGGTCCTGCCCTCGGAACTGCCCGAGTTGACGGCTGCACTTACCCTGCCGGATCACCGTCCATCGGTCGATCGCCAGGAGGAGGCTGTAGTCCGACATCGGCCTTTACCTTCCCATAGACCAGCCTCTAGACACAGTGACTCCTGCTGTCCTGACCAGAGAGCCAGGCCTCCATCCCCTCAACATCAGGAGATGAGCCTGGAGAGAGCCTACTCGAGGGACACCGTTTACTCCTCCGCCTCCTACCTCGGTAGGTACGGCCAGGAGCACCTCTGGCGCGAGCCCCCAGGGTCGTACCACTCCTACTCCTCGTCATACCAGGACTGGTACCACCCTGATGTCCGGTACTGGTCTCCACAACACCGGTCTCGCTCGCCCTCCAGGGAGGCCTATTGCTCCTATTATGAGAGGATGCCGAGCTGATTGCCTCACCGGTCCTACTCGCCTCGCCATCGGAGGTCCCGGGAGCCCTCACCCCGCTACAGGGCAGTGTCACCCCCTCCACGGACAACGGCAACCGCAACGCGTCCTATGCCACAGACCACCGTGGTCCAAGCAACGTGACCCACAACATCGACGACACAGACCGCCCTCGGCCATCGGTGGTGCCCCTCCAGGTCACACCCATCCCGACTACGGCGTCGACCTCGGTACCGGCACGGCTCGCTGCTCCGACGGTGATTCTGGCTCTCCCTGCCTGCAAGCCATCCCAGGAGAAAGCAGCAGAGAGATCTCCGACACCATCATCGGAGTCGTATGAGTCGGACTCAGACTCTGCGGAGTTGACTCCGTCATCTCATGAGTCGCCTCTGCTGGCGTTTGGGGAACTGGGTCCGGAGTCGGCGCCCGAGGACGTGCGGCAGTTTTCGGCAGTCCTTCTCTGTATGGCCACAGCCCTTGGCCTAAAGGTTGTGGAACCAGCTCCGGCGGCGAAGGATCTGGTGTTCCAGTACCTCGAGACACACCCGCCATCGACTGCGCCGCTACCATTCCTCCCAAAGTTGCTTGAGGCTATGAAGCAGCCGTGGGCGAAGCCGGCTTCAGCGCAGCCTATACCTCATAGGCTGGAACATTTGTACAAGACGCAAAGAGAGAATGTGGAGTTCCTCTTTAGCCATCCTGTACCCAAGTTGATAGTGGTCGAGTCAGCCCAGACGAAGGGAGGCAATCGAGCTCATACCACCTCGCCAGATCGTGAAGGCCAGAAGCTCGATTCCATTGGGAGACGCTTTTACTCGGCGTCCTCCTTGGTGGCCAGGACCCTGAATATGATGGTGTGCCTTGCCGCGTACCATCATAATATTCTGGACTGGCTCGCCCCGCTCCTCGCTTAGCTGCCGGAGGAGTCCCACGCTACCGCCACTAGCCTCTTTGGTGAGGCTGTTGCGGTCGCCAAGCAACAGATCGCTTCCTCAAGGCACGCCGTGGAGGCTACTTCAAGGGTGATGGTAGGCGCAGTGGCCCTTCGTCGGCATGCCTGGCTGTGGTCATCGGGGCTCCAGGAAGACAGCTGCCAAAGGATTGAGGACCTCCCATTTGACGGCCAGGGACTCTTCCACACGTCAACAGACGAGGCCATGGATCACCTAGTCAAGGCCCGTCTGACGGCAAAGAAGATGGGCATCAACCAGCCAGCCCAGTCCCGCTGCAGCTTCGGCTCTAAACCAGCGTGGCGAAGGTCTTCCTCCTCCTTACATCAACTGCGGTCACCGCAATTGACCGCGTCCTGGCTGTCCAGTTCGTCCGCTGCACGGAGGCTTCCTTGAAGACACCCGTCCTCTTCGTCCAAGAAGTCTTCATCCAGGTCGAAGTCACGATTTTGATGCCTTCAGCAGGACTCCACCGACGCCAATCTTCACCCTCCCAGCAACCCTTCGACATCAACCGAACCTGGCCAGACACCTCACCCAGTGGTGGAAAATTACTGCGGACTCCTGGGTACTTACCATCATCCGCCTGGGATACACCATAGAGTTCCAGGATATTCCGCCGTGAGGAGTCTACTATTCCACCCCGGCCAGCTCAGTATTGCTGGAAGAGATCCAGTCCCTTCTGCAAAAGAGAGTGATCGAAGCAATTCCGTCCTCAGCCAAGACCACCGGCTTCTTCTCGAGGTACTTCACGGTACTGAAGGCGGACGGAACCCTGCAGCCCATCCTAGACCTCAGAGGGGTGAACGACTACATCCGCCCCAAGAGGTTCAAGATGGTCATGCTACCTTCGATCCTGCCCTTCCTTCGACAAGGGGACTGGTTCGCCTCCATCGATCTCAAGGACGCCTATTTCCACATCTCCATCCGCCCACAGCACAGACAGTACCTGCGTTTCGCGGTTGATGGCACTTGCTACCAATACCGGGTGCTGCCATTTGGCCTTCACCAAGTGCATGGCCCCTGTCGTGTCCTTCCTGCGGATGAAAGGCGTCTCCATCTACCCCTACCTGGACAGTTGGCTCTTGGTAGCATCCTGCCAATGGAAACTGTACAAGAACATTCACCAGACTCTGACTCTTCTCACTCGGCTTGGACTCAGAGTCAATCCGAAGAAGTCCCATCTTGAACCCACAAGGGTTCTTGATTTTATCGGGGCGACCCTGGACGTGGTATCGGCGAGGGCCTACTTACTGCTGGACAGGGCGCGGACGCTTTGTTGGGCAGCGTCCACCGCCTTTCATGCTCTGACGCTTTCAGCCAGGAGGATCCAACAGCTCCTCGGCTACATGGCCTCGACGACAGCCATTACCTATCTCTCCAGACTGTGCGCATGACCGCTTCAGCATTGGTTCGTCCGGGCCTTTGACCCGCTCTGGGACGACCAGTCTCGCCGCTACCAGCTGCCTCTACAGGTGCGCCAATCCCTCCTGTCGAGAATTCCGTTCCGAGAACACCATCCCACGGTCATGGTAACAACGGATGCCTCGCTCTTCGGCTGGAGAGCACACTCCAACGACTTCAGAGTCCACGGTCGGTGGATCGGACACGGGACTGCCCTCCACATCAATGCCTTCGAGCTGCTGGCCATATCCAAAGCTCTGCGGGCGTTTTGTCACCTTGTCGCAGGCCACATGGTGTTGATCCTCACAGACAACACGACGGCGGTCTGCTACGTAACCATGCAAGGAGGGACTCACTCCACCACTGTCCTCAACATCGCCCTCGACCTCTGGGACTGATGCGTCTCACTATGGAGCCATCCGGTGGCAGTTCACCTGGCTGGGCAGGAGAACACCACAGCGGATGCTCTAGCAGGGACACCTCATCCCATCATGAGTGGTCCCTCTCCAGCGAGGCCTTCCAGATGGCTTGGGACCGATGGGGCGAACCGACGATCGACTTCTTCGCCACCAGCCAGAACGCGAAGTGCCGTCGATACTGCTTGAGGGCCGGCTGCGATCGCCACTCCATCGGCGACGCGTTCCAATTTCGGTGGAACGAGGGACTCTTCTACGCGTTTCCTCCGTTTCCCCTTCTGGGCCGCATGATATCGAAGATCCTCGCAAACTGAGCAGACGTCGTCTTTGTGGCATCGTAGTGGCCGAGGCAGCACTGGTTCGGGCCCCTGTTCGAGGCTGGCTGGGGACGGATCCTCTGGTTCCCGACGGTACTGGACCTCCTCTCCCACTCCAATGGTCTTGTGCTGCACCTGGATCTGCCGCTCTTGGCCCTCCATGTCTGGAGGATATTGCCATAGACGACCCTGTCATCGGGAACATCTTGACAGCGGCCAGGAAGGAATCGACTCACTGCAACTACCACTACAAGTGGCAGTGCTTCGTTGCCTTTGCCGAGGAACATCGGGAGCCGGTGTTGCCTGTCAGCCTGCTGACCATGCTCCACTTCCTCCTGCACCTTCAACAGCAGGGCTTGGCCTTCCCGTCGCTGAAGGTGTACCTCGCCTCTATCGTGGCATACCAACCGCCACGATCCCCATCGGCTGCTCTCTTCAGAGATGGTACCGTTAAGCAGCTTTTGAAGGGCCTGCAGCACCTCTACCCACTGGTATTGCCACCGCTGCCGCCATTGTCATTATCATTGGTGCTGTCGCAGCTGACAAGGCCACCTTTCAAACCTATGACGACTGCAGATGACAGGCTGCTCGCCATGAAAACTGCCTTCTTAGTAGCTGTCACCTCTGCCAGGCGGGCGGGAGAGTTGACAGCCCTATGATGTGATGAACCATACCTGATCTTTCACAGGGACAAGGTGGTCCTTCGGCCTGACATCTCATTCCTGCCAAAGGTGGTGTCCAACCTCCATCTGAGCCAGGACATCATCCTGCCCACCTTTTACCCGGACCCGACTACACCTTTGGAGCGGTCCCTTCACTCCCTGGATGTTCGTTGGGCCTTGGCATTTTACAAGGACAGGACTGCCTCTTTTCGACAGACCCCGCACCTTTTTGTGTGCTACGGCAGGCATCGAAGAGGCCACAAAGTGTCCAGCCAGCGCTTCTCCAAGTGAGTGGCCCAGACGATCCACCTGGCATATGAGCTTGTCAAGAAGCCTCTGCCAGACTTTCTTGGGCTCATTCTACAAGAGCCGTGGCGACATCTACAGCCCTCCTGCGAGGAGTCGATCTGCAGGAACTCTGCCGTGTGGCGACCTGGTCCCAGCCATTGACCTTCGTGCGTCACTACAGGCTAGACTGCTGGTCCTGGAGGGATGCTCGATTTGGACGTGCTTTGCTGGCTTCTGTTCTATAGGACCTGACCCACCATCCTACAGGTAAGCTACACAGTCTCCTAATGTATGAGGCACAGAGACCACGAAGAAGAAGAACAGGTTGCTTACCTGTAACTGTGGTTCTTTGAGTGGTCATCTGTGCCCTCATACATGCCCGCCCAACCTTCCCCTCTTTTTTCAGGTCCCATTCTACTCGGCGGACCAGAACTGAGGAGTGACCGTTGCTTGGTGGGCTGAGCAGGCGCAGTACTGGCATGAGGGAGGGGTTCCCGCCAAGCTATCGAGCTCTAGAATCTTCCGAACGCTACCGTGCAGGCGCGAAAGCTCCTAATGTATGAGGGCGCAGATGACCACTCAAAGAACCACAGTTGCAGGTAAGCAACTTCTCAACAGTCATGCGCATTTTAATACAGATGTTCCTATAAGTAATACTACAATGAATTCAAATCAAAGTAATGTAGATAACCAAGATGAAATCTGTATTGTGGCTGAATCAGACAACAGATAGCAGATCCACAAGGATATTCAAGAAGTGGCCATGAGTGCAAATGTAACATGTAAAAAAATGCACTGAAAAATCAAAACACAATACAGTAACCAAAAAAGTAAGGGCAATGGAGGAAGCTCATGGACCTATTGATAATTCAGATGTAGAGTCTGAATTCAGCCTGTCTGAGAATGAGAGGTTTTTTACCTACCCCTGAATCATCATTTTAGAGAGGCTGAATGAGCAATCCACCCTCACCCAGGGATTTTCTCTCTGTTCTCTGCTATCTATGAACTAAATCTCCTGGTCTTCAAGGCTATGAAACAAAACTGAGGGAAAGAGCGCTCAATGATCTTAACGGACTTAGAATTGTGGTCTCCTGCCTGGCTGATTCGGTGCAAGGGAGTAACTCAACAGTGAATGTGCATTGCTCCTTCAGCCTCTCTAGAATAACTGTTCACAGTAGGTAAAAACTTCTCATTTTCCACATTATTTCCTTCATGAACAATGTTCCAAAAGGACATTCATGAAGGCAGGCTTCTCTGTCTGTGGGAAGGAACCATACAGGCAGGGGTTATGGCCTTGTGGTTATTGGTTATGGTCTTTGAGGAAGAGGTAGTAGCGTCAGCAATAACATCTGCTGCAAAGGCACAATTTAATAAGACCATGATTTAAAGTTCTTCTATTAAAGTTCGGATAATGTGAGAGATTCTCAAGCCATAAAAGAGAAGCTCTAGCAAAATCTGAAGCAGTCTGTGAAATGAGAAAAGCTTGTTCTAGGCTACTGGTAGGGAAGAAGAACTGAAGGAAGAGCCGGAGCATCACCAGCATAGAGACCCATTGTGTTGTCATGTGACCACTGCCTTTCCTGGGCAGAATGGGGGCATAACTCTTGCCTGAGTGTCTTCATCTCCATAGTCAAGAATAAACAGTCATGATAAGTGATCCAGTGCTTCATTCCTTACAAAAGTACCTTATATCCTGTACTTCAGGATGTTCACTGAGAACACGAGCCTGCCCTTGCAAGAATTTTCACTAGAAACCTGTAACCAATCTGTGTGCCAGCAAAGCTACTAAAGCAAGGTGGCATCCAGTAGGCAGATGTGTTTGAAACTGCTGGAGACTTGTTGTTTATATTTTGCTTATATTTTGAGAGGCTGGATAGGAGAAAGTCAGATTATATAAGACTTACCTGCTTTGGCCACTGTGGATCCAGACCTTGATGAATCCAGGGAGCCTAAACACACTGTTCCACTCAGTGCCTTTTGTCATCCCGTTCTCCTTTTCATCACGTTAAAGAAAAACAGGTATAGAATCTGAGATGCTACAACCATTCCCAGAGATACTGCATTCCAGCCGGACATACCTGCCCACTATCAGTTCATTTCTGGCTGCACTAAACCAGTCAGACTGCACTGGAACTGTGATTGGGCTGACTTAAAAGGATCAGATTCCCTTTTAGGAAACAGAAGGTGCCTCCCACTGTAGCGAGACTACAGTCTGCTTTGTATGTGCACCTGAGGCTTTCTACATGTGCCATTGGCTTGCTCATCTAATCCACAAGATCTCTCTGAACAGGCAGAGACTGCCACACTGTATCTTCTTTATGTACAAGCATGGTGTTGGATCACTCCTATGTCATCTGAGATGAGATTTGAACCAGGAACTTGGCACACATCACATACTTTTAGAGAATGCATTACACCAAGCATGGCTCCCATATAATCTATGTAACTCTTGTAAATAGTACTTTATGTTAGTTTTTTAAAAATCTGATTAATTTGTGAGGCTCCTACTAGAAACAAATCTCTTTCTAATAAATGGGATGATATGAAGGCTTTAAAAAGCATTTTCTGCATTTTTGTTTGATGTATTGTAATTGATATGCAAATATACAAAATGGAATCAGTTACAAGTTGTTTCTTTAATTGTAAAACTAAACTACATTCTTTGTAAGTCAGCAGGGTAAGCATGAAGATTTCCTTTTTATTCAAGTGTCTATTTACTTGCCAGTATGCAAGCAGAAAAAAATAGTTTGTAATTCTTAACTTGCACTCCTTACTTGCATGTGCCAGGCACAGAGTTTGCATACTACAACCACGTTAAGTCACAAAACTGGTTAAATAATTTATTTCAATGATTTTGCCATTTAAGTTTAGGAATAATCTTCTTAAGCAAAGAAGTTGTAAAATCAAGATTTGTTCTAGAATATCGGAAATGGGTAGCCACATGATATTTCTCATTGACATATATTTTGCACTCAGAATTTTTATACTCCAACCTATTTTATGGCCTCCTGTGGTACAGTACTGCTTGTACAACAGTGACTATATCTGAAAAGCCAAACCACTAATGTTCTGTAGATGATGGGAATGAGAGGCAAAACAAAACCTGTAAGAACTCAGAGAAACTAGTGGGGTTTTTAAGTGCTGGAAACCGCACATGGAACATTTGTCTTTGGTCCTTGATTCTCATGTAGCTTAGTATGATGTACCTCAGGTGAATACATCTGTACGACTTTAAATTACTTTAGCTTCAATATGAGCAAACCCATGAGATACTAATATACAGATTAGGAATTTTCATTTATATAAGTAGTGGCCTGAGAAATTCTTTTGTAGTTTGATTTGCCAAGAAAGCCACAAAAGTGAGTCATGCAGATAACCCCTCTCAGATTGTTAAATGCTGCTATCCCTTCCACATATACAGGGTCAAGGTGTAACTTTCGTAAAGCTTGCTTTTAAAGTTTCTTGGTTAATTAATACAGCTCTCCTCTGCCCACTTGTCTGAAAGTAAACCCTACAGATCTCAATAGTATTTACTTCTGAGAAGACACATATATAGAGTTCTAGTGTTCATCTACTTTGAAAGAGAACCTGCAGTAACTTCTGCTTTTCCCATAATATAATTATTAATAAACAGGCACTTCAGAGTTCACAAATCAAAGGGATTACTTTAAAAGTCTATTTTTATAGGAAAATCATTTCAAATAACGGACTGTTAGAATTTCTTAAATGATGTTATGACTATGTGCTAATTTTAAACCAGCATGGAGGTTATACAGAAGCAATTCTAAGATCTTAATAAGAATCTTTGTTACAGAATTGTCGCACAGATAAGGATGTTTTAGGTAAAAGAAATCTTTATTTTATTATGGCATGTGTTGAAAATGTAAAAATAATTTCAGAAGTTAGAAGGTGCTTTACATTCACAATATTTTAAATGTACTATTTAACTTCACATTAAAAACAATAAAATGTTTTTCCTAAGTGTTCACTTCCTGTGTGTTAAGTGTTCATTAAACTAAATGCTGCAGCTCAAAGAATGGATCGTTGTATCATGTCAGAGAGTCAAAATAACCACATCTATGATAAATTTAAAGCAGGAGTGAGGAATCTGTTTCTTCAGGCATTTGGATTACAAGTACCATATTCGCTTACCAGTGACAAAGCTGGGTGGGTCTGATGGAAATGGTAGGCCAACAAATTTGAAGGGCCAAAGGTTTTACCTTTACTCATGGTTTTACATTTGTATTTTTTTTTTTTGTGCTGCATACACCATGCACATATGGAAAAACCCATATCTCAGTTATATATGTCAACTTCCTTACATGAAGCATTTCAATTTACGAGTCTTGATTTAACAATTTCTCAAAAAAAGAAAAAAGGAACACAGAGTTGCTCTGCTATTACAAAATGCCCCATTTTCTGCTGAATGACAGCTTGCAAAATTGCAAGTTTTGACAATGACCTACTGCAGGCTTTACCTATGCTTTATGATTCATCGAAGAACTGAAGTGTGAATTCTCATGAACAACAGCTCTAACACAACAAACAAAGTGTGAACAATCTGTTTATTTCCAAGGATGAGGAATCATATAGTATTGTAGACCCTTGAAGTCAAATGGCACTTGCAATTACAGTACATAACAGCATTCACAAAATAGTGCCCTCGCCTCTGAAAAAACAAAGTTCAATGGCATTCATGGATGGAAAGTTAGGTCACCTTGAACTTTGCATAGCGTAGTTGACCAGAAAACAAGCTGATTGTCATCAAGGTGTGTCACGCTTTCAACAGCCATTTGACATTTATGAATGCTTCCTATTAATCAAAGGTATACACAAAAGGCTAGGAGTGCTATGTGTTCTTCGTGCAGGCAAACATATTGGAAGATACTTGCAGAACATTCCAGAGTTAAAACATAGACTTCTTAAATGTCTGATGGGTCAGTTCTTCAACAGCAGTAGGATGAAGAAGGATGCCCTTTTCATGTTTAACGAAATAAATGAGCAAGGCCTGTAGACATTGCAGCTAGAAAATACAGAAAACCAGAACTAGGAATCTGAAATGTTCAATTTATTACGAAACCTGAGTGGTAACTGAAACTTCAAGCATGTTGCACTTAACTTGAGCTAGAAGCAGCTGTTGAATTATAGCTTGAAAAGTTACTTCTTACAATGCTTCCAGGATCAGACTGCTACTGCTCCCTCCTTGGGTGCCCAGGCACATCCCCACAAGTAACCAGAGGCCAGGATGACAGAGCTAAGCCTGGCAGCCCTCCGTTGTTGCTGTGCTCCAGAGTGGGGGCTTTGTGGAAGGAAGTAATGGATACTTCCCTCTGCAAAGTCCAAAAAAAAGTAGATATGCAAGTGTAACCCCCCAACTACCTCTGTATAGTACAAAAAATAAAATGCTGACTGACTGTGGTCTTCTTTCCCCCCCATATTTTATCTGGAACAAACCTGTGAGGATGCTTAAGCAAGATAGCAAGTCACTCAGATATCTTCACTGCTAAGGTAGGATTGCAGCCTGGACTATAACTGTATTACCTTACAGAGGTAATCTGTTTTCTAACAGATACCACGTTGGTTGAAAAAAACAACATTATTGCTTATAGATTGTGGACAAATATTCCAGGCTGTTTATATTACTGTATATACTCATGTATAAGCCTATAAATTTTAGTCAAAAAATTGATCCCAAAAACCAGTGATTGCCACATGTAGGCCAGTGTACCTCAAGACAGTGTTCCACAAGACAGTGCCTCGTTGTAAACCTATAGCTAGAATAGGATGAGAAGTGAAATGTCTGTCATGGTTTCTCATGAGCCACATGACAAACCACATGTAGCAGAAAGGAAAAATTGTTTTTAAAAATTGGCGCCTCTGGGGCCCACCAAAGGCTTATTGGCCAGTGGGCCCCTGGGTTTATGAAAATTGCAGCATAAAGCCACATATGCCTGGAGGCTGCTTGTGCCAGAGGCTGCTGCCTGCGCTCGCTCACTCGTGCTGCCTGTGCCCGCTCGTGCTGCCTGTGCCTGCTTGGCATCCTCCACCCATTCCCTTCCCAGTCTCTGACACAGGAACCTTCTTTCTCCACACCCAGTCCAGAGGAAAGGGAGTTGGGGGGGCAGCTCCAAAGGCGAGAAGGAAGTGTGCACCCCAATTGCTTTACCTTTTACCTTGGCGTAAGTTCTCAGTGTGGGGAAGAGGCAAAGCAATGTCAGGGAGAGCTTGGAGGAAACAGGGAAAGTGCGTGCATGTCTTCCGCCACCATATTGCCTTGCCTTCTCCCTTGTGCGAGTTCACAGCACTGGTGAAAAGGGAGGGGAGAGCTCCAGGGAACGGGGAATATGTGTGTGCATGTCTTCTGCTGTGCCATTACCTTTCCTTCTTCCTTGCATGAGTTCTCAGCACCTGTGAAGAGGCAAGGAAATGGGAGGGGATTGTTCCAGGGCACTGGGAAAATGTGTGCATGCGTATGCATGTGTGTGTGTGTTCTGCTGCCCCATTGCCTTTCCTTCTCCCTTCCGCAAGTTCTTAGCACAATGACGAGGCAAGGAAATGGGGGGGAAATGCAAGGGAATGGGGGGAGGTGGAGAACTGGGGGGAAGCATGAGCGCCTTGCAAATAATCAAATCTGCGAATATGAAAGGAGAACTGTATAATTATCCTCTATTCTGCAGAGTAGGGATTGGACATTATTTGAGACTGTAGTAGAGACTTGACTTGAAAATCCCTTGCAGAACTTGAGACCGGACTAGAGGCTGGTGGTTTTTTAAAGTGCCTTGTTGCAGGACTTGAGGCTTGACTGGAAGGTACAGTCTTCTTGAGATTTCAACGACAGCTGAAAAATTTCTTTGCATAGCTCCCTTGCAAAGCTGTCTCATACACAATTCTGGGGTTTGTAGTTTTACAAGGTGTCATAGCCTTCTCTGGCAAAGTGTGCTGGTACATCATCAAACTAGAAACCCTAGGATGCCATAAGGAGCTAGGCAAAGAAAATCCAGTTTTGACCTGATTATCTCTGTACTGCAGTATGTGGCCCTGTTTATACAGGTAGGAAAATGTGGGATTAATCCACATTTTCCTGCCTGTGTAGAAAGGGTCTTCATGTCATTTTCAATCTGGGGAGATCCTGAGGCAAAACTATGGCAATTGTCCTGGCCAGGTTTCTTCAGAGGGAGTTTTGCCTTTGGCCAGGCTTTTGCTAAGGCTCAGAGGGTGTCCTGCCCAAGATTATCCTTCTTTCCCTTGCTTTTTGAACCGTTTTTTTAAAAAAAGATTTGAAAGATTTGAGATTCATGAGATTCGTGGATTCCCAGAACCTTCTAGGGATTTGGATCCTGATTCAGAAAATTTTGGATTTGTCCCATCCCTAGTTGTGTCAATGCAAGTTAAAATATTATTTGCCTTCTTTGCTGCAGCATCATACTGCTGTCTCTTATTCACCTTATGATCAACAATAATCTTAAGGTCCTTTTTACATGCACTACTGAATGTCAGAAGGTGAAAGCCCTAAGCATCATCAGAACTGTGGACCAAATTTTCAGGTTTGGTGTGTGTCATTCCACCAGAGAAGGACAGCTTGGGTTGTAACCCCTGTGGTGTGTCTTTGGGAAAACCTGCAAGAGTAAGAGACAAAGTTCTCTTTCTCTCCCAGAGCCTTAGGAAGAACCAGCCAAACTTTTCAAGAGGAATTAGAGGAGATGAAGAACTGGTTTAGAAAGGTAGGCAAGAAAGTTGAGAACAGATGGAAGGAACCAGTGAAGCCTAGTTTGTATGTACTGAACAGAACAAAATGGCTACTGGACATGCCCATCAGTGAGGGGATGGAATCAAAGTAAACCAAAACAGTTTGGTCTAATGAAAAAGAAACATCTAGTTAGTGTAAGTATTTTATTCTATAAGGTCATTTGTGATCATTCTGTTTACTACCAGGAATATTGAGAAATGTAAAAGTTTTACAATCATATTTTTAGAAGACTAGCACCCACCACTACTCCTCTGTTTTGAAACGTGCATTAAGCAACACAGTCACTGAAGAAAACAGGAGGTAGGCAACTGCAGTTCTGTTTCCAAAGTCTTGTGTTGCAGCATGATATAGTCCCAGACATACGGGCATCTGTGCTCTGAAAATGAAAGATAAGGTAAGGCTACAGAAGTGTTTGCAGAAACTGAAACTGAGCACCACTTTAAGAGACAACATTCCCAAGGAGACAAACAGGAAGTACTTAGATTACAATGCTGTAAATTTAGATGTAGCTCAAGCATATGTAAGCAACCAATAGTTGCTTATGTCTATCTTAACTTTGCAAGGTCGCTCTGCTTTCTGGAACCTCTCACAAGTTGGCACCAATTTCATGTGGGTGGGGAAATATGCCATGAGTATTGTACACAATGTGTGGCCCCGTTTCTGTCCACAAAAGTTGGGACAGTAATGTTCTGTCTAGTGCAGCGGTTCCCAAACTTTTTTCACTTACATACCCCTTGACAGCTCATTTCCATAAATTGTGTCCCCCCTCTCACTGTCTTGTCCTTTCTTTGAAGGGAAACAAAACCTCAAGCAGAAAGCTCCTGTGAGTTCTGAGATTTGCCCACACCACAGAAGGAAAGGCAGGATGTCTGGCCAGCCAACCTGACCAAGCCTCCTCATCCCATCATGCCCCATCACCCATTAAGACACTCTCCACAGCCTCAGTATCCAGTTTGTTCCTGGCTGAAGACACAGGGAGGAGTGACTGCTGCTGCACGTCCTTCCCTCAAACGGATTTGGGAGGGACTGAATGCCTCCACTAGATGCATTTTCTTCTTTTGGTGAGGGACACAGGGAAGAGTAAGAGAAGGAAGGATGAATGCAGGGCTCAAGAAGCCACCAAGTGTGGGCAGGGCTAGGGTCACAGCAACTTGAATAGATAGATGGCTGTGTGTGCATATGTGTGTGAGAACCTTTTTTTTTTAAGTTTGTGGCTTGTGTATCACTCTTCTCTTTATCTATATGGTTTCCCCCCATCCCTTAAGGTTCTGGGGCAGGAACACCAATGCTACTGGCAATCAAGAACCGCACTGAGTTGTGACACCCTCCAAGAATGGCTTATACTTTATACTTTCCCCACCATTATTCATTTCCCTCCCACAGACTCCTAAATGTCCTCATTTGTACTCCTGGCACTATATGTACCCCAAGCTGGGAATCGCTGGTCTAAGTAGATTGTATTGTATATTCAATCTATTGTCTACCCTCTCAGATTAAAGACAGAAAAAAATCAGAAGGACCTTGATGATATCCACCTCTCTCCTTCATTCTGAGACATAATCACAACCTGTTAGACATTCTGGCTGATGCTCAAGGGAATTATAGTACAATATACCCAGAAAACACCAGTTTGGGGGAAGGCTGATCTAGAACTGAAATGTATAACATATCTGGAAGTCTTTTCTCTACCACCCTTCCTCTAGGAATCCCAAAGAGTCTTTTTGGAGATAGAGCTCAAATTATCATCAAATTATCATGAACCATTTCAGGGAAGTCTTCTCTAACCTGCTGCTCTCAATTGACCATGCTGGCTGAGACTGATAGAAATTGTAGTCTAACACATCTGGGAAGCAACAGGTTCAGGAAGGCTGTACTTATACAATCCTAGAAATGACTGTCTTGCAATAACTACCCACAGGGGAAGATCCTGGCTATCTAATTTGTATAAATTTAAAGTCACATGAGATGCCAACAACTATTCTTCTTCATATTTTTATGTTTTTGCTTTCTTGAAGCCAAATGCATTCTTTATATCTTCTAGAAAGTTTTCTTGAATGATACTGTTCTTTGAAGAACTTCTGTACAGATTAGGAAATATTCATGCAATGACAACAAGTGCCTATGAACAAATACAGTATAGGCTTGCATGCTGTTCCATGGGTGGAACTCCATGGATTAAGCTCCTTATGCAAGCAACCACCTACATGTAGATTGCATACAGGAAGTTGTGTCAGCTTCACTCTGAAATATGCATATTTCACACATGAAAAGACTCTTGCACGCATTACTTTGCTTGAGAGTTGCATCTAGATTTCTTCTTCCTTCTGAGGTTAGCCAGATGGTGTGCTCAGTTTCTCACCTTCACAAGGCTCCAATTTTCTTTAACAGGGTCACAAGTTCTCCACTTCTTTTCAGAGCATCTAGATCTGTAAAACCACCGATACAGGTGTTGCCAATAAAGATACGAGGCACCTAAAAAGGGGAGCAAGTAATTGGTGTTGCTCAGTACAGAAAAATGCTTTAGAAGTACAGTATTGCAGGAAGAGTGGATCTCAAGGCAAAACAACCAGAACAACAGCAAAAATGAAGTTATGATAGAGAGGTATAGTAGCAGTTTACCACTTTTCTAGTTTGGTCCAGAAGTGTTGAACTACAGGTAGCACCATCCGCAGCTAACACATATCATCGCCTACCCAGATGGGTATTGTAAACAGATTTTCTGTGTGGGACTCAAAATCCTAGAATGAGACTGAATTTCTACACCCTAGTTTTACTCTGCCAGTAGATAAGCCACTGAAGTCACTGTGTTATAGCTCTCAAGCTCTGCCTTTCAGATTTGCATAATAAGAGAGGAAGAAGTTCCTTCCCTGTCCTTTTGTCTTTGAGTGATTCTTATCATAATATCTATCTAAAGGTGAACTGATATAGAAAGTGAATATTCCAAGACCTAGGCTATGATTTTGACGCACAGATAGCTCCAACACCTGTTTTTCATTGACTCCAAACATAGTACTAAAATTCTCCCATAGCACCCCATCTTGCAGTGTAAGCCTTAGATTTTAAACAAGGTCTATTTTCATTTGCATGAATAGGCATGGTTTATTTAGATCCAGTGTCCTACAATACAGGCACAGTCTACCACAAAGTATATTGGTGAGAGACTAAACAATGCTATCATACCTTTGCATACAATCTGTTTATTTCAGTGTGGCTTAAAAAGAAAAGATCCCAGTGTATCCATTTCTATTTGTCCTGTGCATTTTATATATGCAATAATTTAGTAAGCAAATTTTCAGTCCACCTTTATAATGGGGAGGAATAGGAAGAGAGATAATTGTCTAATAAAGTTTTGCATGCCAGACATCCATTAGACCTAGGAACAGAATGAAAAAACAAACAAATCTGCAACCCAGCAAGGTTAATAAAGATCTGGATGTATACACATCATTCCACAGCTTTCCAGTTCACTTTTCTTTCTCATAAGTATTTTGCTCTAGGCACCTTGCTCATCATGAGTAAGTTAAAATATCAAAACAGTTGACTTCATTGCTAGAATATTGTCATGGGAAGATAGACTTTCTGGTTTCTCTGTTACAACATAAGAATGAACTCACTGAGTGGTGATATTGACAACAGTTGCCACCTGTCCTTAGGAAAGTGCAACTTTCTGCCAAAGTGTTTTACCAGGCAGCTAGGCCATTTCACAGACACAAGACTTGATTTGAAACATTTAAGATCTACTGAAGTATTTCATTTTTCTTTTCTATGCACACTGAACGTTATCCAGAAGACTGTAGAAAGAGTAGAGACTCCAGTATAATGTGGGGGCATACAAAAGATATGAGGGGAAGGTTGTAAAATAGTTCTGGAAACCATACATCATTGCTAGGAGGAGATGCATCTTATCCATTCTGTATTACTTCTGCATGTGTTTAATCAAATCCTGTGTCCACGTCTCAAGAAGAGCTAAGGTACAATCTGGTCAACTGAATCTCATTAGCTGGAATGAGAAAGAGCTAAGCAATATGGAATAATGACTAAAACACTCAGCATTTTGTGAGCGCTATTTTGTGACAACAGCTTGTACCAGATAAAATGTGTCAGCCTTTAAGTTGTCACAAGACTCTCCAGTTATTTTTTTGATGTACATTCCTAAAATGAAAGTGATATTAAATGGTTAAGTGTTACACAGTACATGATTTTTCCTGTTAGGCTATAAATAACTCTCTGGAAAACACCTTACAATAGCAATCAGATTTATATATAGTGAGAGAGCAAGAACTTGGTTTTCCACTCCCACCGCATCCAATAAACAAGATTTTAAAAACAAACTCACTGTTTTAGCGCCTGTAATCTGTAGGAGATAGTCCTGAATTTCAGCCATATCACTTCGCTTTGAGAGATCAATGTATTCCAAATGCCCGGGCTTAAGATGAAGTTCATCCAGAACATCTAAGCTCCTCTTACAGTAAGTACAGCCTGTCTTCCCAAATATAACCACTTTATTAGGTGCAAGCTTGCTGTTCACAAATTGCTCGGCCATTGTTTTTGAGCGGCTCACTTCCCAGCAACAAGCAGACTGTTCAGCTGTTTACAGTAATACTAAAGTCCACAGCAAGGAAACAGTGACCGCAGTTGTAGTGAAAGCAACAGTATCTGAGCTCAGGCTTTTATGAGCTACACTCCTCCTTTAAAGCCAACACCCTGGAGGAGTCCCCCCCCCCGCTTTCTTTGCTTCTGGCTTTTTAAAGTGAGAAGGATACTGAACAGTCATACACTATAGGCATTTTCTACACAGGATGTGAAATCATTTCCTCATTAGAGATTAGTGCCTTATACAATGAGATGGCTTGGCACACAGTGTTTGTTTTTGCCTTGTAAGTATTATAAGAGAGACTTTATGGCAGCAATCTCACAGCTTACCTAATATGCAAATCCTATGGTACAACCGACTTCCATATAAACATGCATACTTTTTTAAGAATTGAGCTGCGAGATAAAATGTAATTGCCTCTAAGAAATAAAATTAAATTAGTAGGCTTGGCCAGCCTTCCAAAGGCAGTCTACCTAGCATGTCCTTGGCTGACTCCATTTGGGTTGTACTTCACCAGCTCCACTATTGCAGGGATTTCTGAAAACATGGCAAATTAACCACAGGAGTAATACTCAGATATACATCTTTTGGGGGAGGGAGAACTTTGGTCTTCTAACTGCACATGGATGGTGCCCAGGAGAGTGTTTGCCCCTCAGCTGCTGACTGGTACACTGCAGCACCATCAGGCTGTATTGCACAGCTGACAATAGCAGAAGGCTAACAGAAATTTATTTATCCAGATTTACACTCAGCCAGCAGTCTGGAAAGATCTTGACCAAAGAGTTCAGGTTAGCACACACTCTGTGGTAAAACAGTATGTTGTATGGACCCAATTGTACATGATATGGAAAATCTCAAATCATTTGAAATCTCATTTTACTATATCTCAATGAGAAGCCTTATTCTTTGGTCTTATTCTCTCCTCAGGTACAATCAAGTGTGGACAACCTGTGTTACTGCCTGTGGTAGATTTACAATAATAGAGTTTAACGTTTGAGCAAACTAGTGGAACAGAGAAAGTTATCCTCACTGTAATATAGTAAACTCAGGTTTAAAGTTATCTTGTATTTCCCTTGCCTGTCTGAACCCATTTTTACCACAGTTTGTAAGAACTTATCCAGTTATGTACTCAGAAGAATTCTGTACAGTAGTTTAGTCTGAGAATGATGATTAATGAGATGTGCACAAGTCCTCACACATAGAAAATATCCTCCCTCCATAACTCCTCAGAGTGCTTGGGGGACCACAGGGTAGTTCTGGAAGCTACAATTCAAATAAATAATTTTGTTACTACTAGGTATAGTGAATGGGCAATGCTATTAACCTGTGCCAGATTTTAAACAAAAAGACAATTGCATTTTCACATTGCATATATTTGACAAGCTGGACTCTGCCACCAGAAATAATGACATGGTTGAATTTTAAAAAGTTAGATAAATCTGTGGCTAAATACATTCAATAATAAGGGAATTAGTTAGACAACCTGCTCTTCAGTGCAAATGCATACTAGTTTATATTACTTGAAATTGCCAGCAATACCTGGGAATGGATAATAGGAAAATATTATTTTATTTCACAGCACTGTGTTATACAATGCCTGACCAGCTACCATCACACAGTGAATGTGATGAACAGAGTGTTGTTCAGACTCCTGAATGAATAATATTCATAGTATAATCACCGAAAAATGCAAGACTTGTGAGCATATTGTGAAGCTGTTTTCAAAATGCAGCGTTATGATGAATGGCATATTGCTGGATATTCAACAAGAGTGTCATTTCTGTAGCAGTGCCTGGCAACCTACATTGTAACTGGTAAGCTGCAGCAAAATCAGTAACATCTGGCCACCACTGCTTTCACACTTCCTGTTACTTGTTTGTAGGACACACTGCTTTGGGGGTATATAAATAGCAAGTGGAATGCAAGTGAAAAGCGCTGGAGTGATGTACTGATGTGTTGGACTTATGAGTAGAAATGCTAGCATAAGAATGTACATAATAAATATGGTACCTTTTTCAAAGCCCACTTTTTCTGTGCAATCTTTAGCTTATCTTAAGCAGACATAATGCTATGTTTCACACATTGTCCCTTCTTTTCCACTGTGTCTGGCACTAAGGCCAGACTTCAGTGCAATGACGCTGACTGGGGCCCCAGGCACACACACACACAAAGTTAAACATCGCACAACAGCCATGTTATACATTTTTGAATCTCTCTCTCTCGCTTTGAAATTTATCTATCTGATTTTTTCTGGGGAGACAAACTTAGGCAGTTTATTAAGAACTTACATCCAACCTGAAGAAGATATTCTGAAACAGAAGAATATCTGGAAATTCTGTATTTTTGCCAGTGTCTTGTTATTTAATTAGGTTTTTTGTTGTTATTAAATTGTTGACATTACAAATTTTCACATTGTTTCATTCTTGTGATTGAACTTTATTTTTTGGTTTTCTGTTAATGTCTTTGTTGTTTTCCACTTATAATGAGCTTGTTCTATGTACAATAGATTGATGTTTAAAGTTCATACTATCATAGTTCTATTTTTATACTTTCCCTTTGCATATAGCATTAGTGTGCTTTTTAGCTTTGTGCCCCTGTTTTTGACTGTTGCTCTCAAGTGTGATTCTGTGGTGACTGGAGACCCGGCCAGCAAGCCCTGCTGCTCTTTCATCCTACCTTCCTCATGTCATTGCTGCTTCTACCACCAATGATCATTTCACCATCCAGGAAGAAGTCTTCCCATGTTTGTCTGGGGTGCTGCAATCTTTTAAATGTTAAATGCTGTCTGGAATCTTGTTGTGGTGTTGCATCTTCATAAGTGGACTTATGAAGACGCATAAGTGTCTGTGGGAATTAAAACCCTGCAGTTGCACAAGATCCATAACTAGTGCAGGGCTGCTATTATGTTACTATATAGCAGAGATATTAAAGTGCCCAATGCACATAGACGCTTGATGCACAATAGGACGGATGCACCTCGGTCCTGATGTGAATCACATTGGCCCTGCTGAGCATTCAGTATTCTTGCTGCTCTCCCATTAGCACATCTTCTCAATGGAGTAACCAGCTTTCTTAGCACCTTAGTACATAGCTAGGTAGGTGCAAAGTTATGCTATGTAAAAGGTCACACAGCTGACAGCAATTCTACATGCAGAACCTCCTCAGAGGACTTCTCTTGTACTCAGGTGAATGTGTTTAGAAGTCACACCTCTAGGATGGGAAAACCTGTGGCCTTCTGGATGTTGCGATACTCCAGTTCCCATCAGCTCCAATGGTGGAAGACCATGGAAGCAGATTGTTGTTCATATCATTTGAAAGGCCACTTGTTCTCTATCCCTTTCCTATGTAAATTTCTGTGCTTGACATGAAAAGATAGATAAAGTTGGCAGGGTTGCAGAGGTACTTATTAGAGGGCTGTGTATGCATGCACATGTTCCACCCACACTTAATCCTATGTATGTTGAAGATAAAAATCTGTTTAGGGCTAGTATGTACACGTATATTCAGTCGTGTAGGGATGGGGGAGTTATGGAGGCGATTCGCCCTGGGCAGCAATTTTGGGAGGGGTGTCCCAGCTCATAGCCCCATCCCTGCGCACTGTAGCCCTGCCCCATGCACTGTGGCCATGCCCCCTGCCCGCCCCCTCCATGCTCCCCAAGCTCCTCCACTCCATATATTTGCATATATACATAAATAAGCAGTATTATATCCTCAAAAATCAGGCCCACTGGATGCTATAAAATCAGTCACTCAGTCAATAGCAATAATCATTAAGCCATGAATCTTCCTTCAGTTTACAATTGAGTGACATCCTCTTATTGAGATACACATGCATATGTGTGGCTTATACACGCACAAGCCTCTGTGGAAGGGATGCAGGAAGTTATTCTCTAGCCCTTAAAACTCCATCCTCAACTCCTCCCTCATAGCTGTGAATCCCTAGGAGGGTCTGCTGCTGCTTACTAGTGGGGAGGGGAGAGGCACCTCAGACAATGAAGATATGGCTGCTCTGGGCTCTCAGATGAAAGAGGGGTGCACTCCATTTGTGAGCACACTGACATTTCTTCCTCACTCCAAGCCAAAAGCAGCTGCTTCTTTGTCTGAATTGCCTCCTCCACCCTCCCCTCTCCACCAGTAAGCATTATCAGAAAAGGCCCTTCCCAGGGTCAGACGACTGTCAGGTGGCAGGAGGACATGGAACTGTGTGATTGCTTGATTTAGGATCTCAGCTATTGTCTGTCAGTGTAAACTAGAATCATAGAATCTGAGTGTTCAAAGGGACCTCACAGACCACTTAGTCCAACTCACTGCCATATGGGAATATACAATTACAGCACTCCTGAAAGATGCCCATCCAACTTCTGTTTAAAGACCTACAATATTAAATATTGCTCCAAGGCAGTTTATTTCACTGTTAAACAACTTTTACAATAAAGTTCATAATGTTTAAGTAGAATCTCTTTTCTTGTGATTTGAATCCACTGGTTTGTGCTCTAGTCTCTGGAGCAGTGGAAAACAAGCTTCCATCATCGTCTAAATGACATCTCTTCAAACGTTTAAAGATGAGTATCACATCCCCTTTCAGTCTTCTCCAGGCTAGCCATACCCAGCTCCCTAGGCCCTTCTTCATATAAGTATTGGTTTCCAGGCCTTTGATCATCTTGTTTGCCTTTTTCTGGACATGTTCCACCTTGTCAATATCCTTCCTGAGCTGTGGTGTCCAGAACTGGACACAATATTCCAGATGAGATCTGACCAAAGCAGAACAGAGTGGCAACAATGTGTTTCACTGGGTTGTTGTACAGATAAATTGCTGTAACTTTTATGGCAATGTAAGCTCCTTTGAGAAAATGGTGGAGGAAGAGGTACAATGTGATTAATCATAAAATCAGGATCCCTGTTTTGAGCCAGCTATGCAGGTTACAGACAACCTTTGGCAGCTACTCTAAATCCTGCCAGCTGGCACAAATAGTTTGGAGAAACTTGGGGTTTGGATCATTCTTTTGGCATCAGCACTTTACAAAAGGAAATTGTAAGTTGTCTTCCATCTGTCTTCAGAATCTAGAGCCACTTCATAACATGCCATTTGGAAGTACTGATGTGAATGCAGTTTATAACTTCAGTGTTTCCTTTTTGCTCCGGAAATCACTGCCAATATATTAATTTAGCATGTTCCAGACATTCCAAGGTAAAGTGACTTATTTTGAATCAAGGATAAGACTCAAGATATTTTTCTGCCTAGAGCAAAGGTCATGATGATGTCCTTCCTTTGCAGTTACAGAAACCACCTGAACTGACAGATAGATCTTATTTCATTACTTAGTAGAGGATAGCATCCTCCACTGATCTGGAAGGCAGCAGACTATTTTAGGCATGCACAGCTCTGCTCTTCAACAGAAGAAGCTTGGGGAGGAGGATAGAAAAAACAACTAGAAGAGCTCTCATGAGGGACCCTGTCCCAGCCCATCTTGTTCAAGGTAGTCGCTTCACTTAGCCCAGTATTAGGGCCAGCATTGCTAAGATTTTTATTCTTAATGGTATTGAATTATCTTGTGACTTTGAAATGTGTAAGGCAGTGGCAGAGCTTGAAGTGTGTGGAGGGGGGGCGGGGGGGGGAGGGGCTATGGCACGAGGGGCGTAGCCACTGTGCACGGAGTGTGTGGCCACCACATGCGGGGGCGTGTCTATGGGCCAGGACGCCCCAAAAACATTGCTCCCTGGGGCAAATCGCCCCCCATCCCTATGCAACTGGTGTAAGGCAACCTACATTGCTATCATCCTAATATTTCTTACCATATGGAACTTTTTAGATATTGTATTTTTTATTTCATTTCATTGCTTACATTGGAATTCTCTTTAAATGCCAAATACCCTTGTGTGTCCTTGACTGATATATAATGACTTGCATCACCCTAAATTAATAATAGATTATATAGGAGAGCAATCAAGATCATGTGCTCTAGCAAAAAACATGGAGATTACACATGCAAAGAATTGCTATCGCCTACTCATCTCTCATCAACATTTTCTTGCCTGCAGACTCAGCAATTAGGGGGAATTAAGCTGAATACAATCAATTTTTAAATAGTATTATGGTGCAATTTACTGTTGCCAAGTTACACTTTGGTCGTGATAGATTTGCGCTCTGCAATATTAGACACCCAAATGCATTATACAGCAAGCATATCTAGTTATCTGGAGGTGTGCCATTCAATCAGGTTTTCTTTATTATTTCTAATAGCTCTTGAAAAGGTGGCTCTCTTTTTTAACCCACAGGGCAACAGGGTGGTAAGCAGAAATGTCTTCAGGCTTTTCCTGAGATGGAATAATTCGAAAGATTTATTTAAAATGTCAAAGCAGGAAAAGAAATACACCATCAAATCTTATGAAAGATGAAAACATGCTACATAAAAACTTTTGAAAGGGGTTAAGTATCATTAAAAAGGGCCCCAGTACAAACTTGTAGTATGGCCCCCTCCCATAGCATCACCACAGACTCTTCTCTTGTACATGCCATCATGTGAGCCATGAAAAACATTTGTTTTGATCTTGAAATTAAATTAATTCTGCATTTCCAAAAAATAGCTGCCGTTGCTAATTCTGCTTAACAATTACAATTACCAATTACACCAAACCAATTAATTTTAGTGCTTTATTTTCTTTTGGTCTTTTTCATTTCAAAATCACACACATACCCCAGTCAATTTCTTTTGCAGTTTCCCACTCACTAGCAACATTTGTAAAGTATCTTATTTGTTCTTGCCCATTATGGAATTCCTGTTTGTAGAAACCACTCTTCCCTGCATAAAAACTATTATATGTACAGCTCAAAAAAACAAAACAAAAAAACAATTATTTTTTTCCAGTCACCCCGTGGCAATCTCCCATGGAACTAGAGACTTCTAGGGAAGTTTGGACTCTTTCCACACTGTACCTCCTTCCATTTTCCTCCTGTCATGATCCCATTGTGGTTCCGGCAGCACCTTGCCAGGAAGGGAGTGTGATGCAAACACTTCCCTCCGCACCTGGCCAGCTCCTTGCGGAAGGGAGCACAAGTGACACATGCCTTCCTTCCACAGTACAGCTGGCCTCTTTCCTATGCTGCTCTGGGGAAGGAAGTGCTTGATAGCGCTTCTGGCCGTTCTGCATGGCTGGCCGTGATGGGAGCATTACATGATCACGGGTGCTTAACGGATTTTTTCTGTTAAGCAAATATCCCACAATTGTGACAGGTGGGGACCCTGAGAGGAAGGCAAAGACAAACCACCTCTGAACAAATCTTGCCAAGAGAGATCACAAGAAAGTGATAGTGTCACCTTAGCCTAAGGTTCACCAAAGTTGGAAATGACTTCAAAGCACCCTACAACAGCAGTTATGGTTGCCTAAATGAACAAGGCAACCTACAGACATATGGATACTATGCTCTCTGATATATCCCTGAATCACAGCAAGGATCTCTCTCTCTCTCTCTCTCTCTCTTTCTGCCTCCCTCTCCTTCTCCTCTGTGTCTCCCACCCTCCCATCAAAGAGCACATCAGGGGGCAGCATGCATGATTTATTCTTACCCATTTTTCTCACTCTGTCACTGAAAGCTAGGTTAAATTGAGACAAGGGCCATTTCCGTATGACGACAGTCCATCACTTCATTTCATTGCAGCCTGGCAGGGAAAGGAGCAGGCCAGGAACACTCCCCTCCGCACCTTGCGGGGTCACTGTGGAAGAGACTGTCATGGCCCCATCTCTTCCCTTAGGCAGCACAGCTCAGCACTTGCCATTGCTGCACTGGGGAGGAAAGCATCGCCAGCACGCTTCTTCCCTTCTGCATGGCTGGGAAGGGTGGCAGCGCTGCATGATAGTAGGTGTAAAACAGATTTTTTTTCTGTTTTTCAAATACTGCACATGCACCGCATGGGGACAAGACTGTTACCCTGATTTCCGGGAGTCCCATGGGGGACACCTTGATTCTCTCCAAGTTATAAAGGTTGGGGAAATTAACGGAGCACTGGCATTAGCAAAACGAGGGGCAGAGTAACCCAGCAGGATCTTTTACCCAACTTTAGGGGGTCAGGCCAAGCCAAAAAGCCAGAGAAATGTATCAAATAAATGGATTTTATTGAATGAATATATTCTCATACACCAATACATTCACTCAGTCATGCATACAAGGCTTATTGAGAAGGAAAAAAAGGGAAAAATGAATAGGGGATATAGCAAAGGGAATGTAGAGCTAGTGATACTGCATCTATCCTGAAGTCTTCGGTCCGGGAAGTGGCAAGAAGAACCGAGCTCAGAGAAGAGATGGCTGAGAGATCCCTCAATTAACAGAGTGCCAGTCTGCTAGCACGGTAGGGAGTTCTCCGAAGAGACCCTCAAAAATGGGGACTACTTATAGGGCAGAATGTACCTTGAAGGCAAGCCCTCTCCCAGGAAGAACAATGGCCAAAATAAAAGGAAAAACGTTGCAAAATAGCAGCTTGATAGTTTGCACGACTGGATCATGTAAAAGTACCTCGCCTTGTAGGATTTTGCAAAGTCTGAGTGGCTCAACCTGGGGAAAACCCAATAATCTACTCAGGTTGCCTGGCAACCTTTTGTCTGTGTGAATGTGTTTAGCCTGAGGTCTCCTTGGGGTATGTGACGGGTGGTTTTCCTGGCATGACCTAGTTTTGATCGTTTGACCTCTTAGCCTACGTATGCACTCGGGCAGCCTCTCTGGCATGGCGGGCATATTTGATATTATGTGGTCCCTGGGATAGGGTATGCCAGAGGGGTAACAAGGTGGCAGTGGGAGCATGACGACATCATGCAGAAGCATGACCCACAGAGCACTGCCATTGCATCCCAACTGCGGGGCAGCCACGTCATGCAGAAAGGGCCAAGGTGAAAAGTCCAAGGTTACCCAGCGAGATTCAGGGCTGAAAGGAGTCAGATCCACATCTCTTGGAACTCTCATCACTTTACATTTGGCTACACGGTGGCTACACAGCAAAGCCTTTAATGAGTGGGAGGTATTGTCTGCCCCCTTTTTATTTGTTATTGTCATGTTTTTAAATGCTTGTTTGTTTTAAAGTGTTGATGTTTTAATATGGTAGTTTACTTACTTGTTTTAATTAGGTTTTACTTCATGTGCTGAGTTTTAATTCATGTTGTGAGCTGCTTTGGGTCTCCTGGTGGATATACAGCTGCTGTTTTATTGGGTTTACTGTCTTACTGTGGTTTTGTACTTCATATTTTTGCATTGTTTTAAGTAATTATTTTTGCTTTGCAAGCTGCTTTGGAGTCTTTTAGTAACTGAGAGCCAGGACAGAAATACTTGAAGCAAAATAGGTAAGTAAACTGAGATTCCTGTGTGACAGGAGAGGTACACATTCCTGTTACTGGAAGTTCGCTCAGACGATCACACGTGTGAAGAGGAAGAGGGACTTTCATGGCTCAGTTTGCTGTCCCATGTGTGACTCAGCATTCTCTGCTGGGCCTTGGGCCAACGGTTATAAACGGCAATAGCCATGATCTCAGGACTAAACTATATGTTACATTAACTATGTAGTATACTGTAGAGTTCCATTTTTCTCTTATTTCAAAGTAAGAATGTGCAAGTCCAATACATTCCAAGAGCACTGTGTGTAAATGGGGAGGGGGTTTAATCTCTCATCTCCCTCTCACAATGCCAGTTCTCTATGGGGACTAAAATATCCTCATCCACTAGCAGAAAATGAAGCTTTCTTTCCCCTTTGTCCACCAGGAGGAAGGGGCAAATTTAAAAGGAAATTGGTGCCCTGAACCCTCATGAATGTGGAGGGGCCACTGTATAAGAGTTATCGAGGTGAGTGATTTTCTATAATGCTAGAAATTTGGGAGTGGAAGCAAAATTTCATGGGAGAGCAGAATTTGTACTTGAGGCAACAGTGGTCTCATTTTGTACCCCCTCCCCCATAACTAGATCCCTGCCAACAGCCGTTATAGTATCCTGGAGTGATTTTATGGCATTGAAATGTAATAATGGCTTTTCTTTACTGCAGTCATTTAAAATGTTGTAGGCGAAACTATCCAAAGAAAGCAATAAAGAGAGAGATAGAGAGAATCCATGACTGAGGAACTGCCAAGTCCAAAGGCCTCCTGAGTTCATGCCAGAAGACCAGAAGGGGTGGATATAAGGGAAGAGGCTGGCAGGAAAACTGGCATGCTGGCTTTGGGTGTGGCATATTTCTCCCCTCCAATCTAGGGATGTACTGGAGGAAAAGGAGGGCTTTGGATGTGTGGCCATGTTGCATGTCTTCAAGTGGTTCCCGACTTATGGGATGTGAACCTATCACAGGGCCATCCTGGCAAGATTTGTTCAGAGGAAGATTGCCATTGCCTTTCTCTGAGGCTAAGAGAGTGTGACTTGCCCGAGGTCACCCAGTAGGTTTCCATGGCGGAGCAAGGATTCAAACTTTGGTCTCCAGAGTTGTAGTCCAGTGGTGCAAACTCTTCATTGCACTGGCTCTTAGCAATCTAGCAAATCATCTATCTAGCAAATCAAAAACCTCCTTTGAGGTATCACCAGTATGTCTCCTATTGCTGTTAACCACCACCAGAAAACAGTAGCAAAATGGTAAAGCCAGCAGATTTCTGCATGTAGAAGTTGGAGGGCCTAAATACCCTAAAGCCATCAGATCCTGTCTGATCTTGAAAGCTTGGCTGGGTCAGGCTTGGCAGGTACTTGGATGGGGTATTTACTAAGAATTACTAACTGCTTTAGGCTATATTTCAGAGGAAATGCAATGAGGACTGGATGTCCTTGCCTAAGAAAACCCTGTGAAACTCATGGGATCCCCACACTGTGGTTGGGGAATTCTGGGAGTTGTATTCCAAAAGGAAAAAAGAAAGAAAAACAAAAACAAAAGAAGAAAAAAGGGAGATTTTCAAGATTTTCTGGCTATTAAAAAATCACAACATCAATAGTGTACTGTTTTATCTACTATATAAGAGTCAACATTTGTGAGTGAGCTTGTCTGCTTGTCTGTGTCAGGCAGGCAAAGACCTCATATGATTGGCTGTGTAAGGTGAGAAGACCTCATATGATTGGCTGGCTGTGAATTCTATAGAATCCTGGGGTTGGCAGTTCAGAGAGGGGCCTTTAGAATTCTCAGCCAGAGAAGTCAAGCTGGTTGCTGTGGAGATGAGGCTGAGTAGCAAGAAGGAGGCCAGCGTATTCCCTCAGGAACCCAAACTCTGTATGTTAATAACTCTGAATACAGATTGGATTGAGGAATATGGGGAAACACTACCTGTACTGGACAACACAGTCTGGGGAATTAGAGACACATAATTTCAAATCCATGTGTATTTCAAATGCATCTAATTCCTAAGGTAAGGTAATTCCTAAGGTATTTCTAACAAGTGTTACTTATGAGAAAATGAAATCTTGGGCAACACCACATAAATACTGGTGTGTGTGTGTGTGTGTGTGTACATACCATTTTGTTTTATAACTGCATTGCTAATTAGTTTATAAGCCTTCTGCAGGAGGAAAGATGAATACTCAAAAAGTAGCGCGCGCGTATATATATATATATATATATATATATAAAAAGAATAAAATAAAATAACACTTAGAACTGTTCAGGAAATATTGAAGGTTTTTCAAGTGAATACACAAGTGATTATGATTGCAAGAATAATTTTTATCTAAGGGAACATGGAGCCTGCATGCAATGTTGTTGTTAAAGATCGTGCATGCAATGTTATTTTTAAAGATCAGCTGGACCAAGGTAAGTACAAAAACAATCCCTTCCTTCCCAACACACCCAGCCATGTTGCCCTGCTTCATTTTGGAGCAATGAATAATGTGACAGAGTAGGAAGGGTGGAGTATCTCAATGAGCAGTGAGAGATAGTAAATTAAGATGCCAATCTATCAATGGTGCAATTTGAGCTTACTATAGTTTCCATTACTGAAGTCCCACGAGGAATTAGAGCATCTATAAATAACTCTGTTGCTCCCTCTCGGTGCTAAGGGTAACCGTGGATAAACATCTGTGTTGTAGCTATAGCAACCGCTCCTGGCTGAAAGAGAATGTATAATATATATATATATATATATATATATATATATATATATTCTGAAGGTGGAAATGGCAGAACTTGGGATTCATTTATTTAATTTTAAGGGGAATTTAGTGCAATCCTCAACTCACCTTGTGAGAAGTAAGGTCCTATGAGTTCCATATTCCTATTGGTCTGCAAGATTGGTCTTTGATAGCATAAAATACCATTTTAGGCTGCACTTTTATTCTCACTTACCTAGAAGTAAGCCCACTGAACTCGATGAGGCATTTTAGGGTAGACACATATAGGAATGTACAGGCTTCCTTCTAATAAATTAATTTTCAAATAAATCAATTATTAAAAAAGCAAAAATCCCCTTTCTTTATAATTATACAAAAGTAGCAGAATATTCCCCATTTTTTTTGATCTAATATCCCTCTCTTTTCTTTCCAATATTAATACCAGAGAATATTAACGAGGCAAAACAGCAAAATTATGACTCCTAAAATATAAAATGGACCTTGGAGGAATGCTGTTTTTGAAGGACAGCAACAGAAAAGTTATGGAATGAACAGTTGAGAACTGGAGGAGCTAAGTACATTTCTGGGTGTGAAAACTGTGTCTGGCGTCTTATGTTTCTGGGAAAGGACTGATTTGGTTGGCATCCTGCTGAGGACAAACTGTTGTGTTGTTCTATGCTTGATTTATGGTGACTCTATCCCAGGGTTTTCTTGGCAAGAATTATCCAGAGGAGCTTTGCCATTGCTTCCTCTACTGCTGAGAGAATGTGGATTGCTCAAGTTCACCCCGTGGGCTTCAGTAGCTGAGTAGAGGCATTCAAACTCTGGTCTCCCAAAGTCCCAATCCAGCACTCAAACCAGGACACTGTGATGACTCTCAGTGACATGACTCAGGTGTTTGTCCCTCCTATGCCCAAGTATGTATCGTTATGGTCCATACAGACAGCAAGAGTCAACTTTTCCTTCTGCATTGATCCATGGTTACTTTATTCTCCTGCTGGGGTGCTTCTCCCCACAGCCATTTAGTGTTCATGAAAGGATGAGAGGGCAGCCAGCCAGCACCTGGCTGTGTTTCAGGAGCCAGCTGCAGAATGATAAAGATATCCTTCCACACCCCCTGGGGAATCCTCTGGGACAATGGGGAAAATGAGGTGAGCTCTCTACTCCTGGAGTGCAGATGCTGCTGCCTGCCCTGTCCTTCCTTGGCCACCAAACAGGTCTTTCTTTGTGTGTGTGTGTGTGTGTGTGTTTGTGTGTGTGGGTACCTGGTAGGAGGAGAATATGCTAAGGTTGTAGGGAGGGTGCAGGGAAGGGCTGTGCCAATGTGATCCAGGGTGTTAGCTGGTACATTTCATACTAGCACTCCTAAACCAATGTTATTCAAAATAAGAGCTCTTGAAATTAATTTAAGAGACACCATTCATTTTTTTCTGTTATATTAACCTACATATCAACAAGAACATACAAATTAGGTAGAACAAACACTGATGTACTTGTTTTAAAAAGCAGTTATGCCTGAATTAGCATAGGTGGAATGGGGACAGCAACCTCTTGGGCTCAGGAAAGGCAAAATCCCGTGTTCCACTAGCAAAATTTTTGAAACTTGGTTCTGCTTCACTGCCTCTTGCAGCCTTCCATGCCACTGTCTTTTGGGGAGGGGGGGCTCCCCCTCCCCAAGTGCATGGAGAACTGCAGTGGGGAGGGGGTCAACTGGTGGGTTTTGCCACCAGTGGAGATCCACTGCTGTATTCAGCACTAAGACAATAATGTAGGGATATCTGTAGAGTACTACACAGTTACATTACTATCATACCACCTTAGCTGTCTTAGCTCCTTTCAAAAGAATCCTGGAGTTTGTAGTTTGGTGAGGTACCTTGAATAGTCTACTAGAAAAGTCTAGTCCAGTCCCCTGAAGATGGTTCCCAAGCTACCCTGAATGCCTCTACGCAGTACAGAATTAAGCTAGATTAGTAGTTAGTCCTTCTCTTCTCAGAGTCTCTTGGTACCTGATACTTCACCAAACTACAAACCACTGGATTCTTTAGGATGGTGCCATGACCACTGAAGATATACAAAGCAGATATAAGCTTATGGCATAGATACAAGGTTCAAGACAGCACCCGAACAACTAGGAAATTTGGTACTGCTTAGGCAGGTAGAAAATGAGAGGGAAATGAAAAGGGCAAATCAATGGAAAACTTCCCTGCGGATGGTCTTACCATGCGAATCTGACAGTTCTTATGCAGTTCTACAAAATAGTAGGCAACAGTTTCAGGATTCTGGAGAGTCTCTTTGATTCCCTACAACTTGACTGACTTTTCTTCCAAAAAAGCCATTATGGGCTTGAACTGCAAACACTTGGTAGAGCAATTATATTGAATGCACAATTAAAGGAGTCAATTCTGTCTGCTGTAAGAACGAAAAACTATACTCAAATCATGGTTACCTTTTCTTGACTATCTCTGAAATAAAGGGATTCTTTAGTTCTCCCTGACATCTTGTACAACCATTCAGTTGCCCTTTTGCCACATTCCAGCAAAGGGAAAGATGTGTACAAATAGATTTTGACATTCAGACAACCTTCTGAGTTGACTTCTGTGACAAAAATATACCAGGATAGCCTCCACCGTGGGAACCTGAGAATAACAGATAATCTTCTAATTAATTAGTGTAACTAATTCTAATTAATTAATGTAATTTGTATTACATTGCAATTGTAACTTAACATCGATAACTGGACTCCTTTTACAGAGGAATAATAACTTTTAGGTTGTTCTCTCCTTAGTGGTTTGTGGCTACACTAAATGGTGGAAGACGAATATCCCATGGTTCAAATGCCTTGTATTGCTACTTTGTGCTTTGTTGTGTGGGCTGAGGTGATGTCAACATGTGAGGGCAATGTTCTGTACCACAAGCCAATTGTGTGTGGCATTCAGATTTTTTTAAGAAAAAGAATTAATTTACAGTATCTATTTTACTTACTTTGGAGGAATGAAAAAAGGATTAAGCTACAGTGGCAACAACTCCTTTTGGGACTTTGAAATTGTAATAGCAACTAATTATTTTCAAAAAGAAACTTGTCAAGCAGTAGCTAGAATCCTCTTGATGATCTATGCTACCACTGTACAAGAAGACATCCAGTGCCCCTTGCTCAATGTTTTTTATTTTCTGCCAGCTATGTAACAGCTGACAGATGGTGCTGGGATACCTCTCTACCCTGTATCTGAAAGGTCACTGATTGGCTGGGGAAGGGGCTGCACTGTGAGAACTCTCTTGCCCAGTCATCCGGCTGGTAGGTTGCACCCTTCCTCGCCTACTTTGTAGGTATGCTTATGAAAAATTCTGCTCTGGAACCCTAAAATGGGATCTTCTCTCTCATTCTCTCTTTGTACACCACCCATCCAAATCCACTAATGGCATTTCACCTAAGCTAAGTTAGGAAAAAAAAATCCTAAAGGACATATTACTCAAAACCATCAGATATAGTTCATGCTCATAATTAACTATGCAGAATCCTGGAGGAAGATAAAAGAAGAAAGTCATCTTGAATAAGAGTACAATTGCAATCCTTTCTTTAGATCACAGTTCACTGAACAGACATAATATACAGAAAGTCCAAATGAGACATGCTCCTTGCTTTTATAAACAATCTCAAAACCCAGTGCTTCTACTCAAGAATTGACAAAAGGCCTATTAATTTCCATTTCACATATTAATTCATCTTCCTAGAATCATAGGATTTTTTGGGGGGGGGGCTATGGGCTATCAGGTCCAATCCAATCCCCTCATCCCTCACTGCAGGATCTCTAGAACATCTCCCGTAGGTAACTTTCCAGCCTCTTTTTGAAGACATCCAGAGAGAGAGACCTTACCACCTCTCTAGGCAACTGGTCCCATTGCTGAGCTGCTTTCACTGTCAGGATATTCCTTTTGATTTTCAATTGATATCTTCTTGTTGTGTGCCTTCAAGTAATTTATGATTTGGTGATCCTAAGCCAACCCTATCATGTTTTTTTTTTCCAGGGCTGAGAGTGTATGATGTGCCCAAGAT
The DNA here is from genome assembly GCA_948472985.1 of Iguana delicatissima. Taxonomy (NCBI): domain Eukaryota; kingdom Metazoa; phylum Chordata; class Lepidosauria; order Squamata; family Iguanidae; genus Iguana; species Iguana delicatissima. Next base: position 200,251 of record CAOKZL010000209.1, on the reverse strand, counting down.
CACTCAGTGGGTTTCTATGACTCAGTGGGGAAACGAACTTTGGTCTCCAAGGTCAGAGTCCAATACTCTAATCACTACAATATCTACCTTCCTTCTCCATACTTCTTGCTGCTGCTCAGTTAGCATTGGTCAACATTTTAACAGTATATGAGGCACCAATTCAATCTCGCTTTGGAATCATTTAAATGTTTCAGTACAGAAATACCAGCGAGCTGTTACCCCAATGGATTCATCCCATAGGAATGCTATACTGTATAGATCTGCAGACAGCCATTTAGTTTCTATGGATCTTCCTTGCCATAAACTGGGTACACAACTTTACCTCTTTTCTTTTGGGTTGTTAAATGTTACCACACGATTCTGGCTTGTCTCCATGGAAGAATGACTTCCAACCACTAATATAGTATTTAAAGGATTTCTCTAAGGACCCATTCACATTACACTTTTACAGAGCTATGATTCCACTTTAGCTGTCATGACAACATACTGTAGAATTCAGGGACTTGCAGTTTTGGAAGAGGCATTTAGAATTCTCAGCCAGAGAGCTCCAGTGCCTTACCAAACTACAAACCCCAGGATCCCATAGGATGTTGCCATAACGTGGAACACTGCACAATATTGTGGAGCGTTATCAGCAATATGCACTTAACAATTGCTCTCTTTTTGCTTTGCATTTTTGTGCATGTAGTTTGTTAGAGCTCCATTCATTTACCTGTCCATTCATTGTTGCCTCATTCAATTAGTTTTGTTAGCAATCCATTCTTTTTTGCAGGGGTGCTTCTTGTTCACTTTATTTCTCTACTACATTGAGTACAGTGAAGGAGCAGTCTGCCTTCTGATGCCTATGAGTTCTAACATTTTCCATCCAAATGGTGTGTAATTTTCAGATGCTGTAGTGTTTCCATGAGACATTAAACCATCCATGTTTCAGATTGGACAAAGTACCCCAATTTTTTAAACTATACAGGAGTGGCAATTATTAAGAGTTGGGAGAGCCTCCACTTCCTATACTTTCCAGCTTCTAAATTTTAGTTTTCATTACGGCTTTATTCATCAGTGTGGGATTATAGGAGGTATAGATTAAAAAAGTAACTTTTCCAAGCTCTGTTTTTCATCTAGATAGTTTATCATTTACAGCATAACAAACAGTATAACATTTGTAGGCATTCTGCTCTATACCTTCCACTATTTCTCAGATGAAAAGCAGAACACATGTGACCAAGTAACATCAGAGTGTGGTCAAGATAACAAAAGTCATTAATCAGAAAGAACTCACAAGCTAAGAGATACTGCAGCAGCTTGCCTTTGCCTGTATATACAGTCAGCCTTCCATATCCACAGATTCTATATCCATAGATTCAACTTGAAACCACTTGAAAATACCGCCCCCCCCAAAAAAAATAATCCACAAAGGAAACTTTGATTTTACCATTTTATATAAGGGATGCCATTTTACTACACCATTGTACATAATGGGACTTAAGCATCCACAAATGTCAATATCCACAGGTGGTCTTGGCAACAAATCCTACTGGATACCAAGGGCGCATTGTACTGAGTTCTGAGTGCAAACTACTTCTGCGTTTTGAACTCAGTTTACCGCAACTGGAATGAACTGAGGAAAAATGAGAGTAGAAGAGATAAACTGAGGCATATTAAAAGATGCTGAAAAAATGGAATGACAGAGGATTAATCTCTGCCAAATCTTATGCTACTCTTCCATAAAGGCATAAAACAGCAAGTAACAGATACATTGGGCAAAGGGGCCTGATTTTGCAAATAATTAAATAAAAGGATATTCTCCTGAGCGAGAGAGGGTCAGACTTTTGGCTTGCCAGCTCAGTTTTGTTTTTCATTAGATCATGGGGGCCACAGAGTTGGATCCAGATGCACAATAGCCAATCAGACTATGGCCATTTCCACATGACGTTACTGTCCCATGATGTTGCTGGGGGTCCGTGGGTCATGCTTTTGCACAATGTCATCACAGTCCCGCTGCCAATGCGTCCCCATCCATTGCAATCATGGCGTATTCTATTAATGGAAAAAATCGGTTAATGGCCCACAATCACGTGACACTCCTGTTGCCAGTGGCCATGAGGAACAGGAGGAAGTGTGATGTAGGTGCTTCCTTCCCCAGTGCAGCACGGGAAGAAGGTTGGCTGCACTGTGGAAGGAAGGCATATGTTGCTTGGACTCCAATCTGGAGGCAGCTGGTCAGGTGCAGAGAGGAACGTTGGGGACACGCTCCCATCCTGGCAAAAGTGCTGCTAGGATGATGCCTGGATGACATTGGAAAAGGGTAAGATGCGCAAATGGCCCATGTTGCTTGCTCAAAGAAATCATGTATTGCCCAGATAAAATGTAAGACATTGTCAATATATGTACAGTCCCCAATGCCTGTTGAGGATTATATACACAGGGTGGCATTCTATTAGGGATAGACCGAAATGTAAGTTTCCCTTAAAGCAGTGGTTCTCAACCTGTGGATCCCCAGATGTTTTTGGACTTCAGCTCCCAGATGCCCTGAGCATTGACCATAGTGGCTGGGACTTCTGGGAGCTGAAGTCCACAAACATCTGGGGACCCGCAGGTTGAGAACCACTGCCTTAAAGCCTAGTAAGGGCCTTTTTTGGGGATACCAAGGAGTGGACAGGGCCAGAGAAGTGCCCTCCTACATCCCCATAACAAGGCAGAGAATGATAACATCAGTGATGAGACCTTTGGCAAACTCCAGCAGATCTCGGTGCTGATTGTTATTTGAAATGCTGTAGCCAGATGCTTCTTGGATCCTGCCTGCTCCCTGCCTGCTGCCTACAAGGCACAGAATGAGAGTGTTGGGGCTTCTGAGCTATACAGTAAGTCTGGGGGAGGATGTCGCATGGCACAGCCTACGCATGTCCGCATGTGCGACTACTATGCTATGCTGATCTGGATAGGATTGCAGCCATAATATCCAGAGATGTACAAAATGGCCTACTGGAGACTTAGTTTACAGAACAAGATCTCTGTATAATTTCCACGTTGTGTGCACATAGCCCATGAAGTATAGTGACTGTATGCAATGGCCAGTTGTTACAAACAGTGTTATTGGTGAATTTGTGCACTGAGCTATTTGCCAATTTGGTTACACAACAGGCATTATACATTCTATCCAGTAGGTGGCAGCATTGCATCGCTGCAAAACATTTTTATTTTGTTAAACTAATAAGAAGTTGAGCTGCTTGCACTCAGATTTAAGATTCAGAGTTTCATTGGGAGATCTTGAGCAGCCATTCCAAATTTTAATCAAGTAAATTTTTACATCACATTTTTGACACAAGAAGGAAATTATAGTATCTTTCAAAACTTGTAAATTCTACCATAATGAGTAATTTATAAACAGTTGTTCAGTTACAACAATCCAACTATAATTGTCATTTGGTTTGTGCAACTTAGGGCTATTGGACAGAGATGGAAAGCCCCATTTATATTTGTTGAGTTTAGGGAGCATGGGGACCAGAAGTTTAATTTTTAAAAGGGATGGATTTTGTAACTTATTGCAAAGATCCACAAATTAGAAGAAAGAAGATCGTAAGTAAACATTGGGGGGGGGAATCCTGATAGTGATTGCTGTTTAGTAGTGGAATTCACACGGCATTTCTTAAGTGAAAGGGCCCCTTAGCGTCGCGTAAATGTGAGGAGCGGTCTGCATGACGCACTCACATTTACACGACGCTCAAGAGCTGGACGCAGAGGGCACACAGATTTTTTCATTTTTGGCTTCAAGCCGAAAATGCTCTGCGCTCATGCGTCGGTCTGGCGCCCGCGCGCGCTTACTTGGCGTGCGGTGCGTTGGGAGCCAGGCCGGTCGTGCTTCCTAGGCAGTGCAGGCTGGGAAAGGTCCCAGGCTGCACTGTGAAAGGAAGAGGTGGGGCGGTCGCACGAGACGAAGGAGCTGCGGAGGCCGAGCAGCAGGGAAGCAGCAGGGAAGTGGGAGCGTTCCTCCCAAGCCTTCGTGCGCGAGCCGAGCAGCCCAGCACTGGTAAAAGGTAAGGTGTGGAAAGGGCCTATGAAGGAATGTGGTGGACTCTCTTTCATTTTAGGTTTTTGAACAGAATTTAGATGGTTGTTTCTCAGTGGAAGGGGGGGTGATAGCAGTAGATTCCTACGTTGGCAAGGGGGTTGGACTAGGTGGCCCCTGGGTCCCTTCTGTCTCTGTGGTTATACAATTCAATATGTCTATGAAAAATAATTTGCTACTTTTACTGTAGCAAGACATTTCTTTAATGCAGCAAGAAATTATCAGAATGTTAATATTAACATTATATTATTTCAGTCTTAACTTTTGGTATGTTTTTAGCTATATGTGATTTGTTATTACTATTATTGTTGTTGTTTGTTTATATAGTGTCATCTATGTACATGGCACTTTACAAGGAAAGCAGCCAAAAACAGTGGGTCCTACCAAGGACGTACAATCTAAAACAGATGTATATGCACACAAAGGGAAAGAAAGATTAATATAACTATACTGTACCAAACTATACTAATTAAAGAAATTATTCAGATGAAATACAAAAAAATACAAATTGAACAAGTACGTGTAATCAAACTATACAATTCTGTATAACTCTTTGATACCCATTCTTGGAGGAAAGGCCGGATATAAATAAAGCAATTAATTGACTGATTATGTTATTTGTTGCTTTTTTGTTTTAATTTCCACCCACAGTACCTTTAGAATGCCCTTTAAAAGTAAGTAAATCTGACTAGAAAACATTATTTGCTGCACTACGCATCATATCATTCTTACTCATTATGCTACTTTTGAAATGTAATTGATGTATTCTGCCCTCACAAAAAGTAACTTCTTCCTAGGTAACTGGATACAAGTAAGACTGTTTTTTGTCTGCAGCAAATGGACTTCCCTTTTCCAAGTCAAGGTATGTTATATACCCAAGGCCAGCCAAACAGTTTGGAACAGGAGGTAGCAAACCTGAGAGAGGGTTAGTGGCTCCAGGGCCATTTCCGCACTATACTCTTATAGCACGATTATTCCACTTTCAACATCCTATGGAATCCTGAGGTTTGCACTTTCAGGAGGGGCCTCTATCTACCTACCTATGTACTATAATCTACCTATCTAATATATAGCCTATTTTTGTCTCAGTATGGAACTCAAAGCTGTTTACAATATAAGTTAAAACAAAATAAATAAAAAATAAGCCCCCCCGCCATTTACCCTCAGATAAATGATATCAGATTTGCTATATAGTCTTCTTTCGTAAATGTAATACATATTTGAATTTCTGTGGGACACATTATACCTGTATAACTTCTGGGTATCCACTAAGAGTGATGCCATTTTTCTTTAAAGTGTTTGTGGGGTTTATAGTATACCCTTAAGAGAGCAAGACGGTCTTGCAAAATATCAGTACATAGTAAAACAACTGCAATATAAATTACAAATATACAAAAGAAAAACCATAAACATAACCCGGAGGAAAAAGATGAGATTTAATTAGTTCATAGTTTAATTCACATTTAATGCTGACTTTTTGTATGTTTTCAGTTGTCATCTTGTTAATATGTAAGCTGCTATGAGCCCTGTTCTTGGGGAAAAGGTAGGATATAAATAAAGTCAACAACAACAACATAACTGAGGAACTTATAAGGCTTTTGTTCTTGTTGTGTGCCTTCAAGTCATTTCTGACTTACGGCAACTCTAAGGCAAACGTGTCACAGGGTTTTCTGGAGCTGAGAGTGTGTGTAACATTCTTTTCTGCAAGCTAATGCAGCTATAAAGATGCGTATTGAATTGCTACTTTTATAATGCATCTGGATTCTTCTCCTGGGAACATGGTTTCTTGCTTTAGTCAGAGAAAACATTAGGTGCGGTATTCCTGTAAATGTAATGAAGTCTGAGCATGCATATTCTGGATGTGAGATATCATCACACAGAAGGAGAATTTCTACGCCCCCCCTCCAATTCAGCAATATTTTGAAGCAGTATCTGTAAATCAACATTTAAGCTGACATGCAGATGCAAAGAGGTGGATCGACCTTCCTCCATCTGGTATCTTCCGGATGTATTGGACTGACAGGTATTGTATTCTTACATATCTGCATATCTATCCTTTCCAGGCTGGAGAAGATTAGTCTGTTTCTCTGCACACAGGCTTGAGCATTTATATACAAATGTGCTGACTGGGGAATTGTCATCCAACACATTTGGAGGACGCCAGGTTAGAAATAGCTGAGGAAGACCAGTGCAAATGTTGACCTAAGTTTAGATTGTAGGCCTCTAGGGGCAGGGCTATTTTAAAACCCATTTGAGTCTATAATATATGATGTAAATCAGTGTCTATAGAACTACCATCTCCAGCATGATAGGTTATAAAACAATCCCATCACAGGTGCTTATCCAGAGCAAGGATTTCTTTTTGGGGGCTGAGGTTACCATCATCTTTCATTTGTGCTTAACTTCTTAAGATCATACTGTTTGCCAAATTCCCATTTAAGAGAGCCACAGGAGTTTTGCAGAAATCCACTTTCTTGTAAGAGTGACCTGTAAGTGGACATGTCAAAGGAATCAAGAATGTCTTGGTTTAGGATTTGGAAGGAACAGAACCACACCATTTGACTTGGGTATTTGGGTATTTTGAGTAGGTATTTTCTTTTTTTCAGTTGGCAGCCAGCCATGAAAGTACAAGGACACCTTCGTTCCTTCCCTCCATAAAACAAAAGAAGTTGATCACCAGTGCTGTGTATAGCATAGGATGGGTGCATCTGGGTATATTACTTGCAAACAAGCATTTGTACTCTTGGCTGTGTTATGCAATTTTGGCATCAGACGCCTTCTGGTTAAATAGCTGAGTCAGACACTCTCTTACCTGCCTACACTGATAAACAGCACCACTTACTTTTCTGTGAAGGTGGGTGGCTGGCTGGCTAGAAGTAAAGCAAGGAAATGTAAATGAGGATTTATCTGATTTTTCTGTTCTCCTAAGCACTCACTAAATGGGGTTGGGTAGACAGAAATAATACTGAATACCCATGGTACAATGTAGTCAGCGCTGTGCATCTAATTTAGACTGATTTAGATTGTTGGCAACACAGCAAAGATGGGTGTGCTTTTTAAATTCAGATTGCCACACTGCTGCGAGTACTATAGAAATCTGACTGCTTTGCTTTAATCAATATTTAATCAACATTTTTGTTCCTTTTCCATTGCAGCCTTTGGTTTTAAAAAGTATGCAAAAAATTCGTTTTTAAAAAAATCTCCCAGTTCCTTCAGATGAATGCTGCTATAGTGAAACATTACTAAGGGTAAGAATGTGTGCCTCAAATCATTTTTCTCTGTGTTATGTAATATACAAAAGTCAAAGTTTGTCTGTTTGTCTGTGTCAGGTGAAGACCTCATATGATTGGCTGTGTCAGATGAAAACGTCATATGATTGGCTGCCTAAGAAGATTCTGTGGAATTGTGGGGTTTGCAGTTTAGGGAGGGACTTTTAGAATTCTCAGCCAGAGAGCTCTTGGGCCTGGCTGGTTGCTATAAAGATGAGGCCTAGCAGCAAGGAGGAGGAGAGTATATTCCCTTAGGAACCTAACCTCTCTATGTTAATAACTTTGAATACAGATTGGATTGGGGAATATGAGGAAAAGTCATAGGTACTGGACAAGACAGTTTGGGGAATTAGAGACACAGGATCTCAAATCTTTCTAATTAGTATTACCTATGAGAAAATAAAATCCTGGGCAATACTGGGTATATATGCTAGTTACTTATGGCCATTTCTGCACTACGCTGTTATAGTGCTATTATTCAACTTCCAACATCCTATGGAATTCTGGGATTTGTAGTTTACTGAGGCCGAATTGCTCTCTGGCTGAGAATTCTAAATGCCTCTCCCTAAGCTGCAAACCTCAGGATTCTATAGGATGTTGCAAGTGGAATAATAGCCCTATAACAGTGTAGTGCGGAAATAGCCTACATTTGCAATCACCTTTCCACCAGGGGGTTGAAAGCCCTGTACGTGGCTCTCCTCTCTCTCTGTCCTCACAGCAACATCCTAGTGAGGTAGATTAGAGGTTGAAAAAGAATAATTGAACTAAGGACAGCCAGTGAGTGGGGTTTTTTTGTCTTAGTGAAGACCTGAATTTGGATCTCCTGAGTGCTATTCAGGAGGTTAGAGTGTAGATTCTGGCCAATACACACCTAACACCTTTCCACCCTACGCTGTTACAGTGCTGCTGTTCCACTTTCAACATCCTATGGAATCCTGAGGTTTGCAGCTTAGGGAGAGGCATTTAGAATTCTCAGCCAGAGAGCTCTTTGGCCTCAGTAAACTACAAGCCCCAGAATTCCATAGGATGTTGAAAATGGAATAATAGCACCATAATAATATAGTACAGAAATGCCCTTAATCTCCAGCAGAGGCCAATAAGAGAAAAGGTCTTAGTTTGCAAGCAGACTACAGTGAGGGCAGCCATCCTTTGTGTTTGTCCTTTGTTTTTGGAACCACTGGAATATGGCATCCAGATGTAGAGACTCTTCACAGCTATTATAGTAGTCAGCGGTAGGCAGACCAGAGCACCAGAGTCAGCTATACTGCACCTTCGATGGCTATTTGAGGTAGACCACATGTTAAAGTTTGCATAGATTCTGTATCATAGAAACTAGCTTAGAGTGAAACTACACACAATACTAAAAGTGTGATTAGGCTTTTCTTCATGGTGGCCTCAGCGTCAGGAACTCTTTCCTCAGGGGAGCCAGAAAGGCTGTGCCCTTGCTGTCTTTCCCTCAGCAGGAAAGAAAAAAACAAAAACTTTTTTTTATTCCAGCAGGATTTCAGAACTGAAAGTTTTTAAAGAAAGGGCTTGATAGGATGCTATATTGTTTTTATTGAACTGTTTTTAATTGCTATTTAACCTTGCAAGTAGTTGAATTCTATTTTAATGTTGACCTTTATGTGTTTTTAGCTATATTATATTGGTCTTAAATTGTAAGCCACCTTGAGTTCCAAATTTGGGAGAAAAGTAGGGTATAAATAAAGTTAATGGTCGAGAGTCTACATTGAGGTCAATGGTGCATAACTTTACATATCTGTAATAAAGTAGGAGAGGTCCAATGAAACCTTGGCCCTTTTCTCATGGCAGTTTGCAAGCGAAAGGGCCCCTTGAGCATCGCATAAATGTGAGGAGTGGTCTGCATGATGCACTCCCATTTCCGCCACGCTCAAGGCCCTCATACGCAGCGAACACGCATTTTTTTATTTTCGGCTTTTAGCCGAAAATGACCCATGCTTGCGTAATGCTCACGGGCCTGGGCCACACTCACCTGCGGTGCGGAGCCTCTGGGGCCGGGCCAGTCACATGTCCTCTCCTCGGTGCAGCCTCCAACTCCCAGGCTGCATTGCGGAAGGAAGGGGCGGGGTGTGGTCGGGGCTCTCATGCGAGTAGGAAGCAGCTGCAGAGCCCGAGCAGCAGGGAAGCAGCAGGGAAGTAGCAGCGTTCCTTCTAAGACTTCTTGCGTGAGGACCCCAACCCAGCAGCGTTAAAAGGTAAGCTGTGGAAAGGGCCCTTGTTTGTGAATAGCAAAGATGCATAACTGGCACCAGGCATAGAGCCCTGTAAGGCCCTGCTTTGGGGGTCCCTGATATTAGTGTGGTTTGGACGGGCACCATACCTAACTGGCATCATATGTAATTGGCAACATATTTTATTGGCCTGAGAAGTGACGGAGAGGTTAAACTGAGCGAGGGAAAGAATTTGACTGTAATTGTGAGAAGCATAGGTCAACTCCAAACTTCCTCCAGGTAAGACTGAGTTGTTTGTCAGGCAAGTACACACCATTCCTGTGGATAACAGGCTTATATAGAAGCTGGAATTTTCCAGGCAATCCAACTGTGAGGAGCCCACCAGGACATTGATTGACAGATATCCATCCCTCGTATACCTGGATTGTTTCCTCTTTCCTCACAGCACCCACAATAGACAGCTATTACAACACCCAGCATCTCTTTGTCAATCAAAGTGCTAAGCCCATCAACAGGCAAAAGACTCATTGTCCACAACAGGTTCCCTTTGTCTTGCATCTGGAAACTTCACTGCTGCAAGCCATTTTCAAGGTACAAATACCTCTGATTTCAGGATGCCCAGTGCAGTCTCTCAAAGGACTACCTGTCACTCTGTCCATCTGCCTCCTGAATGAGAACTGTCCTTAGGTCCTACCTAAGCCAAAACACATTTCTGCTCTTCACTACTCTTCTGGACTGGTAATTATAAATCCCCCAAACCTCTCAGCCTCTCTATAATTTGTCCTCTCTTTGTCTTTCAGTTAGCTCTTGTGTGATTGTGTGTATCCTGTGAATTCCTCTCAATAAAACACAATTTTAGCTTACTTCTGAATCTCTGGCTGGTTCTTTTCCTGCGTGTGCCCGTAAAAACTGGTAGGAAAGATCTCGCTAAGTTGTCCCCCTCTCTCAGCCTCCTGATTTTGAGCTAATTAATTCCGCACTTTTTCAAGGAGGTATTTGGCATTGCAGGGTGGCCCTTGTGGCACCTACATTTTGGGGTAATGAGCAATGGGCACTGATATAGCTTGGAGCATGATGCACATTGGTCAGCCCTGTAGGTACAATTGCACAATGGGCACCATTACATGTTAATGTCATGGCAGCCCCTTGGTGAATATAGATGCTGTGCCATCTCTCAGTTCTCTTTCCTGCACATGTAAGGCCACTTATATCAACTTAAATCCCCAACAGAATGCCTGCCAATGATAATAACAAATTATAATTACTGGGGAAAGTTGTTGTTGGTGGTGTGTGCCTTCAAGTCGTTTCTGACATATGGCAACCCTAAAGTGAACCTATCATTGGGTTTTCTTGGCAACATTTGTTTGGAGTGAGTTTCCCTTTGTCTTCTTCTGAGCCTGAGAGAGTGTAACTTGCCCAAGGTCAACCACTGGGTTTCTATGGCTGAGTGAGAATTTGAACCCTGGGTCATTACCACACTAGACTTTTACAGTGCTATTATTCTACTTCCAACACCCTATGGAATCCTGGGGTATGCCTCTGAGGCACCTCTCTAAACTGCAAACCCCAGGATTCCATAGAATGTTGAAAGCAGGATAATAGCACTATAACAATCTAGTGCGGAAATGTCCCTGGTCTGCAGAGTCAAAGTCCAGTGCTCAAACCACTACATCATGCTGGCTCTCTACTGGAAAATATAAATAGTTTTTTTAAACCAATGTCATTGGGTCCAGAGCACACAGAGAGAGCATGTTTAACTCTTCCAGCCTCCACCATGATGCTGATGAAAACCTTCTTTCCCTGAACCCTATCAAAAAAATCTCCCATGGATGCCAATAGGAGACTTATAACAATAAGGGAGATGGGTAACACAGCTAGATATAGAAAGGTTAAGCCTTGCCTCCCTGCGTGCTACACTCACAATTAAAATCCTCCCCATAGCTCTTAATGCTGTAAGCAAGACCATGGAAAAGTTGTTTTGAATGACATCTTCCAGAATCCCCCAGGCAGCATGGTCAATGTTGTTGTCCAAACAAGGAACTTTTCTAGCCTCTGGTGTAGACCCACTGAAACCAGTGCAATCTGCAACAACAAACTTGTCCCTTTGCTTCCAGTGGTTCTACTCTATGGATGACTCAACCTGGAATCAAAGGATGTTACTTAGCTATTTGGCTGAGGTGCTATTTGAAAACCTGGCACAAAACTCTAAGCCAAATTGCAGAACAACTTTTTATTTCAGTTTGGATCACATACAGAAGAGATTTTGGAATGGTCTTAAAGCTCTACCATTTCTCTAGTTCCAGACAGAACATATCATTACACAACTGCAGCTGATTCTTTCAAACTGCACTTGAAAGCAACTTGGCTCAGCAAAGTATGGACAAGAAGGATGGTAGAGCACTTAGTCTTACTGATATCTAATTTTAAAAGTTTACAATAGGCATGTATAGACAGTAAAAGCCGAGTCATACCACATTGTTATAGTGCCATTATTCCACTTTTACTGCCCTAGCAACATCATATGGAATGCTGGGATTTTCAGTTTAGGGAGGAGCATTTAAAATTCTCAGCCAGAGAGCTCTTGGGCATCACTAAGCTACAAATCCCAGAATTCCACAAAATGTTACCATGGCAGTTAAAGGAGATTAATAGTGCTATGACAGTGTAGCATGACAGAGTCTGTAGATGAATGCAGGAGCCAGGTTCAGTTGGTTCTCTTTATTTCAAAGTTTTTTTCAAATGTTCAAATGCTTTCATGGTTTTCTTTTTTGGTGTATGATACATTGCTTCCTATGCACACACACACACACAAGCCTGTTTTACTGCTTTCTGTTTTTAACTGCACAATAACTTTGTGAAGTAGACTAGGCTGAGAAGTGATGACTGACCTGATGTCACCCAGTGAGTATGAGAGATTAGTAGCTAAAGCCTCACTTGCAGGGCTGTAAGAACAGGGAAGACAAAATGAGGACGTTGCTCCATCCCAAATTTTCCTTCAGTCCCAAAATCTAGCCTAAATATGCTGGTGTCCGCAGATCTTATCTGATCTTGGAAGCTAAGCAGGGTCTACCACTTGGATGGGAGACCACCAATGGACACCAGGTGCTGTAGGCTATATTTCAGAGTAAGGAACTGGGGAAAACCCCCTCTGAGTATTCCTTGCCTAAGAAATCCCCATGAAATTCATGAGGTCACCATAAGTTGACAGGTGGCTTAAAGGCACACTCCCCCACCCCCCAATTTCTAGCATTGCAGAAAGTGAGACATTGAAAACTGTTCATGCCTGGAACTTTTATATTTGCTGTATTTGTATTCTTCTGGTAACTTTGCCTGCCTTGAACTCTACTTGAGAATTTCTAAATGCTTAAGGGAAGTTTTGAGTTATTGCAATGGCAGACATTTGCCCTCATCTCCCTCTCCCAACCCATAGCTACCACGTGGTTCAGTTGGTGTCCTTTAGATCAGTGCTTCAAAGGCTATCCGGTGTGGGGGACCAGCAATTATTGCTTTCCCATGTGCGTTAAAATTAGAAGTGAAGATGAGTGAAATGAGGCTTTCATATTTTTGACATAACATGAGGAGATATAACTCACTGGAAAAATGATATTGCTTGGTAAAGTGGAAGGCAGTAGGAAAAGGGGGAGACAGCACTGCAGGTGGATTGATTCGATCAAAGAAGCCACAGCCCCAAGTTTGTGTGACCTGAGAAGGGCAACTGATGATCAGGGCTCTGGGAAGTTTCTCATTCCTAGGGTCACCCTAAGTCAAAGCTGACTTAATAACAAATAGCAACAACAAAATGTGCCAGGATCCAGCACCAAATTTGTGCCCATTGGGTGCAATAGTTTCTTTCTTTCCTGAAAACTTCACTGTGGCCCAGGGACTCGCACTGATTCAGGGGCCACCACTTTGAGCAGCACTGCTTTAGACATCTTCCCTTGTCTCCAGGCTTTGGATTTTTCAGCAGGGATTTTCCACTTACTTTGAAGTCTATATTTCCGGCTAGAAGGGCTAGAAGCATGCTTATTTAAAAATTTACCAGGGGAAAAAACTAAAATAAAAGCTGTTGTGTTTGGTACATAGGACTCTAACCCCAGTATCATTTGTTGTGCTTTTGTTCTGCACTCACAAAACTCTAGAACATGGGTGGGCACCTGCAGAAGACTAGGGGACTGCATTAGCTCCATAAGAGACAATGGAGGCTCTACCTGCTCCCACATATGCACATGGTTGTGTACACAGACACACACACACACTGCCCCCAAATGCCTCTAGGGCGAATGAAGACATTTTTGGAGTTTCAAGAAAGACCTCTCCTGGGCCTAAATTTGCCCATAGAAGCCACAAAATGTGGTGGAAACGCATGTTTTGGTCCCAAGTAGACATTTTGGAACATTGCAGGGGGGGAAATGGAGGGTTCCCCCCAAAAATTGCATTTGACCCTTGGGGATGGGGGCAGTGGGCCTCCAAACATCACGAAAATGTCGTCTACACCGCTAGAGTGCATTTGGGAACATTCTGGAGGGGAAAAAAGGGAAAAAAAAATTGCAAATGTGTGTGTGTGTGTGTGTGTGTCTATATGTATGTATGTGTGTATGTACACATATACATATATGTATATATGTATACTAAGTATACATGTATATATTTAACCCCTAGGAGGAATAAGAGCCACAAAAATGACTGGGAGGGTGGCCCATCCTCTCTACTTTGTCCACCTCTGCTCTAGAATATTCTCAGAATGCAGCACATAAACAAAACTTCTTAATGTTGATCTATTCCAGTTGTTTCTGGAGGTGTTTGGGGTGGGAACATGTTATGTACAGGAACAACCATCAACCAGTGCATTACCTCTTGAGGCTATCACTCACAACATCAGGAACCAGTAAGACTGGACTTCTGAGAAAAAGAGCTCTTGCTACATCTGAAGACACATTGTTAGTCAAAGCCCAGTCTTCACCAATGAATCATTATCTTACTTGTACATCACACAACAACAGAATCCCTGTCCTTAAAGAAGCAGCGGGCGGGGACTTAACAGTGTTCTTCAGAAATGGCTTCCAGTCCTGGCACAATCAGCACAGATTAACTTGTCTGTCTCAAAGAATGGGGAGATGTTGATGGGAGATTCACAGACAAAGGGAAATACTCTTTCACACAGGCACAGCACACAGCTGCTGTGGAATTCGATGCCACAAAATGCAGTGACAGTCAGCAACTTGGAGAACTTTAATAGCCCTATAACAGTGTAGTGGGAAATGACCACAGTCTATCAGACAGAGATGGTATCTTTCAGATAGTCTGGACCTAGGCCATATAGGGCTTTACAGGTCAAAAGCTGCATGTCTACCTGGAAATGGGCCAGAAACCAGGGTGAGAGTTCTGTGTTCCCTGTAACATTCCCTGTAGATTCATGGATGATAAAGGTTGCTAAGGAGACATGAGCTGTAATGGCTATATATTGTCTCTAGTATATAAACAGTATATAAACTACTTTAGTTTATATAAACTACTTTAGTTTCTATGCCTTCATACTATGTTTTGTTTTGTGAAGTATTTAGATTTCTGTCTTAGAGGCTCTTCAGGGGAATGCACTAGAAAAGGCTAGGTACCTCACCAGACAACACATCCTAGGACTCTGTAGGGTGGAGCTATAGCAATCACAATGATATCAGATGCTATCACTGTGCAGTATAGATATACCTACTTCCCTCTAAGTTTTAATTGCTGGGAACATAAGCAGGAAGTTGCTGTTGCGCATCTACTTACATCTTGTTGGTGGGTTACCCAGAGCCAACTGGTTGGCTACTATGTAAACAGAATGCTAGACTAGATAGGCCTTTGGTCTGGTCCAGCAGGGCTTTTCTTATGGCTGTAGTGTTTCCATAACTTGTGATACATCAGGCGAAAGACAAACCATCACCATCTGTGCATCTTGGCCTGCCAAGTGCTCTTGTTCTCTCAGTTCCAAGGCAGACGGTTAGGCCATGAAGCACGCTGAAGTCCTTCATGAATCAGTAGATGCCATTTCTCTTGGGCCATTTCTGCACTACACTTTTATAGTGCTAGTCTTCTACTTTCAACCTCCTGAGGCCACCATGAAGAAAACCCTAAGCACACATTTAGTATTGTGTGTAGTTTCACTCTAAGCTAGTTTCTATGATACAGAATCTATGCAAACTTTAACCTGTAGTCTATCTCAAATAGCCATCGAAGGTGCAGTATAGCTGACTCTGATGCTCTGGTCTGCCTACCGCTGACTACTATAATAGCTGTGAAGAGTCTCTAAATCTGGATGCCATATTCCAGTGATTCCAAAAACAGAGGACAAACACAAGGGATGGCTGTCCTCACTGTAGCCTGCTTGTAAACTAAGACCTTTCCTCTTGTTGGCCTCTGCTGGAGATTTCTGTACTATATTATTATGGTGCTATTATTCCACTTTTAACATCCTATGGAATTCTGGAGTTTGTAGTTTACCGAGGCCAAAGAGCTCTCCGGCTGAGAATTTAAACGCCCCTCCCTAAGCTGCAAACCTCAGGGTTCCATAGGATGTTGAAAGTGGAATAATAGCACTATAACCATGTAGTGTGGAAATGGCCTTAGTGGGCCGCAAATTATGCGGCCCTGTTTTAGAGCAGAGCTTCGATGGGGATTCCAGAAGCTGGAGTCCACGAGGGATTTTCTCCCAAGCTCTGAACCATAGTCTACCTTTTTGGTGTATTTATGGCACAGCTTGAGGACTGAAATCCAGGGCCTCACTCCAGAAAATGAGCAAATGGGCCCCCAAGCACTGCAAGGCTGCCTTCTACCTTTCAACATGAATAACATAATAAACAATGCTGTCTAAACAGTTCTGCCGCCTTGGTAAAACTGTGACATCCATGTGCTAAAATTACCTAAGGAAATCAGTGTAGAAACTATTCCTGTAGAAGAAACTCAGCAAGAAATGATAGATGCAGGATGTTTTGCTAAGACTGTGGTTCTCTGTGTGAGTCAGTATCAAAACAAGACTTTGGCATCTTGGTAGAGCACCATCTGCTCATGGAGGCACTGCTTTCTCATAAGATGTTATGACCAAAGCCCTTACCACAATGAAGAAAATTAAAAACCACCCTAGCCTGCATTACACTCCTTAAGGCCCACTGTGAAAATGTAGTCTTGTTTCACCTTGGACAGTTTTGTTTGTTCACTTTATATGATTTAAGGAGGCTGGGTGAGTTCTACACAATGTTGAAGAAGTTCTAGCAGAATTCTGAATCATCTACTCACTACTTCCTGTTTCTGTTCTGCCAAGGGCCAAGCATCCATTTCTTCTCTTGATATATCACTGGAAGGATAAATAAAACAGAAAAGTTGGAGACAGTGAATTGTCAGCCAAAAGTACCATCCAGAGAAATACAAGAAAAGAGGAAGAGATCTTCCTTCTGCTTCTTGTGAATATGAAACAAATTTCACAAGAAAAAGGAATATGAATTTAGAAATAAGCACTGGAAGGACCCACAGATCAAGATGTAGCGGTGTAGCTGCTTAGTTATGGAATTTTAAAACTGTGTGCCTGTTTTTGAGGCAGACTGTAAAAATGCCATGTTTTAGTTACTCTTCTGTGCCTTACTGCTCTATTTCTGGCAGATGGAGTTTTGAAAACAAGAGATTGAACAAGAAAACAGATGGTGTAAATGTTGCTGGAGGTTCCAGTAACTGCAGTTGTAGTTCCTGTTTTTTTTTTTTAAAAAAAAGATATTCAAATGACATTTTTCCTATTCTGGACTATTTGCCAGCAATTCCCAGCAACAGCTGCAACTTTTTATTCCCATCCATTTTTTTTTTTTTACATCCAAGGTGTATCAGATCAGGAAAGTCCCAAAGGGAATGTGTGCATCTATTACTGTGGTTCGTGCTGGGTTTTTTGGCCACTCCCTCGATGATGTGTATTGTGAGGTAGGATGCTGGACAGTTTCAAGATGAAAAATGGGAAAAGTCAAGGCAAATCTTTTATCCTCTTCTCCCCCTTTTTATCCTTTATCCCCCCCCACTCCAGAATTACAGCATCGTCATACATAAGTGGAATAGTGAAATGGTACTTTGTCACCAAAATGTGGTTGTGCTATTTCACTGATGCATTTTAACTCTAAGAAAAGTAACGATAAATATATTTCAAAAACAGCAACATATGCTAACACCAGCAAACCATGCCCTCCTTTTTTTTTTTTTAAAAAAAAGGTCTTCTAGTGATGATTCTAGAAAGTACCAGGTCCAGCAACAAACAGCCCTCCCCCTACGCTCCGAAAACAGAAAAGAGGCCAACAACAGAAAATGAGAGGATGTAGATGTGACAGCAACCTGTGATACCTGGCAAAAATAAAGGAACTGTTCTGTGATTCTTCACAGTTCTTTAGACCAGTCTGGGAGAGCCCTAAATAAAGAAAAGAATAAGATTATTTTTCATGACAAAAGGTTTCTTGTTGGTTCCAATGGTGTTGTCATGCTAGAATGATAAGATGCTTGACTGGAAAAGCAATATTTCATTTATATCTCAGTTTCTAGGAAATGATCAGTCTTCCTGCTTCTTCTCCCTCCAAAATTTGGGTGAAATGAAGTGCATAACACAGAAATTATCTGTACATTACATTTTTTTAAAGATACAAGACTTTGTCCTGAATATTTACATATGTGACAACCAAGCCCCTAATTGGATGAGATCCCTGCTATTTTTTATGCAGCTGATAGTAGAAACACCACACCTATGATCCATCAGTGATCATGATGTGATAATTTCCTAAAGATCCATTGAAAAGAGCTGTGCTCCCTTTCCACCCCCAAAAGCAAATGGCTTGTATTGACAGGGCAGGTCAATGTTTGCAACCAACAGTACAAAGTGGACATTGCCTCAGGAACCTTTGAAGGCTGGGAGTTGATATAGAAACATATTAAACAAACAAACAAACAAACAAACATTCCATATCACAACTTCCTGTCCTGGTTCAATAGCTACTGTCTTCTGACTCTCCTAATTCCTAACTCACAGTCTTTTTTGCCCTTCTTTCTCTCTTTTTATCATTTACCAACTCTTTCTAGAGGAGAATAAAAACATCTTCTCATGTTCTGACTAAACAAGAGTTCTTGGTTGTTGAACAAAGTTTTACTAGAATACAGGACAAGGAGGAGGGGAAAACACACCAGATTTGGAAAGTTACTTTTAAAAAATAATGCATCATTCCCACAGTTTTGAGGCTTACAAAAGCCTTATGGTTACTATATTAAAAACTTGTACCTTTTCTTTCCCCAAAGTAGCTAAGAAGTTACTCTGTTTCTTTCTTCAGTTTTGGTTTTCATTTAGCAACACAAGGCACGGCATGAGCCAGTACGGGAATCATGCAATGTTCCTCCAAGAGTTAGTAAGGTCAGCCCCCTATAACTATAAAAGTATCTTAAAGGTTACAGTTATGCACCGAAAAAGAGAGACACTATCCCTAAGTTACAATTGCAATATAATATAGTTATACATTAGCTTTTTGGTGAAATGAGTTCATGATAAGTAGGTAATGACTTCCAAATTCTGAGGGAAATACAGGTTCAAATCTAGATTTAGCCACAAAACTCAATGTGTGGTCTCAGGACAGCAGGATTTCTTAGCCTTGCCCATTTTACAGAGCCGTAGTGAAGAAATGACTGGGAAGGTGGTGGATGTGAAGAAATGCTCCATGTTCTTTAATTCCTAGGAGGAAAGGTGAAATCAGTGTAGCTTGCTACATCCAGTATAGTCCCATGTGTATAGCGTATCTGTATAGTGTATGTGTATAGTGCAGTGGTTTGAGCATGCGGTCTACAGCTCTAGCGAACAGGGTTTCAATCCCTGCTCAGCCATGGAAATACATTGGGTGACCCTGGGCAAGTGTTACTGCGGTTTCTAGCCAGCGCTTGTGGTATATTAGATATCATTTGATATCAATAATTTGGCCTTCTTTACCCATTCCTCTCCACGTGCTTGCAAGACCCCCGGACAAGCATGCATACAGGCACGGCCGACAATAGCCGAAACATTCCAAACAAATCCAGGCAGGCCAGAAATAGCCAGACTGCCACTTTAGGAGACCTCAAGGCAAGTACCACATTATGTATGCACGCTACTTACAAAGGACTCCCTGCCCCGACCAGGCAGCTTGACGAGCCGAATACTCACCTGTCAAGCACTCCACGTTTGCATACTGGCTACTCTATTGACAGCTCTGTCTGAACTCAATCGTGTAAAATTCTGACCTTTTGGAATCTTTGTCTCCAGCCCAAAATTCATGGTTATCCCCTAGAACGGACTAACCTGTGGCCACATTTTCCCCTATAAGACCCCCTGACTTTGAGTGCTTCCTTGGATTGCTCTTGGCTTCCATCCCTCCTTGCTGTCGCTTCGTCCGGCCAGCCTTCCCCTCAGCTCCTCGTGCTTAGAATCCTCACTTCCACAAACTTCTTCTTCAGACTACCCAGGCTTTAGGATAGGTGTAGTATTTCCCATACAAAACCTCCTCTTAAAATCCCTCTATCCAACTCCTACCTTCATTTCAATAGTTGTCCATGTGAGTGTGTTGCATACACATGTTTGACTGTACATCAATAAAACAATTATTATTATTTACATGTGTTTGCTCCTTGACTCGGCCTGACCCTGTAGACGTTGGGTAAAAGATCTCGCTACGTTGCCCTGCCTCTCGTAGTGCTAGCTTGTGCTCTTTGCTAATTCCCAACTTTGTAATATTTGGAGCGCACTTAGGTGTCCTTCCCGGGACCCCCAGAAATCAGGGCAACACAAGTCCTGCACTCTCAGCCTCAGAGGCAGGCAAAACGAAACCCCCTCTGAACAAATCTTGCCAAGAAAACCCACTGATAGATTTGCGTTAGCTTTGCCCTAGCTTGAAAAGAACCTAAAGCATGGAACAACAAACTATATCCAGTCACGTACAAAATCTTCTTTAATGGGCATCATTATTTCTTAGTGAGAATGCGAGTTTCTTTGGTACGGAACTTATTTTCTTTTTCTCCAGTGAACAAAACACTGGCCAGAATCTGTCTGGACAAATGTGGAAACTTAACTTACAGTTACACATTTACAACTGCTGTATATTCATGATGCCTTGCAGCCCTTAGTTTAGGGGCTATGTAGGGATTGTGAAAGTCCCCTAAACACCACTAAACTTTAAGCAGCTGCTGTAATCCACAGGGTCCATTTCCCTCTTGAGCAGGAAGCAGCTGCCAGATGTTATTAGCCAGCAACAGGGGTTGTTTTCTGTTTGCCACACCAGAGATTGCTCACGGGAGCAGCTGCTTCTCAATCGATAGGGGAACAGACCCCAGTTGATCCCAGCAGCTGCTTACCAGTAAGTGGGGTTTGGGGGGGGGTAGCACTGGAATTCACTACAGTCCTCTCTCCACATTTGCAGGTTTGACCTTTGAGAATTTGATTATTCATAAGGCTTGCACATATCTCCCTTCTTTCTCCCCTCCCATTTCTATGTATTTTGCCAGGTGCAGAGAAGGACGGTAAGTGTGCCTGGGTAAAAGGCAAGGGAATGGGGGGAGCGAAGGGTGGACATGTGCATTCCTTCTCTGCCTCTAATGCCCCCTCCCATTCTCTTGCCTTTGGCCCCAGCATGGAAAGGAAAGACTTGTGCACCATGGCAAAAGGCAAAAGAACAGGAGGGGAGGCACAGGGGGAAGTTATTCACAATTTTTCCACTTCTGTGAGGGTTCTGCACCCTGAACCCTCATAAAGTGAAGGGACCACTGTACACAGAAATGTTATAGATGCTACGTAGTATGCAGTGGTTGTAGAGGATTCCAGTGATCAGTTATAACCAATAAAAAATGGTCTGAGTAGATTCCATATACCCGTTCAATATTATCCTCTCTTCCAAATGATGGGATTAATTTCTTTCTCATAATGGCATATAATACATTAACTAATGAAGACTGGTAACATATATCCATCCTTGGATTTTGAGAAGCTAATTTGCTTCTCTCCTTCCAAGGTTTAATCTTCACCAACAATAAAAATGAAGCTAGTTTTTATTTACATCAGTTGAACTTTTACTTTTCACAGTGTGCATGCAACAACTGCTTTTGAAGTTAGCATTTTTGTCAAAGGAATTATTCATGCTGATGCAATAGGATGCCCTCAGGGGCCCAGGAATTTCAATAGGACTGAGTCTTGCAAAAGCTAAGAGAAGATATGATGCATATCTATAGGGTGGGTGCTAATGACAGAGGGAATGTTATTCTAAGTACCCTTGGGGTGGGGGTGTTCTTTATTAACTCCTTGAGAAACGTAGGCTTTTTCCTCACTCATGAGACCTGTGTTCCCATCCAGAGCAAACAATGCTGCCAAAAGAACCAAGGAATACAAATGGTATAGTTTGATTAACAACTTGAAATGTTGTTCTCTGCATTATGGCAACAACTTGCACAAGCTCCATTAAATTGTTTACAATTCTGTTGTGTCCAGATGGATGACTGCTCAAATTGACTATTAGAAAAAACTGTGCAGCAATTATATCATTTTCTTCTTAACAATTTTCATACCGTCCAATAGCCATGGATCAGCTAGGATGGCCTAGTCCACTCTTTTGCCGTCCTGGGTTCTCAGTTTGTTTTCAGAAGTCCTGAAAGAAGCTCTCTCTCTCTCTCTCTCTCTCTCTGAAATTACCAAAAGCTGGTAATTATTTGGGAATGAGCCCAGCAGAAGAGAGCTTGCCTTCCAGCCTGGCAGAGAAGAGAAAGTAGCAAAATGGTGTTTCAGTTACTCCTGGAAGGTTAGCTTCAACCTGTGTGAATGGAGTTAGGTTTTATATGGTTAGCAAATAGAGATTTTTCTTGAAAGGATCCCTCTTGTACTAATTAGAATTAGAGCAACCCCAGAACTGTAAACCAGCCTCTCCCTCAATCTTCCTCTCTTTCACAGACACATAGATTCCTTTATTCACTCACATGGATTTCAGATTTTCTCTATTTCTCAGATTTGCAGTTTGGGCCATTTCTGCGCTACACTGTTATAGTGCTATTCTTCCATTTTCAACATCCTGTCGAATTCTGGGTTTTGTAGTTTACTGAGGCCAAAGAGCTTGCTGGCTGAGAATTCTAAAAGCCCCTCCCGAAACTGCAAACCCCAGGATTCCATAGGATGTTGAAAGTGGAATCATAGCGCTATAACAAGCTAGTGAGGAAATGCCCTAGGGCTCTTGAAAATCTCTCATTTAAAGGTTCGCCCTAAGTCAAAGCTTGATAACAAACAACGACAAAGAGGTCCCTACTGAACTCCCTGGCACTCACTTCAGAGTACATATGTGTACAAATGCATTGTTAATGTAAATGGAACATTTCTTGGAAAACAAACAAAAACAAACAGCTCTAAACAACTAAAGGGGGAAGAAAGGGGTTTTCAAATTATGAATTCATTCTGTAAAACTGATCATATTTTATTTGTTTGTTTGTTTACTGAATTTATACCTTGTCCTTCTCCCAAGCGGGATCCAAGGTAGCTTATAATAATCTAAAAAGATATTGTTAAAACATTTAGTTTACAAAAGTGAAAAAGAAATTGAATGTTCTTCTTATTAAAGCACGCTTAAAAACAGTTAAAACACATAATCTGTATTTAAAAACATTGTTTCAAAAAAAAGATTAAAAAATAGAGATAAAAAAATACAGCACACTGCTTTACACACACTACAGCTCCACAATAAAATTCAAGATACAAAACCCTGCCTAAATAAAAAACATCTTTATCTGCCAGCGGAAAGAGAGCAGGGAAGGACCAAACCAAACCTCCCATGGAAGGGAGTTTCACAGTCTGGGCCCATTTCTGCACTACACCCTTACAGTGTGATTATTCCACTTTCAACATCCTATGGAACCCTGGGGTTTGCAGTTTCGGGAGGGGCCACCTGGCCCCTCCCAAAACTGCAAACCCCAGGATTCCATAGGATGCTGAAAGTGGAATAATCGTGCTATAAAAATGTAGTGTGGAAATGGCCCGTGGGAGCAGCCACAGAGAAGGCTCTCTCACGAGCCCTGACCATTTACGCCTGCAAAGGTTGGGGGACTGAGAGAGACCCTCCTTAACGTTTGTGCAGGCTTATATGAGGAGATACATTTTCAGATGGTCTGGACCCAAGCCATTTAAGGCTTTAAAGGTCAAAACCAATACTTGGAATTCTGCCCAGAAACGGACCAGTAGGTAATGCAGCTGTTTTAACAGGGAGTCACATGATCTGTGTAGCCGGCTCTGGTTAGCAGCCTGACCACAGCATTTTGGACACAGCCTTTGGGGCTCCTCCCTAAACAGCAAACCCCAGGATTCCATAGGATGTTGAAAGTGGAATAATAACACTATAACACTCTAGTGCAGAAATGGCCACAATTTGGAAAGCTCTGCTTGATTGAATCAACCCACCTTTGGTCTAGTCTTCCTCTTTTACTACTGCTGTCCACTTTATCAAGCATCATAACCTTTTCTAATGAGTATTGTCATCTCATGATATGCCTACAGCCTAATAGCCTCAGTTTAGTCATCTTGCCTTATAGTGGGAGTTCAGGCCTGATTTGTTCTAGGATCTTTTTGTCTTTTTGGCAGTCTATGGTATCTGTAGAACTCTCCTCATACACCACATTTCTTTCTTTCTTTCTTTTGTTCTGTTCTTTCTTTTTTCCAGCACCACATTTCAAATGAGCTGATTTTCTTCCTGTCAGCTTTCCTCATTGTTCAGCTTTCACAACTGTACATAGAAATTGCAAGTACTGTGGCATGGATGATTCTGACTTTGGTATTTAGTGACACATCTTTATACTTCAGGATGCTTTGTGTTTCCTTCATAGCTGCCCTATGCATAAGAGACCAACAGGATTGTGTAAAAAGATTGTAGCCTATGTGGGACATTCTACAAGGCCATTGGAATGTATTAGGGCAGTCAACTTTTTTTTTTAACCATGTGTTTTTAAAAACTAATTTGATACCTTTTATGTCCTAAAATTAAAATTACACCTGGAATACTACACAACTATTGTGTACTACATAGCACCGTAGCAACAAGACTAGGCTCCATGTGCTTATAGATGGTTAAAGCTTATTCTTTTTAAAAGCCCAGCGTGTTCTGGCTGTTTGTAAGTTAATTGGCCTTCTTCAGGGACTATATTAAAAACAAACAAATAAACACACACACGTATATATCAGTTTTATAAAGAATAGCACATGTATAAAATATATAATATTTCCAAATTCGTATAGTTCATAAAGAGAGTGCAGTGGCAACTCTAGGAACTTATATTGTAGTTTGGATATATGGTATGTATATGGCTTTTTATTTGATTAGTATACTTCACTATATGTGTAATTCCCTATTTTTTATTTCACTATGAATAAATTTAAAACTAACTAAGGAATAGGCTGAAACGTGTTGGGGTTTTTTAAAAGAATAAACTTGGACCACCTATAAGCACATGGAGCCTAGTCTTCTTCTTTTTTCTCCTGGTTTAATACACGTGCTTTCCAGTACTTATTCCTGCAATTAATGTTTCCACCCAGTACTCATGAGTGATCTCCCCTGTGGCAAATCCCACTTGTGCTGGAGGTTATTCTTGAAAGGGATAGTGAGAACTTCAGGCAGTTGCTTCTTGATCAACAGAGAAATGGATCCCTGTCAATCCCAGCGGCTGCTTACCGGTAATTGGGGTTTAGGGGTTTTCATGGTTCCTACATTGCCCCTAAAATATGTAGTAGTCGCAAATGTGTATGTGTAGTTTATGTATTGCAATTGCCCAATAGGATTCTAGCCATTGTATGTATTTCCTCTACCCCCATTTTTATCCGAAGAAAAATCCAGTAAAGTAGGTTAGGTTGAGAGGCTAAGTGGTTCAAACTGACCATGGAAATGATATGAGGAAATTGGGATTTGACATGCTCTATGATGTGCAGTGAGCTAGAGGAAGAGTATGAACACAGAGCACATGCAACCACTATGGATTCAAGAAGAAGTTGTAATATTGTGTAGGGTCTGATCAAGGCATTTTGAATTTATAATAATATGTTTTCTAATAGAGCCATACCTCAATTAACAAAGACTCCAACAAAGAAGCTCCTTTTTTACTAAGTCTTTTTGGGCCCACCCAGCCCCTACTTCCTTCACCCCATTCTCTGCCTAGCTGGAAGATTTTTTTTAGAAGCATCCACATTGGGAGGATGGTGAAGGGAGGTTGGAGTAACATTTTGGTTTGGGGTTGCTGCAGCATGTCTGCAGTAAACAGGTGTGAGCTTTTGCTAGAAAGGAATGGGAAGCTGTAGCAGCTATTCCTAATGTAGCAGTATGTACCTGCCTACAGCAGGGAAGATAAATCTCCAGAATCCTTGAGTGAGTGTGCATGAACAGAAAAGAGAGAGAAGATTAACTTGCTTCACTCGCTACTCCCAGTGTGTTCAAATGCATATATAGTTGGCCCTCCACATGGACCCCACACAAAAATGGAAAAATTGCAAATTTCAAAATATTTGTGTGTGTGTGTGTTTGTGTGTATGCACATGTGACTGTGGGAAGGGGGCTGAGGCATGGTGGGATGCTGGGTCCAAACCAGAGCAGGGAAAGGAGAGGAAAAGGGGGTGGGTCAGCATAGTTCTTCCTGTCTTTCCCCATCTGCTTTCTTGGATGTGGGGGCACTGGGAGAAGGTTTGTGGTTCTGAGAAACTGGACTGTGATCCATCCTTAGCTGGCCAGGCAGTGGCTGGTGGAGGAGGAGGAGGAGAAGGAGGAGGAAGACCAGAGGTAGCTTTTTAAAGGCTTGTATGGCCTGATCAGAGCCACCAAGAGGGACAGTTCCCCTGGAAATGAATTACCTCCAGAAATGAAGGTGAGGGGGCAGGGGTTGAAGAAACACACAAGTAATGAAATCACTGAAAGTCAAACCCACAAATGTGGAAGGCCAACTGTATTGATAATTTTGTCCACTAAAATGAAAATCATAAGAAATGTGGGGGCTGGTTAAGGAAAAACAAATCATCCCTGAAAACATCTTGAAAGAAGTTTTTAAATGGCCTCTAAAGGGTTCAAATGTTTTTCTTTTCTTAGGGAAGGTTTATCAGATCTGGTTGTTTCCGTTCACATGTATGTATTGTTAGTTTTGAATAAAAAGTATGCTGAAACATTCTGAACTGCTCCTTTTCTGTGGTGTAGGGCCCTATCCTTACTTTTTTTCATGTTCTTTCTGCCTCTAGTATCAAATTGTCTGTTAAAGAAGTAATATCTGCTTCATTAACTGAGGTGTGCCTGTGCTATGATTATTGCTAGTCATGCTGCGTTTGCACATACAAACACATTGATGTGGGCTTTTCCTCCCCCGGTCTTCTTCAGTACATAAATTCCAAGGTTTTTCTGCTTAACATAATAGTTTTATGTGCTCTTCCTCATGAACAACTTTTGCTCTCTTTTGCCCTGGCCACGCCCTTTAGGCCATACTCTGATGTTGTTCAGCCACATGCATCCTGGTTGTCATTTATGAAATGTTAGCGAGAATGAAATTTTCTTCCATGAGGAAAAAGAAGGCAGGGAGCAAAAAAGAGGAAGGCTTTAAGTTCAGGATGACAACTAACTCCCCCACCCCCAGCTATTCAATGAATGAGGTAGGGCAATGGCCTGATTAGTGCCTTGGGTGGAAGCACATTAAATTATTTTGAACTTCCTCAAAAAGTTTCTTTTGTGAAACTGTTGGCTACTGTAATCACAGTGGTCTTGGGTGCATGAGGGAGTGGGGGAGAATATATTGAGCCAGGATATTCTGTTGCTTGAAGCAGAACATAAATCCATCAGCCTCCTCTCTCACACAGAACAACCAACCCCTTAAGGCTGGAATTCTGCTTTTTGTTTTAATGAACGAGCATGGTCTGTTGTGGTCATTTTTATTCAGAGTGGAACATCCCCATTCAGGTTTAGTTTGAGGAAGTGGAGTTCATGTATTTCTTTGATTTATATCCCACCTTACTCCCAAGGCAGCTAACAATAGAAGTTAAAACAAAATTGCTAAAATAATATGTGGTTTGTTTTTGTTTGCCTTCAAGTCATTTTTGAGTTAGGGCAACCCTAAGGTACCTATAACAAGGTTTTCTTGGCTTTGCCTTCCTCTGATGCTGACAGAATGTGGCTTGCCCAAAGTCATCCAGTGGGTTTCCATGGCCAAGTGGGAATTTGAACCCCTGGCTTCCAAAATCATAGGCAAATGCTCAAACCACTACTCCATGCTTGGTGAATGGTACAAATGTTTTTTATAATTTTTTTTTATTGAAAGTTTGTCTCGAAAATAACCTCCCCACACACACACACTTCCATGCTTAAATCTTCCAGTTGAAATTGCTTATTTCCATTCCATTACAAACATAATTTCCATCTTACAGAGAGAAGAACAGTTACATTATTTCTTCTTTGATTTCTTATACATTTATATCCTTACCCAATCCAATACTCTTTTCCATTCTTTCTCAAAGTTCAGGACAGATTTATTCTTCAAAGAAAATGCTAATTTTTCCATCTCTATCATATCCAGGACTTTTAACTTCCATTCTTCTATATCAGTACATTTCTTTTCTTTCCAGTGCTGCGCATATATCAACCTTGCCACAGTTATTAAATATAATAATATCTTCTGATGACTTCTTATTTCCCTTTGTTGCCCTAACATATTTAATAAATAAAACTCCAATTTCATTTCAAAATTCAGCTTACAAATTCTTTGGATTTCAGATTTTTAAAGTGTTAAAATCAAATCTAATTAAAACATTAGTTTAAAACTATTAAAACACATTAAGTATATATATATAAGCTCATCCACTGCGCATCTTTTGACCCCAGTCAGTTAATGGCTGAAGGCGTACGTGAATAAGACATGAAGAGAGAGCAAGAGAGGCAATTGAACCACCTTGGAAAGGATTTCCATAGCTTAGAAGCGTCTACCAAGAAATCCCTCTCTGGTGCCCACACCAGACAAACCACTGAGGGTGGTGGGATGGAGAGAAAGCCTTCCCTTGAAGAGTGTAAGACTCGGGCAGGTTCATATGAGGAGACATAGGCTGTTTTTGCACTACACTGTTATAGTGCTATTATTCCACTTTCAACATCCTTTGGAATTCTGGGGTTTGCAGGGGCCTTTAGAATTCTCAGCTAGAGAGCTGTTTGGCCTCAGTAAACTACAAACCCCAGAATTCCACAGGATGTTGAAAGTGGAATAATAGCACTATAACAGTGTAGTGTGGAAACAGCCATAGATTCTTCAAATTGTCTGGACTTAAGCTGTGTAGGGCTTTATAAGTCATAATCAGCACTTTGAACTGTGCCTGGAGTTGTGCATGTGGTGCAATCATGCGTGCAGTTGTGATCTACAAACAGATGCATGTGCAGATGTATGTACACACTGATGCCTATGCACATTCGGATGTGCCTTCAGTTCCACAACATTGTCAACTAACATAGAGGTTGGGTAGCACAAGAAATGCATAACTCCAAATGCTGTAGGATATAGGATCTAGGCCTATGAATCAGAGAAATATCAATCATTCGTTTGTAAAACTACTATGCTGTTTCCTGTCTTTGGCATCCATGGAGCTAGAGTTACTTTTTAAAAAATGGAGAAGCACTAACTCACATGTTTTTGCTTATTACTCCCTTCTGGCGTGAGTTAATGGCCCTTTTCACACGGCGTTTCTTAAGTGAAAGGGCCCCTTGAGTAAATGTGAGGAGCGGTCTGCATGACGCACTCATATTTACACGACGCTCGAGAGTGTGACGTGAACCACTAGTGGATTTTCTTATTTTCGGCTTCAAGCTGAAAATGCCGCGCCGTCGCACAATGCTCAGGGGCATGGAGCACACTTACCTGCCGTGCACAGCCTCCTGAGCGGCATCGGTCGTGCTTCCTGCCTCAGCGCTAGCTTTCAACTCCCAGGCTGCGCTGCAGCAGGAAAGGGCGGGGTGTGGGCGGGGCGCTCGCATGACCAGCCAGCAGCTGCGGCGCCGAAGCAGCAGGGACGCAACAGCCTCTCACAAGAGGCTGCTCATGAGATCCCTGTGCTCCAGCACTGAGAAAAGGTAAGTTGCGGAAAGGGCCAATGACATAGGCTGGAATCCTCTTCGTTAGTTACAAGACTAAAAGCTGAACTGTGATGTTGTAACTGTGAGGATTTGTATTTATGGTAGTTAATACCTGAACATGACCTCCCCCAAACCTATCTTTTCAGTCAGGCAGCACCCAAGTCAAAAGGTTTCTGAGGCTCTCCAGATTGGGGCGGGGTGCTAGGAAATGAGATCTGCAGTGTTCTCCTGGTCATAGAGCATGTTGAGAGAAGCTGCTGTGGCAGGACCTCCTGTGGGTCTCTCCAGCTGCCTGTTCTCAACACACCCCTGATCAGCAGAGCACTGCAGTAATCCTTTCCCAGTGCCCCAAACTGCAGCTCAGAAACATTTCAGTTGGGGTGTTTCCTGGCTAAAGAGGTTTGGGGGCAGGTGGCATCATCAGAGGTAGCTGTGACAATAGGGCTCCATCTGTTGTGATGTCTTATAATGCAGGATCTTGGCCGTAGCTTTCTCTTGGCTACAACGCTGAAGTGCTTTGCCCATAATTTCCTGCTGCAAAGCTGGGATAAATAACTGTAAAATGAGGCACTGGAAAGGGGCCAGAATCCTGTTGGGGACTTACATCTTTGTAAGTGGACTTGTGTCAGTGGGAATTAGAACTGAGCAGTTCCTTAAAGTCTATATAAAGTAAAGGGCCACTGTTGCATTACTTTATAAAGGAGCAAGCAAAATGACAGAAGTGCATTAGGAGCAATGCAGAATGGGATAGATGCACATTGGGGCTGATGCACATTGGTCCTATTGGTGCTATGGGACACTGGCTAGGAAGTACCAGTGAGCACTGGGGCACTCTTTCCAGTGTTCCATTACACATATCTGTAATTCATTAATAGGGTTTCTTTGTGCTTCTACTATGTAGCTAATCAGATGTAGTGTTACATAACGTACACCATGGTAGAAGATTCTGGCTGGAGTTTGCATTCTACGGTCAGTCATAGTGGCTAAATTTGTTACAGAACTGTAAGTCTTTGACCACACAACAAATAGAATGATGGATAAACAATTTCTTAGGACTTGACTGTGAAAGAAGAAATTTGATTTAAGAGATGAGAGGGAAGCAAAAGAACACAAAGTTTTAATCCACATTTGTGGAACTGTTTAATAGATAGTCTATATCTGTGAAAGAATATAAAGGCTATTACTCAGATATCACAGTCTCTGTTTCCTTTACAGTTTCTCTCTTCACTGCTCCCTCTGCTTTTTATCTTTTGTGTATTTTGTGTGTTTGCTGTGTAAGCTTCTATGTGTAGCTGATCTGTACATTGCAGACTCAATGCAAGTTGCTGATAAGACAGGTGGGACTGCAGTTAAGGAAAGGGTAATTTTAGAGAGGGGAGGCAGGTTAGGGATGATGACTAAGGTTATTTCTCATTATCAGAAATGAATAGTGATGGTCTGAATCCAATTACTAGTCCCAGCTAGAGCAGATTCATTGAATCAATTGGTCAATGGTAAATCAGTAGTTAATCTCATTGACTCATTGGATCTACTCTAGTTGGGACTAGCAACTGGATTTAGGTGATAACTATTAATTGTTAATACTGAGAAACCCTCCAGTGGCACTACCTTTCCACAATGGTGAGATTGCTTGCTCCTGCAAGGCAAGAAGCTATGCTTATGGTAGCAATACTGCTGGTAGGGCTTCCCATGTCAGACAGGCTTTTACTGAGGAGCCAGACTAAGACCATTTCCACACTAGCCTGTTATAGTGCTATTATTCCGCTTTCAGCATCCTATGGAATCTTGGGGTTTGCAGTTTAGGGAAGGGTCTCAAAGATTCCATAGGCTGTTGAAAGCAGAATAATTCCACTATAACAGGCTAGTGCAGAAATGGCCTAAATGTGTCAAACAGCTGTACCAAATGGCCAGCAGCAGTAGTGTAGGGTGACATCAGCAGAAGATCTCTCAGAGACAATCACACTGGCACCATAGCTAATGCTTGTTAGTACTGTTTAGAAAAAAAGCATGGTAAACCCTCTTTGAATGTCTTTACCCTGAAAATCCTATGATGAGATAATCCAAAACGAAACAAGAGATAGTGTAAGAAGGAGCTACTAGGGTAGAACAGAGGGCAACTACAAGTAGTGCTGTGGTTAATGACACAGCTGGACTCAAACTGAAAGAACACACAGTTGTTGACATGCTCAGTGGTGAAAGGAAAGTCTGAAGCTGCATAACACATATTATAGGGTACATGGAATGTGAGAAGCATAATCAAAGAAAGTTAGACATAGTAAAACAAGAAACGGAACATATAAACCTTGCAATACTTGTGGTGAATGAGCAAAAGTAGACAGGAATGGAGCATTTGGAGTCATTACAGCGTTTCACCCAGGAAATGAAAATTTAAGAAGAAATGGTGTGGCACTAATAGTGGGCAAAGATGTAGCAAAAGCAGTCAAAGTATATAATGCAACGTCTGACTGAATAATGTCAATAAGACTTCAGGGAAAACCCAGCAATATAATCATAATCCAAGTTTATGCTGCAACTACAGAGGCAGAAGAAGAAGAAACTGAAAGATTCTATGCTGGAGTTTAGGAAGAAATCAACCATATGCCAAAATAGGGCCTTTTCTGCACCTTGTTTTTGCAACGGGGCAGAGCGTCCTCCAGCGAGGACGTTTGCACTTGGGGGCGGACTGGGTCCAGACTACTTTCTGTAGTTCCAGACTTCAGCCCGCTCCGGAATGACTAGAAGTGGTCGCTCGCCGTGCTATTGAAAGACCGCTTAAAACAGGTCTTTCAACAGCGTGGCACACCGCACTCCGTGGCTGCGCTCCGGTGTAGATTTGCAGGCTCGCACCAGTGCGAGCCTGCAGATCTTCCGGGGGCGGGCTTTAGGCTGGCGAGCTTCACCGGTTGGTGGAGAGCTTCCACCAACCGGAAGCTGCCTTTTCGTCGCCGGAGCAGTGTGTAGCGCTGCCACGCACTGCTCCGGATCAGCCTGGATCCTCCGAGGGAGCACACCAGTCCGGTGAATACCAGAATGGGGCAATTTCTTTGCCAAGTGTGAAAAAGCCCTAGGACTTGTTAATCACAGGCAACTGGAATGCAAACATAAGAAACAGACCAGAATCAAAGATTGTAGGAAAATGTGGTCTAGGATCAAGAAATGAAGCAGAAGAGTGACTGACTGAATTTTATGAGGCAAACAGTTTGTTCAATGCATTCATTCTTCAAGCAACCAAAGAGGCAACCATACACATGGACATCACCTGATAGGCAATACAAAAATCAAATTGATGACATTGTTGGAAGCAGAAGACAGAGAAGCTCCATTCTCTCTGCAAAAACAAGACCAGGGCCCTTTCCGGATCCTACCTTTTCTTGGTGCTGGGGTGCAGTGCTTGCGCGAGCAGCCTCTTGTGAGAGGCCCTCACATCCAGGTTTCTTCAGCTCTTCATGAGCTTCCTGCTCACATGAGAGCTCTGCCTCTTCCTTTTGCAGTGCAGCCTGGGACCTTCCCAGGCTGCACTGAGACAGGCTGGGCTCTGCACTCAAGGTAAGTGTGCGTGGGGCCTGGGAGCAATGCGCAACCGCACACCATTTTTGGCTTAAAGCCGAAAATGAAAAAGTGTGCAAGCAGTGCCTGCCAGGCCCTGGAGTGCCGTTCAAATGTGAGTGCATTGTGTGGACCGCTCCTCATATTTGTGCGATGCTTGAGGGGCCCTTTCACATTTAAAATGCTGTGCGAAAAGGGCCCAGGAGTAGATTGTGGCACAGACCATGAACTGCTAATATCAAAAATTACAGAAAAGCTAAAGAAGAACACTAAATCAACCATTGGGCCAAAATACAACCTGAAGAACATCCCCATAGAATTTAAAGAGAATGTGAAAATTAGATTTGCACTATTTGGTCTAATCGACCAGGGACCAGGAAGATTGTCAGGGGGGAATGCAGAAAGACACTAGTTGCAGGCAAAAAGACAGAAATCTTAGGAATTGACTTATGAAACTCCTCAAGTAGTTAAGTACAGATGAAAATCAAAAGTAAAATGACCTTTGCAATTTTTGTTGTTGTTATGTGCCTTCAAGGTAGCTACAACTTATGATGACCCTATCAGAGGGTTTTTGGGGGGTAAGATTTCTTTGGGGAGGGGATTGCTGTTGTTTTCCTCTCAGTTGAGAGATTATTATTGCCCAAAGTCACCAAGTGGGTTTCCATGACAGAGTGAGAATTTGAACTCTGGTCTCTGAGTCCTCCTCCAACATTCAAACCACTACATCATGCTGGCACATTTGCAGTTTAGGGAAGGGTAAACTACAAACACCAGGGCTCCATAGGATGCAGCCATGGCAGTTAAAAGTGGAATAATAATGATATAATTGTCTAGTCTGAAAGGGCTACTGTTCTTGGCTTCACCAATCACCCTGTTCCCATAGTTGTATCTTGAATAGGCCATTTCAGTCACAGCTGCCATTTTTTATAACCCTATATATTATAAAGTGGAAAAGGATAGTGATACTGGAGTTCAGAAGCACTAAGGATGTGGGCCAAGTATCATCCAGGATGACAACACTATAAAAAGGCATCCTAATTGTAGCAGCCCTGTGTACAGCCCAGGAAGATGCAGAGTTTCGGCTGTATGCAATTGGCTTACTAATTACAAACAGGCTTTGCAATGCTCCACCCGCTCATTCAGTGAAATTTCCTGACCTCCCAAGATTGAATACCTTAATGAGGCTTGGCCTTAATAAGCTGCTTGCTCATGTATTTGTCATGGATGGCACTTCTTTCATGCTTCCTTGCTTCTGTTGTATTTCACTGTTTTTAATTAGCTGAAGCTCTCTACCTTGATGGCTAATGGCCCACCTCTTCCCTAGGAGGCGACAACAAGGCCAGAGTCAGACATGAAGTCCTTTCTGAAGAAGAAACCCCACCCAGCTGATTTAGTCATATGACCTTTGAATGATATTCCTCTGGATTTCAAAAATTTCAGGTTCATTCTATACATTTACCATCTGCCAGAACTTTACACTGTGTACTCAGCTTTAAAAGGCATATGTTTTCTGTGGAGAGGTGCTCAGATTGACGGACAATGGTAACTGTTGTTTTCTGTGCCATAGTTAAGAAATAAATGTTAATGGGAAGAAGCATGGCTATTGTCAAACAGCATCTTTCTGGTAATTTTGAATGTGATCTTCCTCCAATGTGGCACCCTCCAGATGTCTTGGTTTACATCTTCCACCATCAGCTCCAAGCCAGGTTGTCAGATGGCTAGTATGTCTGAGGGCAGTGATAGGAGTTGCAGACTGAAATCCTCTTAGAGACATATACAAGCATAAGTCCATCTTATACCTGCATATGTATTTTGGGTGGAGGTATTGATCATTTTTTTTTATCCACCCTCTGCAACAACCAAAGCCTCCTCTCCAGGACTCACAATTTTGCTGTGATAGCCTCCTTGAGCAGCCATTCTGTGGCTGGAGGAGAGTCCAGGGCATTGGAGATGCATCAGGCCCCATAACCAGACAGTGTCAGGCCCTAGTCCCAGGACTCAGGTGAAAACACAGATAGGATCCTTCCCCAATGGCCGCAACACAGAGAAATGAACAAGACAATACTTACTGCAACTCAAGGTAGATGAGAAAGGGAGAGCCCATGAGATTTGGAGCATTTATATAGAGAAGACACATTAATTAGGCAGATAGCCGGGGGAGGCTGCTGGCTAATAAATACAAGAGATGAGTGGGGAGAAATCTGTTGCAGACAACTGATACTTCTGGTGGAAGAAACCTTTGTTCTTCTTCTGATCCTTACTTTGTGTGCTCACTATGCTGTTGGATACTCCCTTGAAGTGTCACTCTGAATTTATTACTGACTTGGGCTACTGAAACAATGGTAACTGACTGATAAGTCGAAGGCTTTCATGGCTGGAATCCATAGACTATTATGGCTTTGAGGCCGTGTTTTATTAGTATTTTCTCCTGACGTTCCTCTGAAGATGCCAGCCACAGATGCAGGCGAAACGTCAGGAGAAAATACTAATAGAACACGGCCTCAAAGCCCAGAAAACCCACAACAACCTGTGACTGATAAGTTTTTGTAAACCTTGTCTGTGGCTGCTAGTATAGACTCCGTTGGAGGACTGTGAACTGTGGCTGGCTTTTTGGACAGGACATAATCTACCAAGACACTGGAAGTTCTATCAGGCATATCCAGACACTACTTAGACCACCTCACTCTGTTCTCTGCCAATGATGGAATGGCCATTCAGGGAGGCTATTGCAAAAAAACATGAATCCTAGGAGTGCTTCACATGGAGAGATACCAGGGTTCCATCTGCAGAACTCTTACTCTATCTCCAATGTTCCATCTCTGATATAGTCCAACACATGTATTGTCATATCATGGAGTCCAGTGTGTCTCTGATCTTTGCAAATAGCCGTCAATGGAACTGGAATGGTCTGGAGAAAAACTGAATACATGTTGTCAGTTGTTTATCTCTGTTCTTCTAAATATTATTTGGGAGATGACATCTTATGGTAATTAATTGTGTTGGCCAAAGAGGCAACACAACATGAGTTTACATCCTAGCTCTTCAATAATGGATCAGTTCATATGTGCTCACTTGCCTTACTATCCTTGCTTTGTAACTTTTAAGGCCTTTAGACAGATTATTTTGTAGTTGTGGCAAATTGTTTCCATATAATAAAAACAGTTGTGCTGTTGTAACATGTAGGATTGCCACCGGCAGTTGCCGTATCTGGAGTTGCTTTTGCAGTAAAGGGTATCTCCATGAATATCTAACATTGCCAAAATATATAAACATACATACATGATCAAGAAGATTCAGGAGGCAAACGGTAGTTTGCTTTTCCATTTTATTTCTTGACTTACCTCCAGTGAGCTCAAGGACGTGTGGATGGCACTTCTTTCATGCATAATGTTATCCTTGTAGCAGACCTGTTAAGTAGGTCAGGCTGAGAGAATGCCTTATCTGAGGCCAATCAGTTTCATGGCTCAGTCTCATTGGATCTTCCAAGTCCCAGTCCAACACTCTCTAAAGGCTATGTCAAACTAGCTTTCTCTGACACCAAATTATAAAAAGAAAAGAGAGTACCTATTTGAACCTTTTGGCTTGTTTAGTCACAGTTTGCATCTTTCAGTATTTTTTAACAATCTGATCCCACCCTCACAACCATGTAACAGCTGCGTACCTGCTGCATTAATACTAACCTTCAGTGCATCAAAGGAAATGAATTAAACCCACAAAAGCTAATGCTAAAATAAACTAGTTAGTGTTGAAAGATGTGGCCAGACTCCTTGGTCATTTCTGCACTGGACTGTTACAGTGATATTATTCCATGTTCAACATTTTAGGGAATCCTGGGGTTTGCTGTTTAGTCTAAACTGCAAACCCCAGGATTCCCTAGGATGTGAACGTGGAATAATAGCGCTATAACAGTCCAGTGTGAAATGGACCTTGTTTGCTTCCCCCCCTTTTTTTTATGCTGCAAATGACAAACTAGCATCAGGCTTTATCTGGCGAAGTGAGGGCTTTTTTCTTTTTTTACATCATGGAATGCCCTGTAGACTGAAGGCAGTACAGTGGGCCCTCAACTTACATAGGGGTTGGGCCACAGGATCTCCACGAAAGTGGGGAAAAAATCTCAAATATCTCTTGGCTCCACAAATGGCACCAGGATGTGTTTACCTGGCTCCAAAGCTGCCTCCTAGGACTGGCCCCTGCCAGTCTCCAAGCCTTCCCCTAGGAAAGGCCCTAGATCCTTGCAGGGCTTGATTTCCACGTGTACAAGTCCCTTTTTAGATGGTCCTTCGTTATCGCCCCTCCTCCTGGGAAGCAGAGTTATTGACTTCCATCTGCACAAGTCCCATTGTGGTCAGTGCTTCATGATCCCTGGCTTCTGGCAAGGCAACTTGCAAATAATCAAATTTGCAGAAGTTAAATCCACAAAAGTTAAGGGCTGACTTCATTTTCTACAGGAAAAAACAGAGATGTGTCTTAAAGTGCTCAATAGATAGGTGCTTTATTATAAAAAAAAAAGCCCAATGTATTTTGGCCTATATGGATATACTTTAATGAAGTAGATGTGTTCCTGGGCATTACTTCTTTAATATAAAATTCAGTACCAGAGGCAGAAACAGCATAGAAAGAATAGGAATAGTTTCCTGTACCACAAAAGAGTGGTTCAAGATGTATCAATGAACTTTTTATCCAAAACAATATGCATATGTAAAACAAAACAGCCAGGACAGGTCAGCCTTGCATAAATAAATAATGCCTTGAAGCTTCTAGAGACTGCTTGAAGCCTTCTTCTAAAATGTATCCAGGAATATATATATTTTTTCTTTTAACAACCTCTATTTTTCTTATGATTTCCATTTTGGTTGACAGTCTTACAGATTAGATCTATGCTTTTAAAACATGCTGGGATACCTGTTTCCCCTCTTTTCCCCCTACTTCACTGTTCACACATACTGACTGAGGAATTCTGGTGTAACTGCTGTTTACCTTGCCTGTTGTAGGCAGGCTTACATCTACCGTAGGATTGTCTCTGTTATGTTGCATCGTATGGTTTACTGCAGACATACTGCTGCAATCAGTCGTCCTTCACCATCCTCAGAATACCAATGCTCCTAAAAACTGTTTCGCTACACAGAGGACAAGAAGGAAAAGGGTAATCTAGAAAGATTGTAAAAAGGAGCTTCTTTGGCAAAAGCTTTGTTAACTGAAGTATACTTGTTTATATGTGTGTGTGTGTGTGTGGCCTTCTTCAGGGGTGATTTGAAAGTGACTGCAGAAATTTATGAAGTAGAGAATATCATTCCATTTGCTTGACAATTTTCAGATTCTCTGTTTTAGAAAGAAAGAGAACGAGAGAGAGATAGAGAGAGAGATATCTGCAAATATAGGAATAAAGTTACTCAAATTATTTTCTTCAGATGCCCCGTACATTTTGGCATTGCATTGTTTGTATCTGTTAAAAGAGATGTTGTGGCACACAACCAGGAAACTAATAGGAAATGTATAAATTGGTTTTGAAGACAGAAAGCCAGAAACAAAACAAAGCACATAAAAATTTCAGTGATCAACATGCTGCTTCTATGGTCCTAGTAGGTGTTATACTGGAGCCAAAACAAGGACTTGGTGTAGTCAACTTTCTTTGCACACCCAGTAGTGTCAAAGACAACAGCACAATACAGGCAGCAACAAAAGGACCCATTCCCCTGGAAGCTCAGGTGCTGGGGAAAGCTAAGAGAGCCTTTTATCAGCTTCATTAGATATGCCACCTGAGGCCTCACTTGGAAAAAGCAGGCTTACATTCAGTCACTTGCGCTTCGGTTATTTCCAAATGTCACAAGGTACTCTGTGTGGGTCTGCCTTTCAAGGCAATTGCTCCTCCCACAATGCAGCATCCAGACTTTTTTTTCCTGACAAACTCATTTCAAAGCATATTTTTCTGATGTTCCATCAATTCCATAGGCTTTCTAATTGCTTCTGGGCTCATTGCAAAGTGCTGGGTCTAGCCATGACCCTTTGGAGGTTTAAAAAGCTTTGCTCTAGGCTAACTTGAGGGTGGGGTGGGCTAAATACACTTTTTTAGCCAAAAGGGGCGAGGGGGCAAGGGAAAGTGTGTGTGCGTGTGTGTGTGTACGGGGGTTGAGAGTGTCAATTCCCACATAATATAAGTTGCAGGGCTTTACTGCACTGTTTAACATGGGGAAAAATACATTTCAACTGATTTGATTTGGCAGGATAATCTCGATTAATCTTCTGTCATCCCCCTCTTTTGCTTTTAAAATGTCTCAATTTCTCTTTCTTCTTCCCACTTTCCCCTTTGTCTTTGATTTACTTCAGTTGCTGCAAACTGAGCTCAAAGTGGAAAGTACTTTTCACTCAATTAGCTCAGCAAGGAAAAAGGAGAATAGGGGGTGGAATTTCTTTCTCAGGAAGTTCAGGCAAAAGCAAACTGCTGCAGCCTCTCCTTTCTGCTCAAGGCTGATACATTACAGTAGCGTCGTATTGTCACTTTTACATCTGCACATTAAGTTAGTCTGATGTCATTCTGTCCTCCATGGTTCCATGTGAGGTGAAGTCTTAGCACGGTTAACATCGACGTTAAACCGATGTATTGTAAAAATGGAAAAACTCTGATATTAACTATCCAAACTGTTTCTGCTGCATTTTTTCCTACATGCAGAAGCATTACATCAATTCACACCACTTGCACTAAAACGTAGCAATGGTTTCTACAATTTTTTTTTTAAATTGACCAATCAGTGGCAGCGGGGTGGAGCGAGGGAGGGGAATGGAGTTCCACGAGAATTGATGATGCGGAAGCTACAAACGATTTTCCTCGCTTTACTTTGATAGAAACCGGAAGGCGTGCAGATAGGAATCAGCGTATGTTGGAGTAAAAAACACCGCTCATGACATGTGGTGAAACGCTCCTCCACTCTAGTGCAGAAATGGCCCTAGTCTGTGAGTTTTGCTCATTAATAACTTTTGCCATCTTGACCATACTCTGATGTTGCTTGGCTACACACATCCCAGTTTCATCTCTGAAATGTTGGAGGCTGTCGTAATTGACCTATGTCGAACCCTACCATATCAAATTGGTGGGGGAGCTAACAGACCTGCAGCGTTGTTAATTAGGCAATACATGGATTCAGCTACAACATGCATGCAATCTCACTTCAGATCTCCCTGTTCAATGTGGAAAGGTTGTGGTGGTGGAGGAGGTGTTGGTGCATGTTGGGTATTGGCCTCTCCCACAGTAGAATTAAGAACTCAAGAACAAAGCCAAAATAACTTCCCAAATGATTGTCTGAATCTGCTAATTTTCCTTTTTCCTTCTTAACCTATTTTCCTTATGTGTTACATTGTTTAGGCTCTAGACCTGTAAGCTGGGACTTCCTTGTTTTTAATCTATATCCAGCAGGCTCCCCATTTCCACAGGGGATACATTCCCAGACTTACCACGGATAACAAAAAATGTGGATAACAAAATGCTATTTTTTTCAATGAAATGAATGACCTAGCTATTGAGATGAGTACACAGCTTGGGAAGGAGGCCCCGAAACTTGACAAAACTTTAGAATCTAAGGGAAAAATGACTTTGTAGCCATTATTTGCAGTCCAAAGCCAGTGTGCAAATTATAAAAACATAAATATTAACAACAATGTTGGAAACAAAATGTTTTTGGACTGCATTTCAGCATGGATAAGTGAAACTATGGTTATGCATCATGTAGATACTGGGGACCTACTGTACAGTGCTTAGCAAATATTAAGCACTCGACTGATTATGATTTAGCAATCATTACTATTGCTCTTAGTATTAAATATATTAATACTTCCATTCTGGAAGTAGAGATAAAATGTATAGACTTGCACATGTGTGTTGTCCTTATGAGGTTCCAGAATGCTCATTTTGAGAAGCAGAAACACCAAAATGTTACTGGCAATCGCTGCAACATTGAAATACGAATCAGAGTCCAAAGTGATGTTCAGAAAATTACGTTTACTCTTGACCTCTCATCAACAAACCACACAGTACCTTTCCAAGAGCTGCTGACCTATTTTACACTGTTGCACCTTTGTGAAAAGTTTGGCAGTCATTTCAGGAAAGCACTGAGTCATGGACTAAAACATTAGTTTCAGAGAGAACTTTCCATGGAAATAACTTTTCATAGCCGTAGTGCTTCTGATCACAGGGGTAACAGTCAACACTTGGTATTAATGTAAACATTAGCTTTTTTATTTTTAAGTTTTGTAAAATGAGGTGTGAGTTTGCATAGTGCATACATTCTGCTTATATACATGTTTAGTAATGAAGGCTACAGCATAACACATTTCCATTATGTGTTGTTTTGGAATGTACATTGTTGTGCTTTAGGGTTAAAGAGCAAATTTATCTTTTTTCTTTTTTAAAAAAAAATTAGAGTAGATCTAATCAGGCACAGATACAGAATCTCTGACTTGCATGGTAAAAAGCAAATGAGTCTAGAGAACATACGTACTTAGAAAGACCGTTAAGAAAGCCCATTGAAAAATATGTAAGCAGGCAGATTTCAGGTTAGTGTGATTGTGTGATCTATATTTTTTACTAGGGTATTGAAGTCTACCTACTAGACTACTAGAGCTAGACAAAGACAAAAAATGTTTCTGGAAGAGAATGACCAGTGGCGTAGCTTGGTGCAAGTGAGGGAGGGACAGGGTGGAGAGGTGAGGGAGGGGCAACAGCATGTGGGAGAAGGGCAATGGCACATGGGGGGTAGGCAAAGAGAGGTGGCGCCCCCCAAAAGGCTGCCCAAGGTGCACCTCCTCCTCACCCCTTCTGTCTCTACACTAATGAGAATGACCTACTGGATCCCATGTACCATGGCTTCACTAAGATGCTTACAAATACATAACCAAAAGTTACTCTAGCAGGTTATACATTTGTGAACAGTTCATAGTCACAGTCCCTTCCTTTTTCCTGTGAAAATGCCCCAGTCTTCATTTACCAAGCAACAACTATCATTTGGGAAGCAGCTGTTCCCATCCTGCCCTGTGCAAGCAATCTCCAGTGCAAGGGGGAATTGCAACAAGGACCGTGCTTCTGACTGTCATCAGAGATCACAGGTTGGGGTGAGAATGTCAGTAAGCTGCTTCCCAATTTGACAGGGGTACAGAACCCTGTTGATAGCAATAGCTTCTGCTTGGGCAGAGAAGGTTGCGGGGAGTGGTTGGGCTGGGAGACTCTATGTAGGAATGCTGAGTACACATTCGTTACTGCCTTAGTGAATTCCCATCTATACTCTGGGATATACATATTTACATGTAAATAACCAAGTATTTTAAAAAGATATTAAATTTAACTGCTTATGTGCTAATTATTTACTCCAGCCAATGAGACGTTGTTGTTTTGGTTTGTGCTTTCAAGATGTTTCCAACTTATGGTGACCCTAGCCATTTCCACGCTAGACTGTTATAGCACTATGATTCCACTTTCAACATTCTATGGAATCCTGGAGTTTGCAATTTCGGGAGGGGCTGGCTGGCCCCTCCCGAAACTGCAAACCCCAGGATTCCATAGGATGTTCCAAGTGGAATCATAGCGCTATAACAGTCTAGTGCGGAAATGGCCCCTGAGATGAACCTATCTCAGGGTTTTCTGGGGGCTGAGAGTTTGTGATGCACCCAAGGTCACTCAGTGGGTTTCCACATCTGAGCGGGCAATTGAACCTTGGTATCCAGGATTGTAGTCAAACTCTCAATCCACGACACCTTGCTGGTTCTCTCCGTGAGACTTAACCAATCAATTTATCACTTAATAATGCTCACTCACAGCTTGGAAATGATTAATTAAACTTACTGGCTAAACTTACCTAAATCTTGGTTAACTATTGTAAACCACCTAGAGATCTGCCTGAAGATCCTGAATTCAAATTTTGCCTACCCTAGTGTAAGGACATTGTTGCTATGCTATGGGCACATACCATCTGGAACGTATACTTCACAAGCACTGCCACCAAAGTCACCACTCCCTTTTGCAATTATCATCTGTGGCCTTACATGAGCCCTTTTCATTTCCATGGAACTTGTACAGGAGATGTTTCTGGTAGATACTGCCTGTAGAATGCACACCCTCCAACATTTCACAGATCAAAATAAGGACACATCTTTCAAAGAACATCAGAGTGTGTTCAAGATAGTAAAAGTTATGAATGAGGAAGAACACACAAGCTAGGAGAGGCTGTAGCAGTTTGCTCTGGCTTGAGTCTACAGGGAACGGAAAGAATCCTCTCCCACCTCTCCCCATGATTGAATTAATTGTGTGCAAACTATTTTCAGACTTTGAATTCAATTTGCAGCAACTCAAGCAATCTGAAAACAATGGAGGGAAGTTTGAAGATG
The DNA here is from genome assembly GCA_948472985.1 of Iguana delicatissima. Taxonomy (NCBI): domain Eukaryota; kingdom Metazoa; phylum Chordata; class Lepidosauria; order Squamata; family Iguanidae; genus Iguana; species Iguana delicatissima. Next base: position 156,702 of record CAOKZL010000209.1, on the reverse strand, counting down.
AGAAACTGGGATGTTTTAAAGGAGTTGAAAACATAGGATGTACCAAACCAGAACAGTTAGAGATATAAGAATATGGCCATTTCTACCCAAGGTTGATACATCATAGCAGTTTCAAATTCTTAACCTCCCGTCTGCACACTGAACTGTTTTAGCTTCGTAGTTTTCCTTGTGGTTCTGCACATGTTCAGCTCCTAGAACGGTTCACTGCGGTTCACTGCGATGCGAAACCGCTGTATGTGAAAACCAGGAAAACTCTGATGTAAATCTCCCAAACCAGTTCTGCTTCGGTTTTTGCCTACATGCAGAAGTGTAGCATCGATTCACATTGCAGAAGTGGCCAGCTATGGGCGTTCCCAGGCTGTCCCTTCCATCACTTCTGTTCCTATCTCTCTCTGCCCATCAAAGGACAGGCTGCCATCATTATTGTCTTCCTGTGTTAAATGGACAGTGGGAAGAGAGTGGATCTGGTAATGGACTGTTAAAACATGTTTTTTCCATGTATCAAGAGAATACATTCCTATGCACAAACGTAGCAACACAGAAATGTGTTTAAGATGTGTGTGTGTGTTTTAAAAAACAGACCAATCAGTGATGGCGGGGTGGGGTAAGGGAAGGGAATGGGAGTGGCAGTGGCCAGGGACTTGCTGTTGTGGATGCAGCAACTTCTGTTCTCCGCAGTAGTACGATGTAAATGGGTGTCTGTGTGTGCAGAAAGAACAGTTTCTGAATTTCTGAATTCAGTTTCTGCATCGGAGTATAAAAATGCCACCTTGACACGCAGTGAACCGCCTCTCCTTTCTAGTGTGGAAATGGCCAATGTCTACACTGCACAGTTATATGAGTTTGATACCACATTAATTTCCATGGCTACATACTGGGGAATCCTGGAATTTGTGGTTTGGGGAGGTGCTTAAGACACAATGCTACATTTCAGGGGAGCGGACTAACATTCCCTAACTACAAACTTCAGGATTCCATAGATTAAGACATGACAGCTAAAGCAGTGGCATGCTGCTGTAACTGTGTACTATGGACGTGCTGCCAACTCACAAATATATTGAGATCAGATAACAAGTACAGGAAAGGAACCTGAATCTGTTTATGTGAGAGGAAGAAATGTTAAGTATCACAAATCATATGAAAAGCACCATTTTTTTTTTGCCATGGATAGTTATATTTTCAACTCATAATGTTTGTTTGGACTTCAGCTTTTCCGAGATATAACCAGAGCACTGGGTAATGTTGCAATGCTCTTTATTTGAACTCCAGTCAGAATGTCCTGGAAATGTGACGTGCTTCTGAAGCTGAGTGGGGGTAGGGTGAGAAGCAGATCTGGTTATGACAGTGAACTTTGGATAGGAACACAGTGTCCCCAGGGATAAAGCAGACAGAAGCGTTCTGATGTTCTCTGCTCACTGCTTGGGCACCACAGCTATTAAAATGTGCTAAGTCTAAGGAGCAACAAGACCAAGTATTTATAGAGAGAATCAATGTGGGCAAACTTGTGAAACCTTCCACTGTCCAGGACAAAGAGCAGGGAGGCAAAGTTTAAGGTTATTTACATTTGCACAACTAGAGAAGAGGCTAAACACAATCTGGGAATTTGCATGTCCGTGGTGGGTCCTAACAGTGTTTATCTGGCAGAAACAGAAGCAAGTAGTTTCGTCAAACTCAAGCAACAGCCTGTGAGCTACTGCCAGAGGAAACAATATTTGTAGTATATAGCAACCAGTGTCAGAAGGGGTGGGGGTGGGGGAACAATAGAAATAAAGTGTAATCTTTGGGTGTTGGCAGAAGAAGATATTTAGTGCTACTGGTCATGAAAGATGATACAATCATTCCATCTTTTCTACTGGAAAACATTTTAAAAAATTGTGGAAAGAAAAAAAAAATACAGAACCGGGGGTGGGAAATGTGTGAGGATGTGATGATGAAGATGGCGATGAGGATGACCTGGTAAATTTTCATTAAGTGAAGCATGGTGTATTTACTTCATCTTATTTTTTTTAGGTAAACTTTTATTAATCATTTTACAGTACAATAAAAAGTCAAGAAACATACACATGAAGAAAAAAAGAAAGAAAACCAAGAAAAGGTAGATATAATAAAGAATAATGGAAAAATAATATACATTTGACTCCTAGCTTTCCTAATCAATATTATATTGACTATATAAAATAATTTCTCCAATTGTAGATACCATTCAAATACTTCTGCTGTTTATTTTTTACAGACAGGCTAATTATCAAAGCCTAGAGTTAACATACTATTCTATTGCCAAAAAGCAAAAGCAAAACCAAAACCAAACCAAGACTATTAAAAGTTCTCAGTCTTTCAAAGAAGTCACCCATGATCTTTCCTCTTATCAATGTTGGCCATTTGTCTCTTTCAGATCAGTCCATCGGTTTTATTAGCCAGTCCTCACTTGTTGGTATTGTTGTATTTTTCCAATTGTGTGTATGATAATCTTGCTTCAGTGGTCATGTATCGTAGTATGTTATCATATTTTTTCTCTACCTGGTCATCCAACAGTTCCAATAGATATAATTCAGGTTTCAATTGAACTTTCAGGGTTTTGATTCCAGAATTTTTTGGCATTTTCACAGGTCCACCACATGTTGCAAAAAAAGAATCCCACCTGTTGCTCACATTCTGTGGCAGGGTGAATTTACAATAAGGTTCATACAGAAGCACTGTACCTAGGGGACTTTCATATTACACAATTTTACTGCTATGAATCCACTTTAACTGCCTTGGTAATATCCTGTGGAATCCTGTGATCTGAAGTGTAGGGAGAGGCCTTTAGAATTCTCAGCCAGAGAGCTCTAGTGCCTCACCGTCAAGGGCCCATTCACAGCGCAGAATTATAGCAGTCTTGTTCCACTTTAACTACCATGTTTCTGCCCGATGGAGTCCTGGGATCAGCAGTTTAGGGAGGGTCACTTAGAATTTTCACCCAGGAAGCTCTAGTGGCTCACCGGACTACCAGTCTCAGGATTCCAGAGGATGGAACCATGGCAGCTGAAGTCGAATAACAGTGTTATAATTCTGTGTTATGGGAGCCCCTGGATTCCATAAGATGCAACCATGGCAGTTAAAAATGGGAATTTCACTGTGTACAGTGAAACGGCCCCAGCTAATTTTAGGTACTAAAGCATATTTTGACCCATGCTGGGTTGTCAGAATAGTTCTCCAGGACCCCTTTCACACTACATAGTCTATATTCCACTTCATTGTGCTATATTCCACATTAAATACCAAGGCTGCATCCTGTGGAATTCAGGGGTTCGCAGTTTAGTGAGGTACTAAAGCTCCATGGCTGAGAATTCTGAATGCTGCCAATCACAGATTCCACAGGGTGGAACCAAGGCAGTTAAACTGGAATCATAGCACTATAACAGTATAATGAGAAAGGGCCCCAGGATTGTACCTGAGAGGGCCACATGGTGAGCTCCAAAGTTGCAAAAGGATTTCAAAGGGACTCATAAAAAGAAATAAATAAATTGTACCTAAGACAGCATAAAACAGTTAAACATAGTTGGCTGGATCCAATATAGAAAAACTAAAGCTAGGTCCCGTTAAAATCAATGGAAAAAATGGTGAAAGCTTAAGTCCCATTAACTTCATTACAAACTAAATGTAACCAATGAGGATCACATTACCATATTAACCAATAAAATGAACAGTAATAAATAGGAAGAAACAATTAAGATCGCAGCAACACAGTAGAACCATATTCAGTCACAGTTTGAAAGGGGCCTAGAATTTAATTGATTGCCCAAAAGGTTCCATAGGCATACCATCACAACAGAATAGGCCTTGACTACTGTAGAACCAATGAATCAATGCAGATTTAGTTAAGTCAACACTTGATTCAGGCCCTTTTCTCACGTGGGGGGGCCGAAACGGGGCAGTGCATGCAGGGGCGGAGCTTACCTGCTTGCGTTTTGTTCCATCCCTGCTCCGTCCCTATGGGGAACGCGGTTCCGCTGCTTCACATGCCGCTGAATTTCGGCGGTGCTCGGCGGCGTTCAGCGGCATTCGGCAGTGCCCAAAATGGCGGCCAGCGGCTTCCGGTGGCGCTCTGCCAATCAGGGCAGTGCGCCAGCTGGAAGCCCGCCCCCGGGCAGATCTTATCGTGTCTCTGTAGATTCTCACCGGGAGCTGCCATGGATTAGTGTGGGCGAGTTTGATAAAAACCACCTGGGAAGGTGGTTTTTAAAAAACTCGCAGCACCACCCCTGCGGCTGCGCTAGAGCAGTTGGAGGTGTGGCACCTCACCCTTTCCAACCGCGCTAGCTCGTCCTGCGATGTGAACGACCTCCGTCTTTGGTCGTCGCACCGTGGGGTTTTACCTCTGTGTGAAAATGGCCTAAGTGCCATTGATTAAATGGGTCTTTTCTAGTTGGAGGTAACCTTTGGACTTAAACCTTTGGCATTTATTTTTGGTTCCTGTCCTCAGCAGCCAGGGAAACTTATTCTACACATGACTCAGGCCATTTACTGAGGCCAAAGAGCTCTCTGGCTGAGAATTTTAAGTGCCCCTTCATAAACTGCAAACCCCAGGATTCCATAGGATGTTGAAAGTGGAATAATAGCACTATAACAGTGTAGTGCAGAAATGGTGAGAGTCTCTGTGATAGTCTGAATACATAGGCAAGTTCATGTGGATTCATGAAAGTACATTTACGCAGATACATTATCACTTACTGACAATCAATTCTTTTTTATTTGGTTTTGTTAGAAGTGCTGCTTAAAGGAGTGCCAGGTTCTGCCACATTTGATCTCTGATTTCCCTTTTGCACCTTGAACAATGAAAAAGAATGTACAAGGTCACCTTGCATCTTTCCCACCACCACTTCATGCCATTCTTGAATTGATACCCAGCTCTTAGGCCACTGGTGAGCCACTTGTGGCCCTATAGGTGCAGTTGAACTGTGCTCCCATTAACCTTCACCATCATGCTTGGTTAAGCTGATGTCAGTTAAGAGCCCCAGGCTGGTCAGTCTGTTCTTTATGCTCAGAGACACATTGTAGCCAAGCTGGGCTTCCTGTATGGAACTGCCCAGATAAATGTCTCATTTCAGAGGATAGAATGTCTTAGCACTGGAACACCACCACACTTTTATTCCCTATCTTCTTGCTTTATTTGGCAAATGCCTCTGGAACTGGCATTTACCTCTGAACTCAGTCATCCATGGTGTGCAACATGTTCAAACAATAGTCCACATGTCCTGAGAGGCAATGAGTTTCTTTATGACTCTGCTCAGTGCTCTTGTTTCCCTGTTGTCCAACACCAAGCAACTGGTGAACTCACAAAATCTTTGCAGTCCATTTGTTTTTAATGAGACTCTCTATTGCTTCACATCTCATGTAATATGAAATGTGCTGCACTCTATACTGAGTGAAAGTCATAGCTGCAGGCTAGGTGTAGTTTTGTCTCTGGTTAGATAAGAAGATGAAATTAGGGAAACAATTTTAATTTTCTAATACCTTTAATCACAAAATTCAGCTTGATATGTGTGAAACAGACATGTTTGTGAATAGCCCACGATTTTTTTTTCTCTGACCAACATCGATGCAGTTATTTAGGACACTTAACTAACTGGGTGAGTTTTTATGGAAGTCTGATCATGCAAAGATTCTAGATCATATTCTAATAAATGTTCTGCAGGACTCAGTTCCATTATGGTAGGGTTCTTCAGGTAAAATGCTTTCAAGAGTGATTTACCATTGTCTTCTGCTATGTAGTATTAATAAGGGTTAGCCAAAGTGCCACTTTTGAGAGATCCTCCATCAATAGCTGTTGTGTTATGGCAAGTAGAAGTGAAGAAAGCTGAGAGGAAGAAAATCAGCTCATTTGAAATATAGTGTTGGAGGAGAGTTCTGTGGAGATTATGAACTGCTGAAAGGTTAAACAAAATTGTCCTAAAGCAAATCATGCCTGAACTTTCACTAGAAGCAAAGATGACTAAGTTGAAGCCCTTGTACCTTGGACATATTGGCTGAGATCCTTCATTGTTCAGCATAGCATAAGAGTTCTGCTGGTGGAATTCTGCTATGGCTGTCTACAAACAAACACCAGGACTCACAGTCTTTTTGGGATAACCCCGCTGAAGAGGTATTCCATGGTTGGATGTGAGTGCAATGGGAGTGGATTGGACAATTGTCTGGCTGTGCATCATGGTCAGACAGAAGCCAATGGCATCTTCCATCAAGATCTATGGCAGATGATGTCATTGGTATGTGTCTGTCTATGTCCCATGGACAGACACACACCAATGACATAATCTATTTCTCTGATCCTCCATTGTATCAGTCACAGAATAGCCATTCAGGAGGGCTGTCACAGCAAAACTGAGATTCAGGAAGAGGGCTTTAGAATTTGCAGAGAGTGAAAGAGAATACCAACTTTTGCAATTCCAACAACAAAAAAGACATACCAAGGCATAAGATGAACATACCTTTGCTTATATCACTAACAGGGTGTCAGACATCATGCGATGACAGTGGCCCTTAGTTAACCCAATTTCTTGTGTCTGGATTCTTTATTCTGGGGTTGGGACATCAAACTACATTACAGATGGACTGACTCAATCAAGGAAGCTACAGCCCTGAGTTTGCAAGAGCTAAGCAAGGCTATTGATGACCACAGCTCTTGTTTTCGTATGTGTGTCTGCAATTCATAGGGTCTCTATAAATTGAACCCAACTTGTCAGCCAATAATTAAAAGCAACAAGGATTAAGTCCCTCCGTTTTGCCAACATTACAGCTTATTGGTAATTTCAATGCTTGCCTGAACTTTTAATAGTCTTTCTTAAATTTCTATGGAAAAATGTTCGTATTTCCTTTATCAGACTGCAGGTACTAGCTCCATATCAAAATCTGTAAATTCAGGTTTATTTAGTCTTAAACAATGAGTGTGATTAGCCACAAGTGGTTAAAAGCTAGTTCCATGTTTCATTCTAAAGCATCTACAGCTCAGCAGTGCTTCCCTTGTCACATAATGTTACAGAGATGTTCGGTCAATGCTTACTGAAAAGTTAAAAGGTGTCAAAATCTGAATCAATGTCAGAGCAAGCCTGAAACAGGTCAATATGTACTGTGACTATTTGCAGCATGTACTGTTCCTGTGAGATCTTTGCAGATGAAATTTTAAGTGTTTTTTTAAATACATGTACATATAAAAATTATGTCTCTAGATTTAATTTAATCAAACACAGATCCGTAGTTATATGTCCTTCCTCTTGCTGTTACACTGGACTGTTATATTGAACTCAACCATACAGCCCAGAAAGCCCCGTGATAGGTTTGCGTTAGGGCGACTATAAGTCAGAAATGACTGAAGGTACACAACAATAGCATAATGCCTCTGAAAAGCAGTTGCTGGGGAACATAAGCAAGAGAGTGTTCCTGTTAAGGTACGGCTTACTGGCTTCTTTTTGACTGGACACAATGAGAACAAAATAGGAGATTAGACAGGTCTTATCTGATCTGGCAAGACTCTCCTTATAAGTAGTTTTATGAACTGGAGTACCTCATGGGCCTATGGCTGGTGGTAGGGGGCTAAAGAAGCCACCCCACTGAGAATGTTCTATGCCTCCTCCACCTTTTTTTTTTTTTTGACAAACAGTAATTAAATTTATTGCAGAACTTTTATAAAACCAACCTGAAAACCATTTTTCTTCCTAATGATACGGATGCCATTATCTGAAGTAGGTTTGCAGTGGAAGCTGCCTACCAAATCATAAGGCACATGGGGCCACATTAAAATAGAGGGAAGGAAGATCAACAGGCTGGGTCAATTTTTTCTTACTGCATATATCTAAATTTACCAGTCAGGTCCCAGAAGCTAGGCTGCCTTTTTTTTTAAAAAAACTTTTTTGACCAGTGAGTAGCAAGCGCTCCCACTGTGGTTATAACATCAATTCTAGGTAATCATTGCAGCATAGGGATGGTGCTCAGGAGTTTCTCCTTGCTGGTTCAAAGAAAGCGTTAATTCAGTGTCTGAAGCAAAAAAGTTACAATACTATTTTTAAATTTTGGTATCTTTTTTTTTAAAAGCAATATAAAATATTTTGTTCTTGTTCTAGGAAATGAAGATCCCCAGATGAGCATCAACACTATTACCCAATCAGCATCACCACTATTATCAATGCATACCCTCCAACTGTCCGGATGTGTCAGGGACAGTCCCAGCTAAACTTCTGCCATCCAACTTTTCAGCTGCTTTTAAACTGTCCCACTTCCTCTCTTCTCTTCCTGCTTTTCACCTTCATCCTCAAAAGTGCAAAAGTATTTTGTACTCTATTAACTCAGCAGTGGGGAGAGGAGAGGAAAGGCAGATTGTGCCTTCCCTGTTAACTCAGGCAAAGCCAACTACTACAACCTCTCTTAGCTTGTGTATTCATCCTCATTAATGATTTTGACCACACTCTGATGTTGCTTGTCCACATGGCTCCCAGTTTTCATCTGTGAAATGTTGGAGGGTATGTCACTGTGACTTCAAAAGAAACATCCAGCAACTTTCTTTGCTGGAAATAAATATAGAATAGCCATTATTTTCTGAAGCAATGTGGTGACACCTTTACCGGATGAAGCAAACACTACATTAACCCTACATCTACTGGCTATTATGCAGCTTTGGAAAGAAAATAGGCTATTCAGAAGTTAACAAAAAGTTCAACTGACTTGTGTGATTCTAAGCCTGCAGACCTCATCGTTCATCAGATCCAGGGTCTACAATGTCTGGCCATGCATAGAGACAGCCGTATTCTTGATTTAGATCATGAGGGTGGCTGGAATACTCAGTTAGTAGAGATGCTGCATTTACTTTTGTTTACAGACAATTTCTTGTTTCAAATTATGAGTCAACATTTGTTAGTAGAAGAAACCTTGATTGGAAATATGCATCAGAAGCAGACCAAGCATTTCCCAAGCATGCTAGGTGAATAGCCCAGAAAAGTGCCATGGATAACCTTTTGGAGCATCAAAAGTGAGAGTTAATAGGTGGGGCTGTTCAGAAAAAAAATGTAGTCAAGTAATAGAAAATAACAGATATTATATGAAATATATAGCTGGATAATTCATTTTTAGTTATACTAAATTACCATTCAGGGTGATGCAGAGGCTGAAGACTCAGGAGTAGTTATTTGGTTTTTCTATGGGAAAAAGAAAAAAAAAATCATGAGAAACCATTACAAGTAGTCCCAACAATGTGACCTATACTAGCCTTGAAATCCAAAACAAAATAATCCACATTATGGTTAAAATAGTTGTAGAAATTATTATGAAGCAGATTAAAGAAAGTACTTGTGTTGCACTGTTGGCTGATGAGACCAGTGGTAAAAAGACCTTGAAGATGGAGCAATTGCTTTCTAATATCTTGCACATGTGCAATCAACAGAAAGACATGTTGCTATTTTATAAGTGCATTCAAAAATGCTCAGAATACAACCTCTGAATTTTGTCAACTCTGATTGTTACGTTTAAGTTTAACAAATAATCCCTCAGTGATAGGATGGAGCTTGTCATGAATGCACATCTGGTGGTATTCAAGCTTTATTCTCAAGAATGTGGCTGGAATATTTTGTTTCCTTATTGCTTTAATCAATTCCATTTGGTAATAGTTCATACAACTGAGGCTACAATCAGATGGTGAAATATATTTTAATTAATTATTTTATATATGAAGAAATATTTTGCCATATGTGAACAGTTGGATATGATTTTTTAAAGGGAATGTTCAAGATTGACTAAAAGATCAAGATTTATTAAAGTACTTTTTTAAAATGCTTGCTAATCCAACAGTGGATTGATTCGACTTGGATCCAGTTATGGCTATACATTTAAATAAAACCTGAAGGTGTTGGATGTCAGATTAGCAGCTTTTTCCTTTCTTACTGAAATTATGCTGTAAGTACTGGGATATCTTAAGCCTGTAACTTCACTGTGGCAGCAGATGATCTGAAGACCTTTAACACTATACAGTTATAGTGCTATGCTTCTGTTAATTGCCAAAGTTCCATCCTGTGGAATCCTTGGTTTTAATGAGCCACTAATGCTCTCCAGCTGAGAATTCGAAGTACCCCTCCCTAAACTGCAAATCCCAGGATTCTAGAGGATGTTGTCATAGCATTTAGAATAGCATAACACTGTTATTACTGTGTAGTGTAAAAGGGCCCCCAGATATTGAGGCCATATTGAAATTTATTAACTGTATTGGGAAGCAATTACAAAAAAGACAAATTATAGTTTTCAACAATGCTTTTGAAGTATGGAAATCTTCTGTCCATGAAGTATCATCAAAACATCTTCATAAATTCACCCAGTTTTTGACAGAATTTTTTGAAGGTGATAGTTTTAATTCTGAAGGAAGGAGTAAAAACAAACTAGAGTTCAGAAGGCTTTATAACAATATTATTCACCACTGTGCTCATGAAATGGAAAACAGATTCAAAGAGAGAGATAAAGCTATTACAGAGAAGGTGGCAAATGTTTGCTCCAGCATGGGAGTGAAGATAATTTGAATCCCTTATCTGAAAAATTGAAACAGAACTTAGAGAACTGGGGTGATGAAAAAACTAGAAAACTTAAAATCAGGCAAAATCCTAAAGACTGCCTTTGGTGCGATCTGCAGAAGAGATTACAAAAAACAGACCTGCATTTCCCCTAGTTGGTCTTCTGGTTGAAGGTGCATTGACAGTTCCAAGTAGTATCTTGACAACTGAAAGCTGCTTTTCTCATTTTGTAGCAGATATAGGTCCACTGTGATTGCCAGTGTGTACAGCTCTAAAGTTGAGCTTGTTCTTTTAAGTTATATTTAGCTCAGAGGTAGTAGAGCATTGGATTTAGATGAACTTCTATTGAATTTGGCAGCATCAAAGGACAGGAAGACATTTGTTATAAACTGTAGCGATACGCCTGTTACTTATTCTTGATTTTATACAGGAAGTTTATTCATTTTTAACTTTATTTTTTGGTTGTTAAATTGGTTGTTAAATTGTTAAACTGGTGGCAAGCAAAGTAGAATTGTTGCTGAGTGAAAATCTTTAACGCAAGTTAAAGTATGGTTTCCAAACTAATATTTAAATAAAAACAGGTTTGTGTGGGGAAAAGACTTGCAGACTAGGGGCATTTCCGCATTAGACTGTTATAGTGCCATTATTCCACTTTCAACATCCTATGGAATCCTGGAGTTTGCAGTTTAGAGAGGGGGCCTTTGCCTTTTCTGATGTCTCCCTAGAACATTTAGGTTGACTATGGTCCTGATATTTCAGACCCTACCTCTGCCTTATACTCAATTTTTAAATTTTTTGATAATGTTAAGTTGCCTTGGGCTGCATCTCAGGAGAATGGCAGCAGATGCAAAAAAACTAAACAATAAATTAGTAACTTTCTTCTAAAATCCTTGGCTGAGATCTTGCATCAGGAGGTCTTAGCTCCATTGTTGTCACTGTTTTCCAGTGCGACACTCTTCCAAACCTACCTTAGAAGCCAGGCAGCTCCACCAACTTAGGGATTTCTGAGGTATTTGTGCTTGCCAAGTGCCTCACTGCTGAGAGAGAATTGGATGTTTCTTCAGTTACTATTCCACTCTCCTGCACCTCAAAAGTCCCTACACTGGTAAAGCTGCCTGGATTCTAAGATCGTTTTTGGGGACCCTTTCAGTGGTTGCAATGGTGCAACCACTGTAAATGTGAATTCAGAAATGTATGATGCTGTTAAGTCTGGCTGACAACATCATAAATACTGAACAGGATGCCCCACCTTTACTGATTATTCTTATAGAAGATTTACTTTGCTTGCCAGTTTGTGTCTTATTTGAATGCATTTTGGGAAGAAATTTTGCTTTGGTTCCTGGATGATTTCCTCCCCCTACCACTTTACATATTCCACTTGAGAAAGATCCTTCCAACTGTTGCCAGTCTATGTGGGTGCTATCAATGGCAAGTTGAGTACTTGCATGTATGAAATGGTAGCTTAAGCTGAATCAAATGCATATTGTCCTATACCAGAACAAAACTAATTTCAGATTTAGTCCACCAAACCTGCAACTGCACCAAAGTAGTAATGAAGGTGGAATAGGACAGTGGTTCTCAACCTGTGGGTCCCCAGATGTTTTTGGACTTCAGCTCCCAGAAGCCCCAGCCACTATGGTCAATGCTCAGGGCTGCTGGGAGCTGAAGTCTAAAAACATCTGGGGACCCACAGGTTGAGAACCACTGGTATAGGATATCATACCATATCCATATTGTCAGACTAATATTGTTTGGCAAGGGTCTGGCCCTGTAGACTTCTAATGTCCTGGAATTTCAGAATTTGGTGAATGTGGAAACTAGCAAGACATTTAACTGCAAGTAATAGGAGGGCCTTAATACCATTCAGGAAGAGCCTAAAGGCACCAGATCCCTTCTGAACCTAAGCAGGATCAGCTATGGTTAGTGCTTGGATGGCAAACCACCAATGAATAACAGGTGCTGTAGGCTATATTTCAGAGGAAAGAACTGGCAAAACAACCTCTCAGTATTCCTTGTCTAAGAAAACCCTATAAAATTCATGTGGTTACCCTAAGTTGACAGGTGACTTGAAGGCAATACATATACAAAATAGTAGGGGTTTTGTTTGTTAAAGGAAGATACAAAGCCTTTTAGTCACCAGTTTCAAGGCATGTTAATGTCCGAAATACAGAGAAACAAGCAATCTTTAGCTGTTTGTAAACAATCCTGTAAATAAAAAGGGGAAATGCATGCCACTTCAGATTTTGGTTTCTTCATACTGTTATTTTTTATTATTCCTCCTGTACTATTTGAGCCCTGGACTACAACTCTAGAAATCAGAGTCTGATTGCTCGCTCAGCCATCGAAAACCACTGGATGGCTTTGGGGATATCATACACTCTCCTTCTCCCGATCAGCTTGGAACTGCTTTCTGAATTAAGTAATGCCAATTCCCATTTTACAACAAAGAATTGTGACAGAGATGATTTTCCCAAGCCCACTTGGAGCAAATCCATGATTGAGTTGAGGTACAATGCAAGGTGACTCTTGTCCTTTAAGGCTGCTATCTACCCACTTGGAAGCATGAGATTTTAAGTGGTGAGATTACTAATGTTAACTAGGCACAAAGAAAAATGTAACTGATAACACATGGAACAGAGAATTGCTGGACCTGTTGCATTTGCTATGCAAGTTACACTTAACAAAGCAGGGGCTGTGATGTGTGATCTCGCATAGTTCAGTTCTGCCTCAGTCCATTAATATCTTCAAGGCAATCCACCAATGGTCTGCTTGATGTAATGTCCAGAAAGAGGTGGCACAGACTTTGGAAGAATATCCTTCTTCCTTAGCATCCTGGTTATCCTACAGAGTCACACTCTTTTGAATGAAACATACAGCTTTCATTGGCACTGAGGACACAGAGCATTTCCTTTGTTCTAAATTTGTGATGTTGCAGGGTACATATTATGTTAACAAGATCTTTGGTACACAGAAATGCTGGTCTTGGTTGTAACCATGGACCTACCAGATGATTTCCTTTACTATTTTACTGAGAAAACAGGTTGCTTACCTGTAACCTGTAATCTACTCTACCTCTTGTTAGTATAGCTATATGCTGTGTTTTCCCACCCATTCTTAGTACTAAGGCAAACCGTAGCTCTACAAGTTTTTGATGCTCTCTCTGCAGAAGCACAGAGTGACTGACGTTTGTGAGTCACAGAGACCACTAAGAGATTCAGAGATGTAGGCTAAAGTACATAGCTGCTGCTATGATGGCAGAGATAAGAGGTATACCAGCAAGACGACACATCACTGCAGGTTTCCAAGACTGCTGTGGTAATCTCTGCTGGCACTGGTGTTTCACTGGTGGAGCAGGAAGGAATGTGGCATGCATGGACAAGAGAAATTCTCTCACTTAACCCAGGAATTGATATAATCCTGGTGCTAGTAGGAACAAAAAATAAAATAAGACAAAACACCTGCTTTCCTTAACTTTCCACCATGGCCAACAGATTTTGCTCTATTGTAAATACAGACAGAATTGCTCTGTCTGAGAATGGCTCAGGCCATAAAACAGAGTTATGCATACATAATATGTATGGCAATGCTTTCAAACAGCAATGAAAACTTATATGGTTCTACTGCACAGAAATACACAACAAATGATTTGATGCTGAAGACAAGTTTATTAAAGATACTACCAAAATTTTGGCAAACATTCCAAAAAAAAAAAAAATTAGACTTGTAAACACAATGCTTCCCTTTTCAATTGGCAGCACTTTGAAAGAAATATATTAAGACAAAAAGAAAAGACAAGTATAAGTCAATTTTGTGACCAAATAACTTATGTTCCCACATGATAAAGTGATGGTTTAATTAAATTAAACCAATTAACTGCATGAAATGAAAGTTTGTGCTGTTCGATGATCACAGTATTTTATCGTTAAATACATCTTTGTTATATTCCTGACACCCAGGAAAAAAATCTTTAAATATACATTTCATGTAGGCAATAGCTTCATTTGCATATTTCTCTTCAAAAAAATACTTTTATAGCAGTTATATAAATAGGTCACCTACATGTTTAATTTTATAATTTTGCCCCAAAACTATAGACTTAGTTTTTGTAAAGAATCAATTTTTCTCTGGTAAGAAAGCTGACAAATTGTTGAAATGGAAATATTTGTCATCCAGAAGAGATGTAGCAGTTTTATAGGAAAAAAAAACCTGTACTAACACTTGTCAGTTGTTTCGACATGAACATTAGGCCTATATAAGAGTTCACTCTGAATTGTGCATACACAAAATCCCTCTCTCATTCTCTCTCTCTCATACACACATTATCACACACACTTATCTCAGATACATTAGCCCACAGAATGCTTCCCATCTTTATGCAGTGGGAAGCAGTGTTGTTTTATGGACAGATGGATTAAATGGAATTCAGATACACAACCCAGAACATAAGGCAATCATTGCAGTGGGGGTTGAAATCACAGAAATAAGGTACTGCTGTTGATAGAGAGGTGTGTATATAAAAGTTATATACCACCTATTAACCCTCCCAGAACAATGTTTCACTTGTTTTATTTTGTGCAAATTTTTAAACTTTCCACCACTTAAGGCAAATAGTTTTGTATTAACAAGAAACGGTGAGAAAACAGGCTTTATTCATTCAGAAAACCTTCCTCTTTTGCTACAACTTTTGTTTTGTTTTTTAAAAAAATGTGCACAACCTCAGAACTAGAGAGACTGGATCCCCAGTATCCAATGGTAAAATTATTTCCATGGATAAACAAGTGTTAAAGAAAGAGGGACCAAGAAAAAAGCAGCTTCAACTATGCAGGGAAGCAACATCCTCGCCATCAACAAAAATAGCAACTCAGTCTGCTAATGAGAAGTTTCACTTGTTTTTAAACCTTACAGCAAGTTGTGTGGAATTTTAAATAAATAATCTTTAGTTTATTCACATCTTCTGGTCCAGACCCCTAGTGCCATGACTCTGCTTGCCGTTGGTCAAATTCACCTATAAGTCTTTTAATGTGAGCCAACTTGTTGTGAAGATATTCACATCTGTATTTTTCTTCATGGTAGTTAGGACTAGACTGCAAAAGTAAACAAAGAGAAAAAAAGACTTGCAACAAATGAATTTAATGTTTTCATTTTCAGCATTAATATTTTCATTTTCAGCAAGCATGTATCTTGACTGATGACGTACAAGGCAACCAAAACCACTCCCCAGTTTTTCTGAAACCTGTCCTCCAAACAGGACTTGGAAAAATTGCAAGTCACACCAAAAGCCCATGAAAGAGAGCCAACAGGACTGATAGAACATACTTTCTCTTCCCTTCAGCTTCAATTAACCACTAGACAGTAGGGTCAGCCCTGGTTAGTTCTTGGATGGGAGATCACCAATGAATACCAGGTGCTGTAGGCTATATTTTAGAGAAGGGAACTGGCAAAACCACCTCTAAGTATTTTTTTCCCTAAAAAACTCACAGGGTCACCACAGATGGGCAGGAAACTTGAAGGCACATACACACACACAGTAGTGGCTGGGACAACCAAGGGAATTTCAGTTAAAAATAGGCTAGGAAGCACATAGTAGAGAATCCAAGGTTCACCCAGGAAGATTTTGATTTCATAGCTTAAAAGATATGGAGAATCTGACCTAATGTGTCCATAGATTACTGCCATCTTGTAATTTGCTCACCGTGGCATATGAGATATGGGTCACCACATTCATGTGAACTTACACTAGACATAGTAGCTATGCCCACAGAACACACATTGCTTCCACTGGCTATTTGCACAGAGAGGTTTAACATATATGAATTGATTGAAATTTTATTTATAACTTCTGAAAAATACCAGAGGCATGAAGTACATACAAAAAATGTTAAGTACTTCCAAACTCCACTTGAAAGAACAAGTGAATAGAGTAAGCGTTTTAAGTTAGACTCTTGAATTTAATGGCATTTAGAATTATCTCTCTCTGGGTTCTACTGACGGAAAACACAGCCTTTCTATTGACAGTGACTTACATGTAACCTGGAGTAATTTTTATAAGGCCAGTGTTCTGTGTGTCATAAATCTGGGGATGGGAGCTTCTCTTGCTTTTTTCCATTCCCCTAATTTCTAGTTAGGCTCAGGACGGCAGATGGAATTAAAGCAGCCTCATTTGTTTCTCTCATCCTTCAATGGAAACAGCGGGAGCACCTAATGTCCTTCTCAAATCATACTTTTCCAATCTTTCCTGTTCTGATTCCCAGTAGATGGTTTGGTCAGCTCTGTACAGTTTGCATCATTACAGGTCTGAGTGACAATCACATCCCTCTCTAGTCTTGTCCCAGAGGCACGTGTGCTTAGTATAAAAAATGTGATGAAGGCAAAATAAAGCATACAGATGATCCACAGAACATTATGAAACTCCTCCTTTGTTTCTGAATAGATTATCTGGGACGGCACATATGGAGAGCCATATGGTCAATTACAACCACAAAGTCACATTGCTAATATTGTCACTGCTTGCAGACCACTACTTAAAATTCTGAACATTTGGGATAGATATCAATGTTGGCTGCTATTATAGCTCAATGCAGCTGGCAAAAGAACTTGAAGACTTCTCAACATGCCAGAAATTGTTTTGAGATTGGAACTATGATAAAGACAAAAATGTATTCAGCTCATATGGAGACTTTCAAGGCTAATTCACATGTCCAAAGTTTGGCTTCATTTTAAACCTGGGAAGATGGTCTGTCTGACCAAACTCAATGTGTATGTGATGAACTAGATGAGTGGCTTAGACCTGAGCAATTCTAACATGAGCATAGACTTCCTTCATGGGATGCATATAGGGAAAATTCAGACACTTTGAGCAGTTGACAGTGAAGTCACTACATGCTAATTAATGCAAGAAGTGGAGGTACACAGACTCCCATGAAGCCAACATACTGTTCATTATCCCGATGAATTTCAGGCTCTATTAATTATTCTTGGGGAAATGGGACACAGGGCCTGAAATGCACTTGTCTTATAAACACTTTAAGGGCTTTCTCAGTTTTCCATGCATCTTTTTCAGTGTTTCTTGCATAAATGAAATAAAATCCACCAATGCAGCTGAAATTCACAAGCAAGCTGCAGAATTAGCATTCCAAAAATGATCCAGAACCCAAAATAACATTGGTAAGAATATTAAAACAAGCAAATTACAACAGATTTTTCTGGACTGAAAAATAAGATCCATACAATACAAAGTCACCCCCACTACTGGTAGGACAAGTTGCCATGATTTAACATGTTAAGTTTAGAAGCTATTTCCCAATAATTTCACACATTTAATAAGCACACTCTATGAAATATATTGCCTTAAAATGGTTCTGAATTTTCTTCACTAGAGGTTTAAAATCAGGTTAAGCAAGCACTAGATATTTATTCAGAGGACCCAGAGTACAGGAATTAGGCCTTTATGATGCTATTTCTGAACTCTGTAATTCTATTCCATCAGCACAGTGAACAGTTTTATATGTATACAGCACACATAATAATTAGGTATAAACAATACAAACCTGTTTGATCTTCCGATATTCTTGCAAGACTTCTTCATGAAGAATCTACAAAGACAAAAGAAATCTGACGGTTAACAAGTACAGTTGATTATTAATAGTTACTATATGTGGTACAATGATCTTGAGCATTGGACTTTAACTCCGGAGACCAAGGTTTGACTCTCTGCTAACCCACAGAAACTCCCTGGATGAACCTGGGCATACCCTCTCGGCCTCTAAGGCAACCTTCTCACAAGGTTTTCTGGGGCTGAGAATATGTGATGTTCCCAAAGTCACTGAGTGGGTTTCCAGGGCTTAGTGGGGGGTTGAACCATGGCCAACAGGTTCATAGTCCAACATTCAAACCACTACAGTGTGCTGGCTCTCAACTGCAAACATACTGCACCCAAAACAAAAGAAGAACATCCAGGCTACACATCCCAAACTTTCTTCTCTTCACCAAACCTAGGAATTTTTCCCTTTAGCATTACAGTTAGAAAAGACTCTGAAGAGATCAATTCCGACTCTCCTGCGGTACATTTAACAACAGGGAAATCAGCCATGGAGAACAAACTCAGCTTTGCAGTAGAAGTCCAGAAGAACTAAGTGTATAGGAATCCTTGTTGAAGTTATCCCATTCTGAATGTCACTCACCTTCCTAAACAATCTTTTTGCTGTCATTGAATCACCTACTGCAGTAAAATCCACTGTTAGTAAATCACTGGTCACATATTCAGCTTAAAGCAATTTGAAGGTACAAGCCTATTTCCCCTAAGCTGAGGCTAGCAAAGTGTTGCCCTCCAGATACTTTTTGACTACCATTCCCTCCTACTTTAATCAGCAAAGCCAATGGTAATGCAACACTGAGAACTGAAATTCAACAACATTTTGAGGGTGTTTTTGCCAACCTCTATCTACTCTAACTGCTACAGAGTTTGGAATCAGAGAACAGGAACAGAAACAATTTTATGCACATGGTCTGAAACATTTTTGGGGAAAAAGACCAATCCATTCTTGATAAATGATCCTTCTAAAATAATCCTATACTGATTCAAGCCTGGCTATTGAATGCAGTCTCAAAAGAGAAATCTTGCAGAGCTATGTCATTCACCACAGCCAAAATCTGCACAGTGAAGGAATTCTCATAAATGTTCTCCAAACTTCTCTGTGTGCCTTCGCTGCATGGATTTGGTGCACGTATGATGCAGCCAAAAGATCTTTGATTCATTAGGAATAGTGGGAAATTCAGGCCATTTCCACATGGGGGTGTGTGAAACACGGGGAAACGGGGCGGCGCACACAGAAACAGAGCTTACCTTGATGCAGGTAGCTCCGTTGCCGTGGGGAGCAGCGCATGTTCGCCGCTCTACACGGCAGCGGCATCCAGCGGCACCCAAAATGGCGGCTGGCGGCTTCCAGCGGCTATTCACCAATTGGAGAAGCGTGCCAGCCAGAAGCCCACCCCTGGACAGCTCTGCAGGGATGCGCTTGAGCGCCCCTGCAATTCCACACGGGGCGCTGCGACGGGCTAGAGCATGCGTGTTTCGTAAAGACCACATGAAATGTGGTCTTTATAAAACACGCGGCGCCACCCCTGCGGCTGCGTGAGGGTGGTTTGAGGTGTGGAATCTCCACATTTCTAACCGCCCTAGCGCACTCCACGGTGTGGACGACCTCTGGGTGAGGTCGTCCTACCCTGTGTTTCCCCGCCCCATGTGGAAAGGGCCTCAGTTCATTAAAAGAGAGTTTTAATGACTCAAGTGGAAGATGGAAAATAAGACTTTACCTGATATTCTTTAGATCCTGGAGAAACTAGTTTACGCTGTGCATCTAGTTTCATAAATCTTCTAGTAACACTCTCCATTCTTGCATGCAAGGTTCTGTACTCATCATACTCTGCATTGAAATCATCCTTGTAACTTTGTCGCTGCTCATATGAGACAATTGCTATATATTTTCTGTTTTAAAAGATAGTAAGAGAAACAAAATTTTCAGCTCACACTATTTTAAAGGTTGCTGTGATCTATTTTAACATCTTATCCTTATATAGGTGTCCCTCACTTTTCAGTGGTCCACTTTTGACAATCAGCTCTTTCAGCAGTAACGAGAACTACTTTTCTTCTCCACTCCATCCATCCTGTCCCTCTTAAAACCTCATCAAGTCAGAAATGTCCTCACAGAAAAGGGGGTGGATTTTTGTTTTGAGTCTTGTGCAGGCATACTTCATTTGGAAGCTATTTTCCACCTCATCTTACTACCCCTCCAATCATTCCTTCTCTTCTCCCATTCCATGTGTTCCAAGCATGCACGCTGGTTTCTTACTCTCATAGCAGCCTTGCCACTGTCCTGGCTGTCTTAAAGACTGGGTTCTGCATTTTGACAATTTCTGGTTTTTGACAGTGCTTGGGTCCCAAACCTGTCAAATAAGCATGGGATGCCTGTATTCACTAAGCTCTCCTACCAAACCCAGCATTCCTTGTCACAGGCAGGGTCATATTGACGTCAGCATCGAATAATCATCATCATCCAGCCTCAATTTTCCTTTATAAAAATGTGTTGGTTATCTGTTATTTTGTTCATAAAAATATCACCCTGTACTGCAGAGGTGGCCACCTGTCAAGGGTCGGAGGGCTGTCTTGGTCCTTCATGAAACTCTGGAGGGCTGACCTTCATTTAGAATTGGCGGGGGGGCGGAGAGGTTGGTTGAAAAATTACCCTTCACACCACCTAAGTCAAACTCTGGCTGACTTCCTGTTTTGCCTCTTGTCAGCCTAAAACAGCTGATGAAGAACATGGCAAATCTGCTCTCATAGCCATTTTGATAAAAACTGGGGATGCCGGGGGCCTCAAAAACAGCCTTTGAGAATCATACTTTCCCCATCCTGCTATAAGGTGAGAAGATTTTATATAGGACCTGAGAATATTAAAATCAAATACAGATGATTTAAAAATCTGTCTATATTTCACTAGAATTTGGATTTCCAAGAGATAATACAAACAAATGACCATGATTTCTGGAGGTTAGTTACTCTCATAAATATATTGGATTAAGAAAGTTAACAAACAATCCAAGCTGCTAAGGCTTAAGAAATATTTAAAGCTTCCAACTAGCTCTAATTGTATCAAGGAAAAGATACACACTGCCCCTCTCCTCCTGACTGATCAAGAGTGAGGAAATATTGCACACAGTCAAGCATCTGGCTGTACTGGATTGCAGTAACTAGAAGAAATAGCATTATAAATCCTCTACTCTCTGATTTTGAATTGTTTCATTTTGGATTCCACCTCCCCGACCAGAGCTTGGAAATACAGCTGGTCCTCCACATCTGTAGATTCTGTATCCACTGATTCAACCAACCAAATATTTCACCCCGCCTCCAGAAAACAAACTTTGTTTTTGCCATTTTATATAAGGGATGCCAATTTACTACACCGCTTGAGCATCCATGAATATTGCTATGCATGCGGAGGCCCTAGAACTAAATGCTAGCAGATACGAAAGGCCCACTTTTAATGAGTTACACTATTACTCATTATTGATTTTTCTTTGACAAAGAATGTTCTTGGTCCCAGTGAGAATGGGGTTACAAACCATTTACATGGGCTGCAACACTGATCCTCCCAAATTGCCTATGTTCTTTCTTTAAACTAAAATCCAAGCCATCTGGGACACATGTAGTTTTCTTCATATTGCTAGTGGAGACTTCCTGAACTATAATCAACCATGTGAAGAAGCTGTAAGTGTCTCACATGTCTTGAATTTTAGGTTAAAGAAAGTCAAAAAGATCAAATGGGTCAGTGTTCTGCAGCATGAGGTGGATTTTTAAAATCCACATGGGGTAGCAATACTATTATCACTAACATATTAGTAACATGTAAAATATTACATTTGGGTAGATTGATAATATAATGTTAACAAACAGAGCAGCAGCAGCAGAAGAAATGAGCAACATAATATGTCTGTTTTCAAGTGATATTCCAAGCTCTGCAATATCCAGCCCTCTGGTATCAACATTTCACCCTTCTTGTTGCTCTGAGCATTGGAAACCTTTCTTAAATTCCTAAACTGTTTTCCTCTCCTCAGTTGTGTTTATACCTTTCTTCAAAGCGCTCCCTGCCCTTATCCCATCCATCTCTCTACACTTACATCCAAGCATACTGCTACCTATGATTTACACATCCTCCCTCAGCTACTCAGAGGCCCCTTACTTATTCAAATGAATCCACCTTTTTCTCCCTTGCTGCCCTTCTATTTGGTATCCTCACCTGGATCACTTCTATAAGGGCACATTTCTTTCTTCTTTAATATCACTTTTAAAATTGATGTTTTCCTTCTAGCAAACCCTTTGGAAAAGCCCCCTATTCCAAATGTCCTACTGTGAATAAACCAAAAGTAGCAGGGTGGAACTATTGGGGAAAGTGTACTTCCCCTAACCCTTGAAACTTTTAACTGGCATTGACAGTATTTCAGGGCAGGGATCGCTAGCTGCACTTGCAAATGAATTTACTAAAGTGCAAGATACTGTTTTCTCAGAGGGAGTATGCACAGACCAAACAGAATAAAACATGACACCATGCCAACTGATATACTAGACATGTGCAGACAGTGTGATTCCAGAGATAAGGGTTATGTGAACATGGGTTAAGAGATGTACTATCACGGCTATATTGTAAGACAACAAATTATAACTACTGAGTAAAGTGTCAGCATTTTAATTCAAAACATTCTAAGGCACAGACTGCTCTTTCCATGAAGCACTGATTTTTAGGTTTACTGAATGCTTTAAAATTTCCAGCCTTCAGTTGTAGAAAAGGAGAGTCATTTGTAATACACTATACCAAGAGGCTTTTGAAAGGCACTCTTGCAAATGTTCATTTGGTTTTCCTTTGAGAAACCATTTGAAACAGAACATACTGAACATCAGCAACTAGATGTCTTGGCACTAGTTAGTTTTCTACAGAATTTCTACATCCACATAAAAAAAATTATTTGATCACTAGTTTAAAAGAGATCTAGTGACAGCCAGATTTGTACCTGCAGCAGCTAGGACAAAATACAAGAAAAGATTCCATATATAACCGGTGGTAAAATCTAGTACCAGTATCAGCAGCATGGTTGATTGAACTAGTAAGCTAAACTAAAAAACAAAAACAAACAAAAAACCCTCTTGTCATCTCCTAAATATTACATCCACTTCTTAACTATTTCTAGGAGAAAATGTCCACAGTGAATTTTCTTATCATAATCCAACCCTTGTGTACTTCAGGCATATAAGACGCATCCATGTATAAGATGCACCCCATTTATACACTGGCAAATACTATTCACCAATGTATAACATACAGTGGTGTATAAGACACACTCCATTTTCAAACAGTATTTTTTGGGGGGGAAAAGTGAATCTTATATGCCAGCAAATACAGTAGTTTTTTAAAAACAAGACAAGCTTGTCCAAAGAAGTTCTCCCTCACCCAACACTCAAGCTGACTGCTGCTCTTTTGTTCTACTGACAGCTACTTCTTTGCTATCTTTCTTCTCCGTTCGCGTTATCCCTAGTGTCATTTGCACTCCCTGCCAACTTACTCTGATTATCTGGGATAACCACATGATTTTGTCTGGGCATCAGAGTCATAATCAGATGAGAGATACCACAGTGTCATTAAAAGCCACATGGACTGCCACAGCCAAATTAAACAGCAACAAGAAAAACTGTTGTTGAAATGTAATCCATGTCATGGGAACAAATTACATATTATGAAAACAATGCAAACACCTACAACAAATGGCAGAAATTACAGAAAGTGGGAGATGCTTGTCAAAATAAACTTCAGTAAATCCAAGATCTGAGCTGCACAGTTGTCAAGGAGCTGTTTTAGACTGTTCTCTATTAATGTTTTAAAATGTACATTGCTGTTCTTACATTGTAAGATCATCTGAATGTACAGGAATATCAGCCTACAAATAAATTTGAACCTTTGCTACTTGCCACATTCTCAAAAGGAGACAGCTGGAAACAATGAGCTATTTTACAATGAAAGAAAAAGATCTGGAATGTATCTCAGCATCACTTATGGCTTGTCTCTGGGCATGAAGACTTCCAAGATTTATTTGACTGCAAATATTTAGGAACAACTTGGATTTGTACTATTACTTCACCTGAGGGAGAAAGTTACTTTTGTCATGGATATCACTGCTTGCAAGGAGAATCACTATCGCAAAAGACAAGATGGCAGTATTCACATCTATCTTTTCCTGCTAGACAAGCTATCCAAAGTACACAGATATTCTGACCATTTTATTCTTAAGAAAAAAAGTAAAAGTAAAGCAAACCTGAACTTCATTCTCAAGCCCTCTCTGATGTGACATGAATATGAAAACTTAGCAGAGTGTGAGGGGATGGCTAACATGTAATTTACTTGAATTTAAGCAACAGTGCTATGTTTTGGTGTAGCTTTCTCCTTTTTAAACTTAGTAATTTCCATATATAAAAATCTTAAATCATTTTAAGAAGTACTTCACACACAGTTTCTCACTACCCCATCCAACTTTCTTTAGCACTATCCTACTTACACAAAGTAGTCCGGTAGTTCACTTGTTGACAAAGGATCTGTGGAGGCGGTGCAAATCTCTTTAACACCTACAATGAAAATTTTACAATTTGATCAAAGTATGTTCCCAGGCCCAACTGAATTTAACTTGCAAGTGTGCTCTCCTCTATGGATTAGTTTTAAGAGAAGGTTAAAAGCACAGCACATTATCAAATGTTTATACTAGATGCTGTATGACAAATTCGAAACAGCCAATAGGAGGATCAAATGCAGAAGTAATGTCAGCCTGTATACAATAAAAGCAGTCCAGTTTTAACCCAAGGTCAGCTTTGCATTATTTCAGAACAAGTTGTGGCATCTGCACAGCAATTCAAGAATTTCTGCAGCAGATGTCGGCAGACAATAGGAGATGGGAGTTTTATATCAACATCCAGCTTTCACTAGAGTGCAATAAAGAACAATGGAGTGGAATGCCAAGCCCCTTTCTTTCTGTTAATTCTCCTCTTTTATCAGCCACTCAACGTTGTAGACATACAAACATCATTATGGAATTTACTAGAAAATATAGAACAGTAAAAATCTATAAAATAACATGAACTGGCATGAATTTGACTGAATCTTTTGATTTTCAGGATGGCAGTAATAAAAATATTTACATCTTGCATAAACATCTTGCAGAAAAATATTCACATCTTGCGTAAACAGAAGACATTTAAGACAATTCCACTAAAACATGAGGGATGTGTGCACTCCTACACTTCTGCTGTACTCTTAACTAAATTGAGAGCTCTCTCTCTCTCTCCTGATTTAGTGGATATTAACAGACATTCTGAAAAACCTATAAATTACTTTGAATTCTTAATAAACTAAAAAAAAAAATTTTTTTTTTTGCCAACCTGGACTTTTGTTTCTGTTAAAAAGAAAGGGAATCTATATTATCAGCCTGTGCGCTAAACAAAGGAAATTCAAGCTGACTGAAGCCCCAACTAAGACAATCATGTCATGAGCCTCAGTGAATTGGAAATCTATTAAATCCAGTCAGCAGTATGCTTGAGCAGGGATTTGTTCACAAAGCTGTAAATCAACTTTTTAGTTAACTCTGAAGAGTTTTAAAAATCAAACACAACAAAATTTGGCTCTAGGAAGCATCTCATGGATCCATTCAGTATTCTATGGTGATAATAAAACACTGATTTTAATAACACTGGCTTATTTTTATCAGTTCTTATGATGTTTGTTATCAGGTTCTTTTGACATTATGACAGAGAAGATCATAGACAGATAGCTACTTTTTAGCACAAGAACTGCAGGGATACCAGAAAGTTGTCACTACAACTGTGACCAAAATTTAAATCCAATGTTGTGCTAGCACCACAACCTTTTTTTAACCACCTTGGATGCTACAATGGCAGAAAGGCATGATCTAAATTTAAATTTATTTAACTCCCACTCCAAATATCCAAGTTGCCAAGGAACCAGATCAGGTTTGGCTAGCTCCTTCCCTGTTTTTAGGAGGGCAGCAAGACAAAGGAGAATTGCTTTCCTTCTGATTCCACTGGAAAAACAGTTTCTACCAGAAGAAGTACCCTGTTGGCTCCTCCCTTCAGTGTTTACATTCTATATCTTGAGATGTTAAACTGAACACATGAAAATGGGCTAAATGGTACAATGAAGTTATGTAATTAATTTAGTGCTTCTGCTACTGTCGATTCTAGACAGTCTTCTAAAATCCCCTTGGGGAAAAGCAGAGTTCAAATGATTTCAATTTTTCAGTTAGCCCTAAGGCCACCAAAAATGTGTGGATATTGACATCCTGAATGTACTTACTACCAATAATTTCAGTGTTATCCAAGTTCAATTTCTGCTAGAGTAAAATATGAAAAAATGAACACCAAAATTGTTAATCTAAGTGACAAGACAGATTAGAATAAATGGTGATTGTCAGTTATCGTTACTGTCTTTTGCAGCACTCACTTCATTCCATAAACTGCCCAATACTGAAACTTTTCATGTAAGCTGAGAAAAATTTTTTTAGAAAAGGGAAGTTCTAATGAATACACAACCACAACATTAGCACTATCTTAATACACTCCCAAGGTTCCCAGTGGTACAAACTGAGTGGCAAATGTAGCATTTTTATCTTTAAAGGATTCATCTCTCATTTAAAACTCACTCCCTGCATGGCTTAGATACAACAAGGAAGACTAAGGGGAAGGGTTCGCAAATATGGAACCTAACCCTGCCTTAGAAAAACAGCTTACAAAAATGTAGTTTGAGTAACTAAGAAACTGTTCAGATGAAAGATAAACGTGTTCATAAGTGATCTTCATATGCTCTCATATTTATTCATACAATTCTGAATTTCTGGCACCCGCCCTCAAACCGAGAAAAATATAAGGGAACAGGATATATTCCTGTATCACCACTGCAGTGTGGGAGCCACCTGTAGGAGTACTGGTCTCATCCTACATAGGTAATAAGAATGCCTGTCTACTGGAATATAGGGCATGATAAACTTCCTTCACCTGTCCCTTGTGTTTCCTGTATTACTGGGACATTATCATATGCAAACAACTCCCATGCTACAGTAGTAGAGTAACAGTCTGGCCCAGTTACCATGATCATTCAAAGCAAGCAGCAATAAGATTACCTTCACTCAATTTCTGACAGGAATTCTTCAGCTTGGAAATATCTTTGCTTTCACAGTCTCTCTCCATTTCTGCTGCATTCTCAATGTTATGGTCTTTGATTTGGTCCTTCTCTTTATGCTTCTTTGACTTTTTCTTGGATTTTTTGTGCAACACTGAATGTTTCTCATCTGTAATCTTTGGGGACACTGACAGATCTTCAGCAGGTGCTGAGATTTCCAGTGAAGTCCTAGAAGTATATTTTTGATGCTGGTCCTCATATATGATACCATTCTGACTCAATGTGTCAACAGGCAGATCTTGAGTACCCCGGCCTTCAGGAGTGCTCGGGGAATTGGAGTTAGAATTTACAGTCTGAGGGGGATTTGAAACAGGGAGGCAAGTTGGAGGAAGTGGTGGAGCAGCCAGTGTTGCAGCAACTGCAGGAGGAGGTGGTTGTTGAGAAGCTTCAGCATTTTTTTCACCAGAAGTAGTCAAGTGCCCATTTAGTGTTGGTTGAACTCTATTGGTAAGGTGAGATATCCTTGGTTTTTTAATCATTAAAGGATCAATAAAGTCAGAATCCAAAAGCCGTTTCTACAATAAAGTGAGGCATACACAACTATTAATTTCCCTATTGTTAAAAGATATACTTTGTTAAAAGATACTTTGTCAAATGTAAATTATCACTAGTCATGAGAGGAAGTGTGCATTTCAAATTTACAGTACCACAGCACCTCTCTGTTGATGGGGACTTCTTAAGAAAATAAAAATAGCTGACATTGTCATTATGTAGATGCCTTATGGTGACCCTAAAGTGAAGCTATCATGGGTTTTCTTGGCATGATTTGTTCAGAGGAGGTTTTTGCCCTTGCCTTCCTCTGAGGCTGAGACAGCATGACTTGCCAAAGATCAACCAGTGGGTTTCCATGGCTGAGCGGGTATTTGAATCCTGATTTCCAGTCACAGTCCACAAGTCAAACCACTACACCCACTGGGTGGACCTTGGGCCAGTTGTGCTCTCTCAGCTTCAGAGGAAGGCAAAGGCAAATCCCATCTGAACAAATCTTGTCAAGACAGCCCTATGATCAGGTCACCATAAATCAAAAATGACTTGAAGGCACACAACAACAGTAATTCAACTTCTGTTGTAAAAAAATCTGCCAGGGAGAGGGGTTTTTGACACGGTTTTCACAAACAAATACCGGAATATGCCTAGTGCTCAAACCAAGACACCATACTGGCCCTGGATACGCTGAACACGTGCCCAAGATATGCTAACAAACTCAGGCTGCATGCTGTTCTGCCAAATCAGCAGCTCCTGGGGAAGCTGCAGATCTTATTTCAAATTTGGAATGTTTTGTGGTTTGGGGCTGCCAAACTGGAAAGACAACTCATGCTAGGTGCATGTGAGCTCAAATAGTTGCATCCCAAGATTGACTCATATCAGTAAGTACACAGACTGAGGATAATGCAGAATCTGTTAATACCAATTCCACACAAGAAAAATACTCCAAACATGCACAAAGTAATCTTTCCTTTTCAAAGTATCATAGAAGTGCTCAAGACATACAATACCTGTAACAACTTCCTGTAACAACTGATATAAGGGTTTTTTTTGCAGCTTTATAAATACAATATTTTTGTTTTAAAATACATTAGAAAAGAATGTGATCAATGTTTCTCATAAACTTCAAATAAAAGGAGGCAATGTTTGGCTTTTTAAATTGAATTCCTAATTTTTACCAAAGATAGCTATAATGTTGTGATGCTGTAGTAGCTCATCACTCTAAGATAAGAATTCGGTATTTGCAGATGGGCTGGAAATAAAAAATAAAACATAAATATACTACACTCGCAGGCCCTGGTGTGCACAAAAAGGATTACATGGCATACAATCTAAGCTGCCCCACTTTTCTGCAGTATCAATGTACCAACTGCCTGCAACGTACTCCCTGGCACTGATGAGAATAGCACAAGTTCTGGTGCTTTCTGGTACAGGGCAGAGAGGAGCTCTGGGACCCAGCCAACTTTTTGCTCCATTTCATCCTATTATTAGGTTATTGAATCTTGCAAGGGAAAAGCTTCCTCATGGCAGTGGGTAGCCAGGTGAGATTCTAAGTGAAAGAGTTTAGAGAAAAAGAAGTCCCACAATTTAGTTATCTAGAGAAAGATGGGCAACCTGTGGAAGGCTAGGTGACTGCACTGGTCTCCCCGGGAGACTCTGGAGGTCTGCACTACACCCCTGTCAGAAAAACAGGTATCCATTTTTTTTATTTTATTTTATTATTTTTTGGCCGCCCTACTGCACACAAGGGAACATGGGGGGCATTTTCACTATTTTTCTGGACCTTCTTGGGCCATATCGGCTCCAGAAGAGACCTTCTTTTAACAGCAAGAAATGAGCAGAAGTCACTTCCTGTTTCATATGACATTTCTCTGGGGCCAAAATTGATCCAATGGATGAAAAATGTTGTACAAATGCCTCCAACACACCCCATAGGACATTTGGGGACAATTTAGAGAGGGAAAAAAAGAATTAGAAACTTTTTTCCTTGCCCCTTGGCGCCATAAAACTTCCCCAGGGGCTGCCATGGGCCATACCCACCCCCCAGTCTAGAGGATGGAAACTTTTGAACCTTGACAGATAGGGTTGGGAATAAAGTCTAATATAGCATTACAGGATGTATATTCAGCTGCAGCAATTCTGTCTTCGAAACAAGGCAAAGGCTTTAACAGACAATATATAGTAATGCCCCATGCCAATGTAACAAGCTGCGATATACAGAATCACAACATTTGTCTGTCTAGCAGCGTACTGTCTATTTTGGCTACTAGGAGCAATCCAGGACATCAGACAGAACCTTTGGATATACAAAACATGAGGTGCAACTCTTCCAGGCTAATCAATCTTTCATACACATCAACATTTCACATGTGGGGGTCTTACTGCATGGTACAGAATATAAACAGGGACAAATGAAATACCTGAGAAGGAGAAGCAGATGCAGCCTCTTTAATAGTACTGAGAGGAGAATCCAAATGACTGGTGCTGGTGGCATTCTGAGATGAATTTAGTTTTCTGTAAAGATCACCCACATGCCAGGTTATAAGAAAAATCAAGCTCATGATATTGTAGCAGATCTTATTGTTTCTTGGAACTGAAAGGATTTTCCCTTTCTGGTCTAGGTATAATGAGAAGCAGACTAAACTTACCGAGAAAGTATTAATTCCAGAGACTGTCTATCTATTTCATTGTACCCAGGCCAATCTTTCTGAACTTCTTTATAAACATGTTCTTTTAGTGTATAAGAATTATCCTTTGGATTCAAATTGGCTACCTACAGAGATAAAGATACAAGGAATAACCACTATCAGCAAGTTAACTATAGTTGAAATCTAACATGTTTAGTATACTTAATGCACATATTCTTGATCTTTAACAAATTAATGTTTATGGTCTTTATGGCCAGTTTTAAAGATCAAATTTCATTCTTCAGCTTATTAGAAACATTCAGATGGGGTTGTCCTTGTCTTCCTTTGAGCTGAGAGAATGTGACTTGCCCAAGGTCAGCCAGTAGGTTTCCATGACTGAGTAGAGATTCAAACCCTGGTCTCCAGAGTCATGGCCCAACACTCAAACCACTACACCCCCCTGGCTCCACAGGTATCTTTATATCCAAACCCATCACATAGGTTCTTTTTATGACCTACTTTAAACTGGAACTAGCAAATCTCAAGTTAGACAATTATGTCTAGAAATCACTTTTTAACCTGAACCCAGTAAAAGGTTATTTCTGTATCCTACATGTTTAAACCATGGCCAGGATACAAAGAAAAGATCTGCATACATAGGAGAGAACCGTACATGAAGCTGGAGCTTTGCTTATTGTTCTCGGCACAGCAGTTTCCAAAGAAGCAAACTGCTGTTTAATGTGAAAAAACAGGTTGCCTCTCTGGCAGTGAGAACTGCTGCATTAGGAACAAAACAATAGTATAGCAGTGACACTCAAGCAACCTTTCTGAAAATGACTACTTAGTTATCTTGCACAGTTTCAACAGAAAGAAGAGAGCCAACATTTTTACAAGTTGGAATTCTTTTATTGTCTCACTTGGAAGACTACCAGTTAACAAAGCTAATGTCTACAATCTTTCATGGTCTCTTTCCCTTACAGAAAACAAATCACAAGCTTTGTTTTGAGCTCTCTGGGGCAATTAAACCAATCTATACTACCCAATTCTAAGATGATTGTTTAAATTACTCTTTATTTTGAGATAAAGTAGATATTTATTCAGTTTGTCCAATTTATATCCCCCCTTTTCCTCAGTACTGTGCTTAAAATGACTTACAATACAGATTAAAACAGTGTAACTAAGAATAATCCAGAGAAAAATATATATGTATATGTGCGTGCGTGTGTGTGTGTATATAACTAAATAAGGTACCTTTAAAACAGCAATGAAATCAAACAGTGTAAAAGCGCTTGTAACAACCCTTTAAAACGTACCGCACCTACATGAAAAATGTACTAAATTACAATTTTAAAAGAGCTTAAATTGTAATTTGTTACACCAAAATTATCTAGTAGTAGCAGAGTTTGAAACTAATCATGTTCACTTTTAAAATCAGTTTGCCATACTGGAAACTAACACTATGCCAAGACTTTTTGAAACTGAAATGAAAACTAATTAGATATCCTCCACCACATCATGAGGAAGGAGATGAGGGAAGTGCATCAATTTCATGTTTTGCTTCAGTTTGTAGAAACTCATTTGCATAGGTCTAAACCATAAGTCAGCATGGTATAGTGGTTTGAGGACTGGACCACAACCATGGAGAGCAAGATTTGATTTCCTGCTCAGCCATGGAAACCCACTGCGTGACCTTGGGCGCACCACAAATTCTTAGCCTCAGAAAACCCCATGACAGGTTCACCTTAGGGTCACCATAACTCTGAAACAACTTGAAGGTACACAACAACAACAAACCACAGTTTAGAGTTACATAGAAACACCACCTGAAAATCAAGAAAAATACATTTTGAAAGATGTTAGTCCCACTGAATTCAAAGAAGGTTACACTCAGCCATGTGAGTACAGGACTGTGCATCTACTTCAAGCCCCCTTTTTACCCTGATGATCTAACAGAAATTTTTAAATCTCTGTGGGATAACCTTTCCTTTGTACATATCAGTCAATCTATTTAGAGGTGGGAGCTGAACAGAAAAAGACTGGCTCCAGATTAAATTTGGGATCCTAGGCTCCTGTGCACAGAACACACCCTCTCTCACTGATCCTTGCAGATTAAGGAGCCAAGAACATGCACTGATCAAGTTGTGCAGAAAAATGTTCTGCATATCTCCAGAGGCACACAATTCATTTCTTTTAAAGAAAACACCTCCACTGATTCTCTGACTGATCTTTGTAGACAGCCACTTACTGCTGCCTTTGCAGAAATCAGTGTCCTCTAGCTGAAATGAGGACACCATTCCTTACTAACTTTAACATTATTCTTTATTAAACTTTAACAAATAAGGTGTTTGAAGGGTGAGTGAAATGTACATGATGATGGTAGTGTGGGTGGAAAGAAGAGAAGACAGATGCATATTAGTGACCAAACTTAACTAGTTGTAAGATGAGACTCATATTTTAGGACAGTTTTTCCAAAGCAGAAAGTTTCCAGACTTCTTGGACTCTCACCATCCCAGGTAACGCACAGAGACCACAAAGAAGAAAATTACTTATCACTCACTGTGATGCTTTTTTTTTTTAAAAAAAAACAAGCACAGTGAAGTAGTCATTAGTTAAAACTGTTCAATGGTTATGTGGAAGGAACTCTGCACCTTGCAGTCATCAGTCTAAAATAAACCACATAATCTGGACTATTGTAATGAGCATTTAATGGCTATCTGCCATCTAGTCTTTAAAAACATCACTCTGAATAGAAAAATAATTTATTAAGATATAGTAAGAACTGCTTACAGCCACATATCCAAATTGTGATGTAAAGCTTAAGAGGGTGTTCATGGATTGCAAGTGGGAGGGGGAATCACTCCTCCCCATTCCACTGGCTGTAGTTTTATCACAAGGAGTGGCTAACTGAAAGCAGAACAATCATGCAGAGAACTATCTTTTTTCCCAAGACAACTCAATTATACTAGCTGAATTTATGCTGAAGTAAAATCAGCCCTTCATTAACTATACAATTGCCAACTCAGAACATTCAAACAAGAAATGGCTCAAGCTCTTCCACAACATGGGTCAGGAAGTAAAGAATTAGCCCCCTCCACAGCAGAGGAAGGACATCCTCATCTCTCATATGGCAATGCAGCCAGCCAGACCCAGTGAAGGAAAAGGCACTTGCTTGTCTGGTTACAGGAGGAGACAGCAGCAACCATTCCTCACCTACCAGTGCAGCAGCAAGTGAAGACAGTGGCACACTCTCCCCTGACACAGAAGAAAGGGGCTGGAAATGCAACAATCAATGCCAGCTGCTGTGTTTGTAACATTCACCCACACTGCCGACTTTAAAAGACAGAGGCTGTGCAGGCAATTTTTGTTCCTGAATAACACTGTAAGCCTCATCAGAAATGTTTCAACTGGATTTCTATATTTTGAAATAACACACAGGCTAATCGTATGCAATTCAGAAGTGAATGTTATCCAAGCTGAAAGTGACTTTTCTTAGCATGATGCAATCTAAATTTAGCCTACATTTTCAATAGTATTTTTTCTATTTTATATTAGATTTGTATTTCTCGAAAACTTCCATAATATAGACGACATGTTTCATAATTAAGTTCTGTCATTCTAACACAATTCAAACAATCCACATCATAATACATGGTAATACACAGATATGACATACTCCTAACTGTTCAGGTTTCTTACCTGTGGATACCATATATAGGACAGAAAGGAGAAATATACATATATATAAATAAATAAACTTTGTAACATTTCTTTAAAGTTTATTGATTTTTTTTCCTTCACATAAATAAAATTTCATCTTCACGGTGGTTTTTGAATTCTGCAACAGTTTTGTCAGGCAACATTCTGGAGAATTCATTTTAATAAGTAAAACTGGTTCACAAGAAGTGAATTTATACTCAATGCAACTGTCTTTTTTCTTACACTTTCATTAAAGCAAGCTAGCCTCTCTTTTTCTTATCTTATTGTCCAGTCTTACCATTTTCTTAGTACAATCAAATTTAAGAGAAGGAGAAAAAAAGCTTCCTGAGAAGTCTATTTTGAAAACATATGGAGAGACAGGTTTCATCTCATCATAAATACACTTGGTTTGTTTATTACAATACTTATATTCCATCCTATATCCAAAGATCTCAGTTAAAAATGATATACACATATATAAGCATATTATACCATTTCTGAGGTGTCGCAAACAGAAAAAGTTATCTCAATTTCTCATTAATTTAAGAAATATTTCAAGTTCTTACATATGAATTACCAAAAAGGGGTTGGAGCCACATTTAGGCATGTGCAATATGTTTGGCAGAAGTGGACTTCCCCACCCCTTCCTTCTCTTAGCAACTCTCTGAAAATGTTACAGAGGGTTTGGGCATCCCATTAAATGTAAGGAGGTATCCCCCCCAAATCAGAGCAAAAGTACCTTCCATAAGATGGCTTATTAAGCCAAGCTACAATTGTCTCAGTCACCCCACTATCCCTGTTAAAGGTAACAAAAACATGAGGAACAAGTCAAAGTTTAAAACAAGCATTTTACCTGCTGAAGAACAGCTGCAAGGGAATTCCTGTCTTTTTGACTAACACCATCTTTCAATAAGCGAGCAAGAAGCTCTGGTTTCTTGTAGGCCTTCAGCGCCAATAAGTGAATCACTCTGTCCCTATACGGCCGCTGAGAAATACTGTTATTTGTATGGGTTTTGCGTATTGTACTTGCAGGGTTGATGGGAGTGGATCTTTTCCTCTCAGGCACTGCATCTGGAATACTTTGTGGTGCTTTTCGAATTTGTACTCGTTTACCTGTGTGTAAGATAAAGAAGAACACTTCCATCATATTCCACCAAAATCTGCTGCCAATTTGAACTTTGGAAAGAAAAAATCTGGCATTCAAGTTTATGTTATACTAGCATTTATAGAAAATTATCATCTGAGACTATACAGACTATCATTTTAGAGATTTACTATTTTCTTTCATCTGGCCTATATGAATACCAAAAAGCACATCTTCTGTTTATTTACCCTTACATTCAAAACTAAAACCTCTGTGGCATATTTGTGATGGACATTGTGATGCACTGTAATTTTTGTTATCATGCCTAAGTAATTATAGATGCATCTCTGATCACAACTTAGTTTTTTAAAATCCAGTTATCAAAACAATCTGGTGGGTAGACTAGCCAAATCAACAGTCAGTGATAAAAATCAAAAGTTTTCTCAGGAAAGTAAATATTGTACTATACTTTCAGCTTAATGACAATTAGGAGAAATATTTTGGTTTATGTCACCAGATCATCTTTAAGCACTATATGATCCTTCAAGGCAAGTCATACGCTGAATTAATCATATGACAGATAAACTGAAATACAAATCAACATCAACATCCACAGTTCAACAAAAGTTTCTAAAAACATAATAAAAAAATATTTTTCTCATTTAAAAACCAGACCCAGGGGAAGAGATGTGTACTAGGTTTTTAAAATGTACACAAGGGGACTAAGTGCTATCTCTGGAGAAGAATGTGGGGGTATCACCGAAGAGACTCTGTCTCTTGGGCCTGTCAAATTTCTGAACTTTATTGGTGGGCCAAAAGGAGGGTCCCAAGGACCAATTTTAACAGCAGGCTCACACAGGTTGTAGCTGGTCCTTCAAACAACCTGGTCCTAGGCAACTTATGATGAGAATCAGAGTGGTGCAATGGTCTGTGTGTTGCCTAGGATTCAAGGAGATCAAGGTCTGAATCCCCACTCAGCCTGGAAATCCACTGGCTACCTTTGGGCAAGTCACATTCTCTCAGCCTAAGTGAAAGGCATTGACAAATCTCTTCTGAATAAATCTTGCCAAAAAAACAACAACAACAAAACACATCCCTATCATATGGTTACTCCAGGAGCTGGGAACCAAAAGATGCACAAGCACACACAAACAAATTTAAACGCTTCTAGACTACCATGTTTTCCTGGGGAGCGTAAGAATCTTATCTTTGAATCACATCCCTCTAACTGCAGACTCCAGCTTTTAAGTGGTCCTTGCTAGTTTTTAAGTTGTCCTCGCTATTAGCACTTTACAGATTCTAAAATATGTAAATATGGCAAAAGTCACCTTGAGTTAAGCCAAAGAGACAATTTTATTGGGCAACTTTTGGAAACCTACCAATAGAGGTAACTTTTCTTCCTTTGATAGGTGATACATATTTACTTATTACTTTCTGAATGTTTATTGTTACAAAATTTCACATAACAACAGAAAGTTACTTAATTAAGTCAAACCTCTGGCTTGTCTAGCCTAAAATTTTCAACCTCAATTAGCAGTGGCTGTCCACTGTTTCAGGTAAAATTCTTTGCTAGCCTTATCTTGGGATCACTGGTATTTCCTGCTGGTCTCCCATTCACATACTAACTGTTTCATGCAGCTCTGGATTTAACCTACTACTTGGTAAAAGTGGATTATACTAGAAAACTTACCACCTTGGAAATCAATAAAAGGCATATGTAAGACACCTAGATGGACTTACTGTTGACTCTATTCCACTTTAGGGCTAACTTTGTTTTATAATAAATGCACATCAGGCAAATATACATGAAGTTCCATGTTACTTAAAGAGACTATGACTCTAATTCAGCAACATATTGGCCCTGTTTCAGCCAATGCTTCAATATAAATGCTTCTATGCGTCAGGGTGTTTACTTTCTTCTTTTAGAAAGAAAAAGACCTCCCACTTATTAAGAAATATAGTGGCAACATATCTAGAATTAACAACTGCATCAAGATAAATGCTTCTACAACTCCTATTTACTGGCAATGATAATAAACATAATTAAAATACTGTTTAAGAAGTGGAATGTTTAATGCAAAAGGGAAAAGGGTCACTGTTGAATATAGCATTCAAAATCAGTACCCAAACAAATGAGTTCTCAAATACAAATAATAGTTCTACCTAAATAACAAGGGAAAGTGGAAAATTTATGGCCCAATAAATATTGTTAGGCTGCAGCTTCTGACACCTTGACCATTGGTCATGGATACTAGGGCAGATAGGAGATGTAGCCCAACAACATCTGCTGGGCCACAGAAAGAGATCTCCAGATATGTTTGGCAAGCAAGGAAACCCAGAATAAAATTTAAAACATTTTATGATACTAAAGAAGGGGGTGGTCTAGGAATTGCATTACATACATTAAATTATATTAGGAAGCCTAATGTTTTGTATGATTGAAGGAATGAATATGGCTTATAAATGAGAGCCTCTTGGAAGTTGAAGGTCATGATTTAAGACCTGGCTGGCATGATTATCTTTGTATGATTAAGTTAAGGCACACACTGAATTTAAAAATCATCGTATTAGAATGGCTCTGTTACAAGTTTGGAATAAATACAAGCAGAGACTTTTTCCTAAAATAGTATTAGCCACCTCACCTCAGGAAGCCTTTTTAGGAAAGAATGGGTTAAAAAATCAGAGATGATTGTTTATGATGAACTTTGGTACTTCGAACAAGACAGGTGTGGGTTTAAATCACATGAGATGCTTCTTAAGGAAGGCAAAGATCTTAACTGGTTTGCTTACATGCAACTCAAGAACAGATTTACTCAAGAACCAGAGAGGCTGGAGAAAATGAGTTTTATTAGAGTTGTGTAAAAGGTGATAACCATGTAATTTAAAATTTATACAAATCCTTTTAGAAACTAGAAACAGAAGATGAACCAGTAAAAGAGTATATAATATGCTGGAACAAAAATTTTGGGCAAAATGTTCAAATGGACTTAAAAGAAAAATGTGGTCTAAAGATATAAAATTTACTTTACTTTATGTAGTAATTAAAAATGTATCAGATGATGTAGAGATGGTACCTAACTTAAAAAAAGCTGTCAAAAATGACTGAGAATGTTTCAAATAAATGTTGGGGATGTCAAGATAAAGAGGGCTTCTTTTTCCATCTGTAGCAGACTTGTAAGACGAAAAATTATTGCTGTAAGATTTATATGTTAATCCAAAAAAGTTTAAAGGTGGATTTTGTAATGCTACCAGAAATGTTTTTGCTGGGTATTATGGATAAACAATTGGATAGTAAAGATGGATTACTTCTTCAATATACAATATTAGCGGCAAGATCGTTGTGAGTTCAAACCTGGAAACAGACTGATGCACTCATAACAGAATAATGGATTGTTAAAGTTGCTGGGCTAACCCAAACTGCCAAATTTATGTAGGCTTTAAAGAATAAGCGAATTGAAGGTTTACTTTTTTTTAAAGACTAGAAAATCTAACAACGCAACAATCTGTGGCTATGGTTGCTAGTAATTCTAGTAGGATTATTTAGCTGGATTTTAAATGGTAGAATAAAATACATTTTTTCTTTAATTACAGTTTGGCTGGGGGTGTCAGAGCACTTTTGTATTTTAGTTAGGGTTCATTGTTTCAGTACTGCGTTTTAGTTTTAGTTTTTTTCCCCTGCTTTTCTTTTTCTGAATGTAAACTGCTTTTATTGTGAATTAGACTGATTGTGCTATAATTAATAAATAAATAATTAAAAATATGTATTTTGGGCCACATGCTACCCACCCCTGACCTGACCTAACCTAATTAAACATTTAACATCTATCCCTACCAGACACCTTTTATTTTCTCAGTCTCTCTCTGATCTTATTCACCTCTCTTCTCACTAGGTCTAACTCTTGTACCTAATTCTTTTCTCTTTCCATCCTAACTCACCTGATTCTGCCTGATCTGTAACCAATGGTCCCTATCATCTCCTACTTCAAGTGGAATTTCTCAATTGTGTAACCCATGATTCCATGAGCTGCCCCCTTTTAACAAAAATTCTTTCACTTTGTCTTTTGTTACAATTGAATTTTTGAAATGCAACATAAAGAGAATCTATTTTCCTTATGGTGAACTGAGGTCATTCTGTTGCCAGTCATATTTTTTATTTCCAGCTAGACTTTAAAAGGGCTTATTTGGCCCAAACAGCAGATTTATTCTATCAAAACAAACAGGTTAATAACACAGGGCAGGTGTGATAACTTTAGCATCCACTTTGTGAGAGCTATTTGGAGTAGCCCCTACACAAAGAATGCATGAGTTGTTGATAATTGGCAAATGTTAGGTATATCAGAAACAACGACACTGATAGCAGACTGATACAGCACAACCAGACAATTCTGCATGTTGTAAATCACATGGTTTTACTTATCACAGAGTGTATACTACTAAATTGAACCTATCACTATGTTAGGATTTCAGCCCAAATTATTAGTAATGTCTTTAGATCAAGGCATATTCTACATACACATATACTTAATTTAGCAATTAAAAACACTTTGTATAAGCCCACCCATAATTTACTCTCTGTAACTACTGGTTTTACAAGAGGAACAAACCTGAACCTATTTTCCATCATGCTGCAGAAGACTCCCAAACAACAGTAGGTTTGTGTACCTGTGTGTGTGTGTGTGCATGCACTACCCCAGACACAGAAGCTCCACTGTCTGGTGCAGGATGTTCACATCTAAGTATAACTTCACATGCAACATGCCTGAAATCACGGCAAAGAAAGTGATGAACACGAAAAGAAAAAAATGATATTAAGCTAGACTGGGTAAATTTTTAGATAGCAGATAAATCCCTCCCCTCCCACCCCAATAAGGGCACCGTTTGAAAAAAAAGTCTTAAACCTTTCCTTGCAGTAAGGCAGGGTTCAACAAAGTTTCAACATTTTCTATTTTAACTGTTATAAAAAAAATTGGGTGTAGAAGGGGATAAAATATAGTCATACCTACATATGGTCCACCAGGTTTTATGACCTTTGTACTTCGATTGCGAGACCCCTTTTCCCCCTGGGTCATACGTTCTCTAGTCATTTGGTAAGAATCATTTGTTGCACATACTGTTTTTGTCCTGTATAACCCCCAAAGCAGCTACCCCTGAGGATCCAGTACTAAGCAATAATAATAAAAAATTAAAAATATATTAATTACTGAGTTCAGAATTTAGCCTTAAAAAGATACTATTCCATTGCCTTCAAACCCATTTAAAGCCAAGTTATGAACTGTAAAAACTTCATCCATTTGTCAGTGTTATATAAATCTATTTAATTTGCTTATATGTGAGATACACAGATGGAGCAGGAAAGGAAACAAATTTGTTTCTCAGAGCAAAACTACCAATAAATAGATAAATTTAAGAGCAGTCCTTTTTTCAGACCAAATGTCTGCCCTTGTAGGATCCTGATTTCATCAGGAAGCACATAAACAGAGCTTGAATGAAACAACCCTCCTCTACTACCCTCTCCATTTGGGGGAGATGGTATTCAGAAGGATGTTCCCACAGAACCATGAAGTTCCAAACAATATTGTGACTGTAGCTTTGGACAAACCCTCCCCTATGAATTTGTCCAATGCTCTTAAGTACTGCCAGAATGTTGTTTTTATTTGTCCTGAATCCACTGTCAATCAATGAATTTGGGAAAAACCCAAATTCTAGTATTATGAGGGAGAAAATTTTATTATCCACTTTCTCCATATAGTACTCTACAAATGTTTATAAATCTATCAGTCCCTCCCACTCACTTTTTTCTCACATACAATGACCCAAATGGTAGCTCTTGTTTTTTGGATACCATGTTGTAGTTCTAAAATATCCTTTTTGGTGGCAAGACAACAAGAACTTTTTACAGCAGTCCAAAAATGTTTGTGGATGTGCTTTCAACAGCCTCTCATCTAACGATGAGCCCATGAATTTCATAGTTTCCTTAGTCAAGGAATACTCTGAGGTGATTTTGCCAGGTCATGCAATAAATCTGGTATTACAACACTCGGGATTTTATTTTCAATTATTTTCTTTAATTCTTTTTACTCAGAAAGAAGTCCTGTTTTATTAAAAGGTGTGTTCCTTCTAATTATGCCGGGGAAAGGCTGTTTTTTAAAAGTCCTCCACATCCCACTAAGTCACAGTAACATATGTGGGGCTTTGAAAACAAATATTTACAAATGGCAGTAATTCAAAGTATCCACATATCAGCTATACTTCCAATAAACTCTGTAAAACATAGTATATGCTGCCTTCTAAAAAATGAAACCAGAACAGTTTAAGAAGACATAACTCCTTCCTTACCACATTTCATACTGAAATTCTTCAATGCATTTTAGTCAATAAATACATTCCTTTCATTCCATTCTATAGGAAAGGCATGATTCATCAGTAATCTCCTTTTTTTTTCCCCCTGATTAATAAAGGTAAACAATTCTTCCTGTCTGTTCTTTATAAAAGTGTGAGCCTGTGCCACATCTCTTAAGTCATATGTGTACTTCTACTACAAAAACAAATGCCATTTTATAATGTAAACTTGGTAGAATATAGTAGCAAATATAGAGGATAGAGAGGGGAAGAACAGGTTGCTTACCTGTAACTGTGGTTCTTCGAGTAGTCATCTGTGCCCTCACACACTAGAAACTTTCGCACATGCGCGGTACCGTTCAGAAAATTTTAGAGCTTAGTAGCTAGGCAGGAACCCCTCCCCCCATGCCTCTACTGGGCATGCTCAGCCCGCCAAAGCAACGGTCTCCCTTCATTTCCAAAGTCCGCCGATAAGGGGCCTGAAAAAGAGGGGACGGCTGGGGTGTGTGTGTGAGGGCAAATGACCAATCGAAGAACCACAGTTACAGGTAAGCAACCTGTTTTTTTTTGTGGCCTCTGTGCCTCACACACTAGGAGATTTTGAAAGTTACCAGAAGGACGGTGGGTCAGGTCCTAGAGTACGGAGGCCAGCACAGCTCGTCCAAACTGGGCATGTTTTGGGACCGGCAGTCCAGTCGGTAGTGGCACACAAAGGTCGATGGTCTGGACCAGGTCACCACCCAACAAAGTTCTTGCAAGTCCACACCTTGCAGGACGGCTGCCGAGGATGCCACAGCTCTGGTGGAGTGGGGCCGAAGCAGGGCTGGTGGAGGCTGCTTGGCCAGCTCGTATGCCAGTAGGATAGTCGGGGGCCACCCACTTAGAAAACCTCTGGGTGGATACCTTGTGGCCTCTGCGACGCTGACCATAGCACACAAACAGGTGCAGGGTCTGCCTGAAGGTTGCAGTCTGTTGAGTGTAGAAGGCTAAGGCCCAAAACGTCCAGGGAATGGAGGGACCGCTCCAGAGGCGTTGTCGGGTTCGGGTGGAAAGTAGGCAAGATGATGTCCTGGTTAAGGTGGAAATAAGACACCATCTTAGGCGGGGAAAGAAATGTCCGGGCGAAGGACTACCTTGTCACGATGGAAAACCATGAAGGGTTCATCAGCTCACAGCGCTGTTAGCTCGCTGGCCCGCCTGGCAGAGGTGACAGCTATTAGGAAGACCGTTTTGGAGGTTAGAAGCCTGTCATCAGCAGTGGCCATGGGCTCGAAGGGTGGTCGCGTGAGCTGGGAGAGGACCAGGGACAGCGACCAGGACGGTAGCAATGGCGATACCGGCGGATATAGACGTTGCAAGTCTTTCATGAATTGCTTCATGGTGGTGCCCCGGGAAAGAGAGCTGCCAATGGAGAGCCTCGAGGTTAGTAGGCCACGATGGCAGCAAGGTAGACCTTCAAAGGGGGAAAACGCGAGTGCCTGCTGTCGAAGGTGGAGCAGGAAGCGGAGCACAGTCCTGAGACCGAAGGCGATACCGGCTCACCTCGCGCCTCAGAAAGGCTACAAACCGCCGCCACTTGTAGCCATAGTTGCGGCAGGTCGACTCCTTCCTGGCCGCGGTCAAGACGTCCTGGATGGTCGGGTCGTCTAGGGTGTTATCCTCCAGGCATGGAGGGCCGGGGAGTGGCAGGTCGGGATGGAGAACGCGGCCGCCGGAGTGAGATAGCAGATCGGGCGCTGTCGGTAGCCAAAGGGTCGACCCCAAGCGGCTTCGAACGGGGGTCCGAACCAGTGCTGCCTCAGCCAGTACGGGGCTACAAGGACGATGTTGGCTCGGTCCGCCAAGATCTTGGCGACCACTCGGCCTAGGAGGGGGAAATGGGGGGGAAGGCACAGAGGAGCCCGTCGGTCCACTGGAACTGGAAAGCGTCGCCGAGAGAACTCGGTCCCCGGCTGCTCTCGAGCAGTACGGGAAAACTTCGCGTTAGATGCGGTGGCAAAGAGGTCGATCAGGGGGCTCACCCCAGCTTTCCCCGTATCGCCTGGAACGCCTCGTCCAAAGAGGGACCACTCGTGGTGGGAGTGTCCCTGCTGAGGGTGTCCGCTGTGGTGTTCTCCTGGCCAGCCAGGTGGACGGCAATCGGGTGGACTTGAAGTGACACACACCATTCACAGAGTTGAAAGGTGATGGTGAGGAGTGGTGGAATGGGTCCCTCTTTGTCTGTTGACGTAACAAATGGCCGTCGTGTTGTCTGTCAGAATGAGGACTGCGTCCAGCGCCCAAAGTTGGGGGG
This sequence comes from Iguana delicatissima, assembly GCA_948472985.1. NCBI lineage: Eukaryota > Metazoa > Chordata > Lepidosauria > Squamata > Iguanidae > Iguana > Iguana delicatissima. The sequence continues at coordinate 112,873 of CAOKZL010000209.1, read as the reverse complement.
GAATGCCCTCAGAGCTTTCCAGATGGCGAGTAGCTCGAGGGCATTGATGTGAAAAACTGGGGCCCCGTCGCCAGTCCAGGGTCCCCGGACTCTAGGTTGTCGCAATGCGCTCCCCATCCGAGCAGGGAGGGCATCCGTCGTGACCGTGAGTCAAGGGGTTGGCTGTCGGAACGGCATCCCCGGCAGGAGGTGGCGGTAGGAGAGCCACCATAGCGGGGAGTGTCGTACCTGTGGTGGGATTCGATCGCAGCCTCTGGTCGTCCCAGAGCAGACTGAAAGCCCTGACGAACCAGTGTTGGAGGAGGCGCACTCGCAATCGAGAGAGGTAGGTGACAAATCGTGGTAGAAGCCATGTACCCAAAGGGGCTGCTGGATCCTTTTCGCTGATGTCGTCGGGGGGTCGAAAGGGGGCAAATCAGCCCGGCAAAGGGTATGAGCTCGCTCCAGGAGCAGGTAAGCCTTGGCAGAGACTGAGTCCAGGGTCGCTCCAGTGAAATCAGGTTTTCCCCCGGCTCGAGGTGGGACTTCCTTGGGTTGACCCGGAGACCAAGACGGGTCAGGGGGGGACGGAGTCCTGTGAATGTCCATGAAAATTTGCGTTCACAGGATGCGACCAACAGCCAATCACCCAGGTAAGGGAAGACGGAGACACCCTTTGTCCGCAGGTGGAATACCACTGGGGCCATGCACTTCATGAAGACCCTGGGCACGGTGGACAGACTGAACGGCAGCACCCTGTATTGGTAACAGGTGCCATCGATTGCAAACCGAAGGTATCTCCTGTGCTGTGGATGGATGCAGATGTAAAAAATAGGCATCCCGCAGGTTGATGGATGCGAACCAGTCCCCCGACGAACGAAAAGGAAAAATTTTACGACAGCGTGACCATCTTGAACTTCCTGGGGGGGGTCTCGTTCACCCCTCTGAGGTCCAGGATAGGTCACAAAGGTTTTTCCCTCCGACTTCGGTACGGCGAAGTACCGGGAGAAAAGCCCGGGGGTACTGGCCAAGAGCAGAACCTCCTTGATTGCTCCCTTCTGTAGGAAAGGGGCTGGATCTTCTCCCGAAAGGGGGGCTGGCCGGGGTGGAATAGAAAACGCCTCGTGGTGGAATACTTGAGAACTCGATGGCGTAACCAAGACGGACGATGGTGAGGACCCAAGAGTCCGTGGGGGATTGAGCGCTATTCGGAAAGGGGGTTTGGCCAGGCTGGGACGATCTTTCAAGGCTGGTGGCAGTTGGGAAGGATGGCTGTGGAAGTGTCCTGTGCAAAAACATCAAAAACGGGAAATTTGGGCCCCCGGGTGACGATTTTTCGAAGAAGTCTGTCGGCTTTGAGGAGGATTGCGAGGAGGACGCGATCGAGGTTCGAGACGGTGCTGACTGAGGCGAACGTGGCTGGAAGCTGGAGGGGGAAAAGGACCTGCGCTAGGCAGGTTGAGAGCCAAAGCCGCGGCGGGACTGCTGAGGCTGATGGATCCTCATCTTCTTGGCTGTTAACCCTGACGATGTGGTCCATGGCCTCATCAGTTGTTGCATTGAAGAGCCACTTGCCATCAAAGGGGAGATCTTCAATCCGTTTCCTTTTTTCCTGCAGGCCCAATGAACGTAGCCATGCGTAATGGCCCAAAGGGACGGGGCCCACCATGACGCAGGCGGCCACCTCAATAGAGTGTCGAGAGGAGATGATCTGCTTATTGGCGAGTGCAACCGCTTCGGTGTAAAACTGGTTAGCACTCGCCCGACTCTCCTCCCGGGGGCGGTGGACAGCATAGGATGAAAACCCGTCAAGAGGCTCCGGAGGTAGGGCCCCAGGCAGGCCTGAGTATTAGACACCCTGGGTAGAAGGGAGGATGCCGAATAGAAACTTCTTCCAAAAGTGTCAAGTGTCCTTCTCTGTCGGGCGGGGTCATGTGTGCCCCGGGCCCCCCCCTTGGTCTGGGCAGATTCGATGACCACAGAGTTCGGCAGCGGATGATTAAAGAGAAACTCAGCATCTTCTTTTTGGGTCCGGTATAGGTGTTCGAGCCGATGTGGGGTCGGCTGGGGAGAAGCCGGCTGGGCCCATGGATGTTTTAGGGCCTCCATCAGGGCAGGCAGGAACGGTAATGGGGCCGTCGATGGTGGCCGGGTATCCACGTAGTGAAATACTGGATCCTGCACCGCCAGGGCTGGTTCTGTGACCTTCAGACCCAAGGCGGCTGACATCCGAAAAGGACGATGTCCGAGAACTGCTTGACATCCTCCGATGCTGACTCTGTGCTGGATCTCCAAAAGGGCCCAAAGGGGGGAGATTCGTGAGACTCCGGCAGACTCTTTGGAAAATCTTGAGTCAGACTCAGTCCTAGGAGGATGCCAAGGAAGATCTGTCCAGCGATCTGTCCATAGACAGGCGGCAAGACGGGACTGATAAGGTGACTGTGGAGGTAGCAGTGGTGGAGGCCTCGTCGACGGAGGCATTGTGTCCGTCACCCGGGATGAGTCGACCCTCCTAGGTGGATCACCGTTGGCACCTGGCGCTGGATGGGATGGGTGACCGTGACGGCAGCAGTCCAAGGGCTGCGCCGAAAAATCTCTGAGGTCGGATGGGAGACTGTGGAAGTGACCCTTGGTGGTTGAGAGGCCGCCCGATAATGAGGCGTGTGCTCATGAGATCAGCAATGACGTGGCGATCTGGGTGGGGGGCGTAGGGCAGGCGCTCATGCTGTGAAGAGTAGGCTCCTCGCAATGGAGAGCAGGAGCGATGGTACGGGCAAAACTGCCTCACATCGGGATGGTACCGATCCCTGTAGGATGGCGAATAGGATCGGTAGGATGATGGATACTCCGTCCAGATATGTTCCTGTCTGTACCTCACAGCATAAGAGGCGGAAAGGGGGGGCGGCGAGTCGTGGGAGGGTCGAGACCGTCCCAAAATAGGCTTCCCGATGGTGTGGGGAAAGGGTGTCTGACCTCCCTTCTGGTATCGGAGAGGGGCTTTTACCCACGGAACCTCGGTGGTGGCATGAGGCCTGGGGAGTACCCCGGGAAAATCCTCTGAGCGGGGCCCATTTGAGGGCATCTGGGCGGAGGCTTGTAAGACAGGCAGGTCGAGATGCACTGCCGAGCCTGCAGTTTTTTCAGTATCAGAAACCTCCAGGACCTCCTGGGGTTCTGATTCCTCCTCGAAAGGGCCCCCATGAAGAGTGGGATCCTCTTGGAGTTGAGTCAGAGGAGGAGTAGGAGGAGCCAGTCTAGTAGAGATCTGTGCTTCTCCTTCCTCTTCTCCTGAGTTGGCTCCGAAGGGGAGGGGCCCCTTCATTGAGTCAGCGTCTTGGACGGTTTAGCCACCTGCGAGCCCGCAGAGGCCTCCCTCGAAGCTGAAGCCAACGAGATCTTGGGGATCTTCGGCAGGGCTGATGTCGGAGCCCAGTGTGATGGTACCGAGCCTGGTACCGTCGACGTCGTCGGGTTGGAGCCCCTTTTCCCGGGTGGGGGAAAGTGATTGCAGGTTGGCTTGAGGTGGACTTAGACATCTTCGAAAAAAGGGGGGTGGCCCGTGCTGACAGAGACTGTTCCCAGCAATGCGACTTGGGGATGGGCCAGATGATTCCTCAGAGTCTGCGAGGTAAAGTCTCTGCAGATTGGGCAGGCAAGGTTATGAGCCTCGCCCAAACACAGGAGACACCGGCTGGCCCCCCATAAAGCGACCTTGCGACCACACTCTACGCAAGGCTTAAAGGGAGCCGACATAGAAGTCTAAAGGGAGTAGAGAAGGGAAGATGAAGAGTTGAGTGGAGTCCAACGAAAAGAGTCAAGAGTTAGAAGTCCCAAAGATGGGTAGAAAAAAAATATCAAAAACGCCAAACCCCAAACCGAAAAGGGAAAAAAGCGAAGTCGAAAAGCCAAAACCGAGTCGATAACCAGAAAAAAGTTACTTGCCAAACGGCAAGAACAGCAACCAACCTCAGAACCTCCGTACGTGACAGCGGACAAGAAAGAACTGAAGGGGGACTGTTGCTCGGCGGGCTGAGTATGCCCAGTAGAGGCATGGGGGAGGGGATCCCGCCAAGCTACTAAGCCCCAGAATTTTCCGAACGGTACTGCACATGCGCGGAAGTTCCTAGTGTGTGAGGCACAGAGACCACGAAGAAAAACAGTGTGTCATATCAGAGAAAAGAAGTTGAAGAACTGACATCACTGTGAGACAAACATAGAGAATTCTAAAAAAAGATGGTTTCCCCAGGGACCACAGCACATTTAAAAGCAAAACTTAAATATGATATTTCCTGAATGAGTAGGTTCTTCTTCAGTTGTACATTGCAATACGCTTTCAGAGGATAAAAAATTAATTTAAACATGCTACAATTTTAGTTCTTCATAAAAAAAATTACCTTGAAACAGTTTGCTGGACGCAGTCAAAACTTCCCTGAGGGTTATCTTTGCCAACATTTGACAAATAGAAATTAAAGGTATGCACTTCATTTGGGAGATCAGTTTTGGGAATCTTGAAAGCTGAAACAGCAATTAAAAAAAATTTAACATGTTTGCACGTAATATTAGGGTTATTAACTATCAAGACGGCATCTTACCATATTCACAGCAAACCTGCAATGTAGGACTCTTATATCCATAACAGATGAAGCTGCAACTGTGATGACAGCTTGCCAGTGGGATACCCAGTGAGTCCAATAAAGAACTGGAATTTAATCTCAGTTGTTGATATTTAGATTCATTGTGAGACACAAAGATATTAGCTAAAGTGTATTTCTGCATTTAAAGATGGTGCAGAATTCATCAACCAACATCATACACTTCCAATTTCTTAGGCATAGAACAAACTGGAACTGATTTAGGAAATAACTCTCTGGGCTCTAGAGAACCAAAAAAAGGTGCAGTAACTTTGCATGTATTTTTAAATTGCTCACTTACAGTTAAAGACCACTTCATCCCAAAGATGTATTTGCAACATAATTCCTCCTTTGCTTATCCCTTGTATGACATAGCAAACACCTAGGATTTCAAGATTATGGGTTGTAGGACACAGCAATAGAGATATCAGGCAGCTGGCCTCTCAGCACTGCATAAAGTCTGGATTTTACATACTGTATGCTTTACGTTACCATAATAAAACTACAATTATTTTCTCATCTAAAAAAGCTGAAAAATCTACATAACTCAATTCTAAATCTCGCCCAGCACACGAAACAACTAGAGCATTAAAAATTGTCCCCAGTACTGTATTTCACAGAATAGAAGCCAAGCAGGTATGTATCTCTAAAAGAAAAATTGTTAGCCTTTTAACTGCATCTTTTTCCCTGAGCAGCTGCTGTTAAATTGTTACTGATCAAAAGATAAGTGGGAAGAGCAATTTCCAAGGCATGATAATTACACAAATACTAGCACTGATACTTCTCAAGTTCAAAATTATGAAATTTTAAACAAGCATTTTAAAAGTGGGTTCACAAGTAAACCTGCTGCTGAAGTTAGTTTCAAAATTAATTAGGAACTAGCAACTTCCATGAATAGCTTTTGTATAGAAGCATAATGGGGCCAGCATAATGCAGCTACACTGTTCCACTGCTACCAACCAATACTGTATTCTAACAGAGATCATGAAGTACTGTACTGTACAAGTATAAATGCTATACACAAGGGGAGAGGGCGCTAAGTCATGTGGCCCACTGTACAACAACATGTGGTATACAGAGCAAGCATTTAAGAACTGGTAAGCAACATGAGAAAATGAGTGAAAAAGGATCTGTCTGAAAAATTTTACCCAAGTCCAACAAAGTAGGCTATACATCGTTGTTCCCCCCACAAAAAATACGGGAATGCTGTACAACAAGTACCAGAAGATAACCTGCTGCTGCAACAGAAGATAACCATCACTCTCTGTGAGAACTCTCTCAGAAGGCAGATTTGATATTTAGAAAAATGTAGAAAAGGATCTGGGTGGCTTCTGAACATCAGCTTCAATTTACTCAGTGTCACAACCATGAGCAAATACTCTCCTGCTGCACTTGTGGCTCACTGTTACAAGGCATTTATAGGACACTACCAGCTATAAATACTTTCCTTGCATGCATTCATTATTCCAAAATCTAACCATGCTTTTACTTCAGTAAAGGTAAAGTTATAGAATGTGCTACTTAGGCTGCAATCCTGTAAGTATTTACCTAAAAGCAAGCTCCATTGAATTCAATGGGGCTTACCTCTGAATATACTCTAAAGGTAGGTGTTTCCCCTCAATGAAATTAGACTACAATTTGTTCTTTTCAAGATATTTGAGATCCTTTTTAAAGACAAAAAAGTACATTGATGTGCTTTCTAAAATAAACATACCAGACTTGCTTGTGAAAATTGATGAAGGTACTTGAATGCTGTGGGACTTAACCTGATTTTCTCCCTATCAATAAAATATAATGGATGATAATATCCAATAAAATATATAGGACAGCTGCAATTCATGCTGTTGCACTCATTATACAGAAGGAAATCCAGACAGCCATTAAGGATATTTTGGAGAAGCAGAGGATTCCTGTTGTCCTAGTTTCCTGTGGCCACACTTCTAACATCTACTGGCAAACTTCTTGTTGCATTTACATTTTACATTTTTAAGCTGCACCTCCAAGGGATGGGTTTTCAAGGACCATGCAAGGCATTTCATGAGTGCTGGTTATCTTTTCAAAAACAGCACCTCTGGAATGGCTTATGATCAGTGGGTTGTGTTCATTAATAATAACACTATTATCAACATAATCTGTACAAATACATACAAATAAATACAGTGATAAATTGTTGGTATAAGCCAACAGCATTGTCTTCTGGGTGGCTTAGAGTATAAATTAAAAATAAAATTAAGAACTACAATTTACAGCATAATTTTTTTTTTAGTTAACAAAAGAATACAGACTATATATATACAGACAACAACAGTAGTTGAAAACTCCAACAATTTTTAAAGAATAAGAAAAAAGTCTCCTGATATCAAAATGAGCAAAAGAATGTGCTAGGTAAGCCTATCTTGGGAGGGCATTCCACAATCACTGTACCATCAGGAAGGCACTCTCCCTTGTAGTCATCTGCCTCACTATTCTTGATGGAGGCACATGGAACAGAGTCCTTGAATCGGTTCTCAAGAGCTCAGCAGGAAATACTAGCAAGCAGATGATGTTTCAAGTATCTTTGGTGCCAAAAACATGATTAAAGCCCAGCTAAATGAGTAAAAGAAGTCAGAATCATCCAGAGCAATTTAAAGTAGCCAGACATCACTCTCAGGCACCCTGCCTGTGAGATTATCCTCTTGCTAAGAGGACAACCAATGCAAATTCATGGATAGTTTTCTAGGGACCGGACAGAGCAAGAAGAAATTAAATATATTTATTTATGAAACTCCAAGCATGAGACTCTACTATGTAGAAGAAAATGCCCTAGACCCTGTATTCCTTTGTACTCCATGGAAGTATCATCCACTTACATTACTTACTTACAAGGATTAAGTGTGCGGAGAAATGATGTATGCACCAGTACCTCTTCCTTTTGGTGACTTGCTAAAGCCTGATCTACGCATTGTCTAGAAGCAGTATTTATTTGGCACAGCTTTTAAAGAAAGCTGACAAAATTAAGTTGCAGCTGTTAGTAGGTAAATGTAATGGTGTCTAGCCCCTTTTAGCTTCCATGGTATTAACCTTCATGGCTTTGCTTATAGAAAGGTTTCTAATCCTCTCTCCTGAAGGAATCAGTGCCCCACAAAGCCTTCTCTCCAGTCACCCCCCCCCCGCAGCAATGTAAGATGGGGTACAGGAGGAAGAAACTTCCACAAATTTTCTTCAGCAGCAAGCCTTTGCCAAATTACCTGCTAAAGCCCTACTGCACTCATATACATGTTTAAGACATACATTGTATGACATATGTACACACACAGTATCATATGCTGACTGATCTTAGAATCTATGTTCAGTATTAAGTCACATACTTTCCATGCAAAAGGGCTCTAGATCAATTTTCTGACATCTTCAGAAAGTTTCCTGACACTTAGAGAGTCACTGCTGATAAATGATAATGGTCAGAGTGACCATAATCATCATTGTCAAAAGGAATAGGTCTCTGTATTAGCTGCCAGTGAGTGTAAGCAGCTTTGTCACATCCTACTGGTAGAATTCTGTTTTCGGCAACTCACTGGCCACTCCATGAACAGAATGTTGGAACAGACCGGCTTTGGTCTGATCCAACATGGCTTTCATGTTCTTACAAGCAGTGTAGATAATTAAATGAACAAAAAAGACGAACTTTATTTGTATCTATATCTACGTATGTTCACAAAAACAGTGAGACAAGGGTTAAATGTATGCTGAATGTGTTCTCGAAACAAGTTTAAGCTTAGTAAAGAAATGTTCAAAAATGCACCTTTTGGCAAAAGGTATCATCTTTTACTTTTCTATCTGGCATTATAAATTGGTTGTCTAGGGTTACAGTGGCCATAAGAGCTAAATTAATAGTGATTCACCTATCACTCAACAAATTACTATAGAATAATGGAATGAGCTTCTAAAATGAAAGAAATAACTTTTGCCGAAACTTTAATTTTGGGATTTTAATTGTGTTCCCAAGGACCTTGCAAATGGTATTCCCAAATATAATCTTAAGAATGATTGGTAATGAAGAAATACAGGTACGAGTTCTGCTCTAATCCTAGTACTGAATCAATGAGATTTATCTATGTGTTGACTTGCTGTTCGACAATTCACTGAATGAGCCTACTCTAATCGGGTCTAACAAATGGGATTCCAGCCACAGTACTTCAGATCCACATTAGAACCTGCCATTGAGACTAACCTTTATCAACTGAAACAATACTATCATTGTAATACTGTCACTTTTCTGAAATATCTAGCTTCCTTGGTTTAAAAAAAGTACAAATTGTACCTGGACATATGATATCGAGGTTTCTAAAGACAAGTAAAAAACAAACACACACACACACACACACACACACACACACACATCCCAGGGTGGCCATGTTGGTCATGCAGCAAAACACAACAAAATACAAAATCCACAAGCAGTGATACTCTTACTGGGCCAACTCCAAAACATAAAATGCATTATGTAAGCTTTTGAAGCTTTGCTGGCTCTTTCATCAAGCAAAGACATTAAAAATCATACAGGAGAAAAATAATGATGATGTCAAAGTCACTGGCCTGCATTCTGTCATTAGCTTTGAACAGAAGGGTTGCTATCTGATTTGATTACTTGTAAAAGATCAGGTATTGGAATTGAATACTTGAATACATCTAACTCTACAAACTAATAAAACATTGAAGATTAGGCAATAAAACAGCAGATGGCATCATCTTTGTAAATATGTGATCAGTGAATCTGTTAGATCTGAGAGCGACATGTAGGTAATACAGCCTGCTAAGTTCAGGTGACTGTCTGATGTGCAGCTGTGGTTAAATAGTAACTAGGATGCACTAACAGAAATGGAAAGTACATGCTTACTATTTCAAGCTCACTGCAAAAAAGAAACTCAAGAGGAACAAAAGAGGACAGTACTTGCTAATGATGCTGTAACAAGTGTGTACCAGAGACAGATGGCTACTACTTCATTTGTTAAAATGTGCGATGCATTCACAAAGTTCACAACTTTTTGTACCAATGTTCTAAAACTACCAGTATAGAACAAAATTCTATACTGCCTTATTTTCTTGTGTTTTTAGTATAATCAGCCCTCCACTTTTATGGGGGTTAGGGACACAAGAGCCTCATGAATCATGAATGCTATTTTTTTTCCTGAGAACACTTCCCCAGGAATTTCTAGGTCTTTAAGTGCAATTCTATGATCAATTTATGAGAGAAGTGGGACTCTGTGGCCCTGTTTTCTCTCAGGAATCTCCAGGTCCTCCAGTGTGGCTCTATCATCCACTTGCAGTGGCAATGGACCATAGAATTATACTTCAAGACCTAGAGATTCCTAGAGGGAATATATTTTTTCCCATGGTGAGGCAACTACCATAAGAAATTTTTAAATAAATAAAATAACCAGAGAATAATCAAATCCACAAATGCTGATTTCATGAAAACTGTATTATAAATAGTTGCATGAGCAGCTACTGTCATAGTACTGGAACCCGCTGGAATCAGCTTTAAATCAGGGGTAGGGAAAATGTGCCCTCCAGATATTATTGGGCAGTAGCTCTCTTCAGCCCTAGTCATCACAGGTAATGGATGGGAATGCTGGAAGTCACAGTATCTGGACGGTCACTCTTTTTATGTGCCCCTGTTCAGAACCTCAACTCATATTATTTCCCCCACAGCAGACAGCTCCAAAAATTAGAGGAGATAATTTAATTGCTCAATAGTCACAAACTGAGGCCTTTTCCACACGGGCTTAAAAGAAACGGTGCAGAGCGTCCTCCAGAGAGGATGTCTACACCTGGGAGCGGACTGGGTCGGACCTACTTTGCGTAGTTCCGCAACTCAGCCCGCTCCCAAACGACCCGAAGTGGTCATTCAGCGTGCTTTTAAAAGACCGCTTAAAACAGGTCTTTCAAAAGCACGGAGCGCACCACTCTGTGGTCACGCTCCGGTACAGATTTGCAGGCTTGCACCAGTGCGAGCTTGCAGATCTGCTGGGGGCGGGCTTTAGGTTGGCGAGCTTCACCAGTTGGTGGAGAGCTTCCACCAACCAGAAGCCGCCATTTTCGTCCCCGGAGCAGTGCGGAGCGCGGCCATGCACTGCTCCGGACCAGCCTGGACCTGTGGGTGGAGCACAAAGGTCCGATGAGTACCGGCACTGGGCGATTCCCCCGCCCCGTGCAGAAAAGGCCTGACAGGATACCTTCTATTCTACTGGAACACTTTAATAGCATGACCATCTCCCACCAATTGATTTAGTCTTCTTCCTCTTGTCAGTTCACTAGGGAAATTCAGTTGTTTTAATTCCAAACCAACTGACATTTAGAGCAATGATGGTGATTGAAACATTAAGAATAACTATTAGAAGGCCAAATAAATTCAGGAAACACCTTATTTATTGCTTTACATCCATGGAACGTAATCCAGGACATACAAGGTTCTCAAGCGATTTTCTATCCAAGCACTGACCTGACCCACATTGACCATAGGAATGTACACTTAATATATTTGAAAGCTTATGTTACACATCACCAACAGCAAACTTACTCAGGAAAACTTGACTGTATACTTTTATCCTGCTTTCATGTTTTTAGCCTAGAAAACACTGGCACAGGGCAGAAAAACTTTCTGTTCTACTAAGAGAAAATATCAATTAATCTTTTCCAGATCTATCCATGCAAATTTCCCAGAAGCTGGAGAAAATCTGTTATAGGAAAGAAGATGTATGGTAACAAATGGAAAGTGGAAGAGTCGCTTCTCCTTGTATCTTTTCCCATATTAAATTTCACATGCATACACACAGCTTCACTGTTTCTCTGTATGCATGCCTAAATTTTTATGTTTTTTATTAATTTACCAGTGGCTGCTAGATTTTAATGATTTAGAACATCAATTTATAAAAGCCCTAAGTATGAGTAAAAGTTAAGGGCAGGTTGAAAAAGAGATGACACAAAGCAAAGTGGTGCTCATTGTTTTAGGGCAATAACTACAATTTTCTCCTGAATTCAATAAACTACCTTAAGTTCCTGATTGTGGTTGTATACCTTCAAGCCATTTCCAACTTAAGGCAACTCTATCATAAGGTTTTCTTGGCAAGATTTCTTAAGAGAGGGTTTGCCATAACCTTCCTCTGAGGCTAAAAGAAAGTGACTTGCCCAAGGTCACCCAGTGGGTTTCCATGGACAAACAGAGGTTTGAACCTTGGTCTTTCAGAGTCCTAGTCCAACGCTCAAACCACTACACTATGCTGGCTATCAGGCTTACTCATCCAAGGATTATCCGTCCTGTACCTTAGCTCCAGGGTAGTCGTCATGGGATCCTCTGCCAAAATCCCACTAAAACAAATGCTGATGTTACAGCATGCTTTTATGAGTAAGGACATAAGCAATGAATTTGACTCCTAACATATTTAAACATATTACTTCTATTCAATGCAAAGATTTTTTGGTGGGGGTATAAATCAACAGATCCCACAAGATAGACATTCTCAGCAAAACAAGAACTGGTAAGAGCTTTGAGCAGTATCCTAATAGACACTGAACAGCACTTGCTTCCTGAGAATTATATGACAGTTATTGACAGCATCCACCCTGGTGGCTTTGCTCTCTGCTCCAAAGACCAAGACATTATCTTGTAGAAAAATAGTCATCTTGCTGATAGAAAATACATATTCACCACAGCACGCTTGAAGTACGGCATAAGTGTTTTTTTTAACACTATCCAACTGATATGACTTTTCAAGACACATCAGAGCAAAGAGATTTTTCCTTGAAGAGGCGAACTGCAGAAAAACAGAACAGGGTACTCAATCAAATATGATTAAAGGACAGAAGTCCAGCACTGAAGAAAACCCAGCTGCCATGAAGAAAAACCTATCCCAAATATTGAACTCAACAAGGAAATTGTGTTGGAGGTGGAGTGAGGGCTGGGTGGGAAATATTAAAATGTATGATGTACACAAATTGTTATCACTACATAAAACAGAAAATGCTACAATGCACAGGCATGCATCGATGACTTGTTGCTCCTAGCATTCAGATAACTTTAAAAAAATTAAATAGCACTCACCCCTTGGAGTCCTTGAAATTGTATAGAAGGCCGTGAAAGAATCAAATTCTGGAGGAAAAAAGGAATGAATTAAGAGAATTTTTAATTAAAAAAACAAAAACATCAGAAATATTAAAATACTTTGCCCATCTAGAAATTTGCTGGTATAAAAAATTAAGAACTAAGAACATCACAACATTTAGTGCATATTAGACCTGATCTCTAAAATTACATTATCTTAAAACTAAACTGTTTTAAAACTAAACTGTTTTAAAACACATTATTTTATTCAGCTGGATTAAGTGGGAAAGAATTAGGTCTCACAAAAAGACAACCAGAACTTTACTTAATTTACTCTTCACAATCACTCCTCACAAAACTAAAACAGGTCCTATTTTAGTAGCTGATGGATACCTAGCCTTTATTACTAATTCAGGAGAAAAAGCAAACTAGGAATAGCATTTAAAATATCAAGTAGTAAATTGTTTGTTACTGCTTAGCAGGCTTATTTAATATACACAAACAAAAGCTGTGTGCTATGTAAATTTGTTTTGCTACAAGAAAACCTATGACTGTGATTTGAATCCCTGGAAATTTTCCAAATACAATAAAGTTGAGCGAATGGCTTCATTGTAAGGATACTCAAACATGTTTTGCACCACAAGAAGAAAATGACAGAACACTGATAGTTAACTAATTCTTAAAATTTTGTTGAGTAGCTCATGCAAGATAAATATTACCTTTGCTGTTTCAGGCCATTAAAAAAAGGAGAGGTAACGAACCAAAGAATATCTACACTCTATAACCAAACACATTCAAGAATTTTATATAAATGCAAATTACTTCAACCCCTCAATTGGAGGTAATTTATTAATTACACTGTGGGTTTTGTGACTGTTTTATGTGCATATATTTTTCAAAAGTTGTTATAGTTTGCTTTTAAAAAATATTTTTTTAAATCATTTTATTCAATTTCACATATAAAACAAACAATTGTTACTGTAATAGTACATGACATATTTTTGATCTTCCACACTGATCTAGAATTTATTTTCAATATCTCTTAATACTTCTCTATTTGTACCGCATTTTAATGATGTTGTTACATATCAGTTCTTGTATTTCAATCTCTTCATTACAGTTCCATGACTTACTACAGTAGCTTCCTCATTTCAAATCTTGGTCAAGAATTACTCATTTTCATTCAACAGTACCCAGCTATTTTCCATTACTATCTGCCATTCCTTTTTAATCTCCTCGTCTGATTTCCCTTTTAATCTCTGTGACAAAATATCTGCATTTCTGTTTTCTATAAATGTTCCCCACCATTGTTCTATGGCTGGTATCTATTGAGTTTTCCAAAACTTTGCGTACTCTATCCTAGCTGTTGTTATCATATACAGAATTATTCTCCAATATTTCTTAGTATCTGTACCATCAAATACATTTATCATATTTAACAAGTAAAGTTCCAGTATTTTAACAAATTGTATTTTCAATAAATCACAAATTTTATTATGTACATCAGTCCAATATTTCTTAGCTCTGGGACATGTCCACCACATATGATATATTGTACCAACCTCTTTCTCACATTTCCAACAGAGTCCTGTACCAGTATTGTAAATCTTTTTCAACTTATTTGGTGTCATGTACCATCTATGGAACAGCTTGTAGTAGTTCTCTTTCAAATTCTGGGCAACTGTAAATTTTTGTGTCTTTTTCCACTTTTCTTCCCAGAATTCTAATTGAATTGAATGTTCTGTATTTTGCGCCCACGAAATCATTACTGACTTGATTGTTTCTTCTTGTCTTTCTTGTTGTAATATTTCTTGATATATATAAGATAGTAGATGAGGAGAATTCTCCAATAGCTGTTTAATCATTCCTGTTGTCTCTTTAGGGTCTATTCCATAAGTCTTTAAATCCATTTGGAACCTTTCAGTTAACTGCTTATATGGAAACCAACTTAATGTTATTCCTTCCAATTCCAATTTTTCTCTTGTTTCAATCTTGTAGTAATTTAAAGTTGACCTTTCCAATATGTCTTCATATCGAAGCCATTTGTCTGTTTCTGTCCATCTACCAAAGAAAGCTTCTTGAGGGGAGACCCATGTGGGAAGCTGCCTTATGTTCTTATTCTTATATTCTTCCCAAATTCTCAAAAGAGATTTCCTGATATAGTGATGAGTGAAGTCTTTATCAATTCTGGTTTTATCATAGAACATAACATAGAACATCATAGAAGTTTGCAGTACATGCCTTAGCAACGCTGGTGTATTGAGAAGCTATAAACACATACTTAAAAGCAGCAAATAAATACATAAAACATGTCTATCCTCACTCGAATTTGACATTGTTTATCAAACTGATTTATTAGGTCAGGAGTTTCTTTTTAACTACTTACTGACTACATGTTGGTGAATAGATTCAGGTTGCTTAAAAAACAAAAACAAAAGATTGATACTGGTCAATCTACAGATGAACAAGTATTTTAGATTCTCTGATTCAGAATGTTACAAAAATCAATTACAGAATGGTAAGTTTAAAAATAGAGAACTACCTACACACTTGCATTTCTTCCCTTCTGAACATCCAAGTTAGAAGCTTTATCATCCCTAAATCACAGAAAGCATATTCCAACATTTAGCAAAACTAAGATCTACCACTGTCAGATGGCAACATATGGAAAGTGCTTCATTTCTCAACTCTTTGGTTCATTTATAAAGTTCAGCGACTGCTCAGCACTAAGTATGTGGGCATTACAATCAAGGACTTCTGCCTCAGGCAGAATTACAACTATGAAATGGGAAACATTTCCTTACGCTCTCAATAAACCACTGTCCAGCAATATAGCTGAATAAATTGTGGTTAATCTTTGAACTGTGTTTATTGGAAAAAAGGGGCATAGTCATATACCATGGTTTGAATTTGACTCATTTTAATACACCCTAGTTAAGATTAAACTCTAGTTGGGGTTGGGGATGGGAACAAATTGGTCTGGTTTTCATTTTTAAATGAACTGACTTAATTTACTCTTGCCAGATTAAAATGTAGATTGGAGCACAGCTATCCTTTGGATTGGATACTTTCTCCAAATTCTGCAACAAGTTCCTGGCTCAAAAATTATGTATGAAAATGGGTATTGTAGATATAGTTATGCATAGAGATTTGTTATTAGTACATACTACTGAAAAGCAGAATGTCAAAACTGGGGTTAAGTCACATGATATTAACACCCCTTTTCACCCCTGCTGCTACAGCAAACATGATGCAAGAAAGAGATCAACAAAGCCTTTCTTTCCTATAATAAACTTTCATGGAGTTCAGGATTGCTCTTGAAGTATATTTTTGCACTAAACATAGTGGGTTGTATTTTGTATACTGAGAGTGCAAGAAAACTTAGGTAAAAGAGATTTTTCACACCTCCTCTCCAGTACAGTACAAAGTCCTCCTGATATTTAAGAGCAATGTGAGGTTGTTGGTGCAGTGGAAATCAAGGAGAAATAGCTCGTGTAAATTTTGGGATTTGGAAATGTCCACAAATGAACATGAGTAATATATTTCTTTGTCTGAAGAGCAGGACATCTAAAACATTTTGATCATAGAGAAAGAAAGTTTGTCCTGTCTCTGTTTTCTTTGCACAATCAGAAGATGATATTTCTGTTCATCCAGGCCTTTGAGCGCTAACTGGAGGGCTTTTAACTGGGATGTGCTGCATTTGTTTTTTCTCATAATATTTACCTCCCTTTAAAAACTATTTTAAATTAGTGTTTTAATATGATTAATTTTAAAACTTTTGTACTATCCATATTTTTAACGGTATTTTAATTCAAACTGTGAGCCGCCTTGGGTCCCGTACAGGGACAAAGGCAACATAAATGTTAAATAAACATATAATTATACTAATAAAATCAACAATTAATCTTGCTGAAGTAATTGCAAAATGGAATATAATTCAAATATGGTCCCACGCAGAGTTCTTAAGAGTTAAATCATGCCCTCCAATCAGATTCACAACATAAACAGAAATTATATTTGATGTTTCAAGGGCTCATTATATATTGAGTTTAATAGGAATTTGAGTGGCTTCTTGATTCTAAGAAAATAAACATCACGCCAGCAGTGTTGTTTTTTTTTAAATATAGTTCTTGGCCTGTAATGTCCAACTATGTAGATGGAGCAAATATTTTAAACATGCAAAATAACAGTATTTTAAACCAAGCATCACTGAGTTACTTGGGGGTGTGTGTGTTCATGCCAAGGTTTAAATTGTGTTACTGTTTTTAATTGTGCTAATATAAAACACACCAAAAGTACTGAACAGAAGGGTTTTGTAGAAATAAAAATGAAAATAAATTTGTTAGAAGTATAGAAATGTAAACAAATAAACAAAGCAACCATTCTTTTAGTCTGCATATGATTCTGTTCTTCTATTTCCTCTTTTTTCCTGTTCTCTGTTGCCTGTTTATTTTTAGATTGTAAGCTGCTTTGGGCAGAGGCCTATCTGTATTATCTTTCGTAATGCTCCTGGTATATTTTTAGATGCACCATTAAAGCAACCCAGTCTATCATTTCCACTACCAAACAGAATGTAAAGGTAGGCCTAGAAGCAGGATCTCTGGAAAAATACTTATATACCTGGGCAAGTTCATACAGGTGTTGTGAGTTATTTGCAAGCTGGCCCCAAAGCATTTAGAACTTTAAAAGTCAAAAGCAGCACTTCAAATTTATAAGTATCAGTAACCACTACGATTGGTTCAGGATATTCTGTCATATGTTTTGATTCCTGGTCGCACAGTGGAAAACACATATCCATCTATATATTATTAACTAGCACCAAGTTTAGCCAACATAGCCTGATTCTCACCAACATACTTGTGAGTATGTTCTGAATGAGATTAAAATTCCTGAACCTTTTTCAAATGAATTCCCAGCAAAGTGCACGACACTAGTCAGTGTAATCAGGATGTGATCAGTGTATGAGTAACTGAGGGAATTTCTAGATGCATTGGTAAGCTAGCAGTGACCCTAAGCTGGTGACAGGTACACTTATCCACTGATTGCTACTTGAGCTTTCAAATACAGTGCTGAATTTAGACGAATTGTTAGGCTGTGTATTTGGTTCTTCAGGAAGATTGTAATTTCACCCAACACCAGCCACACATCTTCATCCAGACTAACTCTCCCACAGTACCTGGATCTTTTCCAGATTACTTTTGAGCTTGTTTGCCTTCATCCATTCGAAAACTGCCTTCAGATACCTTTTCAAAAGTTTCAGTGTCTCTGTGGCACAGTTAAGTGAGAAAAAAGGTAGTACTGGTTGTCATCCATGCACTTGATTCTGTACACTAAATGTCTGGATGACTTCTCCATATAGGAATTGCTTTTAGCATGGGTATATGTCTTAATACAAGGTATACCTTTTGAAATAAGATGCAACCTTGACGCACACCACATGCCAAAGGCGATGGGAGGAACAAGAAGTTCCCCAACATCATTTCCTGAAACCAGTCCTCAAAGCAGCCACAGAAACACTGCAATAGCATGCATCCCAGCCTCTCAACAACATAACTCACAGAACAAAATCATTACATTCAGAAAATACTGTATCAGGACGCATAGTGACCAGTCAAGAGATCAAACAGTTAGTAGAAGAATCAAAAGAATTATAAATACATTGCCAATCCACCAAGTTCTTACGGGCTATTTATGTTCACATAAAAACCTGGTCTTCACTCTCCAGATTACTTCAGTATTAGTTGTGATGTCAACTTTAAGGGAAGGTCTCATTTAGAATAGTGGCAACACAAGCTTGAATAAGATATAGAAAGTCTGATGCAGTTTGGCAACTTAAATAAGTTTGGTTGAAGGCGGCACACCGCCATGCCATGGAAATATCTGGAATTTACTATTAAAACTAAAGCAAGAAAATAATTTCCCTTTTACTTCCAAGAAATGTTAAAGCAAAGTAAAAGACGGGCTGCTAATATGAAATAACATAAAAGGTCTGAGGTAAGTAAATAGTTTTATTGTATTTCTGACATAACATTACATTGTCCTCTAGTTCAAATCATGCCTCAGTTGGTGATATTAGAAGCCTCTAGAGTGGTTGATGTGAGAGTAGACAGCAGAAGTCCATGGCACATTCTCCAGGAAATGAGAGAAAGGGGTGTGATAAAAGTATTTACCAGAGGTTTTTACAGTACTTATAAATAATTCATTTATTACACAGTGATTGGCACTCACTTTATATTAATTTTAAAGCTATAAACACTGGAAAGATACTGTTTCTTAAATCATTTGTACACTATGAATTAAGAACACTGAGGAACTCAGAACATTATTGCTGCTGTCAATATCTTGAGTCTTTGTATGTATATCCTTATTCTAGGCCATAGGTATTAAAAATATTTAACCTACAACTACAGCAAAACAACTTATGTAAAGCTCCAATGTCCACATGGTCTCTTGTTAGTCTTTCATTAATTCATTTATTTGCAGGAAGTTATTCATGCATTTCTAATTTCAATGGTATCGAGTCAGTTTCTACTTCTATCATACAGGAAGAAATCTTCCTTGTGTCTTCCATTCCTTTACTTGATTAGATATATTTTCCTGTTGAAATTAGGAATATAGCAATGCAAAAGTTGATGCAGCTTACTAATGCAAACACTTCAGCCCTTTCAAAACAAATATGTCATTTTAAAGTAACTGTTCAAATGGTGTGCAAGTTCCTTTCCCTTAGAGAACTCACTTTGCATTCAAGAACATCTTAAGACATGAGGAAAACAGCAGTGAGACTGGACATTTTTAGCTTTTCATTTAGTTAAGGCAGATGTTCATCCCAAAGAGAGATACTTTAAATTACAGCACAGTTTCATGCATTGTATGCAGGATAAATTAAATAACAAGAAATAAATAATATGCTCACTCAGAAGTAAGCTCTAGCAATTTCCACAGGATTGGTTGCCAAGCGTAGAAAGGATTGCAACCATGGTACAGTTTATGACTTCCTAGATTCTAAATTATCTCTGCAGATAACCTTTTCTTTTCAAGGTGATTACATATGATTTTCTCAGGCAAATACAATTATCCTTCCTCTAAGACGCATTTATCTTCAAAAGTTCTCAAATGGAGGGCAGCACAAATTTTAAAGTGTCATGCTGCAACATGGAACTGTGCCTCTTCTTTTACTTTACATCAAAACTGTGTACAGTCAGTCCACCATATCTGAGGATTTCTTATCTGCAGATTCCTTACCCATAGATTCAACCAAACACACCTTGAAAATATCCCCCCACACTAAAAAAGAAAACTTTGATTTTGTTGTTTTATACAAGGGACGCCATTTTAGTATACCTTTGTATATAATAGGACTTGAGCATCCATGAATTTAGATTCAAGGGGGTCCTGAATCCAAACCCTAGCAGATGCAGAGGGCCCAATGTGTGCATGCATGCGCATACGTATACACACTTGTGTTAGTGCACATACGTAAAACTTCATTCATATAAGAAACCACAGGATAATATTCAAAATTAAGTTACTTTACAGGAAGAATTTACATTTTGTGTGCAATAAATTTTGTCTGAAAATTATGCTCTTTCAATTATTGCAGTTTCAAAAAGAATAACTCTGTACCATTAAGTCGGATGTTTTATATCATTGAAAACTTAAAAGTCACTATACAGTTCTTAAAAAGAAAGCATTTTTAGCCTTAACAAAAGTGTCAATCATTTTTTGCTAGAAAATAAGCAATACTGCTGCAGTACAAAGAGATTTTTTGTGATATAAATATTAACTCACAGTTTCAAGACAGGAGAGGGAAGCTCTTTAATATTGCAAGTAAATTAAAACAACTGCGCTAGAAGTCATTAATTAATTAAATTTAGTTGTGTAAAGTGTGCCAGTATATAAAAACCAAAGACTTTTTCTGATAATGACTTTAAATTTTAGAGCTCAATTGCTTTTCTTAAACATTTTGGTTCAAAATGTATGTCCTTTTAAAACCAAGGACACATTGCTTTATTTGAATTCTAGCCTCTGTTATGGATTTAAAAATGCAGGCGAGAGGAAAGCAAGGGATGTTTAAAACAGCAATCAAGAGAATCCAAAACTGTCCCAACCCAGAATACAAGCCTAGTAGTAGAGGTTTCAAGCAAGAACTGCAATTTCAAATTTCAACAACCATATGCAGTGGAAAGCCACAATTTCATGTCGATTTCTAAGGATCTTTGGCAGAAGTAATGATTTCCACTCAGGTTTAACAAGAGAAAGAGCTGATGTACTACATAATTATGCAGTACGAAATGCAGAATGGCTATACTCTGTTGAATAGCTAAGAAAGAGGCAAAGTTGGGCCAGAACTACTAGAAGAGGGAAACATGCTACTTACTCTATTTTAGCTTTACCCACTTATTATGAAAAGCAACCATTAGTCATAGGAAAAGGCACAATTTGGAGGTCAATTCTGGGAAAACCATGTCTGAGTCATCTTTCTGCATGAAAAACTGCACAGGGGAAGCATTGCTGTGACTAGAAGAGAGAGTCTGCTGTCTGTCAACCTGTTATTTAAATTCTGTCTGGTCTGAGTATGTTCCTGGCTTATCTATTCCTTCTCCAACCATTTCAAGAAAAGCCTTTTAGAGAAAAGCCTGCTGTTCTACAAAAGGCATAGTGTATTTTAAAACGGAAAGGTAGTGGTGGGGAGTTTGATCAACATCTTTTTTTTCTTCCTGGGATTGTTGTCTTAAAACAACCGTTCTTCAAGATTTCTCACAACAGCACAGAAAATCATATTAACGAAAGGAGCTTAGCTCAAAAGAAAGAGAAGTAGCATTTAATTTGAAATTCCACATTAAGACACCAGCTAATTAGAGCTTTAATCCTCCTTTGCAGGGACATAGAACAGGACACAGCCACTTTTAACATGCCTTGAATAAACACAAGCGAAAGCTCAAGTTTCCACTGAAAGCAACAATAAGAAAAATGGTATTTAAAAAAAACCCAAGCCAAAAAACTAAGCCCTAGTATGCTCTCTTTTGCTAAAGATCTATCGCAGAGATCTATCATGTAACCTTTCTTGCTGATCAACTTATCTAAGATTTAAACACTTTTTAACTCATTCTATCTCATTTTTAAATTTTATAGTGAGGGAATGCCCCTCTCTCCCCAGGGCAAGTGTAAATAAATGCAATATTCCTCGGAAGAAATAGAAGGAAATAAGATCAGGCTATTAAAATATCAAATGTTTTTAAATTAATTCATCTTGTGTTCTGTTGAAGAATAGCACTATTGTCACCAGAGGTGAGCTGGGAAGCTTGGCCCCATCACAATTTCTCACAGGACAGCTGGCAGGGATGGGAGAGGGTAAAAAAAAAAAAAACTGGGGGAAGGGATGCAACTATCCAAGAGTAAAGTTGGGTGAGTGGGTGAAAAACACTTTTCCTGACAGCATTATAAAGATGTACAATAAATCTGTCATAGTTGCCATTGTGGCTTAAAAACTCAGCCAACTCAAACTTTCAGAAAAAAACAAAAGCCTGAAAAGTTCACCCCTCTCCCCCCAAAAAGACACATACAACTCAATCTTGTGTGTGTGTGTGCCTCTCTCTCTCTCTCTCCGGCTCATACACAATCCCGGGGAGGGAGAGAGAAAGAGAGAGGGAGAGAGATCAGCAAGGGAGAAGAACTAAGCCCATAAATAAATGACAGCTCAGCAGAATCTGCCTCATCTGGGAACGGCTGGCTCCGGTCACGGCCAGCTCCAGAGGCACTAGCTGGCACCAACACCAAGAAAAATGACTTTCTTGTGTAAATGCCATTTTGAAAAAGATCGGCATCAGCCACTCTCCCCTCACCCTCCCCTTACGTTAGGGCTCCTCCCTGAGGAGACATCAGCAACTCCTAGCTGAGGGGCATTTTTCTACCCCACAAAACTTTCTTTAACGTGATCGAAAAGCTGGGGAAGAAAAGGGGGGGAGGGAGCAGCGGGTGGGGAGAGGAGGATTTTTTTTTTAAAAAAATTTAAAAACCGACATGCCTGTACAAAGACCCCAACCATACGGACCGACTGTGCCAGGGAAAGAGTCCTTCGCCCCAGCCGGACCCAAGCGCCTCAGGAACACGGCCAGGTGTGGTGCAAGGACGGCTACCTTCCCGTCCCACACCAGAGCCTCTGCGAAAACTGGCCACTCTTGGTCCAGCCAATTTTTTTTTAAAGACCCCCCCCCCGCTCGTCCTGCTTACAGGCACACACGCCCCTCTGGCTCCCTCGGCTGCTTCTCTACCAGGCATTCGCCGTGAAAGGCCACCATGGGTCTCCGTGGCCCTCCGCCCGGCCCCGGCCCCGGCCCCGGCCCCTCCGCCCCGAGGGCGCCCCTTCGGATCCGTGGGGGCCAGGGCGACGGCGGAGCGCCCCGGGTGCTCCTCACCTTGCTCCCCTGGTAACTCTCCAGAGCTCGGAAGGCGGTCTCAGTCAGCTTGACATGCAGCACCGTGATGTTGTCCTGGGTGACTCTGCCGCAGGACACGCCATACCTGCCCCCTTCCCGCAGCGCCGCCATCTTACGCCACCACCTCCCACCCCACAGCCACCGCTGCCACCGCCGGGGCCACGAAGCCGCCGCCGCCGCCACCGGAGGCTGCTCCTGCTGCTCCTACGGCCACTCCGGCAGCAACAGCCATCCTGCCGCTGACGTACCAGCCAGCGCGCAGCCGCCGCCGCCGCGGCACCCCGCCCACTCGGCCCAACGGCCGCCTTCGCGCTGCCCCCCGCCCCGCTCTCCGGCCGCACACCTAGCCACGCCCCCTGCTCCGTCCCGCCCCCCTCCCACGCGACAGGCGGGCAGCCAGGCCGCGACACGCACGCTCCGCCCTCCACCCGCCCGGACTCGCCTGGCCCCACTAGTCTTCCCAATTGGCCGAAGTTCCAGCCAGGATTCACGCAGAAGGGGCCTACCCGAGGTCAGTAGCTGAGGGGGGGCGTGGCTACCTGTTGACGTCAGCGCAGACGGTATTTAATCATTATTGACGCTTGGGATTGAGTCACCTGTGGGACCATTATGTACCCTTGGCTGTGAACAGCCCTGATCTGCGCCTGCCTCCCTCCCTCCCGCTCTCGTGTCTGCATTTGCCAGCATCATTTTTTCCATATCTTTTGTCACTGTCCAGGGGGGTGGGTTTTTTGGTCCTCCCGTCCTAAATCCGTGAGGCTGGCTGGCTGTGGATAGCGTCATTATGAAGTTTAATCACTAGGTGGCATAGGGCTTAATTTTAGGTGGAGTCAGGATAGCAAGTCAATAAAGTTCTTGTTTAGGTGCTGTGGCAAGCAGATTCGTTCTCCATATTTTTTTCCCTCAGTGCCTTTCCCTCAAATGAAGCTCTAGAAGTCAATGCGTTGCAGGGTATAATGAAAATACTTTAAAATGTTCTTTTGCTAAGTTACATTTGTGTCCTGCCCTTTTTCTTCCGCTGTGCTGCGGATGATGCCCTGGTTGTCTTCCTTCCCACTTGAGGTTCAGAGCAACCTTGTTGAGAGCTAGTGGCCATTTCTGCACTAGACTGTTATAGCGCTATTATCCCACTTTCAACATCCTATCTGGCCGGCCCTTCCCAAAACTGCAAACCCCAGGATTCCATGGGATGTTGAAAGTGGAATAATCGTGCTATAACAGTCTAGTGAGGAAATGGCCTTGGTTGGCAGGGGAGGACTATGTGGGCAGAGCTGTGCTCCAGTGTAGGACGGACATATCCCATTCGTGTTCTGCAAGGCCCTTGACAATTCTTATTTTAGAAATCATTTTCGTTTCTAAACACTCTGAAATACATATTAAAATCCCTATGTTATCCTCAAACAGTTGTTGAAAAGACTTAACAGTCCATAATTTTGTCACATGTTGACTATTCACTTCAGTTTCATTTGTGTGCAAACCACAGGAAGTTAAGGTAGCATGCGCTGTGCCCACGTTAAAGGAATTCCTTAAACACCACTGTGTTGCTCCGATGTGTATATTGTGTAGGGTGAGGAGAACACCTTTCCCTGCACACCAAGTATGAACCAGAGGTTACCTGAACTCCTTTGCGTGAGAAGGTTTCATGTGTTTAAAAGGACTGTGGGGCTGTTAGGCCATCTAAGTGTTTAAACTTTGTCCATGTAGACTTCAGGAGATGCTGGAACCCTGGTGTGTGTATGGGCTACTTCTCAAACATCTATGCAGATCCTATTAACATGTGAATGGAGCTGCTCCTTGATGGACTATTCTCACAGTTAGTGAAACACACCACAATCATAAGCATGTTTACCTAGAAGGAAACTTCTTCTTTACTAAACTCTGCTAGGCTTTTTATAACCAGCAAACATACTGGTTTGTATTGGGTGTCCAGATGACAGAATTCTCTTCTGTGACAGATTTCTCTCCCCCCGTGTATGTCTATAGACTAGCTGAGATCAGTATTAATTCTCTTCTGTGACAGATTTCTCCCCCCTCCCCCCGTGTATGTCTATAGACTAGCTGAGTTCATTATTTCAGTAGGGCCCAAGAATGGCCTCAAACTCTTTGGTGGCCAAAGTGAAGGTGAAGTAATAAGTAATGTAGTAAACCTGCTCACAATAATAGTCGAATCTTCAGAACCGATGATAAAGTCTATCATTGTACCATAGTGCCATAGGCTAGCCGAGCTGGTTCAAAGGAAATCATACTCATCATTCTCCAGCGTCTCAGGGTAGACTTTTTGCCTACATAGCCTTCAGGTGATTTTGGAACTTCCATTGAAGGTTTTCTAAAAGAGGTTGAAGGGCCAATTTTCAGAGGGGCTTTAGCAATAGAATCCTTTGGTGGTAAGGAGTTGGACTAGATGGTCCATAGGATATCTTTCACATTTTTTTTTGTACCTAGCCACTTCCCCGAGTGTCTGCTGCCTGAGGTGACTGCCTTGCTTTTTCTTAATGACAAGACTAGATCTGAATAGTTCCATCATTGCTGCTGCAGTTTCTTTCTTTCTCTCTCTCTCTCTCCCCCCTTCCTTTCTTTCTTTCTTTCTTTCTTTCTTTCTTTCTTTCTTTCTTTCTTTCTTTTGTTTTTATGGGGCTGTTTAACTTTTGTTAAACCACCTTGATGGTATCATTTTGGATGGAAAGGAGGGATATAAACATTTCAATAAATAATAAGTTCCTTGGTGGTCTGTGGGACTTCCTCCACAGCAAGTGGGGTACAACCTAAATCATCAGTTTTCTACCTGCACCCAAAATTCCTCTTTCTACCCTTCACTGCCATCATTTACAAATGATACCTTATTAGTCCTGCATGTGAAAATAACAAGGGTACTCCTATCTCCTTCATGCCTAGTGTTCCTCATTTGGAATGTTTCCTTCTCATCTCTTGGAAATTAATTAATTACATACACGAAAGTTGCTGCCAACATATATCAAACAGGCAAAGATGTTTTTGGTATTTTCGGAGGGGGACCTCTGTTCAGAGCCAGAATAAATCCAGAATGGTTTTCATAGATCTAATACCAAATGTTTGTCATTGTTCACAATCTTCAGTTTGACAACACCTGACAGCATTGACTCAAATGAAATATCAGTGGTTTTTTCCTAATTTTATTTTTACAGCAACAGTAAGTAGGTTGTGGGCAGTGAATTAATATAAGAATTAATATAAGAAAAAAATATGAGGCATTTTGATACAATTAGTCAATAAATGGATCTGGGAGCAAATTAAGTCTGTACTCTCCCTAGAAGCCAAAATGACTAAACTGAGGCTATTGTACTTCGGACATATAATGAGACAACATGACTTCAGAAAAGGCAATAATGTTTGATAAAACTGAAGACAGTAAGAAAAGAAGGAGATTTCACGACAGGTAGATAGTTAAGGAATCCAAACTCCAGAGTTTGCAAGACCTGAGCAAGGCTGTTAATAACAGAGTGTCTTGGAGGTTTCTGATTCATAGGATAATCATAAGTCAAAGCTGGCTTTATGACATTTAACAACAAAGTCAGACCTAAATATTCTCTAGAGAGTTGTGTTTATTCTCCCTTTAAAACACTTTTGAAAGTTTAGCCTGTAATAGAGTAAAGAACAAATGTTGTGCAAAAACTACTTCCATAAATTCCAGTTGTTGCCATGATCTAAGGAAAGATTTTTGCAGTCTGCTTTCAAAATGTATGTTCATGTACCACTCAGGTGGCATACACATCTATAGGTGACTGAGCAGAAATCAGTACAGTATATCTTCTAGTGCAGTATGTTTTTCTGTTTGTACACAGTTTTGTAATTTGAAAACTCAGGATGTACTAGCTAATGTGGGAAATATAGTAGGAAAGCAAGAAAGCAGATATTCTTCTACTAATTCCTGTGCTGAGGATCAGCTACTCTATTGGGTGCAAATTCAGTACATACTAGCATTTGATACATGTACCGAGAAAGGGAGGATATGATCTGGTGGCAGGTTGCAACAGATGGTTGCGTAATCCTGCTTGTCCCCGTTCTTTCAGGGTCAGGTACTGCTTTTCTTTGCTGTTTATTTTTTTCCCCCAAAAAATAAATATGGAGTCTTAAGTGGTTGAATGAACTGTGTTCCACAGAGTTCTTAAGAGAAAAGACTGCCTGTCTTTTTTGGTGATAGTAATAACTCAGGCATAAGCAATGATTAGAATAACAACAGGGAATTGTTTATATTAAAGAAAGTAGCCTGCAGAGCTGTGGGTGTTCTTTTTTTTTTTAAGTAAACCAAATACTTTGTCTGATTATTCACATTCTGCTAAGGGAAAATTTGGATTTTATGACCTACAGTTGTTGTCCAAAATAAGCACATTTGCATTATTTTTGTTAAGTTTACTGTTTTGCATAGTATTGTTTATTCTGTTATCCTCTGGCTGTGAAGGGCCAAACTAAAACATGCAGTTAGGTTATAACTGTAAATAACACCTGTTGTGGTATCCCATCCTTATTAATATCATTATCATCACAATTTTTATGATTTTCCATTTTGGGGATGCTTTCTTCTACAAAAGACTGTAGGAATCTACAGGGATGAAAAATTTAAAAGTTAAGAACAATGAAAGCAATATGTAGTATAAAGTACTGATGTTTGGACAGGGTTTTTTAAATCATTTTCTTTTCTATAAGCCATTTGTGAAGACACTATTTGACATAGGACAGAAGCTGCCATTGGCTCTCTTTCATATTATAGCAGATGGGCAATATTTTCATAGAACACAAGAAAATAATTTTAAAAACCCGCCTTGTCAATGGGCCACAATCCTGATTGGGCCCCCTCAGTGGCTACTGTGAAAGATACTTGCATCACTGATGCCCATGCTTTGGTGTCACGTGTTTGTAAGATTTTACTGAGTCTCATGCACATACTTTCAAACATATTTTTCTAACAACAGCTATAAAGTTGGGTTTTATTTAATAAAATATGAGAGGAAGTTAAATTATTATTGAACACAACTCTGGGAGTCAACTCCAGTGTCCTAGTGAGGGAGTGATTTGGAGCAAGTGGAGGAACTTATTAATGGCCATGAAGAAGTGTTATCCAGTGAGGAATTGGAGGAACTTGTTAAGATATCTTCAGAAAACGAGGAGGAAGAAGTAGTAATGGAAGCAGAACCAGCCGTGTGAACCTTAGAGAAATTTGCTGAAGTGTTTCAAATTGCATAAACATTAAAGGACAAAATTATGGAATGTTGTCCTTGAGTGTAATGCAGCGTTAAAGAGACCGTATGATCACTGAAGATTTAACTCTGCAGCGACACTTCAATGAGTTAAAAAGAAAGAGACAATAGCTTCCAATTACAATGTTCTTCCAAACGGTTCTAGGAAAAGAAAAAACCCCACAGAGCATCCCTGGCCATTGACATCAACATCATTTGCTCCTGAGATCGAGAGCCAACCCTCAACATCATCTTGGTGTGATAATTCTGGATTGCCTTTTGGTGATCCTCCTTCTGACAAAGATCCACTTCTGATGTACTGTCAGAAAGTCAGTACTAGCCTAACACTATGGCACTGAGATGCTAGCGCTAGGCTATTCGTGACTTTCTGTATATAAAAGCAGTTTGGTTTTGGACCACACATTGTTGCTAATTTTTATGTTTTTCACAGTTGTTCATTGACTTTGGACTGTAAATAATGGTTGCAAAGACTTCTTTCTCTTAGTTGCTAAAATTTTGTCAGGTTTGTCAAGTTCTGTCAAGTTTCAGAGCCTCCTCTCCAAGCTGCATGCTTGTCTTGATACCTATGTCATTCATCATTCAACTCATAAAAAAACAGCATTTTATTTTCTGTGTTTTTCGCTGTCCACAGTATATCCACTGTGGTTATGAAGGACCTATTGTATAATATTACTAAATGTGTAAAACAATATTCTGAAGCTTCTGTACCTACAGAAGTGCAGCAAGCAGCAGCCTCATAAAGGCAAGAAGTACAAGTTAGTGATCCCAAGCAGCCTGAGATTATGTGTAGTTTTGCTACTGTTGAGAAAAGTTGGGCTGAATGAGAATCATTAGGATACTATTTATTTTTCTTATTTGAAAAAAGAAAGTGGTATGTGTGTTCCAGTCCAGGCTTGCCCAAGACCTTGTATTATATGATACATTATAGCAAATGGTCCAGGTACATACTTCCCAAGATGAACCAGACTATTTTGGAAACAGAGATAGGAAATTCCACAAGTCTTTTTCCTTTCTGAGCAGTAAAAATGCAATAATAATACATTACCTAACAACTTAGGACCATTTTATGAACCTAAATCTATGACCTGAGATAGCTGCCTCATGCTGACTAGGTAGGGTTGGTCCTACAAATCCTACTAACAATAGGGTAAGACCTAGCTTCCGTGCTTTTCCAGGTGCCCCTGCACAGTGAAGTGGAGTGGGTGGCTTTAGAGGAGAGGGATTTTTCATTGGTGGCACCCAACTGTGAATACTCTCCAAAGAGGAGAGTGGCATTGGGTTGTCTTCTTTGTATGCGTGTGTGTGTGTGTGCTGGGTTGTTTTTTTTTGTGCTGTGCGAAGATCTTTCTGCAGTTATATTTAAATTTGAACAAAACGTCCAGCCTTTGTCCTTAAATACTGTTGGTGATTTCTTGAGAGAGTTTAAGAGTGTGCTGCAGGTATAGGAGAACCTTGTACGGTCTTTGGAGGAAAGGTGGAGTAAAAAGGCAATAAGGAGAATCAACATTGCTATGGGTGAAGGATTATTTATTATTTACTTAAGGTGTTATATTTTATTTGTAGGGTAGAAAATACATTTGCATAGAGTGCGTGAGCAGCCATGGGAGGGCGAAATGAAACACTGGCTAGGACTGTGGCTTTTTGAAAGGAAGTGGGAAACTGCACATTCACACAAACAATGGGTGTGCAGATACTACATGCAAGGCCAAGAAGCACTAATTTTTTTTTGTCATGCCTAAACCATTTCAAAGGATGACAAAAATATCTGTTGAATACACATCTGGGGTTAATGCAGCTCATATTTTGTAATGCTGTAAAATCTGAGCAGCTATATTTGAACATTCCTTCTGTCCAGGATATTTTCTAGCACAGCAATCTTGGTATCCTGGTATTCTGTTGGGAATTTACAAGATTGTAAACCAGCTTACGATAGTGCTGTTTAGAACTGCAGCATTGGGCAACTGTTGTATTTCCAGGAGGGGACCATTGCCATGGATGTTCCATTGGGACCATTGCACAAGCAGAGCAAGCAGTGGATGGCACTTTGCAGGTTATTCTGCTCTGGCACAATTACAGCAAAAGAAGAGGGCAGCAGCTCTCAGCAAAACCATGAGGCACTGCAATCCAGAACAGAGGGCAGTGGAAAGTCATGGATGCCTGCAGCTGGCCAAAAAAAGTCCCCACCTATTGCAGTGCCCTGTTGTGTGATGGAAGCCCTCATTGCATAGTAGGACATCTTGCACAACTCCTTTATGTGGCAAGATCCCTAATGTGCAATGGAGTGTGTTGTGTGGTACACTTTTGCACGTTGTCTAACATGGTTGAGCATCATGTCAGTGACATAGCTCCGTTATCTTAAAATTCTACATAGCAGACCATAATGCACAATCCTGGCCCTTATGTGCTGTGTGCATGTTCTGAATGAGGTGTAATGAAAAATAATTCACATGAAATGAGTAGGATGGAGCTTTATTGAGGACAAGCACTTGATTTGTATAGGTACATGTGTATGGTAGGGGTAGGAGAAGTTTGTCCCTTTGGTCACATGTGTCTCACAGTGCTATTTTAGTGATATCTGGCCTTCCTGGAACTCCTCTATATTACCCTTTTTTTCCTGGAAAAAATGTTAAATTCTCTGTTCCAAAAGTCTCCAGGAGCAGTAATTTACCTTTTAAATAAATCACATACCCCTGTACTGAACTGTTTAGCATCAAAATACTGTATACCTGTTTCAAATCCAGGAGTAATTTGCTGGCAGCCTCTGGCTTTGTTTTCATTATTGCTGTCATTGTTATTTTGTATTCTTGTCAATCTGTGTGCTCCCCCACCAAAGGGTCCCAGTGTTTTAAAAGTGGCCCCCAGATTTGCTGAAGTTGCCCAGCCCTGATGTATGTCAGTGGGGCTGCTTCAGTGCTGAGAACCTGGAAGGGTATTTTCCTGGTTGGTGTGACAATGGGTTCTCAAGGAGCCTCAGAGGGTATGGAAAGAAAAACAGACGCAATTTACAGTCCATTTCTATGCTTATTGATTCAGAAGTAAGTGTTGCTGTGTTTAGTCAGGCTTGTTTTCAAGAAAATGTGCATAGATATCTATGGTGATAACTAACAATTTTGAAATAGGAGGTCTTCCTAATATGAAAGAATGAAAGCAGTTTTGCACTCAATTATACATGCTTAGGATCCCATTGAACTCAACATAATAAAATTAAATCGATGGCAGTGAAGCATACAGAACTGCATGCTGGATTACAGCCATTGTGATTTATTTCTCCTGACAACATCTCCTTAATTTTTATCAATACTGCAGTAAGCACACTTTTCTAAAATTTGCAGTGCTTGTAGCTGACTTGGAAAGAGTCAGAGAGTAATGAAACAGGCAGCGGCAGCCATCCTGCAACATGCTCCTTGCTGTCTTGTGTTCTGTTTTTGGTTTTTGAATGGTTGCTACACTGCAAGGTTTGTTTTTGACTGAAAAAGCCTGGAGTTGCTGTGATGCTTTTACTCCAGTAACTGCAAATCAGGGGTACTTTGTTCAGAACAAGACAAAAGGCTTAGAATCCCTGCTTTGGAAACATGTCTTTTTGTCTGTAGAAAAGGGGATTTCCTAAAGTACTTTAGCTTCTGATTTGGAGAGTTCCCATCTGGAGGGGAGCATTGTTAAAGGCCCACTGGTGCCAGAGAGTGCAACGATAAGGGCGACAAAAGAGATCAATGGAACCTTCCAAAGTCAGACAATGAACACAAAGAACATTTACAATGGAAACCATTTGATGTGAGTCTCCTCTCCCTAAGGTCAGTGGCAAAGGCTCATACACAGCATTAGCAGCAGATTAAATTTTTAGACTTAGATTTGCTAGATTAAACATGTTTTGTTGAAACTTCCTTCTTGCTAAATAAAATGCAATTCAGTGGTTTGGTAATTACTTTTCAGTATGTATATATGTACGTATGTATGTATGTATGTATTTAAGGGCTCAGTAAGATTGCCTCCAAGTATTGAGTTTCCAGTTCTTTTTGGTTTAATTGTACCTGCTAAATTCACAGGTTTGCATCCAATCCTCTGTGCTGAAATATATTGGACTTCTCTCATTCCTCCCCTCCTTTGTATTCTTCCTTTTCCTGCTGCTCAACATGTGGCACATCCAGTCTCACGTAACATTTCAGAAACTGATTTTGACTGTGCCTTTCTATTATATTTCAGGAGTTATAATCAAAGTGCTGAAGTGCTTTAATGGTAATATATTTGAACATTTGATCCTATATATATTTGATCCTGTTTGAACATTAGGATCATTTTTAGTGATAATAGTCCTCTTTCATTTACTTGATCTCTCCTGAATCTGTGTCCTAGAAGAAAGAGCTGTGTTTACTTGACTGCTGCCTTTATTGTGTCCAAGACAGTAAGAAACCCATGGCAAATAACCAGTTCATTTCATTCTGGAAAATACCAGGTTAAGCCAAACCAATCTGGGGAGTAAGAATAAAAAATTCTTTGTCAATCCCAGGAGTTCACATCATGTTGACTGTTCCCAAACTGTCCTCATCCTAAATAGTCTGGAGAGTCTTGGCAACAAGCCCCCTGAACTTAAAATAGTACAGTACTGCTTAAGACCAGGTCAGGTAATGGGAAAACATCCTTGATCCAGGACCTGATCTTGGATGAGCGTGCTGACCTGGCTTGCATTATGGAGATCTGGTTAGATGAAGTGGAGGAGAGGTTAACCTCTAGCTTTGTCTGCAGATAAGGCCTGTGGGGATGGAGGTGGAGTTGCAGTAGTCTGTTGTGACTCTGTCTCATTCACTAGATGCCTCTTCCCACAGTCTACTGGATTTGAGAATGTGTATTTGAATGTAGGTGGGAGGGATAAATCAGAGATTTTGTTATTGTTCTGCCTATTCTGCTATTCAGCAGTTTCCCTTCCTGAGTTGGTGGAGCTGGTCTTGGAAATGGTGTTGGCATCAATGTCCATGCAGAGACCACTCTGTTAGGAGTGGCCAGGACTGTATGTCCTCCATGGCCACCGTGGGTCTGTCCCAAGTAATGTCTGGTGCCAGCCCATGCTGCAGGACACCCTCTGGGCCTCAATTTCTGTGCTGGGCAGGATGATGATGATCTGGTGTGTAAGAACTTTCCATAGCTCTGTTGCCGTGGACAGATCACTAGCTGGTGGGGTTTAGATTCACTGGGACTTGGATCTTCTTCATGGATGCAGAACTGATTAAGTTAGTCTACCCCAGCTACCATATGGATCCAGGTGGACTCCTGATGGCTCTTGGGGAATTCCCTGTTACCTTGGCAGGTGATGCTGTAGAAGCTCTGGCTGATCTCTGGAACAGAGAAGTGGCCAGGACAGTGGCCAGTCTTGCTCCTAAGCGTTCCCTCCCACAGAGTGAAGACAGGTAACCCCTTGGTTCACTAGGGAGTTGGCAGTGATGAAACAAATGGGATAGAGACTGGAGTGATGATGGCAGAAAACTTGGAGAGAGTTTGACTGAATGTGGGCTAGAGCCCATTGGAAAGCCTATGCCATGGCAGTGGAAAGGATACTCCTCTGCTATCGTTGTGCCTTCACTATGTTGTTTAATGGAGCTGTTGGAGCCTTCTGCATTCTGCCTCACAGGAAGAAAAAAAGAATACTCAACAGCCCTCTGTGTAGAATTTGCAAGACATTTTGCAGTCAAAGTTACTTGGATCCACTCTGATTTGGATGCTGTAGTTGAAACAGGTCCAGTGAATGTCACTTTGGCACCTGCTTGTCTTGTATTATTGGATGCATTTCAGTTTGTGCAGCCTAAGGATGTGGATAGGCTCCTTGGAAGGGTGTAAAACGTTACTTACATACTGGACCCTTGCCCTTCCTAGCTGTTGAAAGAGGCCAGAGTGGGACTGGCTGTGTGGATGCCTCACTGCAGCAAGACAGCTTTCCATCCTGCCTAAAAGAGGCTATGGTGACGCCCTTACCAAAAAAAATTCTCCCTGAACTCCACCATGCTGGAGAATTACAGGCCAGTCTCCAATATTCCATTTCTGAGCCAGATTCTAGAGCAGTGGTTCTCAACCTGTGGGTCCCCAGCTGTTTGTGGACTTCAGCTCCCAGAAGCCCCAGCCACTATGGTCAATGCTCAGGGCTTCTGGGAGCTGAAGTCTAGAAACATCTGGGGACCCACAGGTTGAGAACCACTGTTCTAGAGCATTTGGTGTCCTCCCAATTCCAGGGATTCCAGGATGAAATGGATTATCTAGATCTGTTTCAGCCTGGCTTCATGTTTGACTATGTGACAGAAACAACTTTGATTGCTTTGCTGCATGACCTAGCTAGGGAGCTGGACAGAAGAGTGGTATTTCTGTTGGTTCAGCTGGGCCTCTGAGTGACTTTTGATACCATCAACCATGGTTTCATTCTAGGTCACCTTTCTGGGATGAGATTTTAGGGCATTGTTTTACAGTGGTCCCAGTTCTTCCTGGAGGGGTGAACTCAGAAGGGGATTTGCAGGATTTGTGTTTAACACCCTTGCTTGTCTTGTGTCACAGGACACATTTCTGTCCACTGTGCAGTCCCCTGTTCTGTTTAACATTTACATGAAATGGCTGGGAGAAGTTATTCAGAGTTTTGGAGTTCAGTGTCACCAATATGCTGATGACACCTAACTCCATCTTCACTTCCTGTCGGATTCCAAGGAAGGTAACTTAGTTCTGAACCAATGTCTGCTGCCGGTAATGTGCTAGATGATGGCAAACAGGCTGAAACATAATTCAGGCAATATAGAAGCACTCCTGGTCAGTTGAAAGGCAGCTCAGGGAATAGGATTCAACCTGCAGTGGGTGGGTTACACTGTCCCAGAAAATCTCAGGCTTGCAGCTTGGGTGTTCTCCTGGACTCAGTCTTGAGCTTGGATACCCTAATTTTGGCAGTGATCGGGAGTCCATTTGTACAGTTAAGACTAGTGTCCTGATTGTTCTCATTCTTTGAGAAGTCATATCTGTCTACTGTAACACTCACTTTGATTACATCCTATTTGGATTACTGTAACACACTTTATGTGGAGCTGCCTTTTGAAACTGTTCAGAAATTTCAACTGGTATAAAATGCTGCAGCCAGAATGCTTACTGGGACCAGCAACAGGGACCATATAACTCTCTTATTGAAACAGCTCCACTGGGTACTTGTTCATTCTGGGCATAATTCAGAGTGCTGGCCATGACCTATAAAGACCTATATGGCTTAGGTCTAGGCTATTTGGAAAACAGTATCTCCCTATAGGAACTTGCCTGAGCCTTAAAATCTTCAGAGAAAAGCTTTATCTCGGTCCCACTACCATCACATGTCCATTTGGTGAGGACACATGAGCAAGCTTTCTCAGTGGCTTCTCCCACCCTGTGGAGTTCCCTTCCATGGAAGTCCAGGATGGTCCCCTCTCTGGTCTCCTTTCACCAGCAGGCAAAGACCTTCGTGTTCAAGTAGGCTTTTAATATAATTACTTGCAGGGAGCTTTCTTGTGGGGGTTTGTGAGTACTTTAGTTTTAACCTCTGTGTATCTTAAAAATTATTTTATATTGTTTAATTTATGTTTTTAGCATGGTGATCTTTGAGTTGTGTTTTGATTTCATGGTTATGTTTTTAGCTAATTTTGTTCTATTGTTTGTAAGGTATTTTGAATCCCACATAGGGGAAAAAAGGCAGCTTATAAATGCAATCAATTAATAACTGCAGAATGACAAAAATGCCATATGAATCTCCAAAATAAAATCATTTTGTACAGGAACAAAACCTGGGACATCCAGAAACTTTTTTCCAATTTGGAGCTGTCCTGTATTTATTAAATTATATCTTTATTGTGCTTTTCCACTAGAAAGGAAACTCCTAAGGTTGTGGATAAATGTTATTAAAAACAAGTTAAAACCAATATTAAAATAAGTATAATAATTATACCTTCCCCCACTTATCTGACAAATTAAGGACTGCAGCACTGTCAGAAAACAGAATTGGGTAAAAAGTGGAACCCATGTCCTGTATTGTAGGGGGCATGAAGGACTTATGGAGGCTCACTTCGGATCAGCTGCACGCTTGGTGCTTGCAAAGTCTCTCAGACAGTTTAATGCCTTTTTCCCCTTTTTAGCTCACTTTGTGAGCAGCATGCACATGCGAACAGTTCCAAGCTAGCCTCCATAGACCAGAAAAACTGAGAAATCCCTGTCAAATTAGTGGAAGTTGTTCTTAATTTGGAAGCATCAGTGTCAGATAAAAAAGATGGAGGTTTCCTGTAAAACTATTTAAATTGTCCCATCAGTAAAAACTAAAAAAAAAAAAAAGTTTGAAGACATGCATCTTCACACCCCTAAAGGGAAACATTAGAATACTGAGGTGTGATCATTCCATATTGTCAGAGCAACACATAAGAAAGGTCTCTTACACATGCTTATCAGGTAGGCTTGCACAAGTCATAGTATCTTCAAGAGAGTCTTACCTGAAAATCTCCTGTGTGGAGCACAGGTGAGAATGAGGACATACTTCTAGTCTTCTCCTTCTAGAGAGAATCCTTAAAGTAGGATTTCATGCTTCAGGATATGGAGGATGTAGAGATTGGAACAGTTACTTCTTTGGATTAATTTTGGTGGCCATGCTATCTGGGGGATGCTGGGAGCTGCAATACTAAATTCCCAAGCTCTGGAGGATGCTTAGTGCATGACAGACATGGCCTTAGTGTTATGGAGAAACAAGGCCATTTTGCCAAGTGAAAGGGTGGCAGCTTAATGAGTGAGGCTATTGAATTAATGTTTTTTTCCTGTAATTTTTTTTTCTCAAAGGCAAAGCTTTACTAGGTATAATCCACTCAGAACAGGAATGGAGAGAAAAAAACACTGAAGAAACCCTCCAGGCAGTGCTCTACATCAAGTATACAAAATATCTGGCCCTCCAGATGACAATGAACTGTTGCTCCCATTATTCATCACACCACTGTGTTACCACTGTGTTCTGGCCTGACCTTTGGTGAACCAAAGATATCATTTTGATATCATGATTCAGCCCTACTCTGCCACCAGCCAAGTGTTTGTGAGGCCCACCAAACAAGCACGAAGCTAGGCATGGCTACTACTTGCTGCTCTCACCAAACCAAGCCAGATATTGCCAGATCTGCTTTAGGGGACCTCCCAAATGAACACCTTCATTACAAATGCACGCTACCACAAAGAGATCCTCTGCCCTGAGAGGACACCCTGGTGAGCTAGGTACTTAACTGCCGAGCTAGCCGCATCTACATACCGGCTGTACTATTGTCAATTCGGACTCTAACTCAATCATGCAAATTCTGACCTTTCAGAGGCTTTGTCTCTAACCCCAAACTTATTGTTTTCACCTGAGACCAGACTAGCCTGCGGTTGTTCTTTCCCCTATAAAAATCCCCCGCTCTGAGAACTCTTTGGAACTCTCTCCGGATCGTCTGAACTTCACTTTGCCTTGCTGCTGCTTGGTTCAGCAGATTCCCCTCGGTCGCCATACCGAGTTTCCACTTCTTCAATCAGGCTTCTCCAGGACTACAGAACAGGTGGCGTATCACCCATTCCCCTTGAAACTCTATTTCCTTTTCTAGTTAGGAGTGTGTTTGTGCTTTTCTTTAATAACTGTTTAACAAGTCTTCATTGTTGTTTGAACCATTTGCCCGCTCACTGACCTGACGCTGTAGACATAGGGTAAAAGATCCTGCTGCGTTGCCCTGCCTCTCGTTAGCCAAGAGAGTGCTCCAGCTAATTTCCCCATCTTTGCTTGTTGTTGTTTGGTTATTTGGGCGCCCCTCCCGGGACCCCTAATTCACAGGGTAACAATTGACTGCGTTGGCAAAGATTGATGGGAACTGTTGTCCACCAACATTGAGAGGGCCATAGATTCCCAGTCCTGCTCTGTAGCAACTGCTGTCTCACGTTCCCTGTGATACTGGGCTTGGTATGTTGCTCTGTGGTGAGGTATAATTTAGGAAGCCAATAACTATCTTCTTTTCTCCTTCCCACCATGAGAATAGTAGTACACTTCTATTGTGACTCACCTGTAGACTGCTGAAAGGGATAGGATGTTTCCTTCTAACCTTCACTTTCCCTAAAATCATGCTCCATGATTCACCTTAGCAAGATGTTTACAACCACAACAA
The DNA here is from genome assembly GCA_948472985.1 of Iguana delicatissima. Classification (NCBI taxonomy): domain Eukaryota; kingdom Metazoa; phylum Chordata; class Lepidosauria; order Squamata; family Iguanidae; genus Iguana; species Iguana delicatissima. The sequence continues at coordinate 74,377 of CAOKZL010000209.1, read as the reverse complement.
TCTTTTGGATGGGACCACTTCATACATAAGAGAGGGAACATGCATTTGGATGGGAGCAGCCTTTTTCAACTGCAGTATGTTGTATGAAACTCTCCCTTTGAAGATGGTCTTGAAACTTGAGTGAGTTCAGAATGAAGTTGCAAGCTTGTTCACTGGAGCCTGAAGGTATATGCATATCATGTCACTCCTTTGCCAGATTCCCTGGCTCCCAGTCTGGTTCCATGCCCAGTTAACAGTGCTAGCTTTGACCTTCAAATGAAGTTGTTTGTGGCTTAGTACCAGGATACTTAAAAGGATTGCCTCTGTGCAATGGCCTAATTTGTGAAATAAACCCTTTTATTAAAAATGTATGCTAAGATTCGGTCTTTCTTTAACATCAGGTTAGCTGGATGCTTCCAGTTCTTTCTGCTTTTGTACATGTACAAAATTTAAGTCATCTAATTTAGTTAACTTTGGAATGCATCTTACTGGCTGGGATGGCATTTGCTTTTCTGCCTCAGGCTGCAAAGTGTCTTTGCCCAGCACTGGTAGGTAAGTACTGGAGAAAGGGCATTCCCAGTGGAATATAAATCAAGTGGGAATTGTGCAGCCCTCCAGATATTGCTGGACTGCAGTACCCAGTATTCCTCACCATTGGCTATGTTGATAGAATGCATAAAACAATGCCTGGGTCATCACAGGATTCTCTTCCTGCAATAAATGGTTAAAATAATTAAATAATTTTGTTTTGTTTTTTAAAAAATCAACACATTGCTGTAGAATAGGCTCAAATAGTTTCCCCACATACGTTGAATTTTCACAGAAACACAGGATAGGATAGGATAGATAGAGAATGTTCTGTCATGAAATCCCCTAGCTCCATTATGCCATGGAACAGTAACAGAAGATTTGTGGTATCTTAATAATGTGCGGAAAAACTGAAATAGGTTGTGTCTCCTGTATTTTTTGATATGGTGAGCCAGTGTGGTATAGTAGTTTGAGTGCTGGACTATGACTGTGGAGACAAAGGTTTGAATCCCTACCAGGCCATGGAAATCCATTGGGTGACCTTGGTCAAGTCACGCTCTTTCAGCCTCAGAGGAAGGCAAAGGCAAACCTTCTCTGAACAAACCTTGCCAAGAAAACCTGTGTTAGGTTCACCATGGGGTTGCTTTCACTTAAAGGCCTTTGACTTGAGGGCATGCAGTAACGGCAACAATTATTTAATGTATAATTGTCCTTATACTGAAAAGTTTACAGTATTGACATTTCTTTGCTCACAGTTCATTTTTACATCTATGTGCATCTATATACAGTATTCAGAAGTCAATTCTCTTGAGTTCAGTGAGACTTATCCCCAGAGAAGTGTATGTGGGACTACAGCCTCAGACAGACTTGTAGTCTTGCCAGATTCCTGCATCATAACCACGTATTACTTTCTGGGTTTTCAGTACAAATGTGCTTTATAAACCTACGCTTTACCAGAAAATCATTAAATCAATTAGAGGGAAGGCATTAAAAAACCCTATAATTGCCTTAAGTCTGGCAACCTGTAACATGTAGGTAATTTAGTATGTAACAAGACATTTGGTTTTCTATTCCATTTTAAAATATATAATTGTACCAAATTGAACCAAATGTTTAGATATCATTCCTTAAATAGGACCTGCTGTTCTGTTTTTGTATTTAAAAGCTTCTGCTGCTGTTGAAGCAATAGCATTTGTTTTGTTTGTCCTACTGGAAAAGTTGTAGTCACCACTTATACCTCCATTAGTTCTGTCAAAACACTATAACTGCTATCATATTTTCTAAGAGCTCAGTTTTGCCAGTATTTATGCAACCAAAGCATGCAGAAGGGCACTTCCTGTCTTTCATAAACACAGAGTACATTGTGCTAGCAAAATTGAGTAGTTACAAAATGCGTGCTTTCTTTTGCACAAGCATTTTCTTACATTTAACTGAAACTATGTACGGTTGGGATTAAGCCCCATTGAACACAGTTAGGTTTACGTATGAGTAAACATGTATTGGATTTCCTGTAGGGCTATCTCCCATGCTTTACAAAAACCAGCATAGAATTAGTCTATAAAGAGGAGCTCTGAAATCAGTAATTGCATCCTGTTGTGCTGGTGGTGGTGGTCGTCCTTCAAGCTGCTTCTGACTTATGGCTACCCTAAGGCAAATCTATCACAGGGTTCTTCCAAAGGAATGAAAATCTTATATGCTTGAAATGGCTTAGAGCCAGGTTACCTGAAGGTTTGGTCCTCCCATGTTTACCTAGTGACACCCCGTTGTTATCTGAGATACTTCTTCAGGAGCCCTTAACAGCTGAGTCAAGTGGCTACAAGAAAGAAAGCTTCTTATAGTCAAAGTGCTTGAAACATAACATGCTGAATTACAAATATGCAGGCTTGTCATATTTTTCCCTCTTTAGAGAAGACATATATGATTGTGTGAGCAAATTGTGAATTTACAATGCCGTAAACCTTCTTACAACTGTGCAGTCTAGAATTGCAGCAACAAATCATATTACAAGGAGGGGAGTGTTGTCGTTGCTGGGCCATTGGGATCATGGCCCAAGAAGAGTGAGCAGAGTGGCCATTGTACAACAGCCACAATGCCAAACAGTGCAGCACTTTGTAGGACAGGCCGCCTTTGTGCAGCAGCAGTGCAAGGAGAGGTGGCAACAGCCCCTAGCAGAGTCACAGAGGCTGGTAATTCAGAACAAAGGCAGTGGAAAGTTATGAGTGCCTTTCATACAGGTGGAAAAATGTCGCTACCTTTTGTGTTGTTCTGTTGTGTGACTGGAGCCCCCGCTGTGCACCAGGATTTCTTGATGGGCCCTGCTGCGCACTGTAGCAGTTCTCTAACATGATTGTATATCATGTTAGCAATGTAGCTCCCTCATTACAGAATTAAGCATCATAGTCTGTGGTGCAGGTCTCAGGCATGTGTTCCAAAATTTGCCAGAAATATATTTGCTTCTCTGAAAGTGTAATGCTATCTAATATATGCAGGAAAGATACTCAGATTGAGGACACTGTAGCAGTCCAGGTATCACAACACTACAAGTTCCACAAATCCCAGTCAGCATGGCCAGTGATTAATGGCAATATACTCCCAAAACATCTGGGGGCTCAGATGAATTCCCAAAATGATGTAGTGAGACACTCCTCCTGCTTGGGCCATGAGCTGCTGGTGTGGAGGCCCACAGTTTCCCTGGTTACATGGGGATAAGTTCCATTGAGTTCTCTCTCTCTCTTTCTCTCTCTCTCTCCTTTTTTTTTTTAAGGAATGAGAAGCAGTCAACACATATTGTTAGACTCACATTTTTAGCATGTATACATTTTAAGAAATTCAAAATAGGAAAATTGCAAAACAAGTATTTTCAAAAACCAGCAATATCGTGCAAGAACACTGATTTCAAGAAGATAATTCTGTCTGAGACTCCCAGTCATGGGCACACTAGATGGTGAACCTGAAGCTTGAAAAGTGCCTTTTTTTTTTTGACTGAGGCTCCCTGTCAAGTATACACCTGGGGCTGAACCCAAGGTTTGGAAAGGTATCTATACCGATTAGGGATTATGGGAGTTGTATTCCAAAAAAGTAACTTTTCAAGATCCTGATGAATCCAGATTTGCTGTTGGGTACAGGAGTGGTTATAATTGGAAAGTATTTTCTCTTTTAAGGAAAAAAAAGGGAATACATTTACAAAGAAACCCTGTACTGTAAGATAAGTATTGTCCCCACAGGGAAAGACAAACTGGTGTCTTTTGTATTCCACATGGGATGGGCTGCTGAGATCATCATCATTGTCAGCCTCTTCCCCATCATCTTCATCGTCATCTTCTTTCACTGGGTGAAATCTAACACTAGTTTGTTGTTCACTGAGTTCTCTAAGGATTACTCCTACCTAAGCATGGATAAGATTGCAGTCTTAGCCTTCAGTATGTTCCTCAGTGATCATGATGGTACAGAATCACTGGTATGATTGACAGTGGTATGGAATTTTTTTTTGGTATGTTCACTCAGCCACAATGCTTGAAGACTTGTCACACCAAAGTTGTTCATTGTTCGCATACCAAGTATTTGTGGAATGAACTTCATAGCCTTCCTTAGTGAATGTAAAAGCAAGAACATTAAACCAGAGGGCCTCTTAGCACATTCTTGATATGTGCAATTTGAATGTGAGCCAGTCTATTAGTTAAGTAACTTTGTTTAGGATCTTATTAAGTCAAGATTGATGTTAATTAACTTCTTGGTTTTAACTGGAAGGGACTGAAAGATCTGCTCCAACCAGAAAGTTGACTTAAGATCTCTAGTCTGTTCAAGGACGTCTGACATTCAAGTGAAATAATATGCTACATGTGCAAGTCTCTGCTTCCAAAGCTGTGCATGATATTTCAGCTGTCTTTCCAGTGTCATTTAGTTTTTTTCTTACACAGTAACAGGTTTCGGGATTATATGTTTGTTTGAAAAGACAAAGAGTCTTATGACGCCATAAAGGCTAACACATTTTATATGGCATGACCTTTTCTTAGCTTCAGCCCACATCTTCAAATGCATAAATCTTTATGCATTTGAAAAAGTGGTTAATTGCCTGTGAAAACTCACATTGCATAGAACTGGCTAATCTCTAAGGAGCTGCAAGAATTTGTTATAACAAACTGATGACATAGCTAGCCCTTGGGTATATTTTATTGCTTATTGGGAACCAGAATATGTAAGAGCCAGCGTGGTCTAATGGCTTGAGTGTTGGACTATGACCCTGGAGACCATGGTTTGATTCCATCTGGGTCATGAAAACCCACTGGATAATGCTGGGTGTGCCACACATTCTCAGCACCAGAAAACCACAGGATATGTTCACCTTAGGATCTCCATAAGTCAGAAACAACTTGAAGGCACACAAAAACAAATATATGTTCTGAGAGCCAGCCTGGTGTTGTGTTTTGAGCAGTGGCACAGCTTGGCGTGAGCAGGGTTGGGGCGGGGGCAGGTGGGGACTATGGTGCATGTGAGAGGGGCATCAGTGCACATGGGAGAGGCTACAACAGGTGGGGGTGTCGGTTCGCAGGGGAGAGGCATCAGCTCGCAGAGAGGAGTGACAGCACGCAGGGGCAGGCAAGGAGTGGCGCCCCCAGAAAAGTGCCGCCCGGGGTGCACCAACCCCCTTTCCTCCTCATCCTTATGCCATTGGTTTTGAGTTTTGGACAAGGACTCTGGGAGACCAGGATTTGAATCTTTGCTCAGCCACGGAAACCCACTGGGTCATCTTGGGTGAAACCATCTCTCTCTCAGTCTTAGAGAAAGACAATGGCAAACCCCCTCTGAATCAATCTTGCCAAGAAAACTCTATGATAATGGTCACTATAAGGTAGGCCCTTTCCCCAACCTACCTTCTTGTGTGGTCCCCCGGTGGCAATCCCAGCAGCAGCTCTGCTGGGAAGGGAGCGCGAAAGGAGTGCTCCCCTCTGCACCAGACTGGCTCCCTGCAGAAGGGAGTGCAGTGGACATACTTCTTTCTTCCATAGTGCAGCTGGGTGCTTTCCCAGGCTGTGTTGGGGCAGGAAGTGCTGCCATCGTGCTTCCTGCCCTTCTGCTGGACAGGTAAGTGCAGGATGGTGGCACAATCGCAGGTCAGTGACAGGGAAAACCCATTGATGATTTCATCCATAATCACACCACCTGGGGACAGGAGAGGAGTGGAACCACGATGACACCATGCAGAAGCATCATCACAGTCCTGCTCCTATCCCATCTCCATGCCGGGATGGGAGGTTACTGTGGAAAAGACGTAAGGGTTAACTTAATACCAATTTGTGTTTTCTTTGATGTACTGGAAGCTCTTTACATTTGTAGCTAACCAGTTGTGAAACAGATGACTATTGGAAAGTTTTGAAGATTTTTCTAGATCTGTGTCTCATGCTTCTAAATCACTATAGGCTAACTTTCGGTTTTCTTTCAGTTCTGCCTCAAATTTCTGAATCTTCTCGGGTGAAATCAGAGAGAGGAATCCCGTGTGTTACTTAAGAGAGAAATTCCAGTATCAAGAAGGATATTGACAAACTGGAACATTTCCAGAGGATGGCGACCAAAATGGTAATAAGGCTGGTAAATGTGCCCTGTGAGGAGCAGCTTTGGGAGCTGGTTATTTTAGCCTGGAGAAGAGAGGGTTAAGAGATGAGATGATAACCACGTTTAAATATTGAAAAGATATCACATGGAGGATGGAGGAAGTTTGTTTTCTACTGCTCCAGAGACCACGTGTTACTGCAGTTTAGACCTCCTTGGGGACACCCCTAGATATCATTTTGATATCAAACAATTCAGCTTTCCCCTGCCACCCCGCTCCACGTGTTTGTGAGGCCACCGGACAAGCACGCAAACAGGCACGGCTGATAATTGCTGGACATTCCATTCTCCACCCAGGCAGGCCAGATACCGCCGGTTCGTTGCTTCAGGGACCTCTCCGGCAAACACCTCATTACATATGCGCGATACTAACAAAAGCCTCCTGCCCCAAGCAGGCTGCTGGACAAAGGTTGTGCCATCCACTGGCAAGCACTGCGCGTTTGCAGACAGTCTACCTGTTTGTCAATTCGGCTATGATTCCATCATGCAAAGTTGTGACCTTTCCGAGACATTGTCTCACACTCAAACCTCATTGTTGTTCCCCGAGTAAGGCATGGCCTGCAGTCACAATTCACCCTGTAAAAACCCCCGATTCCGAGACCTTCCTCGGATCACTCAAACTGCTCCAGAGTTCCATCCCACCTTGCTGCTTCATTGCCTGGCGAGCTCCCCTCAGCTAATCGAGCTGAGTCTCTGCTCCGCACCCCCGGCTTCTCTCACAAGGTCCAGGACGATGAAACAGGTGTCGTATCACCCACTTCCCTCTGAAAATCCCTATCCCTAATTCAATCTCTGATTCCTTAGTTATCTGTGTGACTGTGGTGTCTTTAATATTTGTCTGTATTCAATAAAACATTTTTATTACTTTAAACCCATCTGGCTGCTTGACTGACCTGACCCCGTAGACGCTGGGTTGCAAGATCCTGCTAAGTTACCCTGCCTCTTGCTAGCTTAAGTGAGTGCGCCAGCTAATTTTCCCCAAGCCTGTGTTTTATTGTTTGGTTATTTAGGTATCCCTCCTGGGACCCCTAGTAAACAGGGTAACAAGGGCCATTTCTGCACTACACTGTTATAGTGCTATTATTCCACATTCAACATCCTATGGAATTCTGGCAGTTTGCAGTTTAGGGAGGGGCATTTAGAATTTTTAGCCAGAGAGGTCTTTGGCCTCAGTAAACTACAAAATCCAGAATTCCACAGGATATTGATAGTGGAATAATGCCACTAAAACAGTGTAGGGCAAAAAGGTCCTAAAGACACAGATCAGTGACTTCAAACAGAAGAAGAGATTCCATCTAAACATTAAGAAGGACTTCCTGATGGTAAGAGCAGTTTAACAGTGGAATGCACTGCCCCGGAGTGTTGTGGAATCTCTTTCTTTGGAAGTTTTTAAACAAAAGCTGAATTGCCATGTGTATTTTGCTCTAAACTTGAATGTCTCTATTGTTTGACAGCAAGATTTCAAATCTAGGATCTCCTATTGTTTTAGGAAGCGGGGGTGTGGGAGAAAGAAAGAGAAACCCCAATTAGTCTCCCTTTGTATATGTTAAAGTATTTAGATAGATGCAACTAATTTGCTAATTTTCAAGATAAGTTGAGGGAAATTTGATTGAAGGGGAAATCATTTGCGGAACTGTTTAAATGGAATTCCCAGGTATTGAGTATAAGACTGGAACCCAAAAGTGCTGTGCTATACATATCTACATAGCTATCTCTCACTGAGTGCAGTGGAGCTTACTCTTGGATAAATAGGCAGAGAATTAAACAGGCGTGTCTTGGTTCTGTAAATAAATTGTCAATATAGCCTTTGATATAGCTATCAGTGTTACATAAATGGCTATCATAAGGCAGGGCTAACTTTCATGAATGGGAGAACCATATACACTTCACAGCTGTTGCTTTCATCTGAATTAGTGCCAGATCAAAGATGACATGACTTCAGTTTACCTTGTAATCAGGACTCAATAGGGGATTACAAGGCCAGAAAGGGTTTAAGGAGGTGGTTTTTGAAACAAAGCATTTGTGCCTTTTAAAAGGAGATATCACAACTGTCAACGATAGCCAGAATGTCAACCCTTTCATATTGTGTATTGGTAATAATCCACTATACCTGCAATAAAGAGGACAATTCAACATCAATTTAATTTCAAAAGGAAGCGTGTAGAGTCCTGTGTGTTGGGGATGGGGACGTATGGTCCTCCACATATTGTTGGATTGTAACTTCCTTCATCCTTCACATTTGGCTGTATTGTCTAAGGATTATGGTAGTGGCATTCCAACAGCATCCCAAAAGGCATACAGTGCACCTATCTATGCCCTGTGTGTGTATAGTTAGACCAGATTATGTCTGTGTTTGCTGACAACATTGGAGTTAAAATGCATTTATTCCTGAGTGAGTGTTCAGAGCACTGTGACATCCCATCTGGAATGGTTTTGGTGTTTTATATTCCTTGATGATTTTCACTCACAGATTGCATGGTTTTGCTTTAAAATTATTTTGTCATCTGCTAGGCCAGAATGTGCTTGATATCTGAAAACATATACTCAGAAAGATAACTCTGGTGTTACACAATGTATTTATAAATTAAGATGTGGGCTAAATGCCTCTTCACTGTAGAGTCAATGCTAAATAATCATAGTCTACAGAAGCATCTGCTAGCTAAGTGTCAAACCATACATGCTGTGGACCCAATGAACTGTTGAACCTGAAGTAAAGCTAAGTTAGTGTCAGAGCTAAGCCCTAGACAATTGTTGAGCAGAAACATGGTCTTAATCAAGGGTCAGAGCCTGAGAAGGATTACATCAGGAATTGGAGTGGTGGATGTCATGCCATATAGAAAAAAATATAGAGAACATATAGTCATCCCTCCACATTTACTGAGGTTAGGGGCGCAGGACCCTGTGAAAGTGGAAAAATAGTAAATAACTCTAGCCCCATGCCCCAAACCATATTTAACACAAAGGCCATTTCCACATGGGGATATAGCCCACACTGGGATGACCTCACCAGGAGGTCGTCTATACCGCGGGGTGCGCTAGGGCGGCTTGAAAAGGTGAGGTTCTACACCTCAAAGCGCCCTCACGTGGCCGCGGGGGTGGCGCCGCATGTTTTATAAAGACCACCATTCAAGTGGTCTTTTTAAAACAAGATCGTGCTAGCCCGTTGCAGCGCCCCATGAAGAACTGCAGGGGTGCGCAAGTGTGACCCTGCAGAGCTGCCCAGGGGCGGGCTTCCGGCTGGCGCGCTGCCCCGATTGGCGGAGCGCTGCCGGAAGCTGCCAGCCGCCATTTTGGGCACCGCTGGACACCGGCGGCATGTAGAGCGGCGAACGCATGCTGCTCCCCACGGGGACAGAGCCACCCGGATTAAGGTAAGCTCCATTCCCGCGTGTGCCGCCCCATTCCGCCGCGTTTCACGCCCCCCGTGTGGAAGGGGCCAAAAAACAGTATGGTCCACATATTCAACCCACAGTGAATACCTTTGAGGTGCCAGGGTTCCTCCACAAGGCAGAAGTGGGTGGCTGGTGGGGCTTGCTGCTGCCTTTACTGCTGCCCTATGCCATTTTTAATAGGGACTTACAAGCCTTGTTTGCAGTCTCTCAGTCTCAAGAGACTTGCAGTCCCTTAAAAATAGCATAGGACAACAGCAGAGGCGGCAGCAAATAATCCATGAGTAATCAAGTCCACAGAAGTGAAACCCACAAATATGGAGGACCGACTGTACAAAAGATTATAATTATCCGAGGAAGTCCAAACATGAACAGGAGTCCTTTATAGCAGGGATGGGAATCATGCAGCCCTACAAGTATTGGTGGATTTCAGCATAGTTAATCCTGAAGAATGTTGGGAACTACCATCTAGCAACATCTGAAATACTGCCTGATTCCAACTCCAGTTTTATAGCATTGCCTCTGCTGAAGAGAGGCAATGGCCAGAGTGAGTCATCTCTTATCTGGGATCTGTTCATTGACTCACGCCGGGGTGGGAACCACATGGTTCTCCCGCTGTTGTTGGGCTGTGATTCACAGCATCTCTCACCATTGGCTGTGGCTGCTGGGCCTTGCAGTTTGAAAACATCAGAAGAGCCTCATGATTCTGAAGGGATGTCATGTAGAAGATGGAGCAAGCTTGTTTTCTGCTGCCCCAGAGATTTGAACACAAACCAATGGGTTTGAATTACAAGAAAAGAGATGCCACCTAAACTTTAGCAAGAATACCTTGCCTGTAAGAGCTGTTTGACGGTGAAATAAATAACCTGCCCCAGAGGGTGGTAAACCCTTGTTCCTTGGGGGTCTTTAAACAGGGATTGAATGAGCATCTTTCAGGAGTGCTTTACTTGTGTATTTCTGTATTGTAGAGAGTTGACTAGCTGGAGTGTACAGTCCCCTCCAACCCTCAGATTCCCAACTCTTGCTTTAAGGAGTTGAAGCTGTAGTACATACACTCAGTGATACACAAGGGTATATAAAGAGCTGAGCTAGATCAGACTGAAGGTCTCTCTAGTCTAGCATTCTCTTTTCAGTGTAGCTAGTTGGGTGCCTACCTGTACAAAGGCCCACAAACAGGCAAGGAGCACAACAGTACCCTCTTGTTTTATATTTTCCATTAACAGGTATTGAGAGGCATTATTGTTGTGTGCCTTCAAGTCATTTCCAGCTTATGGAAACCTTAAGGCAAACCTATCACAGGGTTTTGTTGGCAAGATCTGTTTAGAGAGGGCTTGCCTTTGCCTTCCACAGAAGATGGGAGGAGTGTGACTTGCACAAGATCCCCCAGTAGGTTTCCACAGCTGAGTGGGGATCTGAACCCTGGTCTTCAGAGTTGTAGTCCAGTGCTCAAACTACTATACCATGCTGGCAGAGAGAGGCATGCTGCCTCTGAAAATGCAGACAATATGTAGGCATTGTGATTCCTTGTTTAACCTCCAAGAGATTGCCCAGTTCCCAGTTAAATCTCCTCAAATTGGTTGCCTCACTGTTTTGTATAATATGCACTACATGAAGAAATTATGTTCTATCTGAAGAAGTACTCAGCTGTGTACAAAGTCACAGGTTCAAACCCCAGCAGCATCAGATAGAAGCAGGATAGCCATGTGCATCCAAGTAGTTGGAAGCTAGATCTGAATAGAATAAGAAATCAGCCAGGTGCTGCTTAGTAACATACAGAGCATATCCATGAGCATTGGTGAACAAACATGGAGAATAAATTCAAACAAATGGGGACAGATGGTTGTAGAATATTTCCTTCTAGCATTCAGGAATGACAATTAAAGGTAGATACCCACGTCCCACACTGAAGTACGGCAATTGTCTATGATCTAGCGACTAAAAAAAAAAAAATCACATGGGGGAATCTTTGATGATAATGGAATCCTGAAGAAATACCTGTTCTCTCTTTGCAAGGGAGCTATATGAATACGTGTTGTAGAACAGGTCTATTCATTAGGTGTATTGTTTGGCAAGCTGAAACACTGAATATTGAGAAATGTACAAGGCTCTTGTCTAAATGTAGCTGTATTATGTTGTTTGTATTGTTTGCCTGGACAACAGCAGGACTTTCTGCATCATGGAGGTTTGTCATAAGAAATTAGTGAGTCCTGCTTCCATGGACTTTAGAATTTTCCATTTGCCAGTTGTACATTCAAGGTTCATCCATGGGTAGATGAAGCCTGAATAGCACAAATAGATTGTGCCTATAGATTAGGTTGGTTATTATATGAAGTAATGAAGGCAACCAGCTTCGGAGAGCAAAGTTTGGAAAAGAGGCAGGTATGATGGGTTAGTTCCCAGCTCCTCATGATGCTCTATAGAGATGATCAAGAAACATTTCATGAGTAGAATTAGATGCACACCATCTTGACCCTGTAGTAGTCACAAGCCTATCTCTAGTCATTCTACTCTGTCTCAGAGTGATAAGAGGTGTCATAAAAAGGCAACAAGTTAATATTTAATGTATGTATGTATGTATGTATGTATGTATTGCTTACCTGCTTGGGGAGGCATATTTGTGAAAGCTAGTATGGTGTAGTGTTTGAGTTTTGGACTAGGACTTAGGGAGACTAGGGTTTGAATCCCAGCTCAGCCATGGAAACCCATTGCATGACCTTAGGCAAATCACATTTTCTTAGTCTCAGAAGAAGGCAATAGCACACTTCCTCTAAATAAATCTTGCTAAGAAACCCTAACAGAGGGTTGCAAAAAGTTGGAATCAACTTGAAGGTGTGTGACAACAATCTCTGTGATTTCATGCCTCCTGTGCCAAATGAATTTTTCTGTCCAAGGGTATTGTGCATCTAGAATTGGGGAGAGGTGCCATTTATTGCTTTGCCTTAGGCAGCAAACATCTTTGCTTTCTCTGCTCTTCCATCATGTCTAATGTGCTCCTTGTACATTTTTAGGCAAAAGGCAAAGACATGTTTACTTAGTATTTTAGATCTCTCAATGTATGGTGAAATATTTTCTTCATTGGTTATGTGTCTCTATTACACAGTTCTATTAATATTTTTCATTTTTATTTTTGGTTAACTCTTTTAGCCTCTACCAAAAGGAAGACAATGCATTTCAAAAATAAAGTAAATGATATTGCGTCACTGGCTCCATTCTTTAGCTTTGATTCACTTGCTGGCCGTCTAGTTTTCTCTGAAACATTCTGCACCGAGTGTGTATTTTATTATTACTGTGACTGAAGTATACTCTAAGCATAGATTGAAATGATTAAACAAGCATTTATAATTCACAGCATTAATTGTTTCTTGCTTTTATATTCCTGGATTTAATTAAAAACTATATTTGCATAAGTGCTTGGCTGCTAGTATTACAGGAGCAAGCCTTTCCTGGTGATGGTGGTTAGATTTGAATCTGTGTGCTGCCGATTTATTTATTTTAATTCCTAAAACTCTGATTTACTTCAAGTGACTGGAAGAATCCTCCTCAGCCTAGTTTGCCATCCATGTATAAAGTTCTCCAGGTCCTTCTAATTTTCTTCTACATCACAGGTTGGCTACTTGTGGCCCTCCAGATGTGGTTGGGCTGCTTACAGTGTACTATGAGGAATAGTGGCAGTTGCAGTCTTGGAAAACTCATTAAACTAAGGCAACATCCTTCAGAATGCTGGAATTTGCAGCTTAGAGGGATGTGTTTAGAATTCTCAGCTAAAATATTCTAGTACCTCCTCAAAGTGCAAATCCCAGGATTCCAAAGGATGTAGCAATAGTACTGAAAGTAGGATCGTATTGCTCTAATAGTGTCATGTGAAAGGCCCATGGAAGGCAAAAAACTACTCAGCCTACCTTCTCTTTGCATGAAACAACCTTGTACTTAACTTCTGGACATAAAAGTAGTATGTTAAAAATAGTATTTGGAAAATGAAGTCAGATGTTTTATTTATAAAATACCAATCAACCCCCTCTGGTTAGATTTAAACCAGACTCTGCACAAAGCTGTCCATTGCCATTATCACAGTGTTAATGTAAATTGACATTAAAAATTACATTACATTCGTACACTAAAAGCTGGAGGTGAAAAACCTAATCTATGAGCTTGCTCTGGCTAATGTTTTGAGTTTGGAGAGGATTTTTTCAAGTATTACTTGTTATTCTTGTTGTTATTCTTGTTTTTATACCTGTTGGGTTTTTTGTTTTGTTTTTTTACTTATAAAGCATCATGTACAGTGATGGCACTAAATAAATAAATGAATGAATGAATGAATGATGATGATAATATTCATTTCATGCACAATTGTTCTCTTGCTTTCTCTTTCTCCCTCCCTTACAATCTTGTCTCCTTACTTTTTCATTTTCTTTAGTATATTGCTTCTTGTGTGGATCCCAGAAAAAAGTCCCAGGGTTTTCACATTTGTTTCCTAGAACAGATGTGGTGCCTCTAAGCCATACTAGCCGGTAGTGAGAATGATGGGAGTTGCAGCCCAGTAACACCTGGAAGGCCATGCACTTTTAAAAAAAATAGATGATGTTATCTCTTTTTGCAGGCAAATTTGCAGTTTATAATTTGGTTTGTTTTTATTTGTCAGTTCCTATTACTGGTTATAGTGGCATTATTTATTATATGTGTGGTATATTATGTGGATGGACACACACACACACACACATATAATACTGTATAGTCACAGAGAGCTGGGCAAGACATAAATGAAGAGATGAGCATGTTGAACTTTGGCTGAAGAGACTTGAGATTCCATGAAAAAGGGAAAGGAAAGGACCTATATGTCCACACATGAGTTTCTTCTCCCAGGATGAGATAGTCAACAAACCAGTTATTGCAGTTTTCATTCATAGAAGCAGATCTTTGATAATTGCCTATTCAGACCAAGCTACCGCAAAATACTTTGCATTAAAACCGAGATAATCACATACCTATAATGTATGTAGTGTACAGTGTTGCTACAAAAAAAATCCTTCCGTTGTATTACTGTAAGGATTGTTCAGAGGGAACAGGGAGTTCTGATGCTGGTGGGCAATAAAAAGTCCTGGAACTTTTAGCTTGTGATTCCTGGCTCCTCTATTGCACTGGTAAAGATGGAATGATAGAATATGCCTCCTCTCAGCTCCTGCTACCCACAGAAGGGCATTTTTCCCCCTTACTTCCTGTGTTGGTGGAGTCTACCTGGTGTCCATACATTGTCTATATCAGCCTTATTCAAACTAGCACCCTGCAGATGCATTGGAATAAAAAAACCCAGCATCTTCACCCAGTATGTCTGTTGGGAATTAGGGGATTTATAATCTTGTTTATCAGTAGGGGCTATTAATTTAAGGAATGGCAGTCTAAATCAGGGTTGGGCAAAGTGTGGTCTGTGCATAGCATGTGATCCTCCATGTCCCAAAGTTGGCTCCTGAATCCCCCCACCGGACCCCCATGGAGAATGGCCCTTGCTTCTTCTGCAGTTGCCCATTTGTGGTCTAAAGAATAGGAGAATAAATTGGAGCAAAGAGACTGTGGCCATTTCCACATGAGAGGGGAGAACCGGTTCACCATGTGTCAAGAGCGGTGTTTTTATACTTTGATTCAGAAACTGTGCTGTCTGCAACACCCCCATTTACATCATATACCATGGAGAACACCAGTTGCTGCATCCGCAACAGCAAGTCCCTGGTCACTCCCATTCCCCTCCCTCAGCCTGCCCCGCCATCACTGATTGGTCTGTTTTTTCCCCCCAAAAACACACATTTTAAACACATTTCTGCATTGCTACGTTTGCGCATAGGTATGTATGTTCATTGATGTGTGGAAAAAAATGTCTTAACAGTCCATAGATCCACTCTCTTCCCACTATCTGTTTAAAGCATGAAGACAATAATGACAGCAGCCCTGTCCTTTGATGGGGAGAGAGAGATAGGGATGGAAATGACGGAAGGGACAGCGTGGGAACGCCCATAGCTGGCCACTTCTGCGCTGTGAGTTGATGCTACGCTTCTGCATGTAGGCGAAAATCGAAACAGAACCAGTTTGGGAGATTTACATCAGAGTTTTTCTGGTTTTCAGATACAGCGGTTTCTCATTGCAGTGAACCATTCTAGGAGCTGAAAACGTGCAGAATGATGAGGAAAACTACGGCGCTACAATGCTACAATGTGCAGACTGGAGGGTAAGAATTCGACGCTACCATGATGTATGAGCTTCATGCAGAAATGGCCTCTGTGAGTAAACAGCAGATTAAGGAGCTTGCTTTCATTCAGGGCTTGAGAAAATAGTTGTTTTGGGTCTTTCCAGGCTTCTAACTAGCATGTTTGGTAAAGTGGAAGGCAGTAGGAAAAGAGGGAGACCACACAAAAGGGTGGATTAATTCAACCAAAGAAGCCATAGCCATGAGTGTATAAGACCTGAGCAGGCAGCTGATGATCAGAGTGGTTGGCGGTCTCTCATTTATAGGGTTGTCTTAACTCAGAGTTGATTTAATGGCAAATGACAACAACATCCAAAACACTCTTTTTATAAACTCTCCTCTTATATGACTAAAATTGTATAAACTTTCCTCTTATATGTTTAAAATTGACCGAAAAAAAATCTTGAACCTTTAATTTAGATAATTTTCATTTGTGGTGAAGGTTCAACAGCTCTTTACCTATGAGTCAAATAGCCTCTTCTCAGACTGCCTAATTTAAAAGTTTGCTTTGACCTTACTCTTTGGCTGGAAAAACAAGAGATGATCTTAAAAGTAATGAGTTAGCTGACAAAGCCTGGGAACAATTACCCTAACAAAGCCAATTGCTTTCTCCTCTTTCCAGTCATTTTCAAAACTATTCTATGGCAGTAACAGAGTTTTTGGTCATAGTTTTGTCAGCTGTTAATCCTTTTCCCAAAATCTTCATGTTATTGGAGTTATATTGACTGTGAAGTAAAGTGGTGTTGGCATTCAAAATTCAACATAACAACAGCTTGCATCTACAATACGAACATGATGCAAGAATGTATCACTTTAGTTTTACCCTCAAATGATTCCTGATTAGGGCCTAGAGATGGATGAAAGAGCATTATTGTTTCTTCATGGCTGTGAATGGCTTCCTCCTCTGCCACATTTTTCATCTCCCAGGTTTTCAAAGGGAGAACTAAATTGTATTGCTATTCTGTTGCCTTTGTTGTTTCCACTGGCAGGGCCATGTTGTTTCCACTGGGCCTGATGAGTTGAATTTGCTAGTCTACAGACCCTTCCTCTCATCTAATATATAAAAAGCAAAGTTTGTCTGCGTTGGGCAAAGACCTCATATGATTGGCTGTGTTAGGAAAAGACCTCATATGATTGGCTGCCTGAGAAGATTCTATGAAATCCTGGGGTTTGTAGTTTAGCAAAGGGCCTTTAGAATTCTCAGCCAGAGAATAGGCTGGTTGCTAAGGAGATAAGGCCTAGCAACAAGAAGGAGGGCAGTGTATTCCCTCAGGAACTGAACCTCTGTATGTTAATAACTCTGAATACAGAGTGGATAGGGGGATATGGGGGAAAGTTACAGTTACTGGACAAGACAGTTTGGGGAATTAGAGACACAGGATCTCAAATCTTTCAAACAAGTGTTACCTATGAGAAAATAAAATCTTGGGCAATGGCAAGTATATCTGTCAGAACCATCTAAAAAACAACACAGAGATCATGGCGCTCTGTCATCATTACTTTTCTCCCTTTTCCCTCTGTGTGCTTTTTAAATCATTGTTGCCTAATGCAGAAGCATATGTGCTTTGAAAGCTTGCACAGGCAATTTTGAGATACTTTTGTAAGCTTAATAAAGATATGGGCTTTAGATGTTTTGCCGTTGTGTTTTGCTGTTTTTTTCTGACTTATGGTGTCCCTAAAGTGAATCTACCATAGGGGTTTTCTTGGCAAGATTTGTTTTGTCTTTGCCTTCCTCTGTGGCTAAGAGAGTGTGACTTGCCCAAGGGTTCCTAATGGATTTCCATGGCTGAGCAGGGTTTTGAACCCTGGTCCTCAGAGTCAGAGTCAATATTCAGATGACTACACATTGCTGGTTTTGTAACCCTTTTTTTCTTAACCACACACACACACAGAGCGTACCCACAGAGATCAAATAGTGATAGTTGGCTAAAGTTTAAACGTGAAAGGAAAACAAAGACAGAGAAGATCTGCTGTTGTTTAGGAGTGTCTCTGTGACAGAGTGTGGAAAAATTACTTTTTCTGGACTGTAGCTCCCAGAAGTTGGGACTATAACTGTCAGAATCTCCCCACGCATGTAGTGGTTTGGGCTGGGAGATTGGGAGAGTTTTAATCCCAAAACATCACTTTTCTAAACTCGTCCTTACTGATATTCTATTTGTATGTTTGTAACTTTTATTTTATTTGTGTCTCATCTTTCTCCCAATATGGGACCCAGCTACAGCAAGGCACACATCAAAATCCAGTAGTGCTTCCCTATACTTTTTGCTGCCACTTTGGGAAATCATCAGCATGTGAGAAGGAAGGTGTGCCTATTACCTCAAGGACTGAAGTCAGTATAAATTGTATTGAATAGATGTTGCAACATATTCCTTGCCAGCAAGCTCTGTAATTATTCCCTTGTAATTGTTTGGCCTTGGCTTCCTATCTTGAGGGAAAGGAACATTCTTTGTCTTTGTAGATATGGCCTTTGTGATGCAACAGCTTTGTATCACAGGATCTTTGGAAGAAGGATGCTGTTCATGACGTTAGTACATAACTTCTACAAACCCATAGCTAAATACCCTAAAGGCACCAGATCCTCTCTGGTCTGGGAAGCTAAACAGGGTGAGCTCTGGTTAGTACTTGGATGGGAGGCCACCAAGGGATAGCAGGTGCTGTAGGATATATTTCAGAGGAAGGAACAGGCAAAACCACCTCTGGGTATTCCTTGCCTAAGAAAACCCTGTGAAATTCATAGGGTTGCCTTATGAATCTCTCTCTCTCTCTCTCTCTCTCTCACACACACACACACACATATTTTGTTGTTGTTTGACATCAGGTCACCTTTGACTTATGGCAACCCCAAGAATGAGAGACTTTTAAGAGACTCAGTCATCAACTGCCCTCCTTGGGTCTCACAAACTCATTGACGTTTGATATAAGCCATTGAATTCTTGCCTAATCATAATATTTTCCTTTTAAAATTTAAACTCAGGTTTTGCTTTTATTTTGATTGTCAGCATTTATGGAGGAGTAACAGATCCAGAAAAGAATGATAAGCACAACAGCACCAGGGTTGTCTTCCTTTTTCCCCCCTCTTAGCTGTGCTTGCCGTATCACTGCTTGCTGTGCCATATCATTTGCATTTTAATAATGGCAGTCTTTGAAGTTCTGTTGTTCGGAGCAGGTTTTTGGGAAGAGTTTCTTTGCACATCTAGAGCTGACAAGCAAGAGAGGTCATTTTAGATTAGCAGGCAGCAATTTTGGTGGTGGAGGACAAGACTGGTCCTGTTTCAGCTTGTTTAGATAGAATTCCTTTAAGATGGCTCTGCGATTGTGGTCACCCTTGTATTCATCAACATGATTCATTGGGGTTTATGTTAAGGCAATCCTGAAGGGGGATCAATTCCTATGAGAAAATCTTAGCTTCTGTCTCCAATCCCAGATTATGCTCTCCTTTTCAGGTTGCCACAAATGCCTTGCCTGTAGAGATTTAGCCCTGCCCCCTTTACAGAGTGGGTATGTTTGCATGGCATCACAGCGTTGGAAAGGAACCCACAGGCCACTGAGCTGGCACCTCTCGAAACTACAAACCCCAGGATTCCTTAGGATGTTGAAAGTGGAATAATAGCGCTATAACAGTCTAGTGCGGAAATGGCTTAGGACATGGAGCGATTGATTCAAACTACAGGAAAAGAGATTTAAGCTAAACATAAGGAAGAACTTCCTGATGGTAAAAGCAGATTGAGAGTTGAATATACTGCCTTGGAGTGGTGGATGTTTTTGGAGGCTTTTAACCAGAAGCTAGATGCCCATTTGCATGTTCCTGCATGGCAGAAGGGCGTTGGACTCGATGGCCCCTGTGGTCTCTTCCAGTGTTATTCTTCTATGATTCTATGAAATAACATTCTGTCACTGAACATCCCATGAGCATGTGCAGAGTGCCTTTCTATACACCTCCCCCCAAAACTAGATTCAAGAAGCACAGGGTCCTTCTAATGAAGGAGCATGGAAAGCGTTTTGGATCACTACTTCTTTACCTCCTACTTTTCCCTTCCCTTCCTTTTCCAGCCTGGTGCCCAACTCGCCTTCCCCCATCCTTTCCTAGCCTTCCAAATGTACAGTGCAGTGCTGCTTCTTGTAACGCTCAACGATTGTGCAACAGCCATGTGTGCAACTCTCCCTTGTTGGTTGGTGCATGCTCTTCTTTCCTCCTTTGACTGCTGGAGCTGCTTCGGTAAGTAATTTTGCTGCTCTTGTCACCGTCATAACCTATCAGTGCTCACAGACCAAGTGCTGATTGGTTATTTCCTGGAAATAACTTTATTTAAAAAAAAGAGTGATGCGGGCTGCATGAAGTCCTTTGGTGGGCCACAAGTAGCCCATGGGCCATATGTTGTACAGGCCTGGTTTAAACAGACTAGAATCTGTAAGTCAATAGTAAATTATGAATTCAGATTGTTAACCAACAGAACTTGTTAGCACTGGTGGGTTGCATGTGGGAGGTCAGATTTCGGCTTGTGGTGACTAGTGAAAGCAGTCAGTGACTGCTAGCTGCTTTCTGATTAAAATTACTGCTATGGGAAGTGCCATGGAGGGAGATTGCTGCCTCTTGTCCACTATAGATTGTTTCTTTTGTCCCAAAGTAGAAGACACCCATCTGAAGAACATGGAATCATATTTTCTGGTTCTAGATCTTCCTGACTCTGACCCTGTTAACATGCACTGTAGTTCAGACCATGGAGACCACAGGTAGGCAACTTGTGGTCCTCTAAATGTTGCAGTACTGCAGCTATCATCTCTCCTCACTGGCTGGGACTGATAGGAGTTGCAGTCCAGGCTGCACAATTCCCTTTTAGTGGAGGCTTGGCTGGCTCTCTGCCTTTTGTCCTTCCCTGAGCAGACAAAGATCTTTTTATTTGACAGGCTTTGGGCAATTGACTGGTTGTGGGGAGGGAAAGGTTTAACAGCATTTAAAAATTCTATGTAATTAAATGCCTTTTCATGTTATTGTTTGTTTTACTGCAGAATATCTTGTTTCATTGTTATAACATTGTGTTTTTATTTGTGCCTGCATTTTGTTCTTGTGTGCTCTTGAGTGTTAGTTTTCAGACATGCAGCTAATTCTGTAGTTCAATGCATGTCTACCTAGATGTAAATCCCGCCACAAGCACTTTCTGCAAAGCACAGCTCTATTTCACGCAACAGTTTTGCAGAGTATAAAGCACTCAATAGCTTCCCAGACTGCAAAGCACAGCTCCTTCATAGCCAGTGTTTCAAAATGCTAATCAAGTCTTCCTCATTGCCGACATGAGCATTTCCATTCACACTTGTAACCTATTAGTGTAGCTTTGTTGTCGTTCTGTTCCTTCAAGTTGTCTTTGACTTAAGGCAAACCTATCAGAGAGTTTTCTCAGCAAAATTTATTCTTAGGAGGTTTGCCTTGCCTTCTTCTTAGGCTGAGAGAGCGTGACTTGTTCAATGACTCCTGGTGGGTTTCCATGGTTGAGTGAAGATTTGAACCCTGCTCTCTCAGAGTCCTCATTTAACTCTCAAATCATTGTACCGTGCTTGGCTACTACAGAAAACAGCATATTGTGATCCAGTGACCTAAAGAATACAAAGTTCTGTTGATAGCGTGATACCAAAATCAGCTGAAAAAAGCATTGTCAGCCAGTAGTGTGGAACTCCAGGTGTAAATGTTCTACGTGCTGGGCATAGTTTAACAGATGTTTGTCTCCCTCCCCCTCTCCCTCCTTCCATTTAATCATTCATTTCTCAGTGACTAAGTACGGCTGCTGTTCAGCCTGTGGCGTCAGTGTTGCAAGTGGATCCTCTTGCCTCCAGTAGGGAAGTGACGTAAACACCTTTTGGCATTGCTTGCTTGCTTGTCCCTCTCTCTCGCTCTGGGCTTTGTACCATTTCCCCAGTGGGATTAGCAGATCCAGATGAAGAGAGGTTAAGCTATTTCAGTTTTAAATAGGTTAAAAGGAAGACGTGCTCGCCTGACATTCTGACAAGTCCAACGAAATGAGAGTTCTGAACATTGAGAAAGAGTGGAACAGCAGCCTTGATTTTCCTGTTTAATCAACCCAGTGGACAAATAATGTTATCTGGATTCTGCCTCTTTTAAATGTCAGCAGCCGCAGCAAATTAACTTTTTGGTGAACTCGCAGTCTGTGCTCAGGATGCTATGAAAGGGAGGTAGATTAAGGCTATTCTTAATTAATTAAGGCTGTTACAGCGAGAGAACCAGTGTAGTGTAGTGGACTGGGTAACTCTGGGCCAGCCACATTCCCCATCTTAACTACTTTATAGGGTATTTTGTGTTGATAAAGTTGGGAGGAAGAAAACAGCATGCACTGACTAAAGGTTATTTGAGGAAGCATGGGATATAAATGTGGAGTATAAATATGAACCTAATAATTAAAAATAACTAATATTCTGGATCTGAGACAACCCTGCAATTAATTTACATTCCTTTTATAAATATTCTGAGCAAAGCTTGGAAAGTTTTGTTTTAAAATTAATCTGTTCTTGTTACTCATCACAGTGTTAAACTAATGTTTAAAATATTGCTTTCTGCCCTTGTTATGTATGTTATAGACAAATATATTAGCGTGGTTTAAAAAATTACCATGATTCACATCCTTACTTGCTTTTTGGTGTTCTTTTTAAAATCACTGTAGAATTAATAAGAAAATGAATTACATGGAAAATTACATGGAAAAATTCAACTCAAAATTATTGCCAATGTCTCCAGTTGTCTTTAAAAAGTAATTAATTAAACAGTGGCCTAAATCTTGTTTAGGCACATTAATTCAATGGAATTTACCTCCATGTTGACTCACCATTCAGCAGCTGAGTGAATAGGTCTATTCTAGCTGGGACTAACCAACAGAATGTCAGCCTTTGTCATGCACATCTAAAAAGTTTAGAATATCATTCTCACATATTATAAGTAAAAAATCATACATACATACATACATACATACAGTATTTGAAATGTAAATTTCTAATTCCCTGGTTTCATTTTTTTTTCTAATGTTTTGTGGGTAACTTTTAAAAACTCCTTGCTTCCCATCTGAGCCCCTTTCGCATGGCATTTGCCAAGCGAAAGAGGGCCTGGAGTGTCACGCGATTGCGAGGAACGATCTGCACGACGCATTCACAATCATGCGATGCTCCAGGGGCCAGCAGGGGCCGATCATGCACCTTTTCATTTTTGGCTAGAAGCTGAAAATGGTGCGCGATCATGCATTGCTCCCGGGCCCCGCGTGCACTTACCTGACGTGCAGAGCCTCTGGAGCTGGGCTGGTCACGCTTCCTGCCCCAGTGCAGCCTGGGAAGGTCCCAGGCTGCACTGCGAAAGGAAGAGGCAGGGCTCTCGCATGAGCAGGCAGCTCGTGCAGAGCTGAAGCAGCAGGGAAGGGAGAGTTTCTCGACAGAGGCTGCTTGCACGATCCCTGCACCCCAGCGCTGGAACGAGGTAAGGTGTGGAAAGGGCCTGATTTTGAGTCTTCAGACCAATCACTGGCCATTTCTGAATCAAAGCATTATAGTTCATTTCAGTCTCTTTAACAAATTAGAGCAGAACTGCTACAGATGCCAAAGGAGTGAAGAGACAAGTGAAGAGACAGAAGATGTGAGAGAAAAGCAGAGGAATAATCAGTAAATAAGTATTAAGTAAGCAATCAGAGAAATAAATGAGTAAAATAATCTCCTGGATTGATACCATTTCATTCATTGGCATAGTATCTTTCAGCTGTTCTATCTGAAGCAAAGAAGAACTTAATTCAGATTAATAACTAAGTGAGTGATTGGTATCTCCTGAACAGCTGAATTACGTGGATGCTTACACCCTTCGTTCTGAAGGCAGATGATCTCAAACTGTCATCTCAGTGTCTGTGTTTTAACTCTTGACTATCCAAGAACAGCTATCTACTCCTAGGCTACAGAAATTATTTCATGTTGTCCCATGGAAGTAGAGCTTAAAAGCCAAGGTATAACAAAATTCATGCATTCATTTTCTGTCTGAGGTAGTTTCCTGGGCATGTACTGTTCCACATTTTAAAGGTTTCTTCCTTGAGTTCCTAACCTAGTAGTATAGTGAATCCTTTCAGCAATAAGCAAGTATATCATTGAAACTTTTGTCAGGAGTAAATGCATATTGTCTTTGTGCTTTAGAGAACAGAACACAGAGATAATATTCTTTGGTACTGAAAATTAATGAGTTAATCATAGAATTTGTTAAATGAGAGAGAACCCGTGTGGTATAGGGGTTTGGATGTTAGACCAGGACACTGGGAAACCAGGGTTCAAATTCCCATTCTGCCATGGAAATCCACTGGGTGACCTTGGGCAAGTCACATTCTCTCAGCCTCAGAGGAAGGCAAGGGCAAACTACCCCTGAAGAAATCTTGGTGAGAAAACCCCATGGTAAGTTTGCCTTAGAGTTGCTGTAAGTTGGAAACAACTTGAAGATATACCACAACAACAATGTTAAGTGAACCTAAAGGAAAGTGTCTTCAGAAATGCTCTATACAGCAGAACATGCCTATATAAGAAACCTAATCTGGTTTATATTTACTCAGAAATGTTTTAGTTTATTCAACAGGACTTATTTTCAAATAATTATGTGCAGAATTACAGATAATGGAATTCCATGAATAAATGCTTAAGATGGCTTCTCCCATTGTGCATCCAGGGTGTGGAATGCCCTTGCCTCCCATCAGCCCAATTGGCAGTGGCCCTGGCTTCTTTCTCCTTCTTTCTCTCTCATTCTCTCTCTGTGGCCATTTCCACACTAGAAAGTTATAGCACTATTATTCCACTTTCAACATCCTATGGAATCCTGGTGTTTGCAGTTTAGGGAGGGGCCTCTGAGGAGGTAATGGCCATGGTTATCATTCATAATGTAAGTGAGGTGATGTTTGAAGCTGAAAATCGTCTAGTGAGTTGATGGCAGGAGCACGATCACCAGCAGGGAATTCTTGATTGGTTGCCCAGGATCCAAATCAAGTATGATATGTGAGATCTATCTGTAGGGTCGAGTTTGTCAAGTCTGTTATGGGGTAACTGAACTGTATCAGAGCCATATATTGTCTGTGTAAAGGTGTTAAGAATTCGGCTAGTGCTGTTATTCTGATTTAATTCTGTGACAAAAGTGCTATATTGCCCACGGGGAAGAACAGAGTCATAACTGCCACTGCTGATATTAATAACCCAGCTATTACTGTCAGTGCTTTGTGCGTTTAATTTCCCTCTGACCTTATAGTCTACATTTCCTGCACCACCAACCACAACTATGGTTGTTCCATAGATACTTACAATTCTGGGTAGCATATCATCCTTGCGATATAATGGGATTGCAGTTTGCAAAAGCTCATGCTATTGAAGCACCGCTGAGCCTTTTGTACCTTAAGTTACCTTCTTGTGTTTACCTGCAGATCAAATAGTAGTTGTAAGGAAGAGGGAGTGATTTAGAGTGAAGGAAAAGTACAAGAAGAAAGGCATCAATCCCAGTTCCCAGTACCATGGAATTGGTCAGACTCTTCAACACTGCCCCCCCACCAGCTGTTTTCAACTCAAAAAGAATGCATCTCTTCCACGTCTTGCCCAGTTGCACCCTTCGTCTCTTATCTGCCATGTTACACCACCTTGGCTGCTGTCCCAGTTTTGTCTTATCACTTAGTTGTTTTGGAGACATGCTTCTCTGAGCCATAGATGCAGAGCTAGATGAAAGTCGTATCTCTGGCTAAGGACTCTGCGAGGAGATAGTTATGAACATAATGCTACTGGTGGACTGTAGAATGTATATATCAAGTTCTGAACATTCAGGAGGTAATTTGGTACTTTTAGAGCTTTGTTTTGGAATACAACTCCCAGTATCCCCCAGCCAGCAGCCCTTTCTGGAAAATTCTGGCAGTCATAGTAAAAAGAAGGAATGTTCCCAAGTTGTTGATGTTATAAGTCTTTAAGTTAAAACATTTGGATCTGTACTACTATCTACTTTCCAGGGTTATTTGGTTTTTGTGGCAAGATATTTGTGGCTTTATCTGCTCTCCACTAGACAGAAAGTCAATCGGTATAGCTCTTTCTGACATGACTGTGCATTGATGGGCAGATTCCACCTATTGAGTGTTTGCCTTTTACACAGGTTTTTAAGGCATTGGAGCACTACAAGGAAAAAATGGCAGCAATCTAAAACAGATGGAGCATTTGAAATGTAAAGATAACCTGGTGGTAAACTGGATGGCACATTTGAAATATAAAAATAAACTGGTGGGAGCTGCATTTATTACATGTAGATTAGAACTAAAACAAAAAGCCCTTTTATTAAATGTACTGTGTATTTTCCTTTTTATTGTATGTGCTTCCTTTCTGCTTCCACTAGAAGTTGGTATTGAGTTGTGATAGTCATGTTTAAAAAGCACTCATAGCATGCATATGTGACCATTGGCCTATATAATCTGTAGCATTTTTTGGGAAAGATGGGATATAAATCAAATAAATAAATAAACTTTCAAGGAATACATTCTTTCAGTATCTGCATTACTCCTGCCCCCCAGCAAAAATATGTAGGAGCCAAGAGGAAATGTTTTCAGAATTATATTCCAGAAGTGGCAATTTCATTGCCACTTCTGAAATATAATTCTGATGCAAGATAGTGGTTTGAGTGTTGGACTATGACTCTGGAGACCAGGGTTTGATTCCTCACTGGACCATCAAAACCCACTGGGTGACTTTGGGGTGCATCACACACACTCAGTCCCTAGAAAACCTTGTGATAGGTTTGCCTTAGGGTCGCCCTAAGTTGGAAGCAACTTGAAGGCACATAGCAACACAATTTTATTTCAGGTATAAGCAGTAGTGGAAGATTGGTTTGTTTTGTTCTATTGAATGCCTGAGATTAGAACAACAAGACTATAGTCTGGGGTATAAATTTTCTCTTGTATGGAAACAGTATAACTATGACAGAAACATTATATTCTGGTATAGAAACATTACAAATCCATGTTTTTACATATGGTGATATCAGATGTGAACTGTATAAAACTATTGGATACAAACTGCTAAAGAAGTACAGACTCAAGGAAGTTTTGGTCTACAATGGTGTCTTTAGTCTGCAATCCTGTAGCTGCTTATCTAGGAATAAGCCCCACTGATCCCAAGATAATGTACTTCAGGGCAGACACTTATTGAGAGTTTATCTACACTACACTGCTACAGGAGCTTGATATGACTTCAACTGTCCTCATTCTATACTACAAAAATCCTGGGATTTGTAGTTTGATGTGGTGCTTAAAATTCTTTGTCAGAGATCTCCAGCCTGCTCTTCTAAGCTACAGAATTAGAATTCTCTGGCAGTTTACCACTTATATATTCTAGAATTCTGTGGAATATAGTCAGGGTAGCAAAAGTTCTATCAAACTGTTATAACTATGTAATGTAGAGATGCAATACTCTAATTACATTTCATATTAAACAGTGTTTTGATTTGCATTATGAAGCACAATTTTACATGATGATAGATAACATACTGATGCAGCCAGCATGGTATAGTGGTTTGAGCACTGGGTTATAAATCCTGGATACCAGGGTTTGATTTCCTGCTTAGCCATGGAAACCCACTAGCTGACTTGTGTGCATCACACATTCTCAGCCCCCAGAAAGCACTGTGATGGGTTTACCTTAGGATCACCATAAGCAACAATAACAAGATAGCATACTGCTGCTTTTGAGTAAGTGCAGAGACACCTCTACCTACTTAGATTCAACAGATCTTTCTTTAACGATAAACTTCTCTGCTCCTTTTCTTCCAGTCTTCACCTTATGTGGAAATGTCTTTCTCTTTTAAACTGTCTGTATAAATGTCACTTAAAAAACAAATAGGAGGAAGTTAGCCAGGTATTACAGACTGTGGATTCATGACATGACGTTAATGATCAAAATATCCCCCAAGCAAATGGGCAATCTTTGTCATACAGGGTTAGATATGCCCTTGCCTACAGGAGCTGATTAGGAAAGTCTGGGCTGAAACTGATAATGAATTTTCACCTGCATGCTCAGAATGGCTTGTGCTCTGTTTGCATTGCAACACTGTGTAAACACTTTAACCAGAGTTTCACACCATAATCTAGCCAATAGGACCTTCCATATGCCCTGATAAAGAAAATTTCAGCGGGGAGAAGGGAACCCCCTTCTGAACTTAGTTATTTTTGTCTTCATCACTCACTACTTTAAATTCATTCCTTACATTCATAGTTTATTAATTCCTTGATTATTATTTCTGAGTGGTTACTTTTACTGCAAAGCCCTCAATATAATTGCCTCTCTGTCTTTACCCTAAGGGAGAGCACCTTGGGAGGAGGTGGTAGAAGCTTTAGATCTCAGTCACTCATCTTGATCACACACCTTTACCTATAGCACCAAACACAAGAAAACCTGGAGCAGGCATTTTAGTATCTGCGTACTAATCACATTCCAAAGTGCTTGCTAATAGCGTCAAGGTCTGCAAGATTCACTTTAGAGCTAAACAACAGATCTACAGCAAAAGAGCTATTGAAGGAGCAAAGACACTTTAGTCACCTGTACTACTAGGTAGTCCAGATCTAAAGGCTTGCAAAGGTATGGTTGCACAGCCAGTTCTGAACTAGTTTGTAGTTCAGACCTTGTTAAGAGGTTCTAATTAAAATCCATAATGCTCCAAAAAAAAAAAAAATTAAAAAGGACAAAGGTTCTAAGAAGACCTGTGTTGCTTTTTTTTTTTTGATCCAGCAGTCCTTGTACAATTAATCTTAACAGACAGTGGCATTATAGGAAACCGTGACAAAGGTGATGCTGACCTGCACAGTGAAAAGTCCAAAGATCAGTTTTCAAAGCAAGGAGATAGGAAAACACTTTCTTAGCCAAAGCTGAATTGTTGACATACTGTACTGGAGTTACCGGTTTCCAGATCATCTGGAGGATTCTGGGAGTTGTAGTAACTTTTCTAACCTCTATTCTGGATCAGTCTGTTGGTTCATTTGCTGAAGATGCCCTTTCTCCCTACAGTTATATTTCAGTTCATGCTGGAACGACACCTTCCCAGTCTTTCCTGCAGATGTTGCGAATTTGTGATATGTATGTAGTCTGATTTGTCCATTGTTTTAATCTTGGCTTGGAAGCTTCAGAGGATCTTTCATGCTGAATGACTGAAGGGCTGTGGAATTAACAGGCTTGGCTGCTTGGCTCATTTGTGTGTGTGTGTGTGTGTGTGAGTGTGTATGTGTTGGGGGTGGAACATTAAAGCTACCACGAAGACATAGGGATAAGCTATAATTATAGTAGGAAAATACGTAGATGAACCATTATAGGATTAGGTTTACTGGTATCTCTGTATTTGCGGCTTCAGATCAGTGGTTCTTAACCTGGGGTTTGCAGACCCCCGGGGGTCCATAGAGCCCTCACGGGGGTCCATGAAGTCCTGATGCTGGACACCAAAGCAGTGGCAGCAACAGGGATGAGGATCGAGGACAGCCCAAGTGCCAAAACTGTTCCAGCGTTTGCAAATGAGGGAGCAGTTTGGTCATGCAGACATGGCTGCCATCATGTCCCTTTTGTTGGGGATGTGGCAGTAGGGGGAGTGGGCACTGAAGGACATGGCCACAGGCATGTGTGCACACAAATTGCTCCCATGTTTGCAAACAAGGGACTAGTACGGGCACCTGCACCCCTCCTTTGCTGCCACGTCCCCGACGAAAGGGTCATGGCGGTGAGTGTGTACGCATGCCTAAACTATGACTCTGGAGACCAGAGTTTGAATCTCCACTTGGCCATGGAAACCCACTCGGTGACCTCAGGCAAGTCAAATTCTCTCAGCCCTCAGAGAAGGGCAAAGGCAACAAATCTTGCAAAAACAAAACAAAACCCCAAAACTAAAAAACCATGATATGTTTGCTTTAGGGTCACCATAAGTCAGTTTCAAGACATGATGGTGAGAAAAAACCTTCTCCTGTCAGAGGCACTTTATTGTTCAGTGCCTTCAAGTGACTTCTGACTTACAGCAGCCCAAAGATGAACCTATCACAGGGTTTTTTGGTTTTTTTTTTTTTTGCAGGGTTTGTTCAGAGGGGTTTGCCTTTGCCTTCTGCTGAGGCTGAGAGAATGTGACTTGCCTGTGGTCACTCAGTGTCTGAGAAGAGATTTGAATCCTAGTCTCCAGAAGCCTTTAATAATAAATAAATATTTGAATATGCAAATATAAAATTAAATATTTAAATCTTAAGTCTTGGGGGTCCCTGTCAACAAATCATATTTACAGAGGGTCCTGAGAAAGAAAAGGTTAAGAACTACTGCTTTAGATGGCAAAGCTAGGAATTTGCATTCAGCAGGCAGAACATGGGGTTTTACAAGGGAGTAAGACATATTCATGGTGCATATGGCTATCAGTGGTGACTGGGAATGTTATCTATACTGTATATTGGCTGCAAGATGAGAGGAAGTATGCCCCTTCGTACCTGTTACTGGGGCAAGTGATTGAGAAGATACCACTGCAGATTTATCTGTCTTGTGAATGTTCTTACAGGCATCTGTTTGAAGATTGTGGGGAACAGAATGCTGGAGTAGATAGGCCTTCAGTCTAATCCAGCGTGATACAGCACAGTCTTCTCATGTTGGCACTGTGCTCCCTACCATATTTGTAATTTTTCCTCAGCAAAATAAAAATCATGCCCCAGGTGTAGCACAATTTTCTGGAAGAATCCCATATGAAGTATGTTGCTGAAGTCAGTCACTGAGGAGCTAGATGATGATTGCCTGGATTTCAATAAAAATTTCTTGCATTTTTCCTATATGGATGATGAAAGATAGTCCCAGCCAATACTGCCAGCTGAAGGCAGTGAAGCAGTGGGTCAGGAGATAGATAGCTTGTTCTGGTTTCCTCCTCCTCCTCCTCCATTTGTATTCCACTTTTTGCCTAACTCTGAGCCTCAAAACAGCTTAGATATTAAAATAATATAATTTAAAAACATATAAATGGTGCACATTTAAACAGAATTAAACTGTAAAAGAATTAAAACAGCTAAAAAGAGATTAAAAGAAGCCATTAAAATTAGAACAGTACAGCACTCCCTAGCCCATTCTTTAAAACCTTTCTGTATTAAAATGCCTGCCTGAATAAAAAGGTCATTCTAGCCTCCCTGGGAGTGGAGTCCAGAGTCTAGCGGCAGCTACGGATAAGACGTTTTCTTGCGTCCCCACCAAGTGTACTGGCGATGGTGGTTGGACTGAGAGAAGGGCCTCTCTTGATGATCTCAGTTCATACAGAGAAATAACAGTGTCTCAAGTATCATGGACTTGAGCAATACAGGGCTTTATAAGTCATAACTAGCACTCTGAATTGTGCCCAGAAACAAATTGGCAACCAGTAGAGCTGTTTTAACAGGGGCATTGTATGGTTTTTGCAACCTGCCCCAGTTAGTAGGGTAAAACCCTTGTGCAATGACCCCCAAAAATGCAAGTGCTGGGTGCTTGCACCAGCATATATTATTCACAGACTTCTACTCTGTCTGTTCCCTCTCACTATTTATGAATGTCTGGTCCCTATCAAGCAGGAACACTTCTAAAGCACTTCCTCTGTTCTTCCTCATTATAACTTTTGCCACCTTGACCACACTTTGCTATTGCTTGGCTACATGTCCTGGTTTTCATCTGTGAAATGCTGGAGAGTATTCAGCAGGATCCTGCCTATGAACACTGATGACCCAGTCAATTGTTCTGTTTCTTTCCTTGTTGAATCACACAATGTCCAGCTTTGCAGCCATGCAACAGTGATGCAGGTCACATGAAAACTCCAGTATGTTGCGCTTTTGTGAAAATGCACTGTCTACAGAGACTTTTCACTTGTGTCATTTTAGCTGACTCTGCTCGAATTATTTCTGACTTAACAGCCAATGTAACTGAGAAGTTCTAGGCTCTATTTTTTGGCAGAGATATGAGTCAGCTAAACTGTGAAAGCTGACTACATGCAACAGCTGTTTAAATTATCTTGTCAATTCAGAGATGGCCTCTTCTGTTTCCGTCTCATTCGTATGTCACTGTGGGAATTTGTCATGAAAGGTTGTGGGCTATCGTATTTGCTATATTTAACTGTTCAAAGCTTCTGCTGCTACCCACCTTTGGGGCTTTGGCTTTGAGCCACCGTGATTGCCTGACGAACAGGAGCCAAGGTTTTCCCCCAGCTATACTTGGATCTGTATGTCAGCCTCTCACCAAATGGGGTAGTAAAATGTGGCTATGTGAAATATTCAACAAGTGAAGGCTAGCTCTGCATCTCCTTAGTATGCTCTCATTAAAAATTATTTTAGCTTTGAAAATTATCCGCATTAACTGGACAGCCAGGAAATCAGAAATGCATTTGTTATTCCCTATTTTTTTAGTGTCTGTAGACAATGTTCTCTTCATAGGGAAATGCTAGCATCTATGAAGAGAGAGATTGGAGTCTCATGGGAAATTATAGCCCAGATAACCATTATCCACTAATTTTCACAGTCAAATTGATATAAGGAAGACTTTTCCAAGCGCTTCGTTATTCAAGGCCAAGTTAGCTTGTGTAGGTTATTGTTGGATGGCCACATGATTTTTACGTCTGTAAGAAGGAGGAAAGCTGCAGGTCTCTGGTGCACTGTATATTTTGCATGCACAAGGTCCCATATTAAGTCTAAGGCATTTCCTTAGAAATATCCTTTTCTGAAATATGGGAGAGCCATTGTCTGGCAGGGCAGATTATAATGAGCTTGATGGGGCTAATGACTTTATTTAGTATAAGACAGTTTCTTATATTAGTGTTGTTAAGTGCCTTCAAATTAACTTTAACTTTTGTCGAGCCAATCATAGGGTTTTCTTGGCAAGCTTTGTTCAGAGGAAGTTTACCGTGACCTTCCTCTAAGGCTGTGAAAGTGTGACTTGCCCAAGGCAACCCAGTGGGTTTCCATGACTGAGTGAAGGTTTGAATCCAGGGCACATTCACACCACAGAATTACAGCACTATTATTCCACTTTAACTGTTATGGCTGCATCCTGTGGAATCCTGGGGTTTGTAGTTTTGTGAAGCACTGGGGTGCCCTGACTGAGAATTCTAAATTCCCTTTCCTAAACTTTCAATCTCAGTATTCCATAGGATGGAACCGCGGCAGTTCAGGTGGAATAATAGCCCCTAGTCTCCCAGCATCCTAGGCCATTTCTGCACTACAGTGTTATAGTGCTATTATTCAATTTTCAACATCCCATGGAATCTTGGGGTTTGCAGTTTAGGGAGGGGCGCTTAGAATTCTCAGACAGAGAGCTCTTTGGCCTCAGTGAACAACATCCCCGGAATTCCACAGGATGTTGAAAGTGGAATAATAGCACTATACCACTGTAGTGCAGAAATGGCCCTAGTCCAACACTCACACCACTATTCCACACTAGCTCCTTATACCAACCAGCTTCCTCTATACCATTGAGAACAGGCAATTAATTTGCAGTGGGGGAGCTGTCGCTTACTGACAGAGCAGATGTTTTGCTTATTGAGAGCGTCAGTTTCGGTATTTAGCATCTCAAAACAGGGTTAATAAAGAATCTTGCCTGAAGCTGTAGAAAGCCACTGAGAATCAGTATTGAAAGAGGTTATTACACTTAATTTTTGATTGCTTTTTTGAGCCAACATTTTACAGCCCACTCTAATTTATATAATGTCTCATTATTCTGTTTCAGTATCATTCAGAACCACAGGGGAATATGTGAATTAAATAGCAGTATCTGAAGCCAAAGTAACTGGTGATATATTACATATACATATGGGATGTATCAGTGTCACATAAACATAGCTGTTTTTCATTGAATATTCAGCTTCCACTATTATATTTATGGCAAGTCTGTCTACTAATAATAACTTGTTATAACCCTTGAAGCAGATTTGTTTAGAATTTGATTTCATGAGGCAAAAGTCCACACACTTGTTTAGTAGCAGACAGCAGAGAAGCCAATCAGCTTCTTGCCCCCAAATTAACCTTGTTAAACCAATTCAGTATCAGAATGTGCTGTGCAAGTCAGCATCTTGTATGAGATGTGGAGGGTAGGGATGGACTCTGTGTGGGAGAAGATAATAAATATCTGCTGGGAGTTCCTCCTCAAGTTGTTTTCTGGTGGCAGATGTGGAAACTTTAAAAAAAAGGGCCAAAGAATCCTTTTAACAAAACATCCACTTGGATCACTTTAATCTTTTGCTGGTTTCCCTCTTTTGCTGCTTGCAAGGACTTCACCATTGTCTGTAACGAGTAAAGTTTGTTTGCGTGTTTGGAAATATGTGTGCCATTCGTTTCTCTCTGTTGTATTTTTCAGGGACTGGAGTTTGGCGTGCTCTTTGAAGCAGAATTACACGTGGCTCTGGAAGAATGCAGCTACATTTTTCCACCTATGCCTGTAAATACCCTAAAGGCACCAGCTCCTGTCTGATCTTAGAAGCTAAGCAACATCAGCCCTGCTTAGTACTTTGATGGGATACCACCAGTTTAATGCCAGGTATTGTAAGCTGTCTTTCAGAGGAAGGAACTGGCCAACATGTGTAGTGGTTTGAGAGTTGGACCGTGACTCTGGGGACTGGGGTTTGAATCCGTGCTTGGCTGTTGAAACCCACTGCTTGACCTTAGGCAAAGGCAAACCCCCTCTGAACAAAGAAAACTCAGTGATGAGTTTGCCTTAGGATTTCCATGAGCCATAAATGACTTGAAAAACACACAGCAACAGTAACCACTGACAAAACCACCTCTTGCCTAAGAAAACCCAATGAAATTCATGGGGTTGCTATAAGTTGACTTGGAGCTAGAGAAATGCACTGTAGTGATCAAAACTTATAATACTGAAAGGATTTTAAAAAGTGGTAAGGAATATGTGGCCTTCAGAGCTTGGACTGTTACTCCCAGCATCCTCCAGCCAATATGACCAGTGGCTTTGCTGACTGGGGATTTCTGGGTGTCCTAATCCAAACCAGCTGCTTTGAATATCGATTTGGAGAAAAGCAGAATATAAATAAACAAATAAATAAACCAGTACTTCTCTTAAGCTCTGGTGGCCATCTCAGTGTTGTTGGATTGCACTTCCCATCATCTCTAGCCAGCATAGCCAATAGTGAGGGCTGGTAAGCTTTATGATCTGAAAACATCCAGAGGGCCACATGTTCCTCACCCTGTGTTAAAGTAAGCATCTAGTTTTGAAGAACATGTAAAGACAACTGAGCAATTTACAAGACCTCAGTATATCTCTGGCATTATTTAAAAAGTAATTCTGAAATGTGAGCCAATCCTTCTTTCAATAGTGTTCTCAAGGTCACTGTAGATACAGAAGTATTGCGTAGCATTCCTGAATCCAGTGCTTCAAACTAAAGCTTGGGTGTATATGTTCCATGGATACACCCAAATGAGTTGGTTCTCATGAGCCAGAGGAGTTTTTCTGGTATAACATGCACCAAGAACATTAAAAAAAGGATATATAATCACTGCCACTTGTTCTCCTTCTGCTGACTTATCAGGCTTATAAAACACAAAGCAACTTCACCTGATCAGTTGGATTATCCTACAAGGAAGGAATATGCCTCATCTTCCAATGTTTTTTTCTCAAGGCATATGCACTTATGTGTGAACATCAGGCAATTTTTGGCCAATGTTCTGTCCTCCTCTGTTCCCTGCATTGGACCAGGATGTTTACTATATAATTTTCTAGCGACAAAGAGGTCTCTTTGATTATGCTTAGCCTATAGTTGATGGAGGAATGTTGCAGGAACACAGAAGAGACAAAGACCTTTTTTCCATTATCCCAGAAGGCAGGGCTAAGGACTTGTCATAGGTGGGTAGATCTTCGCAGAATACTTTGTTAGAATATTGGGGAAATTTCTTGATGAGAAGAGGAGCATAACAGTGGAATCAGTTTCCAGAGCTTGGAAAAGAAACATTTTAGGACTACAACTTCTAGAATATGGGAATTATAATCCAAACCAGTAAGTTTTCTAAACTTTGGCGGCCTCATTGTTGTAGTGCATTTCCCATTATCCCTAGCCTAATAAGAGCTGATAAGAACTGCAATCCCAAACATCCAAAGTTTAATAAGTAGCTTTTCTGACCTTTGCCAGTTCTCCCTTGCTGAGGGTCTTCAGGCAGAAACCAGCTAACCAGCTGGGTATGCTGTAGTTCTGGGTTTCCCCAGAACATTGGAGTAAATAGCCTATAAGGCTCCCTTTAACCCTGTGGTTCTCTGAGTTAAGTTGTTCAAACACAACTCAAACAATTCAAAAGCAAAATATATCTAAGCGTATTTTTAAAAAAATTATATTTAACATGTTTTGCTTTTGAATTGTTTGAGTTGTGCCGCGAATCATACCAACTAATGTGCTTTCCAGTTGAAGGTTAGGTTGCCAGTTCATGATTGTCCCAGGCCCTGAGGTTTCTGAGCCAAAACCTGCGATGTAGGAATAGTCCCTGGTGATGTTATTGAGTATTGTACATTAAGTACCAATCACAGTAGTTCATTGCTTGCTGTTCAAACATATACAGAGAGGGAGGTATTTTCTTGATCATTAATCTAGTCAGTTTCCACTAGTGATTTTAGTGATATATTTTATTGTTTGAGCGTTGTTTATTACTTAATCCAGTAATAAAATAAATGCTTTAGAACTTCTAGAATGAACAGCTTTGAAAAGTGTCACAGAAACGTCTCAATAAAATGAAATGTGATCCAGGTGTTCAAGGTGTTAACTACCGTACTTGTGTGTCTTGATTCCCCATGATTTTGGGTTTATGCTCCAGACTCCTTTATGTATTCTGTACATATACATATTCCAGGGGAAAATATGAATAATATTTGTACAGGAAGTTTCTAACAGCACTGTGTATAAAAACTGAAATATAAGGAGTTTTGTCAAGCTCAGTTCCATTCATGAAGTACACCAGTGATGGTACAGAGATGCTTTGATCAGCTTTAAATAACGATTCCCCTTCCTTCCCACAGATAATATGAAGCATCTCTTTTGGGATACAAAGGTGTCATGAATCTCATCATTTTCAGTATTTAACATGATAAATGTGGAATTTATAATCTGATTTTTTTTTTACTGTATTGTATTTTACATTTGCACAGAATCTGCAGGTGAGATGAAAGATGGACAGCATGCTGCTTTCTAATTTCTAAAGTTTAGGGTGTATCTCTGATTTTTAAGGAAGTTTACACAATTTTCAAATTCACAAATTCACTCAGTCTCCCCCAGCCCCTGCTGGAAACACTCAAAATATCTTAATATGTTACAGGCAGTCTGTTCTGAGCACTAAATCAGTTGAAGTAAATGAAATGTAATTGTTCTCTAAAGCTGCATAAATCATAGGCAGACATGAAGTCTCTTTTAGGATTTGACACATCTGATATAGGTTGCTCTGTCAGAAGGAAAGTAGTACATCTGGTTAAGTAACTGACAGTTCATTCTGAAAGAAGTAGCCAGTCTGTTAATCTTCCAAGGGCATTGTAATTATGGATGTATATTGAAGGAGCGTTAGGGTCTCACTGAACATACTCTGGGGTCAGTTCTGTGTAAAAATATGCATGAACCCTATTATGGATGGTCTTCGTGGTTTCCTATGGGATATATGCAGTTTGCTATGTGTCCACATGCAACTGTACACATGTATATATTGCAATAAGTTACAATAGGCTTCTCAACATGATGCCCTGCAGATTTTTTGGCTGACTACTCCATCACTGGTCGTGTTGGCTGGGACTGATGGTTGTCATTGTTCAAACATTCTAGAAGGCACTATCTCAATGAAAGCTGGCCTGCACCTTGTCACAGAATGTACATCATGTGTAGAATCCTTATGTTGTTATCTACATGCAGACTCCATGCAAATTGACTTCTTGGGGAAATTTTGTTTTGTCATGTAAATTTTGTTGTGTCATGTAAATATGGGGAAAAGGAAATGATGAAAGGGCAGTAGAAATGGATTTTAAGGAATCAGCTGTAAAGAGAAAAAAATTGTTTGTTTCACCATGTTTCATTATGACCCAAGTGGTTTCTGAAATTAATACTCAGAGGCTATGAGGAATACAATGGGAGGGGTAAGTTTAGGTCATAGGGAGGAAAATACTGTGTGTAATGTTCTGATAAACTCCTGAAAGCTTTTGATAGTCTCTTGCACACATGCTGCATCAAATAATTATGAAAAGTAGTGAAGATTGTGGAGGATCTGAAAAAGGGTTAGTGTTGTTATTTGGTAAACATAAATTGAAAGCAATTTTTATGTAGAGAAGTTCATATAGAACAAGCTTTGTAGTACCGAAATGTTACTTTTTGGACTACAGCTCCCAGAATCTTCAGTCACTGTGGCCAGTAGCTGGGTGATTCTGTGAGTTGTATCCCAAAGTTGTGCAAATTCACTGTGGGACCATGTGAACATGACATATTCAAATTTAGATGAGTTGATTTCAGGGGAATAATCCCTGTCAGAAGAGCCGAGGTAAATTTTGAAGTACAGGAGAGTCTATAGTCATGCCCCAAGTACAGAGATGTACATAGTATATAGAAAAGCTATGTCTTGCTTTTTCTATTATATTACCATGCAAGCTTTATTATAAAATGTAGAACATCCAACACAAAGATACAAACTATTAATGGCATCTCGTATGTTTATGTGACATCATTGCTATCTTGTGCATTGTTTGTTGTTGTTGTTGTATGCCTTCAAGTCATTTCTGACTTATGATGACTGTAAGGCAAACCTATCATGGGTTTTTTGGGGGGGCTGAGAATGTGTGATGTACCCAGAATTGCCCAGTGGATTTCCATGGTTGAGTGGGGAATGGAACCCTGGTCTCCAATGTTATAGTGCAATGCTCAGACCACTATACCACATTGGGAATAAACACCATTAAGCCGAGTCATGCTTACTTCTGACAGCATAGACTCAATCTGTGAAGCATACTTAACTTTAGCAAATGATCTTCAGACAGTTAATATACAGCCTTTGACTTTAATTTTCAATAATCTTGCAAAGAAATATTACTGCTGAAACTATTAGCATATGAAGTAAAAAAAAAAGGAGACCCTTTCAAAGAAAAAAGAAAGACATATGCAGCTTCTGTTGGAATCATTTTCCTCATTTTCTGACTTTTTCTGTCACAAACAATGATAAAACTTGAAAGCCTCCTTATTACTTTACTCACTTGCTAGAGAAGTGGGCTCTGCCAGCTACCCTGTTACTCTGGCAGATAACAGAGTTGCTTCTGCTCTGAAACAAAGAAGCCCAGATCTATGCTTCTTCATTCCTGCTTTCACTATACCAATGGTCCCTCTTAATGAAAGCATGATATTTGACTAGCATGAGTGAATTCAGGCAAAATTCAGTGTTAAATTCACAGTTTGAGCGATAGGTTAATTATATGCAGTTGTGGTTTCAGAGAATAAGCTGTTGAGCCTGTGTCAGTTGTATAGGAGGATGATTAAGTTCTAACTCATCATGGCTTTGTTTTTGCATCCACACCCTTCGCAGGTTGAAACAGAAAAGGATGAAAGTGAATGGCTAAGGCCCTTACGCTAGCTTTTCATTTGGCAGGGTACGTGAAACAGCACAAACAACTTTAGCTTTCAGGTTCTGAGTCACAACCTGTAATTTGAGAAAAAGAATGAAAGTTCAGAAATGTGCATGAGATATGTTGTGTATACTTAACCCTTCTATTCTTCCTTTGACATTGGAATGACCAAGCTCTTCAAGCAAGCAATAATGAAACGTAATTAAATTCTCCTTTATTAGGGCATGTCTGTGTGGTGGATTTTTATAGGGGATGGATTTGCATCCACACCCTTGTGAAGAACCACATCCTAGGGAGCACTGCCTCTCCTTGCTCCTACTCCTAACTGGAACAGCTTGCCAGGGACAAGAAGAGAAAGGTGTGTCAGTCTTCTTTTTCCTTCTTCTGTGCTTTGTGGGCAAACGTCGCCCAGCCTCATGGAAATACTGGTTGCTGCATACACACACAGCCTTCTCTTCTCTATTCTGCCATCTCCACCCCCACTCTTACCGGTGTGCAGTTTCTTTTACTGAAATTAGACTATGGGTAGTTTTTTTTAAACAAAGTTTCATTTGGAAACAAAGTTTATTATTAATGTCATTGACCCCAACTGGTTCCCTGCAATTCTGCCATGCTTTGTTGTCAGAAAAATGCAACCATTCAGTGATAACTCTGCTACATAGCATACTGTTGCATCCGTACAGTGTAGCTGTGTGATTATTTTTGAACAGGCTTGCTGATAGTCCAATGCAGCAAGGATTGGCAACTGTGGCCCTCCTGATGATTTTATTTGCAGTTCCCATCATTCCTTACCAATGGCTATGCTGGCTAGGGCTGTTGGGAATTCTAGACCAAAAGCATATAGTGGGGGCACAGTTACTCATCTTCAAAACACAGCCTGCCCTACCTTATCAGCTAAGAAGAGAGGAAGCTTTAAATCACGGGTGGGCAATGTATAGCTCTCCAGATGTTGTTGGACTGCAACTCCCATCATGCATCACTAAGGGCTATGTTTAAGGATAATGGGGTTCCATTTCAAGAATAGGTGCAGGACCTTGTTCTCCTTATCTTTGCTTTATATTGAGGACATTGGAAAGTACCAGGGTAAAGTTCATTTGACATTATAGTGGTTTAAACTCTGAGAGACCAGGGTTTGAATCTCTGCCCAGCCATAGAAACCCACTATATGACCCTGAGCAAGTCACACTCTCTCTCAGCCTCTGAAGAAGGCAGTGGCAAACCCCCCTCTGAACAACTGTTGCCAAGAAAAAACTGTGATAGGTTCGCCTTAGGGCCACCATAAGCCAGAGATGATTTGAAGGCACACAACAACACAGAGGTTCATTTAGTACCCCATAAGACAAGGGACCCCATAAGTGAGCACAAAATAACTTTGGCAAAGGGATGGACTAAAGGAGAAATCTCAGATTCCCCCTTTGTCTGGATTGAACAATCTCATGTCTCTAGGTCAGCCAGTTGACTTACCTAGAACATTTTTTCCACAAGGGGTTGATCAATAAAGAAAAGGCCATTTTTTAAAAAAAACCCAAAAAACTTCTTGTTATATTTGTAATCTTTGCATAGAAAACAGCAATTTCTTTTCAACAGATAAAGCCTTGTCATCCTTGTAAAAAAAAAAAAAGCATGCTAAACTATGACCAAATGGCTTACTCATGTTCCTAAGGAAAGTGGAAAGCAGGGACTGAAACAGATGTTTTTCCTTTCAGTTCTCTACTGCCTTCAAATAATCTAATGAAAAATCTCTGCTGAAAACCCACGGTCTTCTTATTTAAGGTATCAGGACAATCAACCATCTATTTCATTTGTCTGTGTTGGTGTCTGAGATCTCGGTCTTACAACAGCAGGAGCAACAACACTACCACACACAAAAACTGCTCTGTTGCTTTGTGCTGATATTTCACCTGGTTTGCCTGAAGCAGCATCCAAGCAATGGGATGGGGAACCTCCACACCCAGAGCTGTAAATCCCCACCCTCACCTGCATCAAAATGTCCATGTGCTTAATGGGTACAAGCAGTGCTAAAGCTGAAGAGGCTTTTTTCTTTTCTTTTGCAAGAGGTTATTTTATTATGGCTAGCTCGCCTGTCTTGTTTTCCATTTTTTCTCTTCGTGATACATTTTTTTAAACAATAGCAACATTTGAGATGTTGAAAAAAGGTTTCTCCTGCTTTCCTTATTAGTTCCCTGGTCACTTAGTGCAACATCCTTCATCAGTAGACAACTCAATTCACCATAATTTCCTCTTCAGTAAAGATGTGCCCAATTGCTAACTTTTGTTTGCACATCTACATTCAACAGATGACATTTATTATAATTGGCCTGGTTGAGCAGAAGTAAATTAAGATGCCCAAATTTAAAATAACAGTTGAATAGTGCATGTCTTCCAATTGACTCTTTTCTTTCAAATAAGGAATGCTTCTGTAGCCCCCACCCCACAGAAAAAAACCAGAGGGAAAGAAAGAATTAAAAACAAGCAAGTAAGCAAGCACACAAGAAAAGGAGGGGACAATAGTGCAACATAGTTTACATGCAACCTAATTGTCTCATCAACCTGTCTTGGTGAGATGTATGAGTCATCAGTAGAAAAGGGAAAGTAAGAAACAACTCAGTCATTTGGTTCTGATTTGTAAGCATTTGTAACAAAAGGATCCCAGAGCAAGTTATTCCCCCGCTGTTTTTTTCCCCTCTCTGTCTAACTCACAATGTACAGTTTGTATCTGTCAGCAGAAAGCATTCTCACCCCAGCCGTGCTTAGGGAAGGAAGGAGCTTGCTCAACCAGTTTCTAATCGCTGTCGTTCAACTAGTCAGAAACCTGGTCCATAAGCAGATTTTTTTAGTTGCAGCTGAAGGAAATGGCTTTGCCTAAAGCAATCTTCCCCAACCTGGTGCTCTCCAGAAATGGATCTGCTGGCTGGGGATGGTGGGAATTTTTCCCCAGAATATCTAGAGGACACCTGAACAGCAAAAGGTAGCAGAGCCAGTGGCCATGATGCCTGGAGGATGCTGGACACTGTAGTCCTAAAAGTTAGACTTTCCATGCATGCTCTGCTAGAATCCCTTCCCCCTGTGGTATGTGCGTAAATCTTGGATTTGTCATTAGTTATGTCACTGACTAGCTTTCCAAGCATGACTGTGTATGAATGAAAGATTGGTGAGAACACTTCATACAAAAGTGCTATAGAAATGTAAAAACAAGGTGACGTGTTTCATCCCTAAGCGTCTCAGCCTTCTGCAAATAATATAACTCACATTATAGTTACAATCTGAGGATGAACTCTTTTTTTTCTTTTTAGAATCATAGAGTTGGAAGAGACCACAGGGGCTATCCAGTCCAATCTCCTGCTATGCAGGAACCCACATCAAAGCCCTCCCAACTGATGGCCATTCAGCCTCTGCTTAAAAACCTCCAAAGAAGGAGACTCCACCACACTCCAAGGGAGCTCTGACTGTCAGAAAGTTCTTCCTGAGGTTCAGATAGAATCTCTATTCCTGTAGTTTGAATCCATTGTTCCTCTTCCTAGTCTCTGGAGTGAAAACAAGCCTGTTCTCTCCTCAACATGGCATCCCTTCAAATATTTAAACATGGCTATCATGTCCCCTCTTAGGCTTCTGTTCTGCCGACTAAATATACCCAGCTCCCAAAGCTGCTCTTCATAGGACATGACTTCCAGACCTTTCACCATTTTGGTCACTCTCCTCTGGACACATTCCAGCTTGTCAATATCCTTCTTGAAATGATGTGCCCAGAACTGGACACAGTATTCTACATGAGGTCTCACCAAAGCAGAATAGAGTGGTACTATTACCTTCCTTGATCTAGACACCATATTCCTATTAATGCAACCAAGAATCACGTTGGCTTTCTTGGCTGCTGCATCACATGGCTGACTCATGTTCAGCTTGTGGTCCGCCAAGACTCCTAGATCCCTTTCACATGTAGTGCTATCCAGCCATGTGTCCCACATGCATGGAAGGTCTACAGGGCCCCCAAGTGGGAAAATAACTCTCAAAATCAAATCTGGAACTGGACACCTGAACACTTCTAGTTTATTTTAGGCCATTGTTGCTGTTGACATCATTTGTGGTCACTTCTGGTGGGGGCATCAGCAAGTATTGTAAGTGGAAATTTCACCTGCATCAGGCTCTAAACCAGGGCTGGCCAACTACATGAGAAGTGGGCACTAATTCCACCCCTGAACACTCCCCAGGGCCACAACGGTGCATCAGAAATGACATCACACATACCCTCCAGCCTTCCCAAGTCAGAGATAGTCTCAATTAATCCTTTATCACCTTACTTTTTCAGTTGTTTTTAAAATGTCCCAGTTTCTCTCTCCTGTCTCACTTTTCTCCTTTGTCTTTGGTTTAAATTGATCCTTGCAAACTGAGTTCAAAGAACAAACAAAGTTTGCAGTGAGTGGAGGGTAGAAGAGAAAGCAGAATCCTAACCTTCCCAAGAGGATCAGGCAAAAACAAGCTGCTACAGACTCTACTAGCTTGTCTGTACTTTCTCAATAGCTTTTGCCATCTTCACCACACTCCCATGTTGCTTGACCACATGTGTTCTAGTTTTCATCTGTGAACTGCTGGGAATGTAAAAATAGGTTCTTGTGTCCTGCAAGAAACATTTTGATTATTCATTTCAACGCATTTGTTTTACATCTGGTTATATACTGTTGTCTGCATAATGGTGTTCCTGTTTATCAGCTTGAAATCTGATAAGTGTGTATGGTGTGTATGGTGGCATACAGAGGTCCATTAAAAATATTTGTACTGGCAAGTCTCAGTTTACATTGGGGTTGTGTTCCTGGCCTCATGATGTAAATTGAAACTGACATAAATGGGAGGAGACAGTTCCCTAAAGAACAAGAAGATGTATTCAGATGGAACTGAAGTAACCAAAAAGTTACTGATTTTACAGATCACCACCA
The DNA here is from genome assembly GCA_948472985.1 of Iguana delicatissima. Taxonomy (NCBI): domain Eukaryota; kingdom Metazoa; phylum Chordata; class Lepidosauria; order Squamata; family Iguanidae; genus Iguana; species Iguana delicatissima. Next base: position 30,143 of record CAOKZL010000209.1, on the reverse strand, counting down.
ATTTTAAAGAGATTTTAAATACAGAACACCAGAGCTAACCTTTTCCAGGCTAGAGAAACTTCTTCCTTCCGGACAACGAAACTGCAGTTGTTCACCCCCACTTAAGCAGGAAAAAAAAAAGTCCTTCCAACAAAACTCCCAAGATTCAAGTTTCTTCATCTTCTTCACTCTCTGGCTTCTGAGCAGGCAAAGGAAACCGCTTCTTTCCAGTAGTGCCAAAACTACATTTTCTTTCTCCCCCTCCACCAGCTTAGGTATGTAAAAGAAACCCTTTTCTTACCACTCAAAATTCTAAGCCCAGGCTCCAAACATCCTTGCTCTCTTCTTATCTCATCCTTCTTGCTCTCTCACTTCACTCAACTGCACAGGCATGCTGGGAAATCTAAGCACTGTAGGTGAGACTGACATTAATTTCTTTCTTTCTAGAAAAATGTAGATGTCATAAATTGTCATAATGCAAATTGTAACTCCCCTTACTGCCTAGATTTCCTTTCCCCTCTTTATTACCAGAAAGGGAATGTCATCAATAATATACTTGGGCTTGTCTTTTAAGAAGTTTTTTCCCCCAGTATATATTTATTTTTAAAAAAGCAAAAAAAACACTATTATATAAGTAAACAGTTATTTAGACAGAACATACCATACAGGATATACAGTAAAACAAATAATCATGACTTATTTAAAAACATAAAAATAAGTCGAACTAACTATTACAATATGCCCTTATAATATATATAATATAAAATTACAATAAATAAAATCCTTATGAAATTACAGTAATACCTTCTCTTTGTTCCTTCCTGACAGCCTTTCCTTTCTCCCAATTTCTTTCCCTCAAGACGTTAAGTGATTTGCTATATGGCATTTACCTTCAAAAATTTTGTTTACTTGTAGTATTGTTACCCCTTGGTCTTCATTCTTATCCCCATCGGAACTTCTGTTAGAATTGTCATTTGATATTATATTGTCAGTGTATATATTAATCATTTTATAACATACTACAATCATATTCAATCATTAATCACCCAAATTATCAGTACTCAGTGTATTTCTGTAATCCTTATACATTTATACACATGTACTTTCAGATATATTTATATTTTCAAAAAGAAATTTTCTATTTTTCAATCTCCCCTAAAGTCCTAACCATTCAATTCTAATCTGTCAGTCCAATAATTGGCATTTTATCACAGTGTGATTCCCAAAGAGGCAGTACCAGTAATTTAACAAGTCAACATTTGCACTTCAGACATTTTCTCCAGGAAAAGCTTATCTGAAAGTTTGCTCGCTCTCTGATGTCATACATAAAACTTTTGAAGGCTCTGAAGACCTCTGCCAGCACTGTCGTGGGCAAGCAGCCACTCATCACACAAGGAAGCTGGGGGGCCCACTAGGGGACAAAACCTGGATCGGGGCCGTGTGCATAGACACCATGAGAAGAGCCAGTAACACTCTTTGCCTGATCATCACATGATGTAGCATTTGTGTGTGAAGAGGGCCTGAGTATCACTAGGTCTTTTAGAGACATGCCCTCACATTTCCAGAATCTTTGACATGCAGATGCTATCTGTGGAAGATAACCAGAAATTATTTAGTGTGCAAGTTAATGCAGAAAGTTTCCTTAATTTAGGACATAAAAACCTCTAGCAAGTGCTTTTATCCATATCATAGCTGAGAAAATATATTTTTTCTGGATTTCACAGTCCCCCAGACAATGTGATTGCTGTTAACTTTTTCAAGCTCTGGTCCATATATGGAGGTTTTCAACTCTTGCAAGTGACTACGTTCCTACTAATGAAGGAAACAGCACAACATGTCCATTCTTTTGCACAAAGATAAATGATATCCTTGACTCCAACACTGAATAAAAATGAGAAGATGACAGAAAACAGTTTTAGTTCTGTGTGAAGCTCTGTGGCAAATATGAAGAGGCATTCAAGAGACTGGACTCCTGGTGATTCTGTCAGAACTTCTTGAGATGAAAGCTGACCATGTATCTGATGTGTCCCTAATACTTTTTAACTTTCTGACCATCCAGAGTGAATCAGGATTCACTGAGAAAGAAGTTGATCTTGTTGTATCTCCTGTCTGTAGTTTTGCCTCTTTAATGGTACCTCTTAATTAATCCATTCTAGTTTGGATGTATCTTGGATGGAGTAATATCACATAGTTCACATACAAAATAGGGTCTGGTCCCTCCTGACTTGTGCTGGATCAGTTTTCATGAATCATTGCATAGCTTAAGATGGGGCTGGATCATAACTGAATCATAGAATCATAGAAATGTAGAGTTGGAAGAGACCACATGGGCCATCCGGTCCAATCCCCTGCCATGCAGGAACACCCTCAAAGCACTCCCGACAGATGGCCATCTAGCCTCTGCTTAAAAACCTCCAAGGAAGGAGACTCCACTACACTCCGAGGCAGCATATTCCACTGCCGGATAGCCCGGACTGTCAGGAAGTTCTTCCTGAGGTTCAGGTGGAATCTCCTTTCCTGCAGCTTGAATCCATTGCTCCTTGTCCTGGTCTCTGGAGCAGCAGAAAACAAGCCCTCTCCTTCCTCTACATGGCATCCCTTCAAATATTTAAACATGGCTATCATGTCCCCTCTTAACCTTCTCTTCTGCAGACTAAACATCCCCAGTTCTTTAAGTCTATCCTCATAGGGCATGGCTTCCAGGCCTCTCACCATTTTGGTCGCCCTCCTCTGGACTTGCTCCAGCTTGACCATGTCCTTCTTGAATTGGGGTGCCCAGAACTGGACACAGTATTCAAGATGAGGTCTAAAGCAGAGTAGAGTGGTACCAGTACCTCCCTTGATCTAGACACCATACTCCTATTGATGCAGCCGAGAATTGCATTGGCTTTCTTGGCTGCCGCATCACACTGCTGACTCATGTTCAGCTTGTGGTCTATGAAGACTCCTAGATCCCTTTCACACGTACTGCTATCCAGCCACGTGTCCCCCATCCTATATTTCTGTATTCCATTTTTTCTACCTAAGTGTAGGACCTTACATTTCTCTCTGTTGAATTTCATTTTGTTAGCCTTGGCCCAGCTCTCCAATCTGTCCAGGTCATTTTGAATTTTGATCCTGTCCTCTAGCGTATTAGCAACCCCTCCCAATTTGGTGTCATCTGCAAATTTGATCAGCATGCCCTTTCTTCCTTCATCCAAGTCGTTGATGAAGATAATGTACAGCAGTGGGCCCAGGACAGAACTCTGTGGCACCCCGCTAGTCACTTCTCTCCAGGATGAAAAGCAGCCATTGGTGAGCACCCTTTGGGAACGGTCAGTCAACCAGTTACAGATCCACCTGACGGTAGCCCTGTCTAGCCCACATTTTACTAGCTTCTTTGCAAGAATGTCATGGAGAATTTTGTCAAAGGCCTTACTGAAATCGAGATATGCTACATCCACAGCATTCCCTTCATCTATCAAGCTAGTAACTCTATCATAAAAAGAGATAAGATTAGTCTGGCATGACTTATTTTTGAGAAATCCATGTTGACTTCTCGTGATTACCGCCTTGCTTTCTAAGTGATTAGAAACTGACTGCTTAATGATCTGCTCCAGGATCTTTCCGGGTACTGATGTCAACTGAAATCTTAAGTCTAATGCCCAACTAACTGTATTGGTTAGTCCCAACTGGAGATTTCTTCTTCTTGTGTGATTTCAAATAATTTCTGACTGAAGACAACCCTAAGGCAACCTTTCTTGGTAAGATATATTTAAAGAGGATTTGCCATTGTCGTTCCTCTGAGGCTGAGACCATGTGATTTGCCAAGGTCACCCAGTGGATTTCCATGGCCTTGGATGCCCAAGTCTCCTAGTCTGCAACTCAAACCATTATATCACAATGGCTCTCTCAACTAGAGTAGGCCCACTGGATTTATTATTTAATGGTGAGCCAGTACTTAAGGAAATCCCATTATTCATTTGATCTACTATATTTGAGACCACCAATAGAATTCATGCTTGAATTTCAAGCAAATCCACATGTTTTCCAATTGCCAGGGGATTTCTTTATCTTCTTTCCTTCCTTTCTTCCGCCAGGTGTTATCTTCATGTTGAAAAATATATAACACTGTTAGCTTCCTGCATGGCTACTGTAAATCCTATGACCTTAAGTAATTTACCTAAAGGAAATGCAAATTTTGATTGAGTATGTAAAAGATGGAATGTAAAAGGGGTGGTTTAGCCTGGACCAAATAAGTTGTATGAACGTCTTGAAATGAATGGACTAGTCTTTTTGTTCTGTACAGTTTATTAAACATGCCATTAAAATGCACCTTGTTCAATGAGAAGGTGACATGGAAGCTCTTTTCAGAATTTTGGAATAATACCAAAGTGCAACAACGATAGCCCATTGTTCCCCTTCCAGGATACATTTCTCCCCAGGTGCACATGCAGCCCCAGTCAGGATTTTGCACCTTATATCTAATCCTCTTTGGCTACTTGCCTCAGTAATTCTCCATCAGATTATACTTCTCCGTCATAGCTCTTCCAGTGCAAAAACATTTGTAAAAATGCAACAAACCTGAGGGCATAATTCTCAATTAATTAAGGTCGTCACGTAGCTGAAGATGCAAAGAATTCAGTAGAATGTTACAAATTGTTTTACTACCAAGAAAACCATCATGCCACTGTGAAACATTTGCCAGTTCTTGAAGGCCTTGACATTCTGGCCAACCCTCACCCTTCAACCCAAAACTACATTTGTTAAATTCAGAGGACATAAATTATACCACTTACTATTTTTTTCTGTTTAATGTCTGCTGTATAACAAAAGGCAGTGCTGTATAACTCTGACAGTAAGTCTGGCTCTACCATTAGGTAGGTGGTGGTCTCAGGCAGCAGATTGTGGGGTTCATGAAAGGGTCAGAAATTGTAAGTTATTTACTGGTGTTGTATTTTTACTCACAGGGAAGGGATAGGTGTGCCGGAGGTTTTCCTCCTCAGTTGCCAAAATAACTTGGCTGGCCTACTTTGGGTGTAGGCTAGGGGAATAGGATTTGCTGTTCTGCAACAGGGAGCAAAATACCTTGAGGAGCTCCTGTTTAATAATCACCAGATATATATAAATAGTGGGGGAAATAGATAAAGACTAGAGTTCTGTGCATAACACGTAGTGCAGCTACCTAGCCACTGTATAATTAGGACTTTGCACAAGGGTCCTATTCTATACCCTTCAACATTTCAAAGTTGAAAACCAAGACCAAAAAAAAAAAGCCAAGAAACATCTAGCTGTGATTAAGGTCGCAAAAGCTACTTAGAAGGAAGAACGCTTAAGCTTGGAGTGGATGTCGCAGTTTGCTTTCGTGTGAGCCTACTGGGAAAGGTAAGATATTGTCCCTCCTCTATTCTCTTGCCCGCAAAGTTAGTTGAGGGCAGACCACTTTTGCACTTTGAATTCAGTTTGCAGCAGCTGTGGTAAGGTGAAACTATAGGGGGAAAGTTGGAGGAGGAAAGAGGAACTGGAACGTTTTAAAAGCAGCAGAATTTTGAATTTTGAGCTTTGAGTCCTTCAAAGTCTTTAATTGGTAATCAAATTAAGATCCTACAGAGACAATGATCAATGTTGATGGTGAATGAAATGGAGAGAGAATTGAAATATGTAAAACAAAAATAAGCATTTTGGATTTTCAAGACAAGAAAAGCAGCTGAAAGAGTGGAATGGCAAAGGATTAATCAGGGCTGTCCCTACCAAATAGGTACATTTGGAGGGTATGGTATCCTGATTATGGTTGCATAGAGTACTGCCGTTGTGTGAGTGGTTTGCTTTTCAAAGCATGTTTAAGTGCATCCCCTAGTGCACTTTGACAGGGGACCAATAAACTTCTGTGTTTCAACCTGATGTGACTTGTGCATTCTGTCAGAATTGTTATTGTTAACTGCTGTCAAGTCAGCTTCAACCTATGAATGATGAGACCTCCAAGTCACCTATCCTCAACTGCCCTGTTCAGGTTTTGCAGATTCAGGGACATGTCTTCCTTGATTGAGTCTATCCATCTGTGATGCCGTCTGTCTCTTTTTCCTACAGCCTTCTATCCTCTCAAGCATTATTGTCTTTTCTAGTGAGTCATGTCTTCTCATGATATGGCCAAAGTGTGACAGTCTGAGTTTATTCATCTTGGGTTCTAGTGAGAATTCAGGTTTGATTTGCTTTAGGACCCATTCATTTGTCTTTTTAACAGTCCAGATAGCCATAGAACTCTCCTCCAGGACCACATTCCAAAGGAGTTGATTTTCTTCCTATCAGCTGTCTTCACTGTCCAGCTTTCATAACAATACATAGAAATTGGAAATATGATGGCATGGACAATCCTAATTTTAGTATTCAGTGATATGCATCTTTACACTTCAGGGTCTTGTCTAGTTCCTTCATAGCTGCCCTTCCAAGTCCTGGTTTTCTTCTGATTTCTTGTCTGCAGTACCTATTCTGATTAATGACTGAGCCAAGGTATGGAAAAATCTTGAACTATTTTTGTTTACTTTAAGGTTATATAAATCATCTGTGGTCATAATTTTTATTTTCTTCAAGTTCAGCTGTAAACCTGCTTTTGCACTTTCTGCCTTGACTTTCTTCAGTAATCATTCCAAGTCTTCACAGTTTTCTGCTAACAGTATGATACCATCTATATATCTTAAATTGTTGATGTTCTTTCCTCTAATTTTCACACCTCCTTTTTCCGAGTCTAATTGTACTTTACATATGATATATTCAGCATACAAGTTAAACATATAAGATGATAAAATGCAACCTTGCCTGACCCCCTTGCCAACTGGAAACCGTTCTGTTTCTCTGTATTCTGTCTTAACAGTAGCCTCTTGTCCTCAGTACGGGTTATGCATCAAGATAATCAAATATTGTGGTACACTCATTTCTCTAAGAGTGATCCATAATTTCTCATGATCTACACAATCAAAGACTTTGCTATAATCTATGAAACACAGGCAGGCAGTATAAAACACCTGTACTATAGCTATGCTGCCATAACTGTACACTGCGCAGTTCCTCTACTGGATCTTGGCCATTACATCCTACTTAGTATTAAAACAGCAGTTCCTCTCCTAGACTGAATGCATCTCAGCTCAACAATTTGTGTGACAGTTCTATAAAGTAGGCCAACATTATTAATCTCACATTATAGATCGAGGTTGAGGCTGGGAGAGAAAACCTTGACCTAACTTGGCTTAATACAGCAGTGGCCTCCCTGTACCCCCAAGGCTCATAGCTGAGCTTCTGACATTTAACTTGAGGTTTTCCATATCATGACTCATCCTGCTTTAGCCATTAGACAACCATTAGTTGTTTGGAAACTATCCTGTCAACACAAGAAACTGTTTTTTCAAGGATTGGTTGGCTTTGGAAGAATCTAAATGCTGGGGGTGGGGGAGCTGAATTTGTACTGAAAAAGGAATTGGTCCTATGTGACATCCACACAGGACTGGATCATTGAAAGTGCAAATGATTCACCTGTTTCAGTTCTCATTGAGATGTGGGACTAGGTATGCTGCAGGTGCTGGCTGTGGAGCTGAGTTCCACTATGACAACCATGTAAGATCATGAGTGGGAACTGAGCCCCCCATTACAAATGTGTTAAAGTATCTCCTTTTTCTCACTGCCATAGTTTGCTCTTGGATTTTGGCAATAAACTCATAGCATCAACAACAATTGGGAACAAGTTTTAAAAGATGATGAATTATTTTCTATAAATAAGAAGAAAAAATATTGTCTTGAATAAAAAGCAGGACAACACATTACCTTCCAAAATTAGTGTTTATTCTCAACTTCTGTGTCTTGAGAGCCCTCCCTGCTATCCCACTGTTGAGCTATTTCCCTGCCAAACTTCCTGGTTCTTTTGTACAGAAAGATGTTAAGTCTTTCAGTGCTCTATGGCAGTGGTTTCCAGACTTTGATTCTCCAGATGTTTTAGACTTCAGCTCTCAGAATTCCTGACTCTTGGCCAGGCTGGAAGACCAAAACACCAGCAAGACCAATGTTTTAAAACCACTGCTTCATGGTTTTTGCTGCCAGGCTTCCTGCTAGACCCCATTACAGAAATATTTGACTGCTGCTCCTAAGTAAAAACTCTTCTGGGATACAAATCCTGGGATTTGTAGTTTTGTGAGGTATTTATAATATAGAATCATACAATCATAGAAATGTAGAGTTGGAAGAGACCACAGGGGCCATCCAGTCTAACCCCCTGCCATGCAGGAACACCCTCAAAGCACTCCTGACAGATGGCCATCCAGCCTCTGCTTAAAAACCTCCAAAGAAGGAGACTCCACTACACTCCAAGGCAGCATATTCCACTGCCGGACAGCCCTGACCATCAGGAAGTTCTTCTTGAGGTTCAGGTGGAATCTCCTTTCCTGAAGATTGAATCCATTGCTCCTTGTCCTGGTCTCTGGAGCAGCAGAAAACAAGCCCACTCCCTCCTCTACGTGGCATCCCTTCAAATATTTAATCTTGGCTATCATGTCCCCTCTTAACCTTCTCTTCTGCAGACTAAACATACCCAGCTCTCTAAGTCTATCCTCATAGGGCATGGCTTCCAGGCTCCTCACCATTTTGGTCACCCTCCTCTGGACTTGCTCCAGCTTGACCATGTCCTTGAATTGGGGTGCCCAGAACTGGACACAGTATTCAAGATGAGGTCTAACCAAAGCAGAGTAGAGTGGTACCAGTACCTCCCTCGATCTAGACACCATACTCCTATTGATGCAGCCGAGAATTGCATTGGCTTTCTTGGTTGCCGCATCACACTGCTGACTCATGTTCAGCTTGTGGTCTATGAAGACTCTTAGATCCCTTTCACACATACTGCTATCCAGCCACGTGTCCCCCATCCTATATTTCTGTATTCCATTTTTTCTACCTAAGTGTAGGACCTTACATTTCTCTCTGTTGAATTTCATTTTGTTAGCCTTGATCCAGCTCTCCAATCTATCCAGGTCATTTTGAATTTTGATCCTGTCCTCTAGCGTATTAGCAACCCCTCCCAATTTGGTGTCATCTGCAAATTTGATCAGCATGCCCTCTCTTCCTTCATCCAAGTCGTTGATGAAGATAATGTACAGCAGTGGGCCCAGGACAGAACTCTGTGGCACCCCGCTAGTCACTTCTCTCCAGGATGAAAAGCAGCCATTGGTGAGCACCCTTTGGGAACGGTCAGTCAACCAGTTACAGATCCACCTGACGGTAGCCCTGTCTAGCCCACATTTTACTAGCTTCTTTGCAAGAATGTCATGGGGAATTTTGTCAAAGGCCTTACTGAAATCGAGATATGCTACATCCACAGCATTCCCTTCGTCTATCAAGCTAGTAACTCTATCATAAAAAGAGATAAGATTAGTCTGGCATGATTTATTTTTGAGAAATCCATGTTGACTTCTCGTGATTACCGCCTTGCTTTCTAAGTGATTAGAAACTGACTGCTTAATGATCTGCTCCAGGATCTTTCCGGGTACTGATGTCAGGCTGACTGGGTGATAATTATTTGGGTCCTCTTTTTTTCCCTTCTTGAAGATGGGGACAACATTTGCCCTCCTCCAGTCTGCTAGAACTTCTCCTGTCCTCCAAGATTTCTCAAAGATTATAGCAAGCAGTTCTGAAATGACCTTTGCCAGTTGTTTTAATATCCTAGGATGCAAGTCATCTCGCCCTGAAGACTTGAATTCACCCAATGTGGCCAGGTATTCCTGTACCACCTTTCTACCTATTATGTGCCGCATTTCCCCTCCTTCCTCACCTGCTCCCCAACCACCAGGTTGAGTGCTTGTATCCTTCTGGGAAAAAACTGAGGCAAAGAAGGTGTTAAGTAATTTTGCCTTTTCTCTTCCCCCTGTTAGTAATTCACCATCTTCTCTGCGCAGCGACCCTATCGTCTCCTTCTTTTTCCTTTTGCTGTGGACATATTTAAAAAAGCCCTTTTTATTGTTGTTAATGTCTCTGGCCAGCCTAAGTTCTTTCTGTGCTTTAGCCTTTCTGACCTGCTCCCTACATCTCCTGGCTACTTGCTTAAATTCTTCTTTGGTGGTTTCCCTCTTCTTGAGTTTCCTGTACATGTTTCTCTTAACACTTAGCTCAGCTGAGAGTTCTTTAGTCAACCATTCTGGTTTCTTCAGATGCCTTCCATTTTTCCTCCTTATTGGCACAGTTTTAGACTGTGCCTTCAGTATCTCCCTTTTAAGGAGCACCCATGCCTCCTGAACTCCTTTCTCTTTCACTATTCTTGACCATGGAATTTCAGCCAGCAGCTCTTTAAGTTTACAGAAATCTGCTTTTTTAAAATCTATGATGAGTGTCTGGCTACACTTATCTTCTCCTTCCCACTGAATGCCAAATTCCAATAGGGCATGGTCACTCCCCACTAGAGATCCAACCACTTCTATCTCATTAACAAGGTCATCCCTCTTGGCCAGGATCAGATCTAAAATAGCCGATCCCCTTGTTGCCTCTTCCACCTTCTGGACCATGAAATTGTCTGCAAGACAAGCAAGAAACTTGCTGGACCTTGCTGTGTTGGCAGAGTTTGACTGCCAACATATATCCGAGTAATTGAAATCTCCTATTATTACTGTATCTTTCCTTTTTGAATGTGCAGTCATTTGGTTGAGGAAGGCGTCATCAAAGTCCTCAGTCTGGGTTGGAGGTCTGTAGTAAACCCCGACCAAAATATCCCTGTTGTTTCTCGCTCCCTTAATTCTTACCCAGAAGCTCTCGACCTGGCTTTCTGGGTTTAAGTCATGGATCTCCTCACAAGTGAAAACATCCTTGACATACAAGGCTACTCCTCCTCCTTTCTTGTTTGGTCTATTTCTACAAAATAGGCTATATCCCTCTATTCCTACATTCCAGTCATGAGACTCATCCAACCAGGTCTCAGTGATGCCTATCAAATTGTATTTATTTTGTTATACTAAGAGTTCAAGTTCATCTTGCTTGTTTCCCATACTCCATGCATTAGTGTAGAGACACTTAAGTCCCTGCGCCCTTCCTGCAAGTCCTGTACTATAGTTTCTACTCCTCCCACCATTGGACACTTGTACTACTTGGCCAATATCATTTGGGCCTTTTCTCCCTGCACTCGCCGAGTCCTTGCCCTGAATAATATTGTCTCCCTCCTCAGCAGAACTTAGTTTAAAGATCTCTTAATCTTCCTTACGAGACTGTTTGCACAAACATTCCTGCCAAGTTTCGTGAGGTGCAGCCCGTCCCTTGCCAGAAGCCCACGTTCATGGAAATTCAGGCCGTGATCCAAAAACCCAAACCGTTGCCAGCGGCACCATGTGCGGAGCCAGTTGTTGACCTCTGTCAGAAAGCGCTGCTGCCTCATCTAAGTATAAATCCTAGGATACCATATGATGCAGCCAATAGCAGTTAAAGTGGTATCAGAATGCTACCGTTGTCTCTGTGAAAAAGACCTCACAGCATCCAGTGACTGAACTCAAGTGGATGTTTACAGCTGATGGCGGAAGTTTTCCTTACTAGTTGGTCTGCAGTGGTTTAAAAAGCAATTGATTTGCTCTAAATGGATTGGGAGTGGGGAATTATAAGCTGGGGTATTCTAGTATAAGTAATAGTATACAGTGTTTTCCATGGGTATTTAATTATAATGTTTATAATAAAGGAAAATACCATGAATGTTATAATAGAAAATACTAAAATTTGATGGGAAAGAATTCTACGCTGTTAAAGGTAACTGTATTCCTGAAACCCATCCACTTGGTCCTGAGAGAGTACTAACACAGAGCAATCTTGCTGCTCTCTCATTCCTTCTGTCCACAACACAGGTGCTTTCCCTAGTTACTCCTTTCCTCTGACAGACAGTTGCATAGGGGTGGGGGGGCAAAGGGGGTGGTGCACCCTGGATAGCATTTTTTGGAGGTGCCACAGCTCCTTGCCCACCCTCCTGCATGCTGTCACCCTCCCCTGCATGCTGTTGTTCCGCCCATGTGCGCCATCACCCTTTCCTTGCACACCATAGCCCCTCCCTTGTGTGCTGTAGCCCCGCCCCTGCATACTGTAGCCCTGCCCATGTGCTCTGTAGCCGCCCCCCACACAGTGTAGCCCCGCCCCCACACCTCTGCCCCTGCCCCTACCCTGCTCGCAGCAAGCCACGCCACTGCTGACAGAACATTCTCTGAGGATTTATTCAGAAAACTGCACTGTTTCGAAGAACCAGTTGCTGCAATGGTGATTCTTTCTTTGCCTCTGGTGGCAGCAGCAGCAGAGATGGTTCTGAGCAAATTCTCATTCTGTTCCAGTTTTCATCAGTGGAATGTTAGAATGCATGAAATTATGGGACATCCAGGCGTAGGGGAACTGTAACTCCTAGTAATCCCCATCATTAGCTATGGTGGCTGAGATTGCTGGTAGTTGCAGTCCAACAACTTTTAGAGAGCCACACAGTTCCCACTTCTGTTTTCAGACTTGTTCTAAAGTGTCCCAGAAAAGTCTAAAGTGCAGAACCCATTTCAACTGAAGTCTGGTGTTGAGACAGAGTTGAAGGAGTCTGCTTTGCTGCTGTGAAAGCAACATCTTGCTGATATAAACTCCAGCTTTTCCCTTTCCCATCACTAAATTTTATTTTTATTGTGTTTTAGAAAGAAAATTACAGTCTTTCACTTTCCTTTTTCTTACATAAACTAATTATTATGCAGTCCAATAATGTTTCTTGAGGGAAAATCTCACAGAAAAAAAAAAGAACTGGGGGTGGGGTAGCTGGGGCAACAGATGTCTTTCATCTATACCTTGCAATTATCTGAAGATTGGAGCACAGTAATTTTACAACTCAAAGACTTTTCAGATTACACTGCTACAGGGCATTGCTAACACAGTCATATAGCATAACATCCAGGTCGCACTATACACACATTTCCCCAAAGACTAAAATATAATCTTAGGGTATTTTCATTTATCGACTTAATGTAGCAGTAAGAGTTAAGCACAGTAAGGAATGACAGTTAGAAGTATGAAAAAAATAATTTCTGCATATGAAGTTGTAGTAATGCTCTGCAAATAGAATAACTGTCATTATACAGTGTGACTAAGAACTCTTTATAGTCGGGATGGGCAACATGTGATCTGTCCAGTGTTGTTGGACTGCAGCTCCTATCAGCTTTGGAGGGAGTGATGGGAGATAGTCCAATAGCACCCAGGGGTCCACATAGCATCCAGCTAATAATATGATAAAAGTGTTATATTTTCCTCCCTCCCTTCTTTCCAGTAATTGCATGGTACACATTGTGGAATAAAAAATCCAGCGCAAACCACAATTTTGAACTCATATTCTTAGGCCCCAGTAAGAAGGCTTAGATATAAAAAGAGGTCATGGCATGCACTTACCACAACTGTTCATATACAAGGTGGAGTCTGTACTCTCCAAACCACCCAACACCTTAGCTTAAGGATGGTGATTTGATGACTTAACCACTTTCAACAAGTATTTATTATAACTGAAATTTGAATAGGCGGATGGATTTTCTTTTGAAATCTACAGACTACCTGGCTTTTCTTTATCTCCACGTTTTATACATAATACCATTACTGAAGCCCTTTGCAATATATTTTGTTCATATGTAGAATACATTTACTTAAAATGGCCTTAAAAATAACAAAATAATCATTTCTGTAGATTGATTCACTTTTCTTTGCTTTTTCCATGTAGCTCCATCTTCCCAGCAGCCAGCCAGCTGCTTCTTCCAGCCACTCTATTTTTCACACAGAAAACACTTTTCAAAATCCCACATGTGTTTTTGTGCAAAATTAGTGGGTTACACACACAAACCCCAGCAGATTTCCACACTCACGCCTACATGACTATCTGGAAACAGTGACTGTGATCCTGAACCAGGAGATATAGCTATGATACACTCCTGTTCACCCACCCAACTCACCTTTTCTCACTGTGACCTCCTGAACCTGATCATTTCCTGGTGTGTGGAAAGTAGGGGAGCAGTAGACAAGCATCCAGTTATTTTTGTATAGCTGGACACAGAGACAGGTGTCTACAAGGACTGCTGGAAGTCCTTTGGAGGTCCTTGCAGATGATGTGATTGCTTTGGCCTGGCTACAGGATACTAGTTGGATGCTTTTCTGCTATTCCTTCCTTCTGCCACTTTCCCCTGACCAGTCAATGGCCAGGTGTGAGATCCAGCAGCTGACAAAAGATCTGGGGGAATTTTGGTCATTATGTAGTCTCTAATGAATGCTGACCTCTGCAACAAACAAAAAAGTGAGTAGCGATGCCATAAGTCTGATTTAATGCCATTGTAATTTACCACCAAGATGCCAGCTAATTGTGTGTGTGTGTGTGTGTGTGTGTGTGTGTGTGTGTGCGCGTGCATGCGTGCACATGCACAACCCACCATTTTCTTACCCACATTTATTTCTGCTAAGGATAATTTTGCCAAAAGACTTCAGAATGTGCAAATAGCAGGCAAAAATTGTGCAAAATTCTTGCCATTGTGTTATCTTTCCTAATGGGGTTTCCCAAGTGTTAGGAAACCCATTTTTCAGCCAGGAAATTAATAACAGCAAATATATTTTCCATCCTTAGGTGGGAAGTCTATCCACATGCAGAATCTTCTCATATAACAGCACTTCTGGACATCTGAATCATGGTACCAGTGGATGTACCTGCTGACTTCCTTTTGCTTGATTCTTTGAATGTTGGAGGTGGAGAAAAATGTTCAGAAACCTGTGGTTTTTAGGTTGCAGCAGTTACAGAAATTAGTGCTTTCAGGTTTTTAAAAATGGAATGCAGGAAATGTAATTGAGTATTCCTAGGGAAGTTTATTTTGGTTTTCAATTGGTTAAAAACCACATTTTTGTTTGACAGCTTTAATTGGCATGCATTTTTAGTTTTTATCACCAAGCTAGACATTGGATCATTCCTTTTCAATTAAGTGTATGAAATACTTTGAAGATTAAAAGCTCTGCATACATATTATTGTAATTATGTGAAGAAATGAAGCCATTATTTCAGTCATTATGGTCTGCAAAGTAATAAAGCTACAGAAGCATCTAAGAGGCTATAGGTAATTCTAGTAGGCTGACTCTATGAATCTACCACTTTTCATTTCAATCTGCTGACTTATTGTCCCACCCAGCTGAGCTATCCTGAATATAAAAAGAAATAAACTGAAGTTGAATCTCATTTAATCTGGACATTTATATCTGAAATTTTGCATAATCTGATATGGCTTTTTGACTCACATATGTCTCTCACTAATATATTTCAAAGCATAGAGAACCCAGTTTTTCGGGGGGTTTTTAAATAAATTCTCATTAACAAAAGGTTTTGTTATTTTCAAGGTCATTCGGCCACATGAATGTATTCTGTTTATGAATAAAATATATTGTAAAGTGGCATTTCAATTTAAAGATGCTGAATTTGTATAAGTATCTTTCTCATTTTGCTTACCTGCTTTAATCATATCTGTGAATTCTTCTGCCATATAATCAACTGTTGTTTTCTAAAAAGTGTATTTGAGGGGAAAAATGGAAAGTTAAATGCTGTTATGTTGTTAGACAATTATAACATCTGGTTGTTCCGAATTTCTCCGTTTTTGCTGGCTCACCAATGCCTTGTGGTAGTTTTCTGCCTTCTACCTTAGATTCAGGATAGGCCTGTATTTTTGTCTTTAACCAATTTTCTTGCTTAACCAAAGAATAAAAATAAACTGTAAAAATATACTGTATGAAACAGCAGTGGAATGCCAATTACATTAAAATAACAAGTACTCTTCACCATTTTCAGAGCCAAAATAACCATCGCCATCTCAAACAAAAAGTTGCAAACTTTTCAAACAGCTCTCAATTCCCTCTCTGTCCAAATCTCCTGAGAAAGAGAGGGAAAGAAGGGCATGCTATAATTCTGGGGTGAATGGACCTTCCCTGAATTTTCACTCACACAAACTAGCATAGATTTGGGGAGAAAAGGACATTTGCAGTGAAGTGCCTCTTGAATCCCCAAATGTAACTTTAAAAAGTCTTTTCTGTCTAATTCTTCTTGTTACCCCCTAACTTTTCTTGACACATGGTTAAGAGCTGATACTTTTTAAAGAGAGCTTGCACCTTTATGTGGAGGTGATGGCGTAACAACTGTCTTATCAGAATTGAAAAATCCATGCTGTTAAAGCCAGAAGTTCTGGTATTCACCAGGGAAATTCTAGACTAGCACACAGAGAGGTCAACTATGCCTGCATAGCCAACTGCAATTAGACCTCCTTATTCCTTCTGTACCTTCAAGATACAATGACATCCCTTTATTGGATGGCCAGTTTCCTTATTTTAAGACAATACATTTTAATTAGGCATATTACTGCTCTGTTGAACTTCTTGGCAATTCTTCCTTTGGATTGCTTACTGTTGCTCCTTGAAGCTCTCCAAAAACTTTGCAGTAGTAATAGCAAATGTCATTTTGAAATATGAATTTTGCAACATCATTCTGGCAGTAGACCAGATACAGTGCTTTAAATCTCTTCTTCTGAAATATGAGAGGCCTTCATATATGTATTTGTATTATATGGTTGTTTGAACTAACAGTCAGAATGGATCAAGAATTAGTTATAAGACTATTTTGGTATTTATCTTGATCTTCTGTGTTTAAGTAGTTTCATCTGTAGTCAGTTAGCTTTAATGGTTTCAGGCAGACTCCCTTATTTGTTGATGACCCAGATAGTCTCCCCTGGGGGCAGATAGCTGGAGCAATCTGAGTAACACTGGGAGGTTTTGGCCACCATTTGTATTTTCAGTGGTTCTGCATAGTGACTCTACATTGAAGGCACATTGAGAAATTAAAATGGCAGCTTAAACCAACCACAGCATACTGCTTGAAGCACCCATTATTGTTAACTCCCGCAAGTCAGCTTCAGCTTAGTCGTGTAGGGGCGGGGGTGGGGTGGGGAAGTGGTTCATCCTGGGCGGCAATGTTTTTGGGGTGTCCTGGCCTGTAGCCACACCCCCGCATGCCCTGGCCAAGCCTTCACACATAGTGGTCACGCACCTTGTGCCATAGCCCCCTTTCTTGCTCCCTTTCTACACACTCCAGGCTCCACCCCTGCTTCAGCTTATCCTAACCCTTTGAATGAGACTCCCCCAAGACAACCTGTCATCAACAGTCTGGCTCAGGTCCTACAAACCTCTGGTCTGTGGCTTCCTTCACTAAGTTTATCCACCTGTAATAAGCTCTTCCTCTTTTCCTACTTCCTTCCAATTTACCAGACATTGTCATCTTTTCTAGTGAGTCATGTCATCTAATGATATGTCCAAAGGATGATAGCCAGTTTGGTCACTTTGGTAGATTCCAGACTATTTGCTCCGAGATCCATTTATTGATCATGTTGGCATTCCATAGGATCCATAGAACTCTCCTTCAGCATCACATTTCAAATGAGTTGATTCTTGTCAGTTTTCTTCTTGTCAGTTTTTTTCACTGTTCAGCTTTCACATCCATACACAAAAATCAGAAATAGTATGGCATGGATGATTCTGACCAGTTGCATAGGGACAGGGGAACAGTTTGCCCTGGGCAGCAATGTTTTTGGAGCGTTCTGGCCTGTAGCCATGCCCCTGCACATGCTGGCCATGCCCCCATGCACCACAGCCATGCTTCCATGCATAGTGGCCATGCCCCTCATGCCATAGTCCGGCCCCCTCCTAACCCTCCTCCACACACTCCAAGCTCCACCACTGATTCTGACTTTGGTATTTAATATATCTTTACACTTGAAGATCTTATCTAGTTCTTACATAGCTGCCCTTCAGAGTCTTGGTCATCACAAAATCCTAGTGAACCCTGCCAGAGTTTGGGGGAAGGACCTGACTGTTTGCCCATGTGTGCCAAGTGCTGATGTCAACCTGGCTTTCACTCTCAATCTATGATATCCAAAGCTTGCAAATACAAATACTTTTGTATGTACACTTATTCATAAAAATACTAAAGATTGTCATTGTCCTTCTGTTAATTCTTTACTCCAAGCAGCTGAAATAGCAGCTGTTGTGAAATTGTGTTTATTCTTTATAGTACAGTCTTTCTCTTGGCCTTTCCTTATGTTTTACAGGCTACAGAAAGCTCACTTTCCTGTTTTTCATTGCAATCATATCTTACAGAACATAGCCTTTAAATGGCAAGCAAACTTTGAACTATAAGATAAGGTTCATAGAACCTTTCTGTTTGGTATGTGAACTTGGCATTTATTGGGATTGCTGCTGATAGAAGGGGAATACAGTACATTTCTATAGAGGGCACTGCATATGAGAAGAGAAACCTAGTATCAATGGAATAGTAAGCAGTCCAAAAAGGACAGGGGAATCAGCCCAGTCTTGATAGAAAATAAGAAATGAACCTTCGTTGCTGTTTGAAATACATTGCTCCTTCCATCTACTGCTCAGTTTATGAGAAGTTTTTAACAGAATATGACTTATTTAGGGAAAATTGTTAAGGAATATTTATTGCCTTTTTACTGGACTGGAAGTGATAAATACAGATCCATGAGGATAATGTAATCATTATCACTGGTATATATAACGTAATCATCTGTCCTTTCAAGACGTCTAGAATCTGCTGCCAGAGGGTGTTGCCTCATTCTGTCAGATGGTAAGCCTAGGCCTGCAATCCACAACAAAGGATATGAATACAATAGCCCCTCCAGTATAAAAATATATGAAAAGATTTCCTTGATCAGAGTGAAGATCTAGCAAGGTCAACAACCTGTTTTGCAAAGTAACCAGCCAGATGTTTCTAGGAATAATAACCATATTGTTCTTGTGTACCTTCAAGTCATTTCTGACTTATGATGATTCTAAAGTGAATTTATCACAGTGTTTTCTGGGGGGGGGTGAGAGTGTGTGATGCATTCAAGGTCACTCAGTGGGTTTCCATGACCGAGTGGAAAATTGAATCCTGTCTTCAACACTCAGACCACTACACAATGCTGGTTCTCAATAATAACCATACCCTGGAAAAATTACTTTTTGGGGGGAAGGAGTACAATTCCCCAAATTTGCCTGGCTGAGAATTCTGGAAACTAGAGTCCCAAAAAGAAGTTTTCTAAGCTCTGATATTAATACAGCCCTGGATGGTGATGCTCAACTAGAGGCCTTGACTACTGTCCATAGTTCTGAGGTCTTGCTCAGAGATCATTTCTTCTTGCTTCATTTCTCACTCTGGGCTTATCCAGAATGGGAAAAGTCTATGGAAATATCAAGGCTTTCCAGTTCTTTTGTTTGGATTTTACGTGCATGTTCATGGTTTTGCATACAAACTGTTTCTTGTGATATTCCGTTTCCCTTCCTCCTCTCAGTCTTGTGTTCTTCTTTCTCCCCTCCCACTGATCATGTATCACATCTAGATTCAAGCAGTGTTGATTTCCACCAACTGACTTCCACCAATTGAGCCTTTTGTAACTATTATTCAGGAGTTAAAGTATGAAAGTGCTTTAGCAATATTACACTACTGAAGCATTGCGTGATCAGGAGTGACATGTGCTCCCAATAAAGACAACAAACATCAGGCTGGAAGGAAAAATGCCACAACTTTTATTGGTTACAGATGAAGATAAGGTTGGCGTATGCATGGGTATGGATCCAGGCAGCGATCAGTCCGCCTGTTGACTGATGAGCTCAGTAGTCTGGCCCGTAGCCATTTGCCATGAATGACAGGAGGGAATTTTCTGGGCTTATCCCTCCTGCCACCAGGGGGTGCATGATGTGCACCCTCCCATGCAGGGCTTGACTGCCACTCCACTGCACCACTTGAACCAGATGGGACCCCCCCCCCTTGTCCCCTGTCATATGGCATTTGGTACCTGCTGTCTCAGATCCAATACCCATGCAACCACCTAACAAGCTGTGACAAGAATACAAAGCACCAACATGTAACAACACAACAAATATTTGAATGGGGTGGGGGGATGCTGATGGAAGAAGACTGGGAAAGGGCCTGGAGATGACTGCATAAATGCCAGATAGAGGGACCTGAGTGAAGCCTGCAAGCCTTCACTTGGGCCTGTCTCAACAGACAATGAATTCAAAGCAACAGCTTTGAATTTACTGGCTGCTGTCTGACCAAAAGGGGAACTCCATGCCAGGCACCCAGAACTGCCAGTTGATTATGTGGCAAGCTGCAAGAGACTGCTGGCCACGCGCTCACACCCCAACACACAATGGCACTGCTGTGGTAAGTTACGTCTCTTCCTCAGGATTTTTATTTTATTATTTTATTTTATTTTGCTAGCACTCCTTTTTCCCTTACTGGTCTCCGTTGAATTTGGCTCTTGGGAAAAACAAAGTCACTGTTTCTTGATGGTGGCCATCTTCTTTAGTTCCAATAGTATGGAGATGTACATGTCTTTTTGGTGAATACTGGGTTAATTTAAACTGATCTGGGAGGTGTGAATAAAAACTTCTTGGTAATGCTTGGAGTATTTTGGGATGGGAAAAATGTCATGTAGATCTCCAAAGTAAAATTGGTTTGTACGGAAACAAAACCTGGGACTTTCCGATGTTATTTTTGTCTGGAGATGCGCTTTTGTTTCTTAACTAGTCAGATTCTGTCCTGCATTTTCTACTTTGAGAATTACTCTGTCTTTTCCCCATAGAGACTCCAACATGGATAGGACTTACTGCTGAATCTAAGTCATGAGAGGCCACCCACTGTCCTTCCCTGCTTCTGGCTGTTGGTTACATTCCTAGCCATGTCAGACAGCATCAACCAGTCAGTATAAATGAGTACAGTGGTATTATCTCTGTTGCTGGAAATTGGTATAAGTAGGAACAAAACTTTCAGGAGTTCAAAAATTATAATACTTCACAAATGTCCTTATTATCAACATTCTCTTAATCCTTCTAGGATTAATTTTTTTTCTGTCATTATTTGACAGACAGGACTTGTGCAAAGCATCTGAGGTGCGTCAACTATCTTCCTCTTGGTGTCCAACAACAGTGGATAATCACTGGACCAGATGAAAGAACCATCTGTCCTACCACATGCCCTCAAACCTGTGTTTAAACTACTGGTTTGCGAGACAGCTTAATTTAAAAGCTAAGGGAGATGGGATATTGGACAGAGGATGCTCCCCCCAAAACAAAAAACTCTCTACCCCTTGGTCCTTCAGCTAAGCCAAAAAGGATGGGAGCCATTAGTGGAGATACTTTGAGTGTGCTGGTGTGTCTGTATCTGGCTCATCATGCATAACAGAGGTTCAGCGAGACAAGGAAGTCTGAGTCCAGGGGCCCCAAACCTCAGGAAGGACCCTTACTCTGATGGTGTTACAGCACTCTGCTATAGCACAAAACACCCAAATGGTTTGTGTATTTGAGAAGGAATATGTGAAATTTTCTTGGATGAATATCCAGCACTGCGCATTCTCTTAGGTGACAGTATGACTTAATATTCTTGCTTCCTAGATAAGAAGTTGAAAGAGTTCTGGTGAATTCCTTTTCACTGTGAAGACACCTCTGATTCATCACCAAAGCTTTTCTGAGCAATAGAGAATTTTTTTTCCAGCAAATATAATACTAAACAATTACACAGCACTATGATTTCATTGTAGCCACTGTGGGTGCATCCTATGGAATCCTGGGTTTTGTAGTTTAGTGAAACACTAAATCTCTCGGGCAGAGCATTCTAAATGCTCTTCCTTAAACTGCAAATCTCTGTAGAATGTTGCCATGGCAGTTTAAGTTGGATCACAATACTATAACTGTAGTATGAAAAGGCCCCTGGCTGGGTATGATGGGAACTGTAGTCCATCATATCTGGAGGGTACAGGACTGCTTAATCAAATACACTCAGAACTTGGAAGCATGACTGTTAAGGGCTGCAGCTCCTAGGATTCTCTATCTGTCATGGTCAGGGGCATTGCTTGTTTGGGGATTCTGGGAATTAGTGTCCCTAAACGTTTTCAAACTCTAGACATGCCAAAGTGGGAGCAGCCCCTGAACCCTTTTCTAAGGGAAAGCATCTGTTCAGCTATGAAGAGTTCTCTGTGAAAAACTATCTGATAGGTCTTTCTCCTTTTGCCCCAGATTTTCATTGACATATTGGCTAGCTACCCACCTTGCCTTGCTTCCTGCTGATAAGACCTGGCGCCCAGTTTACTTTAAGATAGAACAGTTCCATTCTTCACCTCCAGTGACTACAGAAGGTTAAGTTCTCTCAAAAGTATTTTGCACAGAGCCAGGTCTTAGACTAATGAGGTTAAACTGACATAATGTTAAACTACTAGATAAATACTGGATAGGCATCATCTGGAACACTGTGTTCACTTTTGATTACCACATTTTAGCAAGGATGTAGAAAAAGTAGAGAGGAACTCCAGCATAAAGGAACAGTTAAGCCCCCCAAATTCACTCATAAACCAAAAAACAAAACATAGTAAAATATCCCACTTTCCTCCAAACCACAAGCAGTTATGGAAACTGAAAGTTAAAGTCATCTGCCTTACCCTTCACATTTGACAGTCTCACATACTTGGTTTGCAATCAAACCTACATGAACCCAACCTTTTCCTTCAAAGCTCCCAAGTTAAGGAATTCAAAACAGATTTTTGGGAGACCCTGCAGCACACCTCCTTTTTGCATTGTGTCTAAGTGAGTGGGACGGTTTAGATCTAGATGTTTAAAGCTTCAGCTTATACTTTTATAGGTCTGGGAAAATAAGATCTCCTCTAGTATTGGAATGGCATCTGAAGAATATCCAACAGATGAAATTTCTAGGGGAGAGCCTTCCATGTGCAGGCTACCTCTATCTTAAGTTCCTTTTGCTGGTTGCTCTTCCCCAGTTGATGAAAGTGTGGGAATCCAGAGAAGAACCTCCAGTGATGGCCTTAATGATTGGGAGGTATCAAAACTTATAAATCTAGGAGAGTCAATGAGGTCACCCCGTGCTTTTAGCATAAATCATCAAGGCTGTTTCTGTGCCAAAATCAAGCTTCAGATCAGAGTAAAATGGATTCAGATAATCAGATTCATCAAAGAAAGGCTTAAGCCGTAGAAGCACAACAACTTGGAAAAGTTATATTTTTGGACAGCAATTCCCAGAATCCCCTAGCTACAGTGTCAGCTGCTATAGTTGCCTGACCCTTGATAGCACCTTGCCCAAAAAGTAGATTATTGATACTGGCCATTAATTGTTAAAATATTCAGGATTCCAAGAAGGTTTCATTATGACATGTCTCACAATCACTTCCTTTGAAGTGCCCAAGACTATGCTCCCATCTCAAGTAGTCATTAGATACCTCCTGGACTCATGGGTTCCTCTTTCATTCTTTTTGGATTGTGACACCTATCATTCCCAGCCAGCATAGCCAGTGGCATCTGGAAGGTTCCAGTATGGGGAAGATAGAAAGGAAAGAGTTAAGCAGCAAGGTAATAGAGAAATAAATTTTTGATAGCTCAGAAACAAAAGTTGAAGTATCTCACCTTTTAATTTGGTCTGAAACAGATGGTAGGGAGTACAGACTGAAGTATTACCATTGTAGCCATTTAATAAAAGATTAATTGTATTTTTATTATATTCCTTATTGTTTTTTAAATATGTTATCGACCCTGAGCCCTTTGGGATGGAGGCAACCAATAACTTCAAATGAATAATGTGTAGAAAAAAAGTTTAAAATGCACGCATACAGAAAATAAAATAAATATGGGATATAATTATAACGTTCAAATACTGATTATACTCCCATAAGGAAGATGGAAAAGCATGGGAGGAAGAGGGAGAAGGCTGTGTTAACAGTGGAATAGACTGAGGGTGGGTAGCAAAACAACTTTCTAACAGTGAGGCTATTCAGATTGGCATCTTTTTAGTGTTGCTTTTCCACACTATTCCAATATTTATTTGCTTCCTACCATTTCATTCCATGTTTCCTTTCTAGCTTCCTCTGGGACCATCTTCTCAGAATGTTTCCCTTGTTTCCATAATATACTGCCATCAACAATACCACTGGCTGCTTTTCAGGTTTTCTTTTAAAGTGGGGGTGGTCCTATCCAAGCTTGTCTTTTCCTACCCTGCTGCTGATTCTCCTCACTTCAGGCTAACAGTCCTTAAACCACACTCTGCCCCCCAGCCTTTGCCAAGAGATGAGTGCTTTTTGCTCCTGGAGAGGGAGAGGGCACTCTCATTTGGGAATGATGATCAGTGCTGTAAAAAGCTGTTTGAGGGGCTGGGATTTCATTGCCCTGCCCAGCATGCTGTTGGGTCGCTGCATGAAACGTAAACTAACGCTGGAAAATGAGCTATGTCATGGGCCTCAAAAATAATTACCTTTTGATATCTCTTTCTGAATATGCATATGGAAAGTCTAAGGCTGGCAAGCACTGTATAAGAATGGTAGAAGAAAATTCTGCACCCTTTCCTCAAACATCTGTCCCATACTTTTTGCAAATTAATAGCATAGATTTGTTTTTTAAAAAACAGAGAAAGTGATTCCTTTGCAGACATTATGCAGACAGTACCTGTGGCAGAATGTGAAAGGTGGTGCTTGGCAAAAAAAAAAAAAAAAAGACCTTGATTGAAGTACACACACACACACACACACACCTTGATTGGTTTCAGTTGTAGAACTCTTGGCCTGCATGGGATTGGATCCAGACATCAGACAGCTGACATCTGATGATTACTGGAAGCCCAGCCTCTGTGCTATGATGAAACAAGAGTGGCAGAAGTGAGAAGTCATGTGGGCAAAAGCCACTGTGTGGATTACCTGGGGGTGAGGCTGACTCACTAAGCTGGGTGTAATCCTGCTGCCGTCATTCCCTACATCCAATAAGGGCACCTTGACTGGATATGATAGGCACACAGGATTCATCTGTCTCCAAACTGGATTTGACCCCCATTCAAAACTGCCAAAGTTGTGACAACAGAAAGTAACGTAAGCAAGGTGGTCACATACCAAGAGAGAGAGGGTAAGAAGTCCAAAGGCAGAATGAAGTTGGAGTGACTGGTGCTATACTTTTATGCTCCTTAAGTGGACCTGAGTGAAGCCTACAGGTCTGCCTTGGATAGCCCACAGTCAATCTTCCTGTGTTTGGATTGAGCCTGTGAAAACCACACACTACCATGGGGAAGAGAGCCTAATGTTTGGCAAAATTGGCACCAAAGCCTCCATTTCCCCCTTGCTGCCACAGATTGCTAAATATGTGCCCAGGTGAGTTTCGGGCTGGTTTCCTCTAGGAGGCCTGTAACTGGGACTAGAAATAATGATCCTCTCTGCCTGCCTCCCTCCCTCTCTCTCTCACACACAAAGTGACAGTGATAGTGTGGTCCATCCAATTTTTTGCCTGGTCCTTTCTGTTAACATGAGCATAAATTAGTCTGAATAAAGGTACATAGAATCTTAGAGGGAAAGTAGAGGAAGGAGGAGTTGGAAAAGGAGGAGATATCTACACTTTTGTGATGAAAACAACACTTGGAAGACTGTGGAAATATACAAGAAAAAAAACTATTCCAACCTTTATTATTTTAATTTTTGGATTAATTGTGGAATGTTTATGTTGGGAATGTAGTTTGGATCAATCAGAACTAGATGTGCATCAGGTGAATTTTAA
This sequence comes from Iguana delicatissima, assembly GCA_948472985.1. Lineage (NCBI taxonomy): Eukaryota > Metazoa > Chordata > Lepidosauria > Squamata > Iguanidae > Iguana > Iguana delicatissima. The sequence goes on along the minus strand of CAOKZL010000209.1, from coordinate 4,574 downwards.
GTAAGACAGCATCAAGACCTGAGCATTAAGAATCCCGTGAAACACAACATTTCATGTTTCTGATTTCCTCCTGTAGGGATCATTGTGTAATTATCCAGAGGAGTTGTTCTTTTTTTTAAGGAGAATTAGTTTGTGCAATTCTCAAAATATTATAGCAAGGCCGGGCAATGTAGCAGGTCCATAGTCACAAGGGCTACCAAAATGCTTCACAAGTGGGGGAAAAAACACAGAAACAGCCATTAAGTTCATCTCTGGTATTGAAAAATGAGTACTTTTAAAATGTTAAACAGTGCCATGGTAGTGGGGAGAATGTGCAATGTATTTGAAATGCCAATTCTGGGCATTTCCAAGAAAAAACTCACTTTTTTTTTAAAGTGGTGATCAAACAGGCAGACAAATCAGTTTGGAGGTGTCAGGAGCCACAAGAACAGACTCAGGGAGTCATATAGAGAGAGACACACACAGTTTGTTCACTCTTGTAGGGTAGATCAAGGCCCTTTCTGCGCAACGCTCCCAACCCGCCATGGTGATGTGAGAAAGACAGGACAACGATGATGCTTATGCATGACGTTCTCATGCTCCTGTCCTTCTCTGGTCCTCAGGCAGTGCAATCTAGTCCCCAGATGGGGGAAACCCATCAATGACCAGCAATCATGCTGCTATCACGCTGCGCGCCCACACTTAGCTTCCCTGTGGAGGCCCTGGAAGCACAATGGCTGTGCTTCATGCCCAACGCAGCCTGGGAAACTACCTGGCTGCACTGTGGCAGGAAGACACATGACCATTTCATTTCCTGGAACATGGAGGAAGCAGGTGTAGAGGGGAATGCTCCTGCTGCACTCTTCTCCCAGCAGGGGCAACTCTGGGACCAGGTAAGGTGTGGAAAGTGGGAATTTGTAAGGTCCTGCGTACTCTTTCACAATCAATATCTGTACAATTATTCTGTGGCTGTCCTTTAGCTGAGTTAATGTATGCATGACTATCCAATGACAGCATGGAGTAGTAGTTTGACTGTAGGACTAGGATTCTGGACACCAGGGTTTGAATCCCCATTTGACTATGGAAACCCAGTGGGTGGCCTTGGGCAAGTCACACTCTCTCAGTCTCAGAGGAAGCCAAGGGGAAACCCTCTCTGAACAAATCTGCCCAAGACAGCCTTGTGATAGGTTCACCTTTGGGTTGCTATACGTCAAAAATGATTCAAAGGCACACAACAGCAACAATCTAATGTTGCCCCTCAAATATGAAATGTGGAGTTGCTTATCTCAACAGCTTAGGTGTCACAAAAAGGTTAGATGTCAGAGAAGCAGATGTGTTGCCAACAAGATACTCAGCTGAGTGGCAGTCAAATGATGGTGTTTAATATTTTATTTTTCACAATATGGAACTGACTGTTTCAGAGCAGAAATGATCCCTTTAATGTTTATCCAGCAAGCCCATTTTGCTGAAGTAATTTGACACAACTACAGTAAATCTAACATTTATACGGATGACCTATATTGCAGTTTTTGTAAACCAAAATAACACAGTTACCCAGAGATGTCTAAGAAATCCATATGGCATCTGATCATGCAAAATTTTATTTTAAGAAATCTTTGGGAAGCCTTCCAAATGAGCCATAGTTTAACTGTAAAGCTTTGGCTAGTCAGAAGACTGATTATACCATTGCTGACGGTTACTCTGTAATCACCATATCTTATAAAGGGCAATAACTTCTGTCTTACAGACGTCTGTGGTGTAGACTTCCAATTACATTTAGCTTTCTGCTTTTTTCATTTGATCTAGTAGTCAAACCCTGGTATCTCCATCCACCATGCCATTTTGTCAATGGAACACCAGTGTGGTTGTAATCAAAAATACATGTCTGTTAGCTTCCAAATTCATGTTAAAAACAGGCAATATAAAAGTCTAGTACTGGGGTGCTTTTTTTTCTTTTTAAATTCCATGAACAGATGGCATCAGTCAACTGAAGGATTTCCTTGAAGTGCTGTATTCCTAATTTGCCTTTTGCAATGGCAAGAAACTTCTTTAAAAAAAAAAAAGCACAGAGGGATAAGAAGAACAAATAATCATCCTTCCTGCTTTTTGATTCTTTGAAGACTAAAGGAATCCATGCACCACAGAAATATGTTTTATGTGGCACATGCGTAATGAACATCAGTTTATTTCTTCAGATGGAAAAGGAATCTTTGTTTCATGAACACTATAATGGCATATTGCAAAATTTCATGGCACCATTGAAAACAAGGAAAAGAGTGATCAGGCCATATGTGAATTAAACTGTGGAACTCAGGACAGCCTGAAAGAGAATTTGTCAGATATAATGACTTTTTTCCCCAAAAGATTAATGAGGCATGACAGGTTTCATCAATGTAATTCATTTCCTTCAAAGATCCTGCTACATTTATTTCATTTTAACAAGAAACTTGTTGAGACTAGCGGTGTTGAAAATATTCAGATTAGGAGCACTTGGAAAGGTTTCACTCTGATAGAAATGGTGCAACTATTTCCTCCCCAGGGATGATGGAACTTATAGTACAAATCCCACCCCCACTTTGCCAACTTACTTTGAAGCCCCTTAAAAGCCTGTAGCAACCACTTGTCTCCTTCTCCTACTCAAGGTAAGTAAAAGGCATTAGGGGTGGGTTGGATAGGGCTGAGTGATGGGGGCTGATCACAGCACTCAGACTTTCATCAGAGCCCAAATAGGGCAAACAGCAGGAGCTTGAGTTTCAGCAACCACTTGGCTAGAAATTTACATGTATCTAATGACGACTGAGCATGCCTAGTGGTTATAGAACACTGAGTGACGATATTAGGGACAGAATAGCTGGAGAAAATAGGAGGGGAAATAGAATGGAATATGCTGGAGGAAGGCTTAATTGGCTGGCTTCCCCACTGGAACATCTTCATGGCAAACCCACTTCTGTCTGCAGTATGGTCAAATATTTTGTTAACTGTACAGAAAAGTTGTATGACCTGCCCTAAGATCATGACAAAAGGCGCGGGGAGGGAGAGACATTCATAAAAACATGTAGCAAACTTTGGCTAAGAATGTTCGAGTGAGAATGCAGACCTGTACCTTTATAAAGAATTGACACCACTTCAAAAATCTGACCCCAGGCTGCTGATGTGCTGTTTACTGAAGCTATTGATACTGCTAAACAAAGGCTGTTCTGCATGGTTTGTGCATTCACCTTGATGAGTTTGTGCTTTACACTTCTTCAGTTTGGCTTGCGAAACAAAATCAGCTGTAACCAAACACTGAAGTTGGATAAACATGCTGGAAATAATGCAGACTTCTCCAAAACCAGGGTACTATGATGAGGATGGAAGAGGAAGGAGAGGGAAAAGAGGGGCTCACAAATCGGATTATAATAACAATGATAATGTATTTTAATGAATCGTTCTCTTGGATTCCATGTTGAATAAGGTTAATAGAGTTTTAAGCACAGTGTATTGGGCAAGAATAATCTTTGTTTTCTGTAAAAATCAGTCCACATCTAAATGAAATGCAGAATACTAGTCCCTTTGCAAGTCAGATATCTTCCTCCATGCTTTTTGTTTGTTTGTTGCATGTACACTTCTTCTCTCTCTAAGGCCATTTCCGCACTAGAGTGGAGGAGTGTTTCACTGTGTTTTATAAGCAGTGTTTTTTACTCCAATGTCCTCCAGTTTCTATTGAAGAAAAGCAGAGGAAATCATTTGTAGCTTCCACATGTCAATTCCTCTGGAACTCTTATTCCCCTCCCTCAGTCCGCTCTGCCACTGCTGATTGGTCAATTTAATGCCCACCTCTGTGGTGTGAATTGATGTAGTGCTTCCGCATGTAGGAAAAAATGCTGTGAACTGTTTTGGCTGATTTGTTTTGGAGTTTTTCTGTTTTTAAATTACACTAGTTTCACAACGATGTGAACTGCTTTAAGAGCTAAACATATGCGGAACGAGCTATGACAGAACGACATCAAACCGGTTTGATGTGTGGATGTATTCGAGACACAACAACGCCACAGTGCTGTATCTCCCTTGTGCAGAAAGGGCCTTAGAAAACATGGTGGCCATCTCTGTGTAGGAGGGTATTAGAATGCACTTTGGCACTCTTGAGAGACATGTGTCCAGAGAGTGGACGGTGGTAGTGGTACAAATTAATGGTCTCTAGCTTCCAGGAGGGACTTTGGGGCCCAGTTCTGTTGCATATGATTTTTATCTTTCTCTGTGATGTTACTGAGTTTTGGAATATAGTGGATGCTCTGTATCTGTAGGGGTTCTATTCAAGGCCACCCGCAAGTGGCAAAAAATCTGAATGCTCGCATCCTATATTACTAAATGGCAGCAGCATGCATGTGGGTGCTTTAGTGCATCCATGTTCATGTCACCATCATTTTAGGTATATGATGTGACACTCCGTGATTGCTGGAATTAACAGATCTGGGAGTCTCAGACATGGAGAGTCCACTGTAGTCAGGTGAGAGATGGAATAAACTGTAACATTTAATGATCTGAGCTAAAATCATTTTGAATTTCAGATTTTTAAAAAAGGTCAGCCCTTGCCTCTGCTCTTTCCTACAAACCTT